>JAMXBD010000282.1:0-1241470 GCA_024138025.1 Combretum micranthum | reverse complement strand
TAAAGTTTTATCTCCTTTGATTCCTATCCTTTCATTTCATTTTGCAGCTTTCCTTTTAAATAGTTTGCCAAACACTGTGTAAAATCTCTTATTCCACCATGCTAATCAAACACTTACCTACTCTAAAATAACTAAGATCAACCATATCCTGATGCATGTACAACAACAAGTTCATGATGAATAAAATGAAAGCTCGAGCCAACTTTTAAGATATGAATACGCAGTTAATTTTGTAGTAAACTCACCAATTTTACTAGTTTCGTTAAAGTTTTCTTGTACTAGTCGTTTAGCATGTTGTTTGTTTAGTTATTTAATTTTCAATGTTTTTTATATTGATTCATATTAGAAATATGTCATTTAATGATATGCTATTAGGATTTTATTTAATTTCATTATTATGTCACCATTTAACTTTGTTTTCAAATTTATAGGATATTATTTAGTTTCTCATTCTAACAAGATTACCAAAAGTTTTATTTTATACCTATAAACAAACTTGATTGTACTAAACATTTTGATTAATGAATTATAATTTTACAAAAATAAATGAATTGTGTGTTATTTCCTCTTTTGATTAGAACTTATCAAGAGTTTTATTTTTTTTTTATTTTGCAGCATCTGTTTCACCTATACTAAGTTCTTTTTCCTATTGTATAACCAATGAGTAGATAATTTTGTTCAATTATACTAACATTCTTGGTTAATATAATTTAGCTGGTCAAGTTTGGTATATATCTCTAAGCCTTGAATTCTTTTAACCAATAGATCAAAGTCTACCCATATCTTGATTTTTGACGTTTTGAGGTTCTGTTTCTCGATCATATCTTATCTCAATAGTCTATTCCACTCAACTCTCTCAAAGAAACTCAGTTTAGACCCATCATCATGAGTTTGTCTCTCTATGTAAAATGTTACTTCAAGAACACCACTTTCTCATTATCCTCTCCACCACTGACACCCCATGCCATCCTCTCTTTTGAGTGTTTCCCATGCTCTAAGTATCTCTGACCTCCAAAGATTTGCTTGTCTAAATTGTTCTCTCTAGGCACAACTTAACTGTTGCTGCCCTCTTTTATCTTTCACATTCACTCCAACCAATTAACATACTCTTAAATTGGGAAAAAGTGTCACTTCGTAGACTCTTCAAGAAATAGAAACTTGATGGAAACAACTTAGATTTAGAATGAAAAATAGGAATGTAAGCATTAATTATCAATAATTTTCTCATGCCTTTGGACAGGGTTCTATATGAAAATTTATACATGAATATAAAGTGGTCATTTAGGTCATAGAGTGGGTACAAGATTTTAATGGGTTTGAGCTTGTTGGAAAAACTTGGTGTAGTGTGGAGTGGTTTGTTTGCTTATTTGATTTTCCTGATGAGACATGCATTAAGGGGATAAAAGTTGATTTATTGGAACTTAACCGGTGATCATTTGGAAGATAATTTAATCAGTATGGTATAATAATGTTTGGAAATGATGCATGAATGTTTTACTTCTATGTGTTTAGAAAGTTAGTGACATTGACAATAAAGGATTTAAATGAGGTGTTAGAAATAGGATAAATTACGGTATTGACATTCTAAGATAAGTTTATTTAAGGTATTAATATTTTGAGTAGTTAAAAAAAGAGTTAATATTTTACAAAGCGATTCAAAAAAGGTATCTGTATAAAAAGATTGAGGAATATTAATTAAAAATGATCCAACATTGATATCTTAAATGAATTTTAGAAGACACCAATACCTCAGTTGATCCACTTTACGAAATATCGATTATTCTTTTTAACTACTCAAAATATTAATACTTTAAATGAATTTAGTCTAAATATCGGTATTTTTAGATATAATTTACTTGTTAGAATTAAGTGATAATGAGCTGATTAAAGGCCTTGCTCATAGACTAAGCAATATTATATCCTTGGGAAGTGCTTAGTACAAGAACAATGAATAGAAATGCCTCGGATTACTAGATTGCTTTATTTTGTAGTGGAAAGGATGTTAGCATGGAGATGTGAGCATTTTCCTTTGCTAAATATAATTAATATCAAATTAACAAGTCAAATGTAACCTTTCACTTTGTGTCCATAACCTATTTACAAAATTAAATATACAAGTCATTTTATTGAATCAACTTGTATAATATTCACTGTCTATTATCATCACTACTACATCAGTTTTTTCCTCCTTTTTTGCACTTTGGATCTTATTATACATCATGCTTGGTACAAATTGTCCCTTTTTTGCAACTTAGATGAACTTACCTCAATTCTAGATCTTGTTTTTTATTTGGATCAGTCGGAGACTCATCTATTTTTATATCACTCTATTATTCAAAATCGATGACTCCCCGCATAAAGACAACTTATGCCGTTTTGATGTCCTAAACTAATACTACGAATGATGTAGGTATTCGACAAAAAAAAAAAAAAAAAAAAAAAAAAATTAATGTAACATGCTTAGAAGGTCTGCTTTCTCCTGGAATCTTTCCATCGCATCATTGATCCAGGTCCATTGACTTATTTTGATGATACTTATTTATTAGGTAACTGCTTTTGGATATAATATCGTTTATTTTGAAATGATTGGTTTTCCTTTTCTTATGATATCACTATTACATCATATTTTTTATAATTCCAACATTTTCTTACATATGATATGGCAGCATATTAAGGTGGTAATAATTGACAAAAATTAAGAGTTGATAAATATAGAGGATCCATTTCCATGACTTTATACAAACCTCTTTATTTAAATATCATAATTATCATGGAATGAGTTTCAAGTTCCAACTTAACCCATTTTGTCTATGGTAATACACATACATCGTTGTCAACTTGTCATTTGAGCTCTTTAGCTTCCCCTGAACTCATCCATCACAAGCCTTACCAATCGTATACGGAAGGTAAGAGAGTGAATGCCAAAACTCTTTCCATGTGTGGGTGTTAATACTCTGCTAGCTAAGGGGTACAAACATTTGCTTAAGGGTGTAAATGAACCCCGATGATACTGACCATATTGAACTCAATTTAGCTTCAACTTTTATGCTTGAGTTCATCTAGAAGTGTAATAGGCTTGGATTACTAAACTTTTTTAGGTTCAATTATTTAAAAGTTTTTCATTTTTTTAAACTAAATGTATATTAAAGTTCAAACTCTATTTGCTGTGAATGATTGATATATAGGTATGTATAAGCTTGTTTTGAGCTTGCGAGCTCATCACACCATATAGATATAAGTTCGATGTTGGTTTGATATACTACTTGATTATCAAACTTGTCTTAACTAAAACCAAATCGAATTCGAATAAACATTGATTCGAATTTAGATAATTTGAAGCCTAACCCCAAATCGCGGCATTGAGGTACCATTTATCCATTGAAAACTGCGTCTGAGCTTGATTATTAATTTCATTATAGGAAATATACTTGATATATTGGTTTATAATGGATATTACATTTAAATAGTTGTATGAGGCTGGTATAGTGATGAGAATCATCGTGATATGCTATGCTTCTTTCTAAATTGAACTGCTAGAAATATCTCATTAAGAGGCCATGATTTCATAAGAGTGAAGAGCAGGAGTTTTGCCCAAATTATAATTTTTCAATTTAATTTTGTCTTTCTTCCTTATTCAAAATATTTTCAATTATTATATGAAGTAAGATCAGCTTCAATTACATGTGTTTTTTGGTTTATTTGTTAGGACAATCCAAATTGAAGAGTCACCTATTTTAATATTACTCCGTCGTAATCAATCATTCTTAATATAAGACAACTCTTACCTTTTTGATGACCTAATCTAATTAAACAAATATTGTAAGAGTCTGACCAGACAACAGATACAACAACGATTAAGGCCTGCTTTTGTTGGAATCTTAACATTTTCAACCATGGAATATATAATTACATATTAGCTTATGTCTCCTTCACTAACAAGACATCTTAAGAATAATCCAAACATATGGAAACTTTGCTTATCGGAATCTCCAAAGCCAGCAAGGGTTTGAGGTGAAGTTTATCCATTTGTTTCCATCTAAGAGCTTGTCCGGATTTTCCTATAAAATTAGTTACATATACCAGTTCCTTTTTGTTCGGATTTAATTAAGAGTATAGATGCACGCCACTGAAAACCATTAAATCATCTTTCTTGTTCTTTTACTGAGCATTTTGTCATATATTAATGTGCGTAATGATTTGCAATAATACCCACCAATAGACACATATTTGTTTTGTAGTGCAATAGGATGATCTACATTTAATATGGGGCATAGTAAAAATAAATATTACGCTCGGCCAAAAAAATGTAAATAAATGTTACAATAATATGTGGCATATAAAATTATAGTGAACTTCCTATTGTACTTGAATTAACTCTACTATGTACACTGTTCATGGTCTAATCTAGAACAAGACCTTCCAAATCGAGTCCAACCCATGAACTAGATAAACCTACCAATTGGGCCAAGGGCCTATCCATATTAGGAACAACCTAGAAACCCAGCTAGACATCCTTAACCCTAGTCCGGCATCCGACTGACTTTTATAGCACTTGGTTGGACCTTGCAAGATATCTTTCAGCGTATTCTCTCTGGTTAGACTTGACTCATTCAAAAGTGGATTAATGTGTATGCCATATGTCTACCACAACTATTGTCAACAATCCACTTGCCCATTATCCCATGATCCCATGGCACACCCAGCTGCCAAGGATCAACCAACTATAGATACTCCCCTTACCTCCATGAGATGGGTAATGACACCAACACCATACTTTATATAGATAATATGCTTGCCTCTTAATATGATCATTGATTTAAGAATCGAAGTGACTAGATTGAGCCTAAACCCAACATGCCATTAACTGAATTTTGTTTTGTAGACTCATTATCCTTGAAGTCTAAACTTGGACTCTCCATATCTGGTCTCTACCAAATTCGAACTAGTGATGGCACCTTTTTTACATTCACTTGATGCATAAATATATATCTTGTATATGAGACACATGCTGTTATCATTATTCTCTACTTGCACCTTAGGATAAATATTCATCTTCTATATATACAATATGGTAGCATGGCTATAAGAAGAAAATGGAAGCATTGAGTATAAATATTGCATATTCTAACATTTCTCATTAGATTGTAGCACTTAAAATGCTTATCCTCAATTAATTAGAAATGCAAGTTCTTTATTCACCCCTAGCTTATGAAATACGTTTCAATATTGATACTCCACATAGATGTCGGGCAAATTACATCAAAGAGTATTAGCACTTGAAGGTAAGTTCATTTAAGATATCAACATTTTGAGTGGTTAAAAAAATGAATCAATGTTAAGGCATAAATTCATTTAAAGTATTAACATTTCTAGTAGTTAAATAAAAGAGTCAATATATCGAAAAGTAAGTCAAATAAGGTATCCATAATTGATCGTTGAGGAAAACTAAAAAAAATTGACCGAATACTAATTCAAATTTTAATACCTTGAATGAACATTTTCTGTAAGGAAACTTCGTATATTGCATATTGATGCCATGTTCAACATGTCAAACGAAATAAGAAAGGAATGAAATTATAATACTTAGGAAATTGAGCTAAAAAGTAATAGTTATGACGTTGTCAATTGCACTTAAATAACATTAATAATATTCTACGAATATATTTAAAATTCTAATATACCTTTTTCATAATGTGTAACTTAACTACTCGGCTAAAGTCTCGAGTGGCTTTGGAAATGCAACAAAAGACTTTGAAATAGCTATTTCTTTAATTTAGGGTTAGTATAAATGGTATGTTTTTCCTCTATATCTAATATGCATCTTATTTGTATAATATATTTATGGGACTAAATGTCTACTTTTTTTATCTATATTTATTTTTAACAAATAGTTTGGTTGAAACCAATATAAAACAAATATTAAACTAACGTCAAACCAATGAACCAAATATACTTATAGTGAAGTTTTTTTTTTTTTTAAGGCCTTCCCATCGTGAAGAAATTAAATGTCTCATTTCGCATCAACAAAAAGTATGTGGAGAAACCACATTGCAAACCAAATGCATAGGAGAGGAATGATTTTGCCATCCTACTACTATGAAGCTTAGGGGTGAGTGGGTATAGGGTGGATAGAAAATGAAGCACTAACCGTATCCTACCATGTAAGGCCTAAAGTATTAAATTTTGTATTTGAAACCTACCTTGTGGTACCTTATACCCATCATATATCATATACCATGTAAAACCTATAGGGTATAATACATGGTATCATGTGGAACCTGTAGTTTTTTCTTTTTAGTATATCTTTTTGCTTTTTTTTTTTTTTTGCCAGCTTTTCTTTATTTCTAAAACTTCAATTATGTAGTTCTTGATAATTGATATGGTCTTGTCTAATATTTAACACTATCATATTTTTCATATATTTAATATAAGCAACATGTGGAAAGAAATTTAAAGAGTGATTTGCTACAAGTTCTAATATATACATAGTCTATTTATGTAAAAAAATTGAAACAAGTTATAAATACATGTGATGCCTAGTTATGTGGTATTAAACAATATTATAAAACCTGCAACGAATTTTAATATTAAAAACTTTAATTTAGAGCTACTTTTATATTAATTGATCCTAGAAGATAAACAACATTTGCATATAATCTGTAAGTTTAAATATGCACATGTACATATCCGTAGTTCTTCAAAAATAAAAATGGCAAATCTTTCCAAAATAAAATATTACAAGTACTATAATAAAAATTAGTAGCCTATAAATAATAACCTCGAGTATAAGCGATCATAAAATAAAAAAATGGAGTATTATTATTTATTATATATTAACATTATTATATATTATTTAACATTGCATATATATAATACCCTGCAACTTGTACTCTTTATAGTAGAGTACAAATTTTAGGATGGGTATAGCGTATCAAGACCTCATACTTATATTCTACCCTATGAGAGCAGGTTTAGAAAAATATATACTCGTATTATCCTGTGACTTTTAATACTCATCGGACTCTACTCGGTTGCGTTGGGTACAAATAGATATCTTGTACAACGAGGTTACCCACTTACTCCTAATCACTATCAATGTCTAACAAATAAGTGCTTTAGTGAGTAAATAAAGGTGAATAAAGCAATATAGCTACCTTGTTCTCTATTTGGTATGTATGAGTTTCAAGAATTTGTAATGATAACACCAGGCCACCGTATTATTAACCTATATAAACCTTCATGTTTCATTTTTTTTTCTTTTTATTTCCCTACTTCTTCATTTCTTTTAAGTTAAAGTATAATTAGAGTTCATGTCTGAAATTGATTTTCAATTATGTAAGTTGACATTGCTATTACATATAGTGGTAACAAATGAAATATCTGGATATTCTGTTTTTTGGCTTCTAGTTCTGATGGTGGATTATGCAAACTTTTGTTGTTTGGACAATGTCATGGGACATATGTAGACTACGTACATACTTTTTAATGGTTGATTAAGTTATGGTTTTCACCAAAAAAAAAAAAGGAAAAATGTCAATAGAAAGGCATCAGAAATAACTAAATTTAATAAATATAAACCATGATAACAACTTAAACTGTAATATAAGATTTATTTTGATTGATTATTGAGTGTTGGCCTAAAATTATAGGTCGTTAACTAGGCCAAAATTTCTTTTTAACGGCCAAAAAAAAAAAGGCCAAAATGATTGAATTTTTGCTATATTGTGAAATTGAATAACAAGTATCACCAATTTGTATAGGCCATACACTTCGCATATTGAGATATTACATGATACTCTATAATTTAAAATTTTTAATATACAAAATATAGGTTCCAAGCAAGTATAGAATCATACATGGATATAGTTTGTAAATGGGTTATGACTGGATGTAGTATAAATTTTGATCAAATTTCTCTAAGAAGAAAACTTAAGCAGGTTTTATCCATTTAATCCAATATATTCTGTTTTATTTTATCTCAATAATCTAATTGAATATATATATGTATGTATATATATATATTTGGTGTGTGTAGGTGTTTCCTTGTTTTTTAAAGACATCATAACATAATTTCCATTATATAGTGGATCATGGGAATGAAACTTGAAGAAAGCAAAGAAAGACCAATCTGGGCCAATCCTCCATGGTCCTTTGCACCACTACCACTGCACATCTCCATCGTGGGCCTGCTGACCCACACAAGTTAGAGTAGAGAAAGACCAACCTGGGCTGATCCCCCTTGGGCCACTACCAAGTGCAGATTCCCATCGTGGGGGTGTAGGTCCACAAGGGCTAAACTTTTTCTTCTCACAAGAAAACTGCAACCGCTCTCAATGACTTGTTAACAACATTCTATCATTTACAATATAATTTTTCACATTTTACAATTGAATAATTGCCAAACATTTTACATGTTTCTATTATATATTTTATGTTGATGATCATGTTGACAAGAATTTAATTATATAAGTCACCGATTCCGATAGGAAAATAATACACACACCATACACGTACATGTACACACTTAAGTCTATAAACCTTATTATTTATAAGCAATTATGAACTTATCCCAACAAATTTATACATATATAGAATAAAATAAGATACATAAGTATAGTTTCTTTGGATGGTTAGATTTTTATCTGTATCAAATTTGTATTTAATTTGCATTTGTAACATATCTATATTATATTATTATCGTATCTATATGATTAGTGTATGAGTAAAATTATCAGTTTTTCATCGGTATCTATTTCTTAAAAAATATCTATTTAAAAACGACGAAAATATAATACCAAAATGATCATAATACGATGAAACAAATGAACTAGTCCACATTGGTAATATAACCCAAGTTTATTTTTTTCGAACCTACCATGACACATGCTAGTACGGTGTTTTAATATCTTACGTAATAATGATAATATTTAAAAGGGCAAAAAAAAAAAAAAGAAAAAAGTTAATGCTTATGATTGGTGTGTTGTAAATGCTAAATTTGATGCTAAGAAGATTAATACCAAAATAAAGTATCTAAACACCCATGTCCCGAGCTGGCAGAAAAGGAAAAACATTATTTTATACGCGTGTCTATGCATACGCTAGCCATATTATTTCAAGTTGTTATTTATAAACTACACCCAATCTCTAGCCAAAAAGTAGATGATGATGATGATCATAATAATAATAATAATAACAGCGAAAAAGTAAATGATGATGATAATAATAATAATAATAAAAAAAAAATAAAACAAAAAACCCATAACCCATCCTGATAGATAGGGAGTATGGTCGGCCCAGAAAAAAAAAGAAAAAAGATAGGGAGTATAGACTTGGACCAACCATTAGCATATTGACTTGATTTTAGCTTAATCATTGGCCCATTAAAGTCCATTAAGAGCCTAAACTTAATTATTGTCACCTTCCAACCGTGAATGGTATCATGAAAGAGCTTTCGCAATTGGTATTCTCTCTATAGAGTCTCCAAAGTAGCTTGCATTGATTTTAACACATTCTGTTTCGAGTTTTAAGAAGAAACTAACATAGAATTAATCATAACTCAAAATTTATACACATTTATTTTGAAGTTGAATACAGAAATTTCTTACATTCCGTATGCTACTTACATTTTCATAAAGAGTGTAATCAATATTAAAAAGTATAAAAAGTTTGTTGTTAAATTTTTAACAAATATCTCAAAACCATCTATTATTAACCGTGTCACTCATGCTGAACAGATTGCTGAATTTCGTCATCATTCCGCAAGATCTGACAGTTTTGTTGCAAAGACAAACTAAGATTCAATGTCTTAGTGTCATTTTCGTGGTTTTTTGCAGAACAAATTAGAGTACGGTCATCAGTACCGAGTTCAGGAGGCATCCTTCAACTTGCAGCGCAGTCTCATTATCATATGCTAGCATACATAAATTTTCTGGAAATTCCACACTATTTTTTACCTTATTATTCCAAAATATAATTACCTATGCATTTTTAAAATGAACCCAATAATTGATGAGTTATTAAAACCAGTAGGTAAACCTACAACACAAAAAGAAAGTCTCACCTGTTTGAAATTCCTTGTGAATAATAATAATAATAATAATAATAATAATAACAATATGAGATTTGATTTGTCAAAAAATTCTTTACAAAAACACACATATATAAATATATATGGGTAAGTTGCAAATATATCTTTTTATATTTACTTCAAATGCGTTTTGCCCTTATATTTCAATTTGAAAGGTTATTGATCAACTCCTAAATAAATATAGCGTTAAACTACTACCGAACATAATTATACATTATTTGTATCTGTATATACAATAACATGTACAATAACATTTATATGACTATTAAAAATATTTTACTAACCTTCAAATGCAGAGAGAATTTCAGATGAAATAAAGGAAGCCAACTTTTTATAAAATACCTTAAAAAAGAAAATAGAAATAAAAATTAATTAATATTAATTTAACATTAAAAATCGCACAAGCTAGATCAATCATGGCCTAAGGAGGGAGAGCTAAGAAAGAGAGCAAGTAAGGTGCGTGGAGAGGGGGAGATCGGTAACGTATTTAGAGGAAAAATTAAGAGCTGAGTCTCGCCTCTTTATAAAAAAATCATTTATTCCATTAAGAGGTAAGACTAATCTCATTGTTTTGCATCCGTAGAAGAAATTTCTACTAGTGATAAAGCATAATCTCAAATGGGAATATGAAAAAATTTTGTAGTCCTATAATTTTTTTCATAAAACCGATTTCATGTTTATTTAACATCTCAAATTCATACCCAAATGTGATTACACGATTGAAATAATTAATTTATCACTTACTATAATTATTTTAATGGTCAGATGATTGACTAAAAGATCCTCATTGATGGGATAGTAAAAGTTCCCATGGGATTTTAAATGAATAACTAAGCATCCTTTTCTTTTAGGGTTCACAGGGTAGCTCAACTAGCAACAAATTAGCCCATTTTAGCCTGCATGGTGAGAGAGATGGACCAAAGTAGCTCACTTATTAAACACAATTGAAATTTTCAGTAGTAACCACTTTTTCAAGGGTTCATAGGCAGGTCTTATAACTTGTTCTACTTGCATATCTCTACATAGATCCATTTTCCCTTGACTTTATAATTTCTTAAAATTTTAAGATAGCTATTATTTTATTCATGGAAAGTAAAGTTTGAAAAAAAGGTTTTGAAAACATAGAAGTTAAAGATTTGACTATCAAAATACTCAATTTCAAGGATGGTGGGCGAAAGACACGTGAAGCAAATTTAAGTTGTTGTATTTGCAATATACCCATATATATATATATATACATACATACATACATAGCACAAACAATTGCAAACGAAAGGTCCCAACATCGAAGTTCAATATTAAAGTAATATTTGAGGTCCAATATAACAAGGATTATTTATACCTTGTTTATTACCTGTATCAACTATTAGTAGTTTAGTTCACTGTGTACAATTACATCTTATACTACGTCTATCCACAATTAGGGTAGCATTGGTGCCTAACTGTAAATCACTTCATTCAAATATTTGACTTCCAAAAAACCTATGCCGTTGTTCACTTGTCTAGTTAATTACTACCGTAATGCCAACTACAAATAGCATACAGCACCAAGTTTGAGCCAAATAATGATTAAACTCATTCACTAACCCTACAAGGCCACAACCATAGCCAATGAAGCAAAGATAAAACTGGTAAACATATACTCATTTCATTCTAACTAATCTCTTTAAGTCGTTTTTGTTAATAATTTCTAAATTCCATAAATTAAAAAAAATGTTTTATTATTTTATACACAATTAAATTATTTTAAACTAAATTTTGGGTGTTACTTAAGTTTAGATAAATTACCTTTACCTATGATTTATGGTCAAGGTTAGGCATTGGAATTGATTAAAAAAGATGGGAATCGAATAGATAAAATAAAATGAAATAGAATAACATAAAAGTCAGTTGAATAAGGAGATAAATACTGGATGCTGGTCTAGGCTAGTTGAATGGCCGGTTTCAATTTTGCATGATACTGTCTCAAATTCCTCTTCCGTGCTTTCGTTCTTCCTTTCTTTCTTCCTCTTACCAAATCGATGTCCTTGTCTTAAATAGGGTCCTGTATGTCTTTTTCTACAAGCTTTAGGGTGTCAACAAATTGAAATTCGGTTTTACTTTATTCGTTTGACCTATTACTACATAGCTTATCCTAGGTATTCCAATTCTGTTCCAAAAGAATTAATTGAATCGAAATCATTTATTAATGTTAAATTACTCATGGAAACGGCATACTTTGAAAGTGTGAACTCAAGGATTTGAATCATATAGATTATAGAAAGACATTTAAAAATAGGAAATTTCAATATAGAATTTTCACTAGAGATCATTTTTATTATGAAAGGGTCTCTAGAAACTGATATTAATGGTGAAAGTGTTATTACATTTAAAATTATAGGCACCAAAAATGGATTTAATTTTTTTTTTTTTTTGTGAGAAAATCCAATCCAGGTTTAACCTAGATTATAACTGCAATATTTTTAAATTTAGATAATCGTGAATTTAATTAAAAGATTGAGATTTGAAATTTAATTTTTGGTTATGTGAGAATTCTCAAATCATGTCTGATTTGGATTTTGATCGTGCTATTATTAAATTTAGATCATTGTAAACTTAATTAAAATATTGAAATTTACTTTTCTAACCTAAAATTTAGTTTGATCTATAAGCAATGTGCCCTCTCCACCGGTAGTATGTGGTCTTCTATAATTTTGTCTATTGAAAATATATATTAACACAAAATTAGCAAATCCTAGTTTTGTAATTGGATACAATTGAGAATTCCATACACCTTAAACAAGTGCTGGATCTATAGCACTTCAATGAAGTTTGCAGAGGAATGTAAGGAATCTAGAAACAGTAAGTGCGTGCATGTTTGTCATCAATAGGTTAGTCTAAACTAGGCATAGACACTGTTCGATTTCGAATCGAAACCATCATTAGCAGTTCTAAAATCGGAACCAGACCAGTTAGTCGGTTTCAAAACCGGTTTAAGAATCGTTGGTTTTCTGGTCCTTAGGCGGTTTTATAGCCTCGATTCTAGAACTGGTTAAGGAATCACTGGTTTTCTGGTTTTTAGGCAGTTCTATAGCTTAAAATCAGGTAGAACTTACAGTTTCAACCCGTTCTATTAGAAAAAGAGAAAATTAGAGGAAAAAATTTTAAAAGTTGTATTAAATGTATAATTATTAATGTTTGTACTTTTTCATATGAATAGTAAAATTTATTACCTATTTACAATATTTAACGTTTTATTATGAGTAACATAAATAAACATAATTTGAAATTATATATAATTTAATTTAATAAACTCTCCTAAAAGTAAAATTCATTTCGTTAATAACACAGTTTTATGCATTGTAATTTTCTTTTTATCTTCTAGAGTATTTTTGCAATCTCATATTATTAACTACAATTGATATTGATTGTATTTGTATATAAATAAATGTACAGTCTAAACAAATTTGTAAAAATTTTGGTTAAATAATTGAACATTCTTAGACCCAATAATTAATTAATTTGAGTTTAAAATTTATTCTATTTAAACCTAAATTTCATTTTTTTTATTTTTACTTGAAAAAAAAAAAAAGCGATTCCATGGTTTCAAAATTGGAATTGGAAACCGTCGATTCTATAGAACTGGACTTGGAACCATGAAAGATTGTTTCGGTTCCAGTTCGATTCCTTATTTTCAAGACTCAGAACCAGCGGTTCTGGTTCTGGTTCGGTTTCAATACAACTTTTTATTACACAATACTAAATTTACTTTCTATTTTTCTTTACTCTCTCTCTCTCTCTCTCTCTCTCTCTCTCTCTCTCTCTCACACACACACCACACACACACACATACCTAAAACCAACACCTACACCGCCCATACCTATCTCACCTTTTCTTTTCTTTTTCATTTATTTTAATGGTGAAATTCACCTAATTTTTATCTATAAATACCACATCTTCTTCCACTTATTTCACACTTCTCATTTACATAACAAAATTCTATCAAAATTTCCTCTCAACATTTTTTCTCTCAAACACTCTCCTTCTCTATCTCATACACATTTAACTTCCTTTAGGTAATTATTCTAAAGACTCTCTATGCTATATAATGTCGCATGTATGTGTATGTCTTCATTTGTTTACCAAAATAAATTCTATGATGCTTCATTCTAGGAATAGAAATACATAAGACAACATACAACGTCTACTATCATGTTCCTATTATGCTATGTTCATGTTGTTCATATATTATTAACTAATCTAACTTTGCTCTATGTTTATATAAGTATGAATATCTATAAGAGCGTAATGTTCACTAATCTAAATCTTTTAATTCACGCTTTCATTACATGCTCTTATTTATTACTCTTATAAAACTAGTCCATTTTAGTCTTGGACTTGTTCATAATCAAGTCCGAAAGGAGATTAGATTATTTCAAGTCTCGAAAAGCCTTGATAAAATCTAAGACTTCTATTTTTCATTCATTTATGCTTTGATTTTGTTATTACATATGGCGACTAGATTATTTCAAGTCCCCAAGATGTCTTGATAACAAGCTAAGACTCTCATGTTTTGTTTACCAAATGATTTTGCTAATTTATTTATATTCTTATATTCTTTTGAATATTATCATAATCATGACTTTATTTATGTGTTCATATTTTAAATTTCTAAGTTCATGCATATAAATGATCATAAGTGATGTTGTTATCATGTCAAAATAGATTTTTTTTTTTCTAAAAACGTAAATGTTGATAATTCTATATTATACAAAATATTTTTTCTAAAATCTTATTTTCAATACATGGGAAATCTTTTCATCAAGAATAAAAGATTTAGAAAAGCACAATCACTAAATTTTTCAAAATAACAAGACTTAAAGGAATTTCTAAAAAATTACCACTTTGACCATTTTCTTTTCAAACAAGTAAAATCCATGTTTTGTAAAAATAAATTGTAAATGGAGTTTTGAAATAAGTATAAAATATTCAAAGTTTCAAACTAAATATTAAACCATGATTTCTTTAAAATTTCATGTTTACAAAATTTTCAAAAAGGAGATTTCATTACAATTTGTTTTATATAAAGTTCAACTTTTCTAACTTCCATAAAGAGATTGTTTTGATAAAAATTCTATTTTGAGCAACATCACTAAGATTATGCATGTATTATGAACTATTATTATTTTATATGATTTTTAAAGATGAAAATATTTTATATTTTTCCTAGAAAGTTCAAAGGAAGTAAAATTTTGAAAATATAAAAGGAAAAAAGTCTAGAACCTTCTGGACACAATCTATTCAGAAGGATTATAAGACTTAAATGATCCTAAATGTTAAAATAACCTTAGAAATGGATAGAGTATTCAAATTAGGTAGAAAACGACTACTCATATGCAAAATTTCTAGTTAAAATGAACAAGTTATGGTCATTTAAGCTAGAACTTTTATAATATGAAAAAATGACACAAATAAAATAAATAAAGTTAAAAATTTAAATAGAACCTATATTAAATACTCATTTTGTTTTTTTTAGGTGATGATGAGTTCAACGTACCCTTGTCCAAGGATTATTTCAACTAAAGTTTCAAGAAATGACTAAGTAAGTTTATTTCCCTGTTTTATGTATTCATATATGTGCTTGTAGAATAGAAACACTAAAATATAGTAAAAAGATGAAAATGGAATTATGCATGCGGGGAATTTCATGGGATACATTTGTATCCTCAATGTTTGTTGAAAGAAAAAGTATATCGAAACTTGAATTATTGATTAATAACTTTGCTTTCAATGCCATGATGTGTTGTTTGCGCATATCTCTATGATCACCCTTAACAATTGTTAATAACTCAATTGAGAGTGAAATAATAAATTGATCATGCATGACATGAAGTGAGTCACATCATTTTTGCTATTAAACCTTTATGTGGAATGACAGAATGGTAGTGGCGGCAAGTAAGGGCCAAAAAATCTATAAAACTTTATTATGGTCGTATGGGCCTGTAATCTCCCCAATCCCGGACGGAGGGCATAAATCTATTCAACATATGATTTTCGGTTAATCACATGTGTTAGTTTGCTCATATGGATGTTGCATTTCATATACTTGCTTAATAATAACTTGCTTGATTTTAATATAAGTATGAGTACGTCATTACGAGAATATTCTCACTAACCAAGTGTTGCTTATACCTCAATAGATTTTTTATTTTGCAAGCTTATTTATGGTGGGAACCAAGAGGATACGCTGAGTTTTTGTAAAAAGTTTACAAGATTTTGGCAAATAGACTTCCATAAAAATCTCCTTTAAGTAGCTTCTTTAGATTTACTTCTAGGATCAAGATTATTATTTTGTGGATTATGTAATATTAAGACTTTCATGGGGGAATGCCCCTTTGACTTTGTAAGGAGACCATCTTCTAAGATTATTTGAATATTTAAGAATTACTTGAATGATTTATTGTATTATCTTCTTAAATTTCATAACTCCACTGGTATCCCCTATTGTCATGATAGTACACTTGCACATGATATCAAAGCTTTTACATGACTAAGATAATCATTTTCTAACTTTAATATTATGTGCAGCGGACCGCTATATTTAGGGTAACCTTTGGGGTATGACATAGAGGCTATAGATATAAAAGTTAACTAATAACACATTTTAAGAAATGAAACTAAAGTATTTCTTTATATGTAATCACATAGGAACTTTTTTAGTTAAAAGTAAAATAATATTATATACATTTCTAAAATGAATCGGTTCTTTGTTTACCCTTCAATTCAACCATAACTTTATAAATTTGATCAATTTAAAAATTTTTCAAACTAAATCATAAGAAAAAAAACATATTTTTAGTTTGGCTTGATTATGATTATAGTGTGGTTGATTTTTTTTTTTTTTTTGTTTGCCTACATCTAGATTTAACAACAAACTAACATTCATTTAATAAGTGAAAGATGGGTATATAAAAGGATTAATTTTATTGACGGTTCCTAAATTTTAGCCTACAAATATACCTAAACATTTTAAACTTTGTACCAATAGTCATTTTGATCAGAATCTGACTAAAAAACCTGTGTCTTGCTAACCTAACTATTATTTTCAATTTCCAACTCAGCATATTTTTTTCCTTTTTTATTCACTTCCCTGTGCCCCTCTTCCCCTCCCTCACCCACACAAACCCCACCTCCCCCCCCTCCCCAAACTACACTTCTTCCCTCTCTTCTTCTTCTTTCCCAAAAAAAAAAAAAAAAAAAAAAATCAAAACAATTAAAAACTAATAAAGCAAAATAAATCATTCAAAACCAAACAACACCAAAACAAATGTAACCTAACACATAGTCCAAAGTTCATAACTTTATTATCAATGATAAATTAACAATAAACAAAAATAGAATAATAAACACAACTCCATACCCCAAAAAAGCCCTAAAACAACAAATTCACAATCACCCAGAAAAAAATTCCACATCGTACAAGTTGGGCAAGCAACACATGAAAGACCAATCCTTGGAAGATAGGCAAGCCAGTGTTGCTAATGAGAAAGAATGAGACTTTCCACTAGGAATCATCATCCCTTTTGTCGCCACTACCATAGTGATCCGAGGTGCGGAGAGGAGGTATAATCCCCTTGATTTTATATAACCTTATTATAATAAATATTATAAATAAATATAGAATCATAAAAGAACTATAATAAAAATATCATAAATTACTCTAAATTTTTTGCAATTTAAATTTTTAAGTATAAGCAAATTAGAATAAAGAATCTTTATCACTATGACTTTAAAAATTCATAATGTTCGAAATAAAAGAATAAAGAAAAACTGTTTAATATTTAAGAACCTAAGTTTTAATGTTAAAAAAATGTTAATACTTTCAAGTTAAATAATTATGAGTCCATAGAAACTAAAATTTTGATCTAATCTAGTAACTTATAATTAGTAAAAAGAACCAAATAACAAATATAAAATAAATATAAATTTCTAATCTAGTAAAAACTTCAAAATAAATTTATAAATTGAAATGAATTCTTATGTAAATTAAAACCTTATAAATTTATAATAAAATCAAATTAAGGGCAATATAATTATTAATTTATCAAAATACCACTAAACAAAACTTTTAAACAGATAAAATATAATTTACGATAGCAAGTATAAAAACTAAAAAGTAAAAGCATTAAACTAAAGATTCTATGTATACTATAGCATTCAGAATATTTAATATAGTTAATATTTAAATTTTTATCCAAAAATATTAATGAATCAGTATTTATCATACATGTCATTTAGATCCACAAAATTGATTTTTTACACAAGTTTATATTTTTTCCCACTCCTTACGTATTTATTGGTCGTAAATTTATCATCTTCTTTTTGTTTTTGTATTTTCATTCATCCTAACTCACTTGCAATTTTTTTGTTTCGTTTACGTACTTCATTTGCTTTCATTTTGAACTTCACTGGACATGAACAAATTTCCAACAAAAAGTAAAAATTTAGACACATATACACAAATCTTTAATAGAAATTTTATGTATACCATAATGTTCAAAATATTTAATAATGAGAATATGGAATTTTTCATCTAAAAATATTACCGAATCAGTATTTAACATACGTATTACTTAGACCCGCAAAATTGATTTTTTTCACAAGTTTATATTTTTCCCCACTCCTTACACAGTTGTTGATTATAAATTCATCATCTTCTCTTTGTTTTTGTATTTTTATTTGTCCTATCTCCCTTATGTTTTTTTTAAATAATAAATTTGTATGTATACGGTGCAAATTACAGCAAGAATTAGGTGGAGATATTCTTGAGGATTGCACAGCCGAAATCCTCCATCAAATTGTCTAAATTATTGTTTAACAAGTCAACAAAACACACACACTAGCCAATTAGAATAAACCAAACAAGAAGACTTAATTAATGCATACATACACATACATATCGGTGGAAAATTGCGTCAATAATTTGCCTTTTCCTCTTCTTATTCTTCTATTTATATATATATATAATATAATATATGAAGTTTTAAATGATGAAAACAAAGCCATTTATACCAAACAAACAAACCTATTAAAAACACCTAGAACACCAGCAACAACAAGCTTTAAACTTCCTTCCAAACAAACCAACACATAAGCAACAAATTCAAATCCAAGAACAACTTCCATTAAAGCTTAACTTCAAGTTTGGAAAAGAAGAGTAAGGTAAGTTGAATTCGTTTTTGGATGAAATAATTGATAAACATTGTTCTAAACAATGTTTCTTATTATCCTAAGTCCGAAACTAGTGTTGATAAAGAGTTAGAATGCCCAAACTCAGATCAACAAGGTAAATCTAATGTTGAAACTTTATTTATATATTATGATATGTAGAAGTTAGGAAATCATAGAGTATGATGATTATAAAATGTTATATGTATTGATATATCATGTATGATACATGTAAAGTATGGAAAAATACTTGGAAAGAGTTTAAACACAAGTACAATATATAAATTAATTAAGAAAAGTAAGTTCGAAACAGAGAAAAAATAAGGAAGAAGATGAACAATACAAACGCCGTCCCTACGCCGACAGTTTATACCCCAAAGCCGGCGGCTTATAGGGATAGGCCGACGGTGTATAAGAGGCATAGTCTGAAACAGAGGCTACGTAAACTTTAAAACACGAAATTTTTATACAAACGCCAACCTCTGGAATTCAAAGCTGCAGCGTACACCCCCAAAGCCGGCAGTGTTCGTCGAACACTGGCAGCCTTTGAGCCAGCATACGCTAGCGTTTGAATAAAATAAAAATTTACACGAACGCCGGCACTGGGAATCAACGCCAGCGGTGTATGTTGTCGGCGTACATGCAAAATTTCCCAAATTAAGCTTGTTCATCCAAATCTGTATATTATATTATATTATATTATATTATATATTTAAATATACATATATATATATATGCAATGAAGAAAAATAGTATATAAATAAGAAATAAATACAATACTCGAAAAGGGAATGATAAAGTGTGATAAATGTAATTTAGCAACTCCTAAAATTATTGAAAAATATCACTTGCAATATTATTGCTAATATTAATATATTGTACAAATAAAAATGAATTATAAATATTCTAAACAATTATCTAGAATGGATATATAAGAATGGAAAATTTAATAAGTTAAAATTATGAACCATGTGATTTCCAAAAATAACAAAATAAATACATAAAGTAGAATAAGAGGAACACGATAAGATTAAATGATAGAAAATAAATATTAGATACTACAAATTAAAGAACAGTCTAAAATTGATAATAATAGTAATAATGAAATATCAGTTTATTGAGAATGAGTTCTATGACTACTTAATAAAAATATTTAATATCAAATAAGATCAAGAGAAATAGGATGAAAATAAATAATTAGAAATAGGAATTTGTTGCTATAACCGGTCAAGCTAAGGAATGATATAAAATGATAATAATAATCGTAATAAATTACTTAGTATGAACTCCGTAATTATCCAATAAAAATAAAATATAAAATATTCTAAGATTAAGAAAAGTAAAATGAAAATAAATAATAAGTAGTAAATATTCTTTACTATAAAAATGACCAATACATGTAATAGAAATTAAATTAAATATTAAGATAGGATACTTAGATACTCATAGAAGTTCAATTGTGTTATTTATATTATGTAAAAAAGTATTTTGTCTTAATAAGTGACAGTGAATCGTAGATAATATAAATAGAGCTAATATAGAATTATTCAACTAAGTAAAATCATATTAAGTTGATTAAGCTAATTAAAGTAAATATAGCAATTGAATTAGGAGATTAGTTTCAATCAATTCGACTTAGATTAATATACTAGGTAAAACCATAAAAAGAAAGGAGTATGTAATTTCTAAAATATGTTTAAATTAGAATTAGTGTAACTTATAGTATAAGTTGTACCATAATTAATATGATGAATATGTTGTTTCAAATATCTTATTTTCGGAACTAATAAAAGAATAGATTAGTTGAATAATAAATATCTGTTATTTCATTTTCATAGAAAAAATAGATCAATTCTCGAATTTCCAGTAGCTTATACAACAATTTAGCGAGGACCACAGGTGAAGGAATTCTGATGATCTACTATTTGCTTGTGATTGCTATTGCTTCCTGTTATGTTGATTATATTGCTTGTATGTGGAATGACTGATTGATGTGAGTGTTATCATCTGCATGATCACCTGAATAAATAGATAAAGATAATAATATGACTAAACTAATTGGATATACTCACCGCATGCGCTTGACCCCCCTATAGGAAATGTCCCGAATTTGAAATAAAAATATTTTAAATTGTAACATTAAAGAAATTCGACTTGGAATATCCAGGTTGCTTTTATATCCTTTGAAAAGGACGAATTTAAACTAAAAAAATTTATGAGATAAACCATGGAATATTTCTGAGTATTGTTGTGATAATGGATGTTGCTTAAGTCGGGGTCCACTGGTCACGTGGCGATAGATGTTGCCTGAGTTGGGGTCTATCTGCCAGATTCACCTTTAGCAGGTGATGGTTAGTTTTGGCAGTAGATGTTACCTGAGTCGGGGTCTACTTGCTGATTCACCATAAATTAGTGATGGTTAGTGAAAATCGCCATTAATTGGCACTATATATATTTAAATATTAACCAGCGTAGATCATATGAACATGTTGGGGAATATTTGCTGTTACCAATGACATTTAAGCATTGGGTAAGTCTGGATGGATGCTACCACCAGACAGCCTAGTGCGAGTAAAGCGAAGTATCTCATACGGGTAAGTATAGGAGACAACCGAAATGTAGACAGGTAAATCTACATCGTCTATGGATCCGAACTCGTATAGATGTGTTGCTTGCATTCATCACATATGTATTCATATTGTGTGTAGCTAGATTTGCATGAATACATAATTAATGTTTGATAACTTGCGTGACCAATAGTAGTGAGGGATGAACTCATTGAGCTTATAGTTTTGCTCACTCCCCAATAGTTTCTGTGCAGGTATAACGCTAATTGGGACTGGGATAGGGATGTGTGAAGAGTACTTCTCCATCAGTCTATAGTGAAGTTAGATATATAAGTGGCACTGAACTTAACATGTAAAATTTGTAATTTGTATAAACAAATGAGACTTTATATTTTGTAAGTTAGAACTCAATTTCATTATTTGGTAGGGGATATCGATTCTCTGTTATCTTGGTAGAAATTAGAAAATCGGATTCCATAGTTGAAATCCAGTAATATAATATATCAATTATATAATAGACATTTTCTAAATAGAGTCTTGTACACTCTGACTAATAAGACGACTCTCATATTACGAGTGCATACGTGGTATGATAGCTTTAGATTAATCCTACTAGGCCCCCTTTTGAGGCGTGATAGGAGGTCAAAGTCAAGGGAGGAAAGGGAGAAGATGGTGGGGAGGAGGAGGTTAATAGGAGGAAGGACAAAGAAGGCGCAACAAAGGAGTGGTGGTGGTAGTAGAAGTGGAGGAGGTTTTGGGATAAGGGTTTATTGCCGAGGTTAAGGAAGCAAGATTTCATTAGCCATGAGAAGTGGTGATAGTTGTTGTAGCTTTCTCTTTCTGGCATTGTTAGAGAGAGAGAGAGAGAGAGAGAGAGAGATAGGCTTTCTCTTTCCGACATTACTAGGAAAAGGTTTGGAAAATAAGAGGAGGAGGAAGAGAAGAAATTGGAGCGAGAGAAATTGAAGTGGTGATTGGGCTTTTGTTTTTAATTACTTTGATTTATGCCGAGTTGGAAATTAAAAATTAAAATTTTAATATAAATACCCTAACCCATCAGCAAAGTGTTGGATTTTTGAGCAGATTTAAACCAAACTGACCATTAGTACAAAATTTAAAAAGTTTATATATTTTTATGAATCAAATTTTTTTTAGATACAAAATTGTTCTATCAAGAAAGTTCAGATACTATCAATGAAATTAGCCTGTATATAAAATATCAAAAATATTAAAGAAGATATATAAATTGATAAAGTGAAAAATCATAATCTATCAAGAGAAAATGCTATCTATTTAATGTCATGGATGATAAAATGCCATCAAATTGAAAAAAAATATAAATATAAATATAAATAAATAAATATTTGCATGATGATTATAAACTTATACCATTCAGAAGTTATGTTATCTAAAGCTGCACGAATGAAATATTTTCAAGGTAAATTCAACTCTTTCATGATATTTAGATTGGTTCGCCCTTTGAGAAAATCAATTATGTTCCTTTCTTTTTCTTGTGGCCACAAAATATCTTATATATGCTTATGTTGCTGCAGCAGCAGCAGCAATAATAATAATAATAAGAACAACAACAACAACCTCAACCTGGCGGAAGCAATATTTGGGATATTGCCATCATGTCAATCTGCTAAATCATAAGACTTGAAGATATAGGGTTAGTAGGAATGAGGCTTAGAAAGTGAGACTCACCAAGTCATACAATACTTTACCTAACATAAATGCTGGTGGGTGGGTTGAAAATGGAACTAAAAAAATAAAATAAAATAAAAGGCAAATTAGGTAGGCCACTTTGAAATTTAATTTCAAAATTACACAAATATCTACGATTAAGCGTTATAAAAAGATGCAACATACAAGTGTACAATTAAAATAATTCTGGTATGTGTTGAAACTTCATGGCGTGATCAAATTTATAAATAAAAGATCACACATACATACTCAATTTGACAACTCTACCCTTCTTATTAATATAAATAAAAAGCATTCAGTCGAACAAATAAAAAAATACAAAGCATTATGATGCCCTTCAATTTCGAATTCAAAATAATTTAAATAAATAAGCAAGTGATAAGAGGAAAAGTTAAGATGCATAGTCTTTCTATTGTTCCAAAAAGTCATGCCCATTAAAAACCTTTATGACCTGAAGCCATGTGATCATCAATAATCTAGTCAACAACTTGCCGATGACCTTTGACCAAACATCATCACTGATAATGATTATTTTACTACCCTAAACGTATTACCTTTGAAAATAAATCATAGCTCCGGGTGATCTTTATTTTATTTTATTATTATTATTTTTTTAATTATAAAAGCATGACATATGTTTTAATACTTTTTATAAATAATGATCTGGTTTTTTTATTTTCGACAAATACATGACCTATTATTGATATTTTGACAAACAAGTGATCTTTTTTTTTTTTTTTATAAATAGATGAGAGGGGTTTTTACATGTCTCTTGTCTATTATTAATACAAAACACAAGTCATGCATTTATCAAAAAAAAAAAAGAAAAACATGAATTTTATTTTTTGCAAAAGTGCAAAACACAAGTCTTGTATTTTTTTTTTAAATAAAACCCAAGTTACTTGTTTATCAAAATATCAAAACACAAGTCATGTATTTATTAAAAACCAAGAATCATGTTGCATGTTCATAAAAATACTAAAATATAGGTCATGTTTTTGTAATTAATCTTTTTTTTTAACCCTCCTTATATAAACCAATCAATGATAAATGCAACTAAACTTCTGAATTTTAAGGGAAAAGTAACAAAAAACTAAATAAATAAGCATAATAAATAATGAAAGAACTCCATAATTTCAATTTATAGCAAAAATTTTGAGTTGATTTTTAAGTAAGATTTAAGAAGATGTAAATGGTTATGATTGTTATATTTATATATTAGGCTAAGCCTACAATTTATATGGACTTGACTCTTTGAGCTAAGTGACAGGGTTCAAAGAGTCTAATCCATAATTAAATGAGTACATATCAAATTTGGTATTTAAAATTGGGACATAAATTTAATGTAATAGTTGAACTTTTAAGTGGTTAATTTAATACCCAATCAATTTTTTTGTTACTATTTTTGCTACCTTTTTAACATAGATTTCTCTGTTCAAGATGTATGCATAAGAGGTAGTATATGATTGAATTTTTACTAATACTCCTACGTTCTAATACTGTCTAGTATTGATAGGCTATTTCATTTACCTCAAGAAAAAAGAGCAATCAAAATTAATCATTTCAAAGTTCAGGTACCAAAATTGATGTTCTCCATAATTGAATTGATTTGAGGAGATTTGATTTGATAAAATTAAAATAAGGATGGTTAGATTGGTTCGTTTGCTTCTACCCTTTCTAATGGAGGTTCACGCATATAGAAAGAAGGCTATTAGCCTTAGGCTCTAAATAAGCTCATGCATAAGTTTGCTCTATGTTTTCCATCAATCATTAAGACAATCCAATGATTTTTCATCAAGCATAAATACCTATAAATACCTAACCATATCTTCTAATTTGACATAACTCTAAAGAGTTGAAAAAAAATGTGTTTTACTATTCAACCATTGCACTCAAAGATCAAACAAGGATTTCAAGTAAATTTTGATCTTCATTATTCAAGAATTACAATATTAACGTTTGAGGTTTCCTCGACATTCTTTATCAGTTACTTGTATAGTTAGAATACTAAAATTATTTGAAGCTCATCATTTTTGAATCATCCCAATGTGTCACTTACCCATCGCTATTCCAAAAGCCGTATTACATAGGATTTATATTTATGTTGCCACATTAAGCAAATCCCTTTATCTATAGAATAGATAAAAATGAAATTATGATTTAATAAAATTAGGCATTTAATTAAATAAAATCTTTTGCGTACTATGTAATTTTTTTGGCCTTTTCTTTAGTTCTAAAGTTGACAAAAAAAGTAGCTTTATTTGGCCTTCTTGTACGGAGAGAAGACGTGGTTAATTATTAGTTTCACATAGAAGCTGATCCAACCTGATTTATTTACACATTTCGAAAATCTAAGGATGAAAAAGGAGTTTTATCTAAAGTTATACACGCTTATTGGCGTGTCTAGAAATTTTTCGATATGCTTTGCAGTATCTAATATTCAGACGGATGAAACAAGACTAAGCGCTCTTACTTGAATAATGGGAAATTCATGACGATATTTAAAAAAAAAAAATTTAAATAAAGTAAATAAAAGTTCAGTAATTAATCTAGGATTCGCCTGACAGGTTCATATTAAGATTAACACCTGTATGTCCAATGAGGATGAAATAGATTAGGCTAACAAGACACCCTATTTTGTTTAAGTTTGATTTCATCATAATTAAGCATGAGCTATTGAAGTAATTAATTTAGTTAAATCTTAATTTCAAATTTTTTATATTTCATTTGTTATTTTAATTGGATTTAAATCAAGTCAATATATGTCAAATTCAAGCAAATATGTATAATCAAATCAAAATGAACTTAGTCGGGAAAATTTTAACCTTAAAAATTAATGGTGCATTTGATTCATTTTTTTTTCACAAAAAATGAATTTCATTCAATAGAGTAAAATTATATCAATGGATACAGCAAATTGACTAATGAAGAGTTGGGGGTGTGAGAATTCATCCGAGCAATCGGACACATCTTTCCAAGCATCAAAGTATCCCTTACTAGGGATACAAATTCTCCAAGAACAAAAGTCAACCTATTGGCAAGTAAAATAAATCTCAAATAGGGGATAGAAACAAAAAAGAAAAAAAGAAAAACAACAAAAGTAAGAAAGAAAAAATCCACTTATTTAAAAATTACAGATAAATATCAATCGACTGCTACAAATTTCAATCTGACCAAGTCTGTTGAAAAGTAGTTTTGTAGTGGTGGAGTAGTGATGTGATGGAAAGACAACAGATTTACGATAAAAAATGGTAGATCTACAAGTATTAATAAATCAATAATGATGAATTTGCGGATTTTTGATGATAAAGAAAACAAAAATGTTTAGAAAGGAGGGGCGGCCATGAGCAATGCAGCCATCCCCATGTGTTAGGGTTTTTCAGAAGAGGAAAAGAGAGCAAGAGAGAAATATTAATATATATATATATATATATTATTTCATTTGGTTCGTTGGTTTAACATCGATTTTTCATCTGTTTCAATCAAACTATTTGTTAAAAAGATATAAATAAAAAACAAATATTCTTATTTATAAACAAACTATACATATTAAATACAAATAAAATACAAATAAAAAATCATCCCCACTCCCACAATCTAAATTCCAAATATTAGGTAGACTTTGAGTTCGAAGTCCAATCGGTTGAGTCGGATTCAATCCGTTTATACTCTAAATCCTTCTTACCGACGCGTGATTGTCGAAATTATTATAAATTGGGATTATTCCCAAGACAAAGTGTCATGCTTATACATGTATTGGGAAAAGAAAAAAAAAATAGAAAAACAACAAAAGTTATAAATTACTATATATCTAGTCATGTGGTGAACCACCATCTTGACACAGATGAGCAATAATAATGCCACTAAACATCTTTGTTTATTTAATGATATAGTGGTAAAATTTTTTATGGGGACTTTCATAATTTAATATGAAACTCTTCATTGTTTTATCCGCCGAAATCCTTTCCTATGCGTAAAATGCAATTTATGCAAGGTTTGATTACCGACCATAGAAAGAAAAATATATAGAATATATATTTATAGGTATGACATATCTTCTGTCTACTTTACGCCGAAGGAAAGCAACACAATTAAATAATAAAAATCAATATAATTTATGGAAGCTATGATGCTCATCGACCTTATCAACTTATTTATTTGTATTTTCCAAAAACGTTAGTAATAATTAAATAATTAGGTTCTTGTCATGAGAACGAATTCTTTAATGCTAATTTGTTGATAGCATCTAGTTTATTCAAACCCTTATAATCCTTTTGTAAAAATAAAATATTGCTTGAATTGAATTAATAATCTCTCCTTGGTCAGCACTTTTGCCAAAACATATAATTTAAATCGGTTTTGTGAATGGTACTCCACGAAAATATATGATATTTTAGAATGTTGATTGTAATACAAGAAATTTATTTATTTTTTATTACCAATCAATACACGAAAATGTTTAATAATTTTATTATTTTTTTCATAGCATATTGACAGGGTATGGAAGACACTTTGTAGAAGAAAATTTAAATTAAGATCTTAGTAATATTTAATCCCTGTGGTGATGATCGTTTCAATTGGTTATGGAATAATTTTGGTAAAAATGATTTTATAATGTTGATATGATATGACCTCATGTTGGACTTGCATGGTACATGTTGTCTTCCAAGTCTCTTCATAATTTTTTTTCCTTTTTCCATGATGAAAAATTGAAGACATTTTTCAATAATATATTGACCCTTAACACATTATATAAGGTTTTGCTAAGGCAAAAAAAATATGGAATTTCTTTTTTTTTTTCTTTTTCCTTCTCCAAGTGTAATGTGAGATACACTAATAATAATACTCATCGATTTGGCAAAGTATTCTTGCAGATGGAGAAACTCGTATCTAATGAATTTTTATGGCAAGTCAAGATAAGAGATAAAGTTAGCTTCCAGAAACATCCATTGATTCCTAGGGTGCTAGGGGTCAAACTAACTGAAAAGAAAAGTATGATCCTGTGAATTTAAAGAATATGAGAGTGGGGATGGATCATGACAATCTAACCAAGAATCTGATTTCTGCTGAACAACTGCTATCACAAGAGGAAATCCTAACTATTTATCAAATCCCTATAGTTTCAAACCATGTATTAAAGTGCTAATTTATGTTATAATTGGGCATTTTAATAACTAAAATTATGAAATAACACTTAAAAATACTTCTTATGTCATGTCTAGGCTTCTGAATCATATCAAAAGATAACAAGGAAGAATATGATCAAGTTTAGCATCATTCGATGGTGATTTGATCAAGATTTTAAGAGGGTAGAAAAGGAGACAGGTAATACAAACATGTCCTGCCCAAAGAGGTAATTTGCAAAATTTAAGCAAAAAAAAAAAAAAAATACAGGTAGCAACACAGTTGTGTCGTACTCATGTCTCACTTAGGTCTTGGAATAGCAAAATTTCCACACAAAGGGACACGAGCAATAACATAGTCATGTCTTAGTCATATCCCATCCAAATTTTTTAGCTCGATTTATTTTGACCTTTTAGAAGGGAAAGTGTTATAATTGGAGGAGAGAGTGTGTTTTTAAGATTATTTTGCGAGAATTTGAAGAATTATTCCTGTCCATTGATGAAGAAACTTACCTTACAAATCAAACAACTCTTCTTTTTCTATTTTGAAGAGTTTTACTTTCCTAATCAAGAAGATCAGCTTCCACTCTTCAAGATAGCAACTTTCATATTCTAGTAGAAGGAAACTTCCAATTTCACCTATGAAGGAGCTCTATAAAGAGAAAATATCAAAACTTTTCAAGACCCACTTATGTATTACAAATTTCTTCTCTAGATTCAAGTAAGACAAGATCCAGGCTTCAACCATCTTGCAAGAATTTATTGTAATGGGGGGTTACTAATTCAATGTTTGAATTTACGCCTTGTGTTCTTATTGCTAACTATATGAAGGAGTAAACTCTTTGTCTAGATTATGATGAATCTTAAGTTTTCTATGTGATTTGTTTATCTTGTTTTCAGATTATTGATTGATTTTTCTTGAATCTAATTATATTACTCTTATTACGCAGTATTGATTTTTTATTAGACTTCATTCAAGTTAATCAATGAATTGGTTTAGTGAGTAGATCCACACAATTAGAGAGAGTTGCGTGCAATCTTAGACATAGGATGATACATATCTTCAAGATTAAGGCCACATCTAATATTGAGAATTCTAAATCGATAATGTTGCTCCAGGGGTTTTACTAAGAAAGATATTTTAGTTAATCAACTTATGATTAGAAATGGGTAACCTTGACAAAGATATAGAATTAAATTAGGAATTTCTACCATTCAAGAAAATTACAAAAGATATGTAATTATCTTGTGTGTAATCACATAGATATCTGATGAGGATTTAAAATCTAGACAATTCTTGCAATTCAGTAAATCTTACTTAAATCTTGATTTGTGAATGATATTTTGACAATTTGATAATTATAAGTTATTTTAGAAAGGGTAAATGCTACAAATGGTACATGAAATTTGAAATTTATCAATTTAGTACTTGAACTTTGAAATTGATCAAGTTAATGCCTAAAACATGCCAATAATACATTTGTCATATTCATTTAAAACGTCACCTAAGATGACTGTGTGCGCTAATTTGATAGAGGTCCTATTGGCGTACATGAAAAGTCCTTTCAAATACTAAATTGAGCAATTTCAAAGTTCAGGTACTATAACGCTTTGAAACAAGTTATGGGTATATAAACTTACCACGTATAATACTTTATGTATTATATGCACAGGCTTCCATAAAGAAACCATTTATGTTGAATATTTGCTAGCAGGTTCTAATTAGTGAAATCATTTAGTTAGATTCTGTAAACAACTAGATTCATAATGGTAAATTAAATCTTTATAAAAACATTTCATAATCTACTCTCATAACTAGATAATCTGTCTCATAGACAAAACTATACCATCAAGTATTTCATTAGAATAACTATTCATGATGGTGAAGCTTAAACACAAGCATGGGCTCATAACAAGGCCCCTAAAGAAAATATAAGTTACCAAAGAGATAAATCTAGTTCTTACAAAATAAAATAAAAAAAATCCAACAGTCCTATTTCACCTTACTCCTCATTAAAATCCTCCCAAGTCATCACATTCACTCACCTCAAACATCGTCAACCAAATCATCATCAGCACAATCATCATCCAATCAATTCCTGGAACGAAGAACATAATGAGCATAAGCCTAGTATAAAGAATGAGCATAAGCCTAGTATAACAGTAACATAAGCACACATGAGATGACACACAAGCTTATACTAATTCAATGCAACAAACAACTATTTATTATCTTTAAATTAAACTAAAATAAGTAACACTGGAGCACTCACACTCTAAAACAGGTCTTTGGGAATTTGGGGATGCTAAGTAACAACAGTTGCTTAAGAGTTGACATAAGCAACCTGGATTCCTATATCTCCTATATCTATATCAAAAAAGGAAAATAACATCCTCCAAGATTCACATCATTATGCATATTTACTTATATAAATCCATAACATCATTTAGCTCAATTAGTCCCATAAACCTGAACTAAATCATGTTACTTCACTCCAAACTTAAGCAAATGTTATGCCGATAACTTTTATTCTATCGGCTACCCGTTGAGCTACTTATAAATTGTCATTACATCATGAAAAGGGAGTGACCTAAATGCCTAACTACCATACTCTGCTTCGAGCAAGGTTGTCACTCCTCGGATCAGATTCAATGACACACGCTCCAGTAATACTCATTAATTAAGTCGTCTTTTAAGTTTTAGTTTATTAGAAATGTCTATCCTAACAAACAACACGCAAGTCATTGTATACATTATCTAAAATCTGGAGGAGATCAAAAGATAGTCAGAAGATAGGATAGAAGGTAAATTCAGGTATCTGTTCAATAAATTAAACTCATATTAGCAATGAAGTTAATTATTAACTTTCGTCAAATTTATTTTACAATATATTTGATCAGACACTAAGTAGGAATCCCGCCATGGCTGTGAAAATCGCCCTACCAAGATGCGGATAGTTCTACATTATCTATTAAATCATTTCTTTTCTCTTTGGTTATAATCATTTATTATAAAAAAAAAAAATTATTACCTCTTATTAACTTATAGGAAAATATTCATTTTTCCTAGCAAATAAACATTTGAAACAACATATTTTCCATATTATTCATGGCTTATCCTAATATATTTGTTTAAGCCAATTACAAGTTATTAAGCCTATATTAACTTAATCTCAACCAAGTGGATTAAACTTAATCATTTAATTCAATTACTAAGTCAAGCTTATTAGACTTAATCTATTTAATTCATTTTAGCTCATTAAAATCTATTTAGTCAAGTTAAACTTTATTAACTAAATTTACTTTATACCTACGATTCATTTTATGCTTAAAACTATGTTAAGTCTAATTAATTGTTAGACCTATTAATTCACTTAGCTCATTCTTAATTATATAAATTAACTAACATATCACATTAGCTATCATTCATCTATTTCCTTTTTTTAATTATTTTTTTAAGAATAACATGGGCATATTTGTCTGGTTGTGTTTCCTTTGTGTTCCTTTGGGTGAGCAACACGACTAAATACATCCAATTGTGTTCTTGTTGTGTTTTGTTCCTGGGTTGGAACTCAAAGAGAATCACGATAAGATAAGGCAAGCCATGCTCCTACCATGTTTCACTTGACATGTTAAGCATGCAAGGATCACAGAGGAGCACGGTGAGATAGGATGGACTGTGTTCCAACCGTGTTGTTCTAGAAATGTATTTGGTGAATAAAATAGAGAGAAACACCGTTGGTGTATTCCAGCCATGTTTCTTCTCGATGAGTTAAAATCCACGTGTTTTAAGAAAAAGTAAGGTACATGACTAAATATAGCTCCTTGTGTTCCTCCTGTACTCTTTTATGAAAACAGCATGTACATTTTAGACTTGTTTTATATCATTTTTCAATACACAACATCTTAATAAATAGCAAACAAGTTGACAGCATATCTATCTAACATTCTTAAACATATTTCTACAAATCATATATCATATAATCAGTTCATCATCTTCTAGTTCTATTTATACATACACAAGCTTAGGTTTTGACATATATGTTTATATATCTCTTGTTTTCAAATTTTATCACAAACCTTACTTATATCTAACTTTAATTCATCATCCTCATGCTTAAACAACAAATCAACAAATTAAAACAGCTACTTACTTGTTTATCAACCATAAGCTACTTGACTTCAACTATTACTACTTTTTTCTTAATTGTTGAAGCTACTTCAAGCTTAACTCCCATCTTTTACCTTGTTTTCTAACTTCATTTTCTCCTATGATCTTATTAATTTGAGATTTGATGTTGACTTTTAAAGAAAGATAAGGGAAAGAAGAAGAAGAGAAACATAGAGAGAAAAGAAAATGAAAGAGGAAAAGAAAGGAAAAGGAAGGAAAGGATAAGAATGAAGGAAAAATTAAAGATATTTATGGTTAAGGACCTTGGGTTTAAACATTTCTATAACTATTTTAAGCATAAGAAATATTTAGAAAATAATTTGAGAATCTATCTAATAAAAATTAATAGCATGATTTAGAAATCTAGCTTAGGAATTTAATTTGTATGAAATTGATATCTAATTTGGGTTTGTAGTTAAGAACTAATATTTTTAGACAGACAAATATATTTTAAATTTGTGAGGATCAAAGGAATGAAAGTTTAGCTAAAGTTTAAGAGTTTAGGAATTTGCAAAACAATTAAATTACTTGTTTGAAAACTTTGGGAAATTAAAGTTGAAAGAGAAATATGAAATCTCAAATTTTAATTAATCTATTTACGAAGTTAATTATGTCAACTTGTTTAATTACATCTTATAATTTAATTGATTTATTTAATCTATCAAAATTCAATTTCTAACTTAGGTGAGGATTTAGGATGTTTCCCGTATGTAATTGCATATTTCGTCAAAGTTCAGGTACCATTCGCAACAGTAACCTTTTATAAAATTGATTTTTATTTGCTAGATCTTAAGGGGAAGGGTGTGTACTAATCCTTATTGATCTTTATGGGACGATAATCATATTTGATGCCTACACTATAATATCGATGATTGAACTTGCTTTGTGATCGTGGTTGGAAATGAATGTGAGATTTTTAACTTGTTATTGATTACTAATGACTTGTATCATGGGTAATCACATGATTTGGCCTTAGTCAAAGGAAGGCAAACATATAGTTAAATGAAGTTATCATATCTTGCTAAATGAAAATAATTAGGATGTCCATGGCAAGGCTTCAACATCTTACTCTATAAGCAACAAAGTTTGGAAAATGATTAAGAATCTAAGTTGTAAACCAAAACAAATGCATCATCTGTAGAGATTATGCTCTAAATCACTAATTGATGCCTAATGCTTCAATTGTGGTCAAGTTGAATATGAGGAGTATATGACACTACACTGTAAATAATGGTTAATTTGGCTAGGAATTGAAGGAAAGATTCAAAACAGGTAGCAATAATCCTTTAGGAACATAAAAACATGTGTTTGTTTGAAGGAGCAAATTCATATATGAGTCAAGATATTATAATGGCGATGACCAAACCCAACAAAACTAATTTATAAGGGGTTAAAATAGAAATAAAATAGATAGAACTCGAAAAGAGATAGTTAGCTACAGAATTAGGGGAGATCAGATGTAGGACAACAACTATAGAGGATCAAAATATCTATTGAGCTCCTAGATTGCAAAATTGCTTAGAAACAAGATCAATTCTAAAATGGAAACTACCACCAACAAATTTTATGAAGATAAATAGTGATGGTGCAACAAACTTGTCAAGTGGAACTGCTAGCACCGGGATTGTATGCAAGAATCATAATGGAGAGTTACTCTAAGCAACTAAACTTCTGTTCATGTTGACTTCTCTCTAAATGAGTTTTGATGATAACAAAAAGAGTTATGATTATCTAAACTATTCTTTAATGATTACAGGTTATAAGATCTTATTTTATTAAATACAAGTTATTAGATATAAAAAAGAATGTTTTGGAAAGTTTAGAGAAGTTTTAAAGAAGTTTTATGGTGAAAAATGAGTAGCTAGAAGGTAAAAAGATAGAAGATTCATAGTAAATATTTCAACTAGACAAAGTTTACCAAGATATAATTTAGAAGGTTTATAACAAGTACTTTAAGTAAGTGAAATGCATTTGAAAGTAATATTGAAGTTTCTTATTATGATTGCTAATATATGCAAACCGTGTCCGGAGATAGTTTAGAAGATTAGTAACATGTTAGTTGAGTAATGGAAGTTCTACCAAAAGGTAATACTAAAGGTCCATAAACAATTCAGATTATATGAAAATCATCCAAAAGGTAATATAGAAGGTCTTTACTACGCTAAAACATGATTTTCTGGATTTTCATGAAAATAAATATAAATTGGATTTTTAATATTTTGAAGACCATTCCTTACTTATTGAAAATATTTTGGTTATATATTCAGTTATTTTAAGTGATAGGGAAAATATATGTCTTATTCTCATTAATGCATAGAGTTACATATATACATGAGTTAATGGACTAATAAAGAAAAGTAAATCCCTCTTCAAGACTAGAGAATATTTACACTAATTTACATTCCAAATGTAGCCTATAACACTCCTCCTCAAGCTGGAGCATAGATATCAATCATGCCCAACTTATTATAAAGATATTCAACTCAAATCTCACTTAGAGCCTTTGTAAAGAGGTCTCCTAATTGCTCTCTAGTCTTCACAAATCCTGTGGAGATTAATCATTGCTAAATTTTCTTAGGTACAAAATGATAATCGATTTTAATAGTTTAGTTCACTTGTGAAATACTAGATTCGATGTAATATGAAGAGTAACTTGGTTATCATACTATAATTTTACTGGTAATGCGGTGTTAAGGCCTACTTCATTTAAGAGTTGATATATCAACATTACTTCACACATTAACTATGCCATATCTCTATATTTTAATTTTTCATTTGACCGAAACATAATACTTTGCTTATTACTTATTTACAAAATCAATTTCCACCTACAAAAACACAATAACCTGAAGTAGATTTCCTGTTTTCCTTGGATTCTACTCAATTAACATATGAAAAAACACTCAATGTTAGTATGGCTATGGTTTTTATATAGAATACCATGCCCCAATACTCCCTTTAAATTGCACACAATTGGCTTTACAACAACCTAATGATCAACTGTTGAAGATAACATATATTGACTCACCACTCTAACCAAATATGCAATATTCGAATGAGTTACTATAAGATAATTCACTTTTCCAATTAATGTTCTATATCTTTCAGGAACCCCAAACAACTCACATTCTCTTGTTAGCTATAAATTAGGAACCATTGGTGTACAATATGGTTTAGCATCCAAGTTTCCTATTTCAAATAATAAGTATATGCTTTCTTTGAGATAGAAAAATAGCTTTCTTACTCATTACCTCAACACCAAATATATATATATATATATATATATATAACATTTCTAAATCCTTTGTTTCAAATTGACTGTGAAGAAAGGATTTGAGAGTTAAAATACCTGTAGTATCATCACCAATAATGATAATGTCATCCACATATACTACTAACAAAATACTAACTGTTGTCGACTGTTTATAGAAAACTGTATGATCATATTTTCTTTTCTACATCCTAAGTTTCTCAAACGCTTAGCTAAATTTTCCAAACAGAGTGCGGGGACTCTGCTTCAGGCCATATAGAGATTTACAAACATGATATACCTTACTTAACTCCCTTTGAGCAGTAAGATGTTACTCTATATAAACTTCTTCTTGAAAATCTCCATACAGAAAAGCATTCTTGATATCTAGTTAATGTAGAGGCCAATTGTGCACTGCTGCCATGGAAATAAACAACCTGACATATTTTAATTTAGCAACAAGAGAAAAGTGTTAGAATTATACACTTCATAAGCATGAGCATATCTTTGAGAAACTAGATGAGCTTTCAACCGATCAGTTGATCCACTAGGATTTGCTTTAATGGAGAAAACCCATTTATGACCAATAGCCTTCTTTCATGTGGGTAAAGTTACCAAATCCCAAGTACCATTCCTATCTAAAGCATTCATCTCCTCTATTATTGCATTACACTATCCAAAATGTGATAGAGCTTCGTGAATAGTTTAGGAACAGAGCTAGAGTCAAGAGATACTATAAAAGAACAAAAAGAGGGTGACGAATGATCACATGACACAAAAGATGAAATAGAGTAAGTACACAAATATTTACCTTTATGAAGAGCAATGAGAAAACCGTCCTTCGAGACTGGATCTTATGAAAGGGAGCTAGTTTGGGACATGTATAAGGGCTTGTTAAGAAATATAAAGTTGTGAGAATAGACCTTAAGGGGAGTTTTGTAGTATGAATAATGGATGTAACTGTATAAATTAACGAATCATTATCCTCCCTCTGACCTGCATTGCTAGAAGATGGAGAGAATGGGGTATCTTTAAGAAAATTAACATCAACCGATACAAAATACTTATTAAAGCTAAGACATTAGCATATGTATCCTTTTTAAACATGTAAATACCCAAGAAAAATACTCTTCAATGACTCGGGATCAATTTTAGTAACCTGAAGATGCAAATCTTAAACGAAACAAGTATAACTAAAATATTTTTGATTCAATAGGAAACAAAGTTTTATTCAAGAAAGTGTATGATAAGGAGTCTCACCACCAAGAACAATTGAAGGAATACAATTAATTGAAAAACAAGCCGTGGATATTGCATCAACCTAAAAGTGTTTGGGGACATTCATCTAAAACAATAAAGCTCTAGTAATTTCAAGTAAATGCTTAATCTTTCTCTTAGAAACCCCATTTGAGTCGGTGTATATGCACAAGAAGATTGCTGAATAATATCATTTTTAATCATGTAAGATTGAAAGGACTCAGATAGTATTCTTTGGCACTTTCACTTTGCAATATTTGGACTAAAACATTAAATTGAGTCTTAACTTTAGCACAAAAGAGCAAAAGTAAGCGAACAACTCAAAATGATTCTTCACTAAATACAACCAAGCCAAGGCTTTATCCCTAAGAGAGAAAGGGAAAAGCTACATTCTTATGGCCTCATCAGTAACTCCATTGAGTTTGACAGTATTGCAATATTGGAGGAACTTGGCAATGTGCTCATCCATTGTCTCATTAGGGTACCCTCCAAATTAATGTGACTCAACCGTTTAGATCAATGATGGTTTAAGCTCAAAATTATTGGCCTGAATAGCTGGCCTTCTCATAGCAGGACCCTAAACAGTGGGTACTGTATAATCTCAAAGTGCTCGAGGAGGTGCAACTTGAATCTGATTATTAGTCTGATTTTTGTTTTCATCGTTGTTGCCTGCATTGTTCCGTGCTTCATTTTCTGCCATTTATTCTGCTTGTAGCACTTCCTCTCGCCTTCTATTTTATCTTCTTTGTTGATGCAGAGTTCTTTCAATTCCAGGATCTATTGGTAGAAGCTCCTGACTTCTACTTCTACGCATGTGACCTGGAAACAAAAAAGAAAACAATCAAATCCTAGAAAAGTGCCTAAACTACTAGCAAAACTAAAGGTAGTCTAATATTAATTGATCACCGGCAGCAGAACCAAAAACTTGATCTACTTGAAATGTGTATATAAAATAAAGTGTGAATTCTTCAAGCAAGTATATTGGGTTTGATAAAGTAATACAAAGTGAGTAGAGTATCATTCCCACAAGGATCACTTTAACTACTAGACTGATATTAGCTTCAACTAATATTTAGGCAATCAATTTTTATAATTTAACTAATTACCTATTTCTAATCTAATTTGACAACTATCTATGTATGCAATGAGAGTGTTAGAGAGATATATATCAAAAGAATGTGGGAAGGAAAAGAATCCATCTTAACATTGCTAATCAACTTGAAATCAGGTTATATTAATAATTAGACTTATGGGTATTCATATGAAATTATCAAGATTTAAAACTCACAATCAATTTTTAATATCTTTTAAAACACAAAATAACTTAATAGCTTATGATAAATAAATTACCAGTGGAATCTAATTTTCAATTACAAATCTCTCGATTCTATAATTGACTAATGATCTAAATCGACTTCCCCTACTCCCTTAGTGAGAAATCAACATAAAACATCAAATGAATAACAATGGACAATTTCTAAATCGGATTAAACTCTGCCGCTTTCGCAATTATTATTTAACCTTAATTTATGAATTCCTATAAACCCTAATTTCCCTTCCGAGTTATAAAGATTCTTATAAATCAAATTTCCTACAGAAATAAGATGTATAATAGGAATTCGATATGAATATTACATAACCCTAACAACCATATAACATGATTTCAAAGATCATCTTAGTATGCTTAAGGCTTCATTAACTTCCCACAATAGAGATTTAGCTACTCATGGATAATGATTCAACAATCAAATAAGAAAATGTAAATGATACCATGATAAACAATGGAATTAGATAAATAAATTGCACAAAAATCAAATTATATACCACCAATTCAAATATTGAAGTCTTCACTTGCAAAATCTTGTCAATACAAAGCTTCAAAAGATCACTCTTTAAAAATCTCGAACAACTCTTTTTCAAAGGAAGAGAAGCTGCAAAGTTTTGTGTCTATCTCATGTGTGGAAACCCTAGCTTATGTAAAAAGAATCCGTGACTCTTCATTAGAATTCTACAATTACAAAGTGTACACCAGCAGTTACACTTTCAACACCAGCGGCATATAGGCAGCGTACATTCCTATAATGTTTGAACATTGGTAGCTTTGGCTTCAGCTTTAACAATTTGCATTCTATAGAAGACCTAGGCCGTTTGAACTCCGGCAACGTAGAGTTTCATATGCCGGTATATAATAGAAACATCGAAGGCTAGCCAGATCTACTTTAAGGCTGGTTGTGTAGGTGACAGCATTTAAAAATTCAATTCTATGGACACTGAAGGCCATCTCAACACCCGCGGCTTTGATTCCCAGAAAGCCAGCATTGGATGAAATTACAAAAGCCGTATATTTCCCTCTTCTACACTGGTAATGTTAAGCCAGTGCTTAAATCTTGCTTATTGATCTTCAGCCTACACTACCTCAAGGCTGACGGTGTATAGGACAATTTTGTCATCCTTTAAGTTCTTGATTCTGTTCTACTTCAAAGCTGGGTCAAGGCCGGCAGCGTAGAGGCAATGTTAAAGTTTTACATTTTGATCATCCTCTAGGCTGGCTGTATGCCGGCAGTTTAGGATCCAAAAAAGCCGGCGTACCCCCTAAGATTTCCCATTTTTAGCTCGAACTTCCTTTGTTTTGCTTTATTTTGTTCAATTTAGACATGAAACATGAACTTAAACAATCTAAGTTACAATTCTAACGATTTTCATAGAATTCAAGACAAATTAATCACTAATTTCTTATTAAAAGTTGTGTAGAATATGATCTTATCAGTGAGCTTACTAACAAAAATCAAATCGAAGAATAAATCATTCAAGTTTAAAATATCTGTCAAATGAACTGATGGTGTTAGATTAGCAGTGTCAAATTCAAGAACATAAGATGTTGGCCCATTAGCTAAAGTAACAGAAGAATATGAGGTGAGATTGAAAAATAAACAATAAATTGGAATTACCTGTCATATGATCTATAGCACCAGAAGCAATAACTCATTTGGAAGATGAAGAAACAAACATGTGTTTGGTTTACTTAACTCAGTAGTGGCAGTGCAGGAGCAGACAAAGACTTTAATGATTCTTGATACTGTGAAAACTTGGCAAATTCATTTGCAAAGACCATAATAGACTTTTCAAATGCATCACTTAATAAGGTAACATGCGTTGATCGAAATCCCTAATTCTTATGTTGCAATTTTCTACATTTACACTTTATATGCCCTAATTTATGACAATAGTGACACTTAATCATTCTAGAACTCTATCTTCGAGTATCAAGTCCTTTTATCAGTACTCATGTATTGTTGTCTTCCAAGTTTTCATTTATAATGATGGCCCACAAGAGCACTACTAGAATGAACAAACTAAGGATTCTCTGTGCGAAGTATCCTACTAAACATATCTTGCAAGGATAAGATCATAGAGCTAGAGAGAATATGAGACTTAGCAATTTCAAACTCAGGTGGAAGACCAGCTAAAAAACTCATCACAACCATTTGCTTCCTTTGAGCTTGTTGAGCTTTCATATCAAGACTACAAGTTAACAACATATTTTGCTCATCATAATTTTGTTAAAATCCATGAAATACCTTGTTAGATACTTATCATGTTTCTCAGCATAGTAGAAAGCCTTCCAAACCTCAAAAATATGGGAAACATTCCCTTTTCCAGAGTATAAAAAATCCAGGTATTCCATGAATTCTTTAACAAATTCACAATGATTAATTAATCCAATTACCTTGCTATCAATGGAATTACGTATTTGCAAGAATAATCGAGCATCCTCCCAGAGCCAAGTTTGCTTCAAACTCTCATCTTTCGGTGGATTGCTAGTGAAATGATCATCCTTATCAATACTTCTCAAATAAAGTCTTACAGTTTTATTCCAATCCAAATAATTAAATCCAGTGAGTTTATGTTCTATTATCTTTGACATCACCGGAACCACATCAGACATAACAATAGATTTTGTGTCCTTTTTTTCATTCATAATTTCGTACAAATACCTTCAAACAACAAACTAAGAAAAAGGTTATGTCCTAACCATAAGCCAAACTTAAACCGAATTTCAATCAACCACAAACACATCAAACTAGAATTTAATCTAACTAAAGGGAGAGAACCGATAGCCGAATACGTTAAATTATCATACCAAACTTTAGCCTCCAAAACCAATCCAAGGTGTCATAATACAAGCAAACCAGCCAATGTGCGTTAAACCCTAAAGTTCATAAGAAATACCATACTTAAATACGTAACAAAGAAGGAAACCACAAACATATGTTATATAATCCCTAGTGAGCCAAGTGATGTTGATTGAAGGTGAATATAGCGTTACACGTACTGACATATGGAGCTTAGCGTGAGGTTTGTGGTGGTGCGTTTAAGTCATATGCTGCTCCTATGAAGGCTGCAATCTCTATAAGCCCTAATCGAAGGATGGCCTTTCTCCTAGCTTAGCTATGTTGATAAAAGACTAGGTCGAAGAAGGTAACCAAATACTCCTCATATATTGGTACATAAATCACAAAGTTTAAGAAGTATGTAAATTACGAATTTCAAAAACTAAGCTCTTATACTAAATTATTTTGAGTGATAGGAAAAATATATGTCTTATTCTCATTGATGCATAAAGTGACATATATACATGAGTTAATGGACTACTAAAGGAAAGTAAATCTATATTTAAGACTAGACCAATTGTCACGGGATGGGAATTTGACCCCTCAAAGAGTTCCCGTGCAACACCATCCCCATATCATCATTTGTTACTAATCTGGATGGCGAACCAACCATATCTACCCTGTTTAACTCAAGTGTATTCCGAGCCCCACATTCTCATGAGGACTGCCTTTTAACTTTGCCACATTCCTCCATATATTGGGGAGGCTCAACTGTTCCAACTGGTTTTGGCCTGCTTTGGCCTCATCAAGAGAGCAGCATCAACTCCTGACTATTTTGTTCGCAGGAGACCAAACCCACCTTAAGAGTTAATCCACACCACAAACAAGCTCCCTAATGATGCTATTAACAACACTATATGCTCAAGTAACACACTCCCACGAGGCCCTCAACTTTAGCATTACATTCCAAATGTAGCCTATAACATATTCAATGGACAATTTATATCATGGGATTATAATTATTCAATTAATATGGACAATTTAATTTATGAAGTTTGTGAAGAGCATTCTTTAATTATTATTTCCAAATTTGAGAAGATATTTTTCAAAATTGATTTTTAATGTTCTAAGGATTTTGGGCAATTAAAGATGAGGGAATCCAAGAGAAGAAATGGATAAGTATATGAAGATTATAATATCCACAAATCAAGGGACAGTTATCAACAATATCAAATGAACTTATCTTTATTATTCAATTTAATCATAAAAATTTTTTAGCATAATTTTTTAAACAAACTTTTTCATATTATTTTGGGTTTTCAAATTAAAAAAAAATGGAAGTTCTATCATGGGATAAGGTTTAGGAAGATTTTACGAGAGGTTTTGTTAGAAATATCAAGAGAAAGATAAACACATGTTTTTTATAAATATTCCAATTTTTTATTGGGATTTTGAATCCAAATTTTCATATTTCAAATTTCAAGAAAATATCCTATGAAATCAACTAAACAATTGTTAAAACCAAGATACACTCAACCAACTTTTTGAATGTTGAAGAAGTGCAAATAAACAAAAGAATTCTGAATGCAATTACATATCTTGTGCACTGAAAAGTTCAAGAAAAATTAACATCTAGCAAGCAATTATCTTGCCCATAAGTTTTCTATATTTGCTATTTGGGATTTCTCTCTCTCTCTCTCTCTCTCTCTCTCTCTCTCTCTCTCTCTCTCTCTCTATTTTTTTTTTTTTTTTGTAGAGAAAAAAAATTATCTTCAATTTACTTTTGTTAAAATCCTTGTTGTCTGTGAGATTGGGAGCTTTCATCATGTTGTTGAATGATTATTAATAGATAACTAGGGAGACTCTGTAGGTAGGGCTGTAAACGAGTCGAGTCGACACAGTACCAAGCTCGAACTCGACTTGAATAAAAAACTTGAAACTTGAACCCGAACTTGAACTCGAACTCAATCGAGCTTTGATTTTTAAGCTCGAATTCAACTCAATTTAAGACTCGGTAAACTCAAACTCGTCTCGATTAAGCTCGATTATTTTTTTTAAATATTGATTTAACTATATAGAGTGAACTCAACTCGCCTATATTTAATATTCATTTGAGCTCGATTAAGCTCGTCAGCTTACCAAGCCGAGTACTTTGAAACTCAAACTTGAGCTCAATAACTACTTGAGTAGCTTGAACTCGAGCTCAACTCGATTATGAGCGAGTCGAATTCAAGTTTTCACCAAGTTGAACTCGAGTAGCTCGCGAGTTGTCTCGACTCACTTACAGCCCTATTCGTAGGTAACTCTCGAGTTTTTTTTTTTTTATATGGTTGAATAAAAACCAATGAAGACAATTGGATTGCAGCGTGGAAGTGGAAGAGAGGTTTAATTTCCTTATTTATCTTGTTATTTATATAGATTGCACCACTATAAATTGCTACACACAATTTTTCTCCTTCCGTCACTCATTTAATTTCCTTATTTATCTTGTCACTATTTACTATAAGCAAAATAAAGAGGTTTAATTCATTATTTAAATTTTAAAAACTTTAAATTTTTACACAAATTCATCCTCCTCCTTGTGCATTCAAGATCTATGGTTCAATAGTTAGAATAAACTTAGAATCAAAAGTTGTGAAAGTAGAGAAAACCTTGCCAAAGGAATCATTAATTTGTTTTGATTGTTTGTTAATTTGATACTTACAATATTTACATCGAACCACGCACGACAAATCATATCAATTATATGGTGATCACCACTTGAAAGAAGAAATAGGGTTTAGAAAGATAAATCAGAGTAAATTGATAGGATCTTTTAAGATTAATTTTAAGGATTGGTCAAGTTAGATGAATTGAATTAAAGGATCGAATCGATTGAATTGAGAAAGAAAGCCGATCAAGTGAGACCAAACAAGAACGACAAATGTTCGAGTAAAACCAATATAAAAAGAAAAGGTGATGAGTTATAAAGAAAGTCAAGTAGTCGACAATCCTTTTAGGTGCAGTGCATGCCTGCATGGAAGAGATAGGGGAAGATTATAACTCCTGGGTAGCCGAATCTTATGTTTGTGGGGTATTTTATCACTATATTAGATAATTTGTTTGGTAATCCATTCTACATAGACTTTAGAAAAGAATTAGTACGTATTAATTTATAAGATGATGCAGTGAATGTCAAGTTAATATTATTTAAGATTCAATAATAAGTTAGTAATTAGCCTTAGAGCAATTAGTTTGTTTAAGTTTTTATTAGTGCATATGGTTGGAATAGATTTAACAGATATTATATTTGGCATTTTATGTTTATATGATAAGTAAAAACTAATAAAATCTTAATGTATATAGTATATAAATCATAAGTGGTATTTATTTTTATAAGGAGTATCCTACTAAGGATGCCCTCTGGATTGTTTAGATGTCACTTCAAAAATATAAAAGATTATCTTCTTTAAAACCTTCTCACTTCAACCTAAAGTATTCAATAAGAACTTTATCATATTTATTTACTTATGAGTCCATAATATTATAAATAATAAAAAAGCAATATAATGAAAAAAAAAACTCAAAAAGTTGCATTTTGGAAATGAAAATCCACATATTAACACCATGTTTGGATTGAAGGAACGAAAAGGAGGGAAGGAATGGGAAGGGAATATTTTACTTTTTTTTTTTTTTTTTTTGAAAAAGGGAGGAAAGGAAGAATGATCGGATTTAGCAAAGAAAACAATTTTTTAAGATCCATCAAAGGTAATTCTTTCTAATTTAGAACTCTTTTGATTTGGATAGAATGGAGAGAGAATTTAAATGAAAAAAAAAAACAATTATACCCTTGAAACAAATACAATTTTAAGATATAAAGACTTTTATGATATTTTAAAAATAAAAAATTACAATCCTTCCACTTTCTTTCCTCATTATCCAAACAAGTAAATTTATATTTATCTCATTATTTTCTTTCCTCATTTATTCTTTCCATTCACTTTCTTCTCTTCAAATTTTTTTCTTTTTCAAAAAAGTGTGTAATGGTAACGACCTCTTATTTTCACCTTGGGAATGGGAAAAATCTATTTTTTTAAATATTCTAATGCAAGCATTATAATTTTATTAATATTTATATATTATATACATAAGAGATGATTAGTGATGTCCTTGAAAATATATGTATAATTGCTAAAATATTTGGGGAAAAAGCTTAGGATTATGAGCCTCCTCTGGTGGCTTCAAGGAAGGTGAGGGGTGACCACTTTCTGCATAGTGTTTATGCTCACCCAGCCAAACAGGTCACCTTCCTTGAACTGGGAGAATGATGAGTTTATTAAATAACGTTAAAGCCCAAGTGAGCACGTGTCGTCGTGTTCAAGCTTCCAAAACTGAATGGATTGACCCAAGTCATGGTCTGTCTGTTCTTTTACTTGTCACTTCTTTTCTTTTTTTTTTTCCTCCTAAATTCTTTGGACATATTCATCCAAACACATGACTCATGACCCATGGCCACCTTATTCGGGTTATCGTGGTCCCACTTTATGTCCAGATCACTTTCCCTCGTCTTATTACAGATTCGGATTCATTTTTATCTTTTAATTGGCTAAAAAAGCATCCTAGTGAGTCTTACCGTGATGGTTAAGGTTGTTTTAAGCAGAAGCAATTATACAGTGTGCATAATTATTTAGTATGAGAGGGACTTGCTTTGATCATACTTAAGAAAATAAAAAAAATAGATAAGAAAATTAAATTCTAACAAAAGGAAATCTTAAACTTTAGACCAGAAAGAATTGAAATGATAAACAAAATAAAAATAAAGCAATTGAAAAAACTAGATTTTAAAAAAATATAATACTTTAAATCAGATTTTATTTGTTGATGGTCATCAACGTTAGATTTTGTTAGAACAAGAAATGAAAAGAATTGGAGTAACAAATAAAATAAAAATTAATATGCATTTGAAAAGCTAAATTAGAAAATAAAACTCCAACACAACTTTTTTTATGGGTAATTATTGAGCTCAAATATTTTTAAAACAAAAAACCCTATTGAAGGGAGGAAGAAAATGCTTTAATCAAACACTTAGATTAGGTGGTTGTTGAGTTTTTACTTTTAGTTTTTGCAATGTATAAACGATTTGTTGCCATTTCTATGTTTATAAATTAAACATTTTAGTAAATTATTTTATAAAATATCATTTTATTAAAAAAATTGGAGATTAAGTTTCCTTATGATTTCATCCTAAATTTCTACAATTAGTATGTTGCCTCTTAATCTGTTGTTGTTGTTTTATTATTATTATTATTTATCAATGTACAATTAGCAGTAAGGTCTATGGATTATTGTTATATGATTCATGAAAATACTATTTATCAAAGAAATCATACGAAAATAAATGAAGGATAGTGTACATCTCCTTTCATGAAACTTATTACATTTACATCTCCTTTCATGAAACTTCTTGGTTTTTTTTCTCTTAGAGGTAATATGGTCAATTCCATATTTCCATGAGTATTTTGTCCCTGCTCTTAACTTTTTCGGCCTTTTCGTCCACAAGCAGTGGACTGACGTGTAGCGTCAAAATACACTTGAAATATACAATTGAATTAAACTTTACGTTAATGGTTTTCAAGCTTTCTTTTTTCCGAAAAAAAAAAAAAAAACACTCAAGTTGTTTAAATTCCAAAAGTTGCCAATCCCTTTTTCAATGGTATCCTCCTAATTTTTTGTTACGACCCTACATCGGTTCTACGAGAAATCGTAGAATGGTATTTAAACCTAAAGGGTTCTCCCACCTAATAAACTAGTCTTTTGGGTTGGACTCTCCCTTTGGACTTAATACCTAACATTTGGTGCTCTCGTTGAGAGACCGATGTCTAACGGAAGGGCAACCTAGGAAGTGGAGACCTGAAAAAGGGCTACCTAGGAAAGGGCTACCTAGAAAAAAAAAAAAAAAAGAGCTAGAGTGCAGCCACCTAGAGTGAAAGTCATTCAGAGTGGGCCACCTAGAGTAGGCCGCCGAGGGCGTCGGCTTCTTAAGAAGTGGACAATGTTACGACCCCACATCGGTTCTACGAGAAATCGTAGAATGGTATTTAAACCTAAAGGTTCTCCCACCTAATAGACTAGTCTTTTGGGTTGGGCTCTCCCTTTGGACTTAATACCTAACATTTTTTTAGTGAAATATATTATATTTGAATTCTTTTTTAATTATAATAAAAATATTAAAATGATAACCAAAATAAAAAGATATAATAATTAATGTATATGACTCTTCTTTTTATTTTATTAGGACTATAATCTTCATTTAAAACATTTATTTTAATCATGTAGGGTTAGATCTATTATTAAATTTTAAAAATTTGCTTAATTACACAAGATTTTAAATTTTAACTTATATTACCATACAATTAATTTGCACAGATTTTGTATATAATTACTACACAGTCAAAATTTATTGTCGTGTACAATAATAATTTATACGAAATAAATACCATGATGAAAATATTAATGCCGAGATTTGATTTTTATTTGAAAATTTAAAAACCCTCTATGTTAAGAATATAAATCCTCATCGACATTTCACTTTTTAATTGGATATTTTGTACCTACAACAAGTCTATAAAAATATAATAATAAAAGCAGGCAGAAGCGTGCTATTCTTTTGCTTTACACTTTTAATTTATTTTAATAATTTAATTTTTTTCTTTTCATGCGAATAGATTAAATTAAAATTTTCTTTTTTCTTGACGCTCAAGCCTGGCCTGCCCACCAAAATTTTAATTTTATTTAATTATTACATCTTAAAATAAAGGCATTCACACATATCCAATTTTCAAATACATCACAATAAACAAATTAGAAATCAAAATCACACTCCTACCCACTTTGAAACAAATTAATTATTTTAAATGAATACACCACCAGATTCCAACCAAAACACACACATCTAGATGGAATTAAATATCATATAACTTTACGCAAAAACATAATAATGCTCGTCATTTATTATTTTATTTTTCCTCCTTTTTTATATTATTTTATTACCATTTCGGACAATCTTATGAAAGTTAGGAATCAAATTAGCTGAACTAGAAAGAAATCAATTAAATCAAATCAAACCCACTTTTACTTTTTCAAAAATAAACATAAAACCCCATTATTTAAAATTAAAAAAAAAAAGAAAGAAAGAAAGAAAGAAAAAATTTAATTCCAGCATCCAAAGTTTTAAGCTAATGTTTTTCAGCTAATTCTGTGATCTCCACAGTTGAAGTGAATTTCGCTGTAAAAATTAAAAAAAAAAAAGAAATAGCACATAATCTTTTCTTGAAGTCTTCCATCTTCTTTGCTCAGTGTAAGTAGAACTAAACTTCTTCTCATCTTTGTTTTATCTTCAAATTTTGCTCTTACCCCATCTTTCTAAATTTATGGTTTTTGATGTTAAATTTACTTAATGCTGAAAATTTATTGGTTTCTAGTTTTGAAAATTTGGTTGTCTTCTTTCTCAAATTTTGTAATTGGGTATCTGAAAATTGAATCAAAATGTAATCTTCATGATGCTATAACGAAAAATTTAAACTTTTTTGTATTTTTTTCTAGAATGGAATTTTGAGTGTTAGTACATTCTTGGACATCTTGAAAATTTTTTTTTTTTTTGTTGAATTAAAAAGATGTAATTGGGTGGCTGAAAAATGAATTAAAATGCAAGTTTAATGATGTTTCAGCTGAAAACTAAATAATTGAGGTTAGTGAGGAGGTCGGTATTTTCTCGGAGATCATGTTAATTTTCTTGGGCTTCCTTCAGCTGAAAAGGTGTAATTGGATGTGTGAAAATTGAATCAAGATGTAATCTTGAGCATGCTTTAGCTAAAAGTTTTAATTTTGTTTGTGAATTTTAAGGTTTTAACAATGGAGGCTAGAGAGAGTGTAAGTACTACTAGTGGGGGTGTTACTGTAGTTGGATCAGATGCTCCATCCGAGTTCCACGTGGCACCAAGGACTCAAACCCCGGCACAACAAGCTCCTGGATCAGCCCCTCAGCCGCCGCGCGGCGGCGGCGGCGGTTACAGTGCCGCCACCACCACCACCGCCCCAGGGAGTGGTGGAGCCACCACCTCATGCTGCAGCAGGGATGATGGGAATGATGCCAATGAAGAAGAAGAGAGGCCGGCCCCGAAAATATGGGTCAGATGGGTCAGTTACCATGGCCCTTTCGCCAAAGCCGATATCGTCGTCAGCCCCACCACCAGTGATTGACTTCTCAATCCAGAAGAGGGGTAAAGTGAAGCCAGTAGGAAGTGTGATCAAACCCAATTTGAAGTTGAAAATTTAGGTAAAAATTTATTTCTAAAATAAAAAAAGAAAATTGGGTTCTGGGTTGTGATAGCAATGCAATTTTCAGTATTTTGCATTAAAAAATTTATTTTTTTTTTAATTTTCTGTATGATCTTTGCGCAGTGTTTGTCTTAAAATAGAACTAGATGGGATTGCTTAATCGTCTATGTAAGAAAAGTCAGATCTTCGGTTAAATTTACATCTCAAGATGATGATATGGATTGTGAATTTTGCCAGTTTAGAGTACTTGATGATTGGTAATTGTGGGACCTTTTTGGACCCGTTTTGGATGTGAGTATGTGCAGATCGATGCGCTACAGGGCTGGTTTCTGAATGGCAATGGGACACCATATTTATGTGTTTGAAAAATGGAATCTTCTGGTAAAGTATGCTTTTTGGTTCGTCCCACTTGCTCTTTTGGAATGACTTTGGAAGATGGTATTGATGCTTATTAGGATCTGTTTCTAAGCACAGGACAAATTATGATTAGATCTGTGATTATAGCTTCATCAATCTGTTTTCAATCTGCGAATGGAATTTCTTCTGTTGAGTTTTGCGTTATGTTTGGTCAGTTTGTTTGGATTGTCTATTTTTGAATAAGTTCGGTATATGTCTGCTGTGTTTGATTTTTATTACGTCCTTGCTAGTTGTTACTACTGTGTAGTGTAATTTAGACGAAGGTGCAGTTTAAAACTGGTGCTAGAACATAATCAATAGGGAGAAACATGTAGGGTTTCTATTTTCTAACATATGCAAATAGTATTATTCTTAGTCCTAAAATCTGTCTTCATGAACCTGGTAGTGGACTTTTCAAGTAAATGTAATGAACTGTATGTGAAATTTTGCTGGCCGGACTAGCTAGCCAATCTTGTTCGTAGATATGCTTTGACTTTAGGAGACAAATACAGATTAAGAGGACCAAGTCTTTAGAATATTCTCTCTGCTGGAAGCTAGATCTATCAACTATAGCTTTCGTTTTCAGCTAACTGCAAGTCAAGTATATAACATGGTGGATTTATTTTATATGGGTTAGGATTAATTAGCGATAGTATTTGGCAGTTAATAATAGTATTGGATCTAATACCGATATTAACTGTCAAATAATACTAATAATCAATCCTAACCATATTCTTCGTTCTCTCTATGAAAGTCCATATTAGCTTATCCTTGCCCAATTTGAATGTTCTCTAACTGCCCCTAGCACAAAAAGGAAAAGGCTGCTAAAATCTGAAGTGAAATGCCAGATGCTTTTACATCCGTGTATTTGAGGTGGGGGAAGGGAAGAAGAAGATGAAACCAAAGCAAGGAAAGAAATCATGGTAGGATAGATTTGTTTGTCAATATCTGGAAAAAAATGAAGGCTTATCGAAATGATATATTATCTAACTATAAATGAAAGATATCAATGCCATCTTTTTCTTTTATTTTTTTTTAAATTGGTGAATTAATATTATTATCATTTAGGCTGAATATTATTTCTTATTTCATAAGTGGTTTCTTCGATCCATGTGATTTCATTAATTTGAAATGTTTTGATGTTTCTGTTATTTTTTATTGGTTTTATTATAACAACTAGGGCGATGTGTTGCTCATTACCATATGCACTGTGTCTGAAACAGTAAACCTTAGTGGTTGATTTATTCATGTCACTTGCTGGAATGTTCTCCAATGCAGCCAATGTACTGAAATGAGCTGTGACTTAAATAGAATGTTTCCTTTGTTGCCTTCTACATAGTAACTAATCACATAAAAATCTTCTTCTGCAGGTGAATGGGTTCAATGCTCGGTTGGTGCTAACTTCACTCCTCATATCATCACTGTCAACACAGGCGAGGTAATTTAGAATTAAAATATTCGTTAAGTGAAAAGTAAATTAAGATGAAAATGTTCCATATCTTTGTAACATGCAGTAAACAACATTTTTAATTGATTTTCCCCATGACTGCTCCACAGATGAACTTTACTTTTCGTCTTGAGTGTTTAAGATTTTCATAACGAGGGTGGCAATAGTTTTACCTCTCTTACAACTCTCAAAGCATACCTCTGCTGCCATCAGACATTTGTTCAATGTCAATGTGCTCTATACTATTCGCACTTAGGATGCCAATCTATTTGAACCTAAAATCTTTCCCAGATGTTCTAGACCTACTGGCATTCAATAACATGACATTTTGGATGCACAGTCCAGTGCTGAAGTTTTACTATCATAGCTAACAAAAGATTAAACAATGCATGTCAACACTAGACAAAGTTTTAAACATCTATTGACTAATACAGATTAATTTTATATGGTAACTTTAATTTTAGCTTAAAAGTGATTGTTGTGCGCTCAGGATGTCACCATGAAAATCATATCATTTTCTCAACAAGGACCTCGTGCTATCTGCATTCTCTCAGCCAATGGTGTAATATCAAGTGTTACTCTTCGCCAGCCTGATTCTTCTGGCGGTACATTAACATATGAGGTGATACAAACTTTCCTTTATTTAAATTTGTAGAATAGTTTTAATGCTCTGGTTTTTCTTTTCCAAGGCTGTAAAATTTTGTTTCACTAGTGGATCTGGTGGTGATTTTGAGGTCACTGACCTCCTCTCCTATCCAAAGAAGTTCAGTTAGTTGATGGCTCAGCACAGCATTATAAAATCAACCATGATTGCTATCGTATGGATCATTTGCTTACACCTGGATATGTCAAATTGATAAAATTATCGATTTCTATTGGTAGTATGGACAGGCCACAGGTGCTCCTTGCCTAATACATTTTTGGCTTTTATTGAGTAAAGTTATAGCTACATACTGGGCTTTGAGCATATAAATTCCCATGCATTTCCTTATTTCATGTAATTATATAGGGCTGTGCATATCTTCAACTTTTCCCTTTAATGATACAGGGCCGTTTTGAGATATTATCCTTGTCGGGGTCATTCATGCCCAATGACACTGGAGGAACAAGAAGCAGATCTGGTGGGATGAGTGTATCTTTAGCTAGCCCAGATGGACGTGTTGTTGGTGGTGGAGTTGCTGGTCTGCTTGTGGCTGCTAGTCCCGTCCAGGTACACACTTCTTTTCATACCAGAGAAAGAAAGGGAAAGATGGTGCATCATATATATGTAGACTAAAGATTATGAATGTTTTTCCAAAATGTTTATAGCTGTTGCTACAATTTGGTTTCACGTGAGGCTGTAAATTCTCAATTTAAGTGTTTTCTTATGCATGTATATCAGGTCGTTGTGGGCAGCTTTCTTGCGGGAAACCAACACGAGCCAAAACCAAAGAAGCAAAAGCAAGAAATCAATGTTATATCAATGGCAACACCAACTGCTGCTATTCCTATATCTTCTGCAGAGCCTAAAAGCACTCTATCATCTTCTCCATCTTTCCGAGGAGATAACTGGTCATCTTTGGCACCAGATTCAAGAAACAGGCCGACTGACATTAACATATCTATACCGTGAGAGTAGCAGTGGAAGTTTATTTAGAATTGGCCAGCATGATGATTTTAACTGACTACATGTTCCTTAGTGATTAGCCTTCATTTGTAATATCTATCTTGTGTCCTGTCTGTAAAACTTATAACAAAAATGATTTTCCAGGCTAGATTTATTCATATCTTGTATCTTTAGGATTAGTTTTTCCAATAGTTAGGATTCCACCATTGTCGTCGTGTCATTTTAGGATGTTTAGAGAAAATGTCTTGCCCCTTTGGTTACCTTCATAGTGATGGATTTGCTTGAAACCTGCTTCTGCTCCTGGACATTCCTGTTTGACTCTTTCCTGTATTTACATTACCCTAGATGTGATTTCAAAAGCTTGTATGTTACTTATCTTCTAATCTACATCATTTAGTTAATTTCCTTCTATTCTGAGATCTTATTTTCTCATTATCTGCTGACATTGTAGAATCTACCATGCGTACCCGAGATTTAATGCAGTTTTAATGAGAATACCATTCCTTTTACATGGACCATCTGAAACAGAATTCATCCAGTTAAGCGTCATTTTGACTCATCCCTGGGAACTTTGGTTGAATCCTTATTTCAAAAAATATGTCTACCTTACCGCTATTTGTAGCAATTTTGAAACAAAGCAATGGAGGCACATATAACTTCGGAAGCTTGTCCTAGTTAGTGATATGTGAAACAGTACAAAGTAACTCTAATTTGAATTAGTCCAAGTGGAACATATCAGATCTTTGCCTATATCTTTCTTGCAACAATCAATTCAGATTTTGCAAGAATAAACATAGACCTGGCAGGATGAACCATTGGCACGAAACGGTTCAAGTTTCGGTGAACAGAACTGGCAGCCATGGTTACAGGATGGCTACTTAAGTAGCCAGGTCAGGATGGATTGCTTTCCCTGGTTGGGTTTTGGCTTATTTCCTTTTAATGAAAAAGAACACCCTAGACTAATTGTTCTAATTCCCATTCCCAGCTCCAACACCAGCCAGATTGGTTCCATTCCTAGCATAATAATACATAAAGAGCAACTGGACCAAGAAAGATGGTATAATTATCCTTCTGCACCATTCCTAGCCAAGATGGTGGCAGAACCTAAATTCTGCAATTACTTAGTTCAGAGCTTGTTGCCTCTGCTCAGTTTATCAAACTTGCTTTCTATCCTGACTGTTGTGTAGAGAATCTCTCCAGTTTCACGTGAATAAAAGTATCGTCTGATCTACTGAAACGAATCTTCTTAAAGCAGTTCTTCAAGCATCCACTCCAGTATCAGAAGAACAAAACTACTAATGTCATATTCGGATTGAAATACTGGAAAATGCAATGCAATGTTAAGAACCCCTTAAAATTATGGGGTAACAACTAATAAGAAAGTCCATAGCCAATCAGGACAACCTATCAGTGGAGTGCAGTCAGACATCATTCCTCCCTGATGATTTTTTCCTTTCAACCCTCAACAGATCAATATAAACATCATGGGAAGTCATACAACCAATATGGAGAAACTTTTTCACACAAATGCGGTCAGTAAGCAACTCTTAAAGGCAAGTCTTTCATAAATTTGCATGCTGACGCACAACAGTTAAGGATGACTTCCATAATGGAACTAAATCAGGCTGGCTTCTCATAAGAATTCTGGTCTCTGAATTCTGCAAGAGCACTCCGTATCATTTCTGCTACATGAGGCTGCACAAAGAGATGAGTGTTGTCGAGAACATGAATAATGAACTTCTGTGATGCCGGTAGAGAAGCATTTAAGTTGATGATGAATTGTGCCAAGGGGATGTCACTGGAAGGTGAATGGAGTTTCATTAATACAAAGGTAGGAGCAAAAAGCATAGAGGAATGGATTATGTGCACATAGAAACATGCTCAAGACAGCCTATGGACTTTCTTATTAAAAGAGACAATATAAAAAACTGAGAATTTAAACAACAACAACAACAAAATCTATTTACCATGAGATGAAAAGTCCTTTGGTTGCATTAACCATGATTTGCTGGAAAAACTCTAATCTCTGCAGCAAAAAAACCAATTGGTTACAGCCTACTGAAGAAACATGTAACAACCACTATTATCCATAACTGCAAAGCCAAATTGAATATCTCATTTTATTACCCTCTAATAAGGACTTAAAACCAAACTCATTGCAAAAGCATTGCTAAATAAGTTGCAAAAGAAAGTTCTAGAAAAGTAGAAATTAACAAAGTCATATAAACAATGCCCACCAATAGATGACTGCACAAGTGATCAAACTGCAGCACGTGTTATTATCAAAGCATAACCAATCAGAGACCCTCACAGTAGAACAATCCAGAAATAAGAATTGCTGAAGAGTCTGTATAAGGATATCGTTTCCACTGAAACTATATTGTATCCATTTTCTTTGTAGCTTAGGGACAAAATCAATGTTCCATTGATTGTTTCGGAAGTAGCCGTCAAAAAAAAAAAAAATCAAGCAAACTAAAAGTTTATCTGGTATTAGGACTGATTATAGGGTGGACACAATCCACAAAGGAATTTTCTTGAATGGGTAGAGAAATATCACCAGGCTTCAACAATACCTCAATACAAATATAGTGAAAAATGTTTACATACAACGAAGAGATAATGAGATGCATAAACCATGAACGTCTTGGATTGAAAGAGCACAGTTTTTTTTTTTTTTCCCTCCAATAAAGCAATTCGGCAATTTTATATAAGGACTGGTGACATTCAATAGGAATCAGTATTCTTGAACAAATTTCCCTACCACATGCCAAATCTGGGATGCATTTGTTTCTCGAAAAGCTTGTTGCATTCTTATTTTAATTATTCTAAAGTACTGTATTCTTAATCAAGAGTCTTTATACCTACTAGTAGATTTTAGCAACAGGTAGCAGTGGGAGACAATGCTAGCTATCAATGCTAGAGGAGGTGGTGGATAAAGTACCATTGAAAATGTTAAGGGAGATAGTGGAAAACATTTATGGAATAATTTGGCTCACTTCATAAGGGTGGAATGAAACATCTATTCGTCCTCTATAGACCTAATCCTACATTTGGTTAGTAGTATAGTTATTTTATAGAATTGAAATTTCTCGATAGGATCAAGGAATAGTTGAATAGTTAATTCCTATATAGCAAATGAGAAACTGAACTTTCTTTATAGGAACAAAGGAATAGTTATTGTTTGATCTATTTAAACATTTTTTTTCCATATTTATCTGTGAAACCTCAAAGAAACTACAAGGAGAAAAACTATTCCAGCTATATTCTATTCCTTAATAATTGCAATTTTATTCTTACCCATTTCATTCAGCCAACCTTAATCGTTTCTGCCTATATCGTCTCCAACCGATAGTGAATGTTCAAAAATGTTGCAAACGCGTGTTCAGCAAATTAAAGGTACCCTTGATTGACCAAGTAAAATCCAAAACGTAAACTCACACCAGACCCAGAAGTGGATCGGTGATAACACTATTCAACAACAAAACAAATTTAAAGAAAAAAGTTCACAAATTGTATATGTGCACGTAATGAACCTAGTATTTCACAAAGAAAGCTTGTTCCTTTACTCGAGATTATAAAGACCCATCAGAACAAATCAATTATGAACGGCATAAACCAAAGTATCCATGATTTCGTCCATAGGATTTCTCAAAGCATTAATCTTTTTGGTCAAGGAAGCATCATACAATTGGGGGTACAAAACCCATAAAAATTAATGATAGAATGAACAATTAATCCTCAAAACAAAAGGAACCGAAGCTTACCCAGAAAGGAGAGTGGAGATGGAGAAACAAAGTGAATACAAGTCCCTGCACTGCTGTTTCTGCTTTTCTATTTTCTATTCACTCCTGAGTTTTTTTATTTTATTTTTTTACATCACTCCTGAGTTAAATGACTCTCTTTTTATGTAAGGAAGCCAAATTTTGTGCCTTAGCCAATTGGATTTTGTGATACTATTATTATTATTATTTTTTTTTTGTATACTTGTACCAAACTGCCAATCATCATTGCACCACTATTAAAAATAATTGATATACCAATAATTATTATATTTATTTTAATATTCTCATTATTCAATAAATTTATTGAACAATAACATAGTTAATATAACTATATTAATAATTATTATAGCTGTTAGATTATTCACTATAGTTACTATCCTGTCCCAATATAACAAAACACAGAAGTTCCCATTTTTATTTTATTAAATTGCTTTATATTACATAAATGCACCCTTGAAAATGAAAATATATCTATATGTCTAGTAAAGCAAAAGACACACCGTCTTTATATCTTTTTTTATTTAATTATTCTTTAGTTATATGATAAAACCTATAACTCTATTATTAAATTAAAACCAATGTCTCCATAAGATTCAAAGCATCTCACGCATTTTCTCAAAAAAAATAATTGCTCTTTCTTTTCTTTACTTTCAAAAGTTTGAATTGAAATTTGTAATAAGAAAAATAGAAAAATCATATCATGTATAAAAATATTTTCTATTTAATCCAAAATTTAGATAGAACTTTTTTATGGTCAAATGTTTTAATATTTTCAAATAAAGATCTAGATTTTTTTTTTTTGCTGTTAATATTTAATAATTTAATATTATTAAATTTACACACGCAACAAGGTTTATATATTCGTTTAATTTCTCTTTTCATATATATGAATTTTCATTTTTCTTTTTAACTTGAAGAAAGAAATTTCTTTACCAGTAATGTATCAAAAGCTTGTTTTTGCTTTTGACATGGGGAAAAAGTTTCCAATATATATTATAATATTCTAGACATAACCTATACAATAAGTGAATCTTTAAAAAATATTATAGATATTATAACTTGATAGGGAAAAGGAAATAAAAAAATTCCAAAATTATGAATTTTTGGAAAAAAAAAATTTAAAACATATAGCACTTGAAATTATAATGTTATGAATAATACAAGGAGGTCATCTAGAACCGTTAAAAGACTAGAAATTCTCAAAGATTATGTTTGCTGACTAGGACATCAATCATGGACTTATGCATACTGGATTGATAATAAATAACAAGTTAACAACTCGTAACAACCGAAATAGCGGAAAGACAATTAATCCATCTGTTGACTGCTATTTTCAAAAGATACAAAGAAAATTATAAAAGGAGTTGCAACATACAGAAAAGATTCAACCTTGAACAAGCCTTGAGCACTCTATCTTCTCGTATCTTCTTCTTCTTGGAGCCTTTTACTGAAGCTCGAATTCAGTAAGTCCTTCTCTTCTCAAACCCTCGCAAAAACATCACAAACCTTAGATTAGCGTTCTTCATTTTCCATACCATAAAAACTCATTTTTTCCATAGATCTATCCTCACGCATAGTATCTGTTATTATTTCCCTTACAAATTTTGATGTACCAATCAGTAATCAAGAAACCCTAATTTTGCAGAGAAGAAAGAGTACGAGAGGAAAAGGCGAATTCATACTTGAGATATTTCTGGATTGTCAATCTTCTCTTATTTTTTGTCATTAGGACAATTTGCCTTAGGACATTTGTATCCGATCAATTTGTGGATTTGTAATAATGTTGGCCGGACTTCTTTCATATTTTGGTCATTGTTGAAATAACACTAAGCTATTTGCAAGCTTCTATCATATAACTTCAAAAATGTTATTCTTTTTTATTGGAACACATATTAAAAGGGTACTACTGAATGATCGTATTGAGATATGATTAGTTTATAGTATAGTTTTATGAGATAGTGAAGCTCGAGGTTTGTTTGTATAGTGAGGGATTAGGATATATGTTGTACAGTTTGTGGAGATTGGTGTTTGATTGTAAAGTTTAGGGTTGAGATAAGTATTGAGAAGATTGTTTTTTATATGTAATTGCAAAAAAAAAAAAAATCAATTTAAATTTGTAATTAGGACAATTCACAATTGTAGCTAGGAAAATTTCAATTACAATGAAATCATGTTTTGAAGATATGATTTCAAGTGTTGTATTTGTAGATTATTTTTTCCAAAAATTCTGATTTTTTATTTTTATTTGTATTTTGCATTTTTTATTTCTTTTTCCCACTATTGATAGGAAAATTAATTATTATGATATTTAAAGAGGTTATCATTAATTTAGTTTACAAGAATATAACATTATATGCAAAGAATTCTTCATTTATATTTAACTATATAAAAAAAAAAAAATTTCTAACCATTAGTGTATATATATACTGTATATAAAGATATGTGTTTTAAGTAGTAAAAAAGATTTTGGCCAATAAAAAAAGTGGTGAAAAGATATGGATGATAACGAGATAAGAAAAAAAAAAAAAAAAAAAGATATAAACAATATAAATAATAAAGTATTGTTAGTGAAAATATATAATTAATATTACTTTTCAGGAAAAAAATCTACAAAATAATTGGAAATATTTAAGAATTGTGTTGTATATAACCTTATTGAATAATAAAAGTTAATATTGATTATATATATATATATATATAAGGACTTTTTATAAAGTGTAACCATATGAAATATGTATATCATAGAGGTATAACCATATAATTGCAAAAAACTTAACTTTTGAAAAATATATATTATTATATAATAGATGATATATTATTACAAGCAATCATATATATTTTAATGGTCAATTTTTGGACATTTGCTCCCTGAGACCTAGTCTAACCCATTTAAGGCTTAAGCTGACTTAGGATTAAGTTTGACTCTATCCAACTCATTATAAGCAATTTGTAAAGCTAGCCCATGGCATTTGATAAAACCAACATAGGGCATTCAGTAAAGTTGACCTAGGTCAATTGCTTTCCAAAAGCAAGACTAAAACATTAGAAAAGTTTTAAGAACCAACCAAAAGTATATACAATGAGAGGATTCCATTCTCCCCCATAATGAAATTAAGAAGTTGGATCACAACCGACAGACAAGAAAGACAAACGACTTGTCAAAGATTGACTAGACCCACCAGAGGACCAGGGAATCTACCTCTTGGAATGGAAAGGATCATTAATGAAAGTGATTCTAAGACTCCAGTTTCATTCAACTAGAGGAAGAGATTTTCCTTGAGGTACGAGATTCAGACATCCTACCTCCAATAAGATTGTAGGAAATTCTAGCCACCATGACATAAGCAAGTATTGTGAATACTGTGGAGATATGGGACACATTACCAATGGAAACATACAATTGAAAGTTGCATTATAAGAAACCATAGGAGAGCTAGCTAAAACCATTGAAGCAATATGTGGTTAATTTGTCTACGAAAGCAAAAGGACTAATTCAATAAAGGAGAGCTAGCTAAAACCAAGAAGACAGAATTAAACTGATCAGTTGATGATGATGATGCACGAGGGATAGTCAAACTATTATGGGAGGACACCTTGCAACCACCGTTTTGAATTGCTTTAGGACGAAAAAAGGCAAAGTGATAATGCCCATTGCCAAAAGAGAGAAGTTAGACCTTTCCCTCACACAATGAAGATCTTGAAGACTTTAAAGTCTCTTGTTAGGATACCTTTGTTATCCAAGCTAGAGTGACATATTTTGATGTGATGAAAGTCTTGATGGATACCATTTGATCATGCCTTCAAACAACTACATGATGATTACATTAAGAATAAACTAAACCCTACAAACATGAAATTCTTGGATTTAATAATCAACCCATTAAAGTCAAACGAATTATTACTCTATACTTAAGGATGATAAACACCGAGCCTCATAGGATGTTGAATTCTTATTGTTAGACTATTGGCCGTTGTACAACATGGTACTAAGTTAACCTTGTCTCTTTACTATTTGAATTGTTCATTTTTCCACCCACTTGAAGACCAAATTTCCCATGCCTATTAGTGTAGGTATTTGTAAAGGAAACCAAAAATTATTCAAGAATCTTTATGTTAGAGCCTTAACTAGAGATAAAGTGTGCCAAATTAACTCTTTACTTGAATAACTCCCTGAGGAAAAAGGACTACTAGAGCTGGATAAGGAATTTAACTCATTGAAATGGTCGAGCAAACCACTTGAACTTTGTTGCCTCCGAATTAAGGCCAAAGCTCATTACCTTTCTCATTTTCTATCTTTTAACAATAACTACAATATCTAAGTACATTTTTAAAAGAATATTTCCTTTTTCACTTCCAATCCAGATTCTTTTCAATGAATAAGAAAAAAATCCAATTAAATCAACATTTGCACAACTGTTGGTCTTACCAATGGCAATAATAGACTGGAACCCAATATGTATTAATAAATTTAATTATGTATTAATGATTTAAAATGAAAATTACTATATTAATATGTGTCTAATACTTCAAATATATAATATTATGATATCTCAACCACTATCTAAGCTTCATAGGGTGAAACTCATATCTATCATTATTTTTTTTAAATACCAAAATATTAAGGGAAAATGCTTTATTTAGTACTTGAACTTTGACAAAAAAGTTAATTAGGTACCTAAACTTTGAAAAGTCCAATTTCATACCAAATTAAACTTTTCGTGCCCTTAAATATTACCCTATTCAATTATTGCTTGACATATGTCCATTACTTTAAAAGATAATAAAAAGAGCAGGGTAGTATTTAAGGGTATAAAAGTTCTATTAGGTATGAAATTGGAATTTTTAAAGTTTAAGTATCTAATTACTTTTTTTATCAAAGTTTAGGTACCAAATAAGATATTACCCCAAATATTAATTGTGCAAAAATAATTATACAAATGAAATAGTTATATTTGCTTATATCAAATGCGATACTACATTTTACATTGACATAGCATATAGTAAATACGATTTAGTAAAGTATTACCATATGAATATCACATTTAATGTATGCCACATATATTAAATTCAATATCCCATGTATTAAATGAGATGCCATTTACCTTAATATTTATATATTATAAAATCTATAAAGTATAGATTTAATGTAGCACTTCGAAATATTTATTATATTTTTATTATTTAGATAACTTGCCTTATGAATAGTCAAATTTTTTTTTATATATTTGTAATCAACACAATTATTAAAAGGGAAAAACCTCTTTTAGTACCTAAACTTTAACAAAATGAACAATTAGATATCTGAACTTTTAAAAGGTCTAATTTCTTACCTAAATGAACTTTTCATGCCATTGAAGACTACCCATTCAATCATTATCTAACACATATGAACTACTTTAAGAAATAATAAAAAAGTGAAAATAGTGAAAAAGGGCATGGAAAGTTTAATTAGGCATGAAATTTGAGTTTTTAAGAGTTTATATATGTAAAAGGGGTAAAAAAATTTTAAGTCGACATGAAATTAGACTTTTTAAAAGTTCAAATACCTGATTATCCACTTTCATAAAGTTCAGGTGCCAAATGGGGTTTTTTCCCTTATTAATATAATTTTTTTTAATTTAATCATATATTCTCCAAACACGTATTGTCCATAAGGACATCATTTGTAAACCTATTGATATAAATCTAAATTGTTGAGTTCTTTTAATTAGTTTTGATAATGAAAAAAAGGATAAAATGTTTAGTTTTGATAATAAAAAAGGATAAAATGTTTTTTAACTAATTTGTAAGAGCATTTGCATCCCATTATCTTACATCCAAAAGACAATGTGTCAAGCTTATTTGGATGAAAGATTTTGTAACATAAAATATAATGTACATAATATCGTAATTCTAGAATAGATCTCAACAGATCCTAGCAAATTTAACTGAAATTGTTAAGTAGTTAGTCGTTATAACTACTGTATAAATGTAAAAGAATAGAACATAAATAGTGAAACAAAAAGAAAGAGAGGGTGCATATAATTTACACCCTCAAGACTTTGCATATGTATAATAGGATTTTAACTAGCTCAAATTAGGTTTTGTTATCTACGAACCAAAACAAGAAATAATTAGTGCGTAGCTTGTGAGGAAGAACATAAGAAAGGAGGACTACGGTTAGTGAAGGGCATATCTGAGAAGAAAAGGCGAAAGCGACAGAGTGAAAAGGGCAAAAGAAGTTCTTGATAGGATTCAATGGTATTTTAATCATGGGTTGTGCCGAGTGAAGTAATTGGAGTCTAAAATTTTGGTGCTCTCCTCATTGAGTTGATTTCAATGATGCTAGCAACAAGATCGAAACAATCTATTCAAGATATGGATTCTTTGAAGAATTTGCTATTAGCAATTCAATAATCCTTAGGGATGATCAATGGTAGGATTGATAAGTTGGAGTCGAATTAGAGTCTGCTTTAATCTCAAATTCTAATGTTCTGCACAATTCATATTCATCACCTTCAGGTTGTTGTGGTGCATCAAAAAACTTACTTAAGGGAATTAAGATTTAAATTCCCAAGTTTTTGGGCACAGATATTCCTAAGTAAAATTTCAAAGTAGAGCAATTGTTTACATTGCATAATATACTATAGGAATAAGGGATTACCATTATATCTTTTGCATTGGAGGGGGATGCTTTGCAATGGTACAAGTAGATGTATGTGTACCTAAACAAACAACTGAGTTCTTAGTAGAAGTTTGTAGAAACTTTGTAAGCTCATTTTGGTCCTTCGACTTATAAGGTCATTCAAGGAACTCTATCCAAGTTGGTGCAAATACCAACGATGGCTCACCATTAATTTCAATTCGAAAGTCTTTATAATTGAACTGTTGGATCATTAGAATTCCTCTTGTTAGTTGCTTTGTTTTAGGATTGAAATCTACAATAAGGAGGGAAATGCAAATCTCGAGACTACATTCATTAGTTGTTGCAATTTGGCTTGCAAGAATATACAAAGACAAGATTTATGATTGGTTCGATGCATATAAAATCAATTTTCTATATCTACTACATTCAATACTAAAAAGTCTACTTTACAATTTACAAAACCACACACTTCTTCCTATACACATACCCAAACACCACCCCAAACACATACTTAACCATCAAACTAGCCTCAGACCTAAACATTGACCAACCCTACCACCAAAATCCAATTCTCATTGCCTATCAAATGTTTATCAATGGAAAAAAATGCAAGTTAGGATGAAAAGGGGGCTTTGCTTTAACCATGATGAAAATTTCAGTAAAATTCAGAAGTGCAAAACAAAAGTCTTGTTGTTATTAGGGGATGATAATGAAATTGTTGAAGAATGTAATAATGTGGATGAGATTTTACCTATAGAGGATTGCAACTAGCTATCATGCATTATCGGTGCTATTGTTCTTAGAACTTTACAATTGAATGGCACGATCTCTACGAAATCATTATTTGTTTTAGTATACTCAAGCAACAATCATAATTTTGTGTAAAGTAGAATTGGTAAATATCTAGATAGATATACCATCACCTGAATTCAATGTCATCATTGGTAATGGCTAAAAGTTATAATGTGAAGGCTAGTGCAGTAATGTAAACATTAATATTTAGGGCTTTGAAATTTTATCTACATTTTTCATATTACCAATATAAGCAGGAACAAAGGTAGTTTTTGGTGTACAGTGGTTAAGGGAATTGGGACCTTTCACGATTGATTATAATCAATTAGCTATGATGTTTATGCATTAGGGACACTCTATTATATTGTTAGGTAGGAAAAATATACGATAAAGTATATTACTCACCACCAATTGAAAAGAATGGTACGAGTAGATGCTATTACTGCTTATTTCTAATTGGTGGCTCAAAAATGCATGGATGATTCAGAGGGTACCACCAACAAAAAAACATTGGATGTTATCTTAGGCAAATTCCCTAAACTCTTTTATGCACCTTAATCCTTGCACCATTATGGAGTATCCAACATCAAATCAACCTGCAAAATGGAGTAGCATCAGTAAATGTAAAGTCTTATCGGTATCCACACTTTCAAAAGATGGAGATTGAAAAGCAAGTCAGAGATACGTTAGAACAAAGTACAATACAAAACAATAATAGTTTTTTTTCCTCACCAATATTACTTGTTAGAAAGAAAGATAGAACTTAATATTTTTGTATTAACTATAGGGCATTAAACTAAGTGATTGTGAAAGATAATTATCCAATACCTACAATTGATGAATTATTAGATGAATTGAAACATGTTACAATATTTCCAAAGTTAGATTTATGGGCTGAATACCATTAGATTTGGATGCATGAATCAGGCATTCACAAAATGGGTTTTTGAACTCACGAAGGTCATTATGAATTTTAAGTGATGCATTTCAGTTTTAGTAATGCCCCTGCTACTTTTCAAAGCATCATGAATATTATTTTCAAGTTGTACTTACATAAATTTATCATCGTATTTTTTACAACATTTTAGTATATAGTATGACTTTGGAATTGCATGTAATATATTTAACTTGAGTGTTTCAAATACTAGCTAACAACATTTTTTACTTCAAAAAGTCTAATGTACTTTTGGGAAAGGTACCATTGATTATTTGGGACATGTGGTGTTGAATAATGGTGTTAGACCTAAGCCAAAGAAGGTGGAAGCTATTAAACATTGCTCTATGCCTACTTCCATTAAATAGCTTAGAGTGTTTTTGGAGCTTTCGAGTTATTATCAATGGTTTATTAGATGATATGCCTCTATTGCAACAACACTCATTGATTTACTAAAGAAAGAACAATTCCTATGGTCTAAACAAGCAAATCAGGTTTTTGAGAGATTAAAACATGCTTTGAATTCAGCCCCCATTTTATCATTGCCATATTTCTATTGGCAATTTTGTAGTAGAAATTGATGTGTTGGGGATAGGGATTGGTGCATTTTTTTTTTTTTTTTTTACAAGATGAGCATCCCATTTCATATTTTAGTAAAAACCTTTTACCCCACTTGATGAAAGCTTCTACATATATAAAAAAATGGCAACAATGCTTATTGGGAGCTCATTTTATAATCAGAACAGATCACAATAGTTTGAAAGAGTTTATGACACAACAAATTCAAACAATTGAGCAACAATGCTACTTTGTTAAATTGTTGGGCTATGATTATACCGTAGCATACAACGTTGGCCAGGACAATCAAGTGGCTGATGCTTTGTCAATGTAGCATAAGGGACACTTGATGGCTATTTCATTAACTCATTGTCATTTGATTTAGAAATTATAACATGATTATTCTTCTCTTGTTAAGTTTTAGCAACATATTAAACATTTAGAGCAAGGATAGATTATTAAGTGAAAATTATATTGGTGAAATGGGTTATTATCTCCATTCCATCACCTATTTCTTGTGTCAACTTCAAAACTTATTCCAGTTATACTTAAGGAGTTGCATGAAACACCCATGGCCAGTTATTTCGGATTTCTTAAGACATATAGGACGGTGTATGCTCAATTTTTTGGAAAAACATGTGAAGGATGACTGTTGACTACATAGCATAATGAAGTATTTTATGAAATCACTACAAGGTTTGTTAGTACCATTTCCAATAACATCCAATATTTAGGATGACATCTCAACGAATTTCATTACATGTTCGCCTAAATCACATGGATATTCTATCATTTTGGTGGTCGTGCATAGATTATCTAAATATTGTTATTTAGGCCTACTAGATCCTCATTTTATTGCCACTAAGGTTGTTGAACTTTTTGTTGGCACGGTGGTCAGATTGCATGGATTTTCAAAAACGATTGTATCAAACAGAAATTCTATATTCATGAGTCATTTATGGAAGGAGTTATTTATGTTGAGTGGTACTAAGCTTCATTATAGTAATGCTTATCGCCCTTAATTTGATGGTTAGACTGAGTTTTTGAATAAAGTAATACAATAATATCTTCATTGTTTTGTTATAAAGAAACCGACTGATTGGGTTAGATTTTTGGCTTGGGTGGAATTTGACTACAACACCTCCTTTCATGAATATGACAATTCACTCCTTTTAGAATAATTTATAGGCAAGAGATACCTACTATTCCTTCTTATTATAAAGAAACTAGTTTATGAAAGGAGGTAGATAATGATCTTATAACTTGAGATGAAGTACTATCTATTCTTAAGGAGAATCATATGAAAGCTTAGTCTAGAATGAAGTATTATGCGGATCTGAATAGATTCGGTGTTATTTTTAGCCTAGAAGACATAATGTATGTTTGTTTAAAACCGTATTGTTGAGATGAAAATTACTCTAATTTTATGGGATTTAATTTGGATTAATTGTTATTAATTTTGTAGAAATTATTGGAATCGGTACTTAATCATGATTTATATGAATACCAGGTCTTTGAATCCAAAAGAAGCAATAGTACAAATTGGAGTAAAATAAATACAAGGAACAAAAATCAGAAAGAAAGGCTGGCCATTTTATCTCTGGATGTGTAACTGCCAGATGTGTAACTGCTGGATGTGTAACTGCTGGATGTGTAACTGCCAGATGTGTAACTGCCAGATGTGTAACTGCCAGATGTGTAACTGCCAGATGTGTAACTGCCAGATGTGTAACTGCCAGATGTGTAACTGCCAGTTTACATTAAATGATGACCTTTCAATTACTCACTTTTGTATATAAATATCCTATAGGGTTTCTTTGATTATTAATTCGAAAATTCAGATATCCTTTATTAAGAAAAACCCTAGAGAGAATTCTAAAGATCATGAGTGGCTAAATTCCAATCTAGCCAAAGGATTGCTACATATTCAATTCAAGATGGATTGTGAGACCAAAGTGGTTTGATTTCATTGTTCTTATTCTTGAGTATTTATGTTTCATCTGAATTATTTGTTGTTGCTTGTTATTCATGTATGACTTTGGATCCGGTTATATAGATAGCAAACAATAATCAATCAATTAGGAATTCATATCCGTAATTGTATGAATCTCTTAATATAAGTGATGAAACAACACGATAGTCGTATAAAATAGATGATTATTTGTTGTTGTTGATGAAATATAATCTATTCTAAATGATCCATGCTCTATGAGATTGTTGATTAGGGTTAGGTCTCTATAACTTCTAATGCAATTGATAGATTAAACCTTAAGAGCTTGTTTAGGATTGTCTATTCGATTAGGAATAATCAACGATCTTATCTTGGTTATTTAATACCTAAGGAGAGATTAATTTTCAGAGCTTATTGAAAATTATAACTAACCTATTCAAAATAAGAATAAAAATATTTGAGTCAATGATCAATCCCAAGAATTGAATTGTGGTAAGACTTTGGTTGGATATTTTCCTAATATAGAATTTTCGTATTTAGATATAGAATTTATTTAATTGTTTGATTTCAAAACCCCAATTTTTCTCTTCTTAATCTCGATAGAAACTTGGGAATTTTACCAGTCCCTGTGGAGACGATCCTGCTCACTCTATTTACAAATATTTAAAGCAGGTTGATTATAAATTATTATTTTTGTTGGATTCGACACCCACCAAAATTTGGCGCCGTTGCCGGGGATTGGTGTCCAAAAAGTTCCTGTTTCTATTTCTTTTTATTTTTATTTTTTTTCTTTTGTTTATGACCCGTGCTTCTCACAAAGGTATTTTAGAATTTGATACAGAAATTGAGAAGACAGAGAGGAAACTGCACAAACAAGCAAAACTGCGTGCTCAAGACGTTACAACATCATCTTCATCTCCTGGATTGACTCAAGCTTTGGAATTAACCGAATCATCTAGTGAGTCTGAAAAACAGGAAATTGAAAGTTTGGAAATTGAACAAGATCAAGAAGAGGAAGAGATGGCAAATCAAGAGAGAACTTTGAGACAATTGGCCGCACCGGATGTGACTCAACAACCGTTATGCATTCAATACCCTGAATTGAATGTAGATTTTGAGTTAAAATCAGGTCTTATTCATCTTTGCCAAGTTTTCATGGTCTGGAAAATGAGGATCCTCATAAACATTTGAAGGAATTCCACATTGTCTGTTCCAGCATGAGACCTCAAGGGATTCCTGAAGATCAAATCAAATTAAGAGCTTTCCCATTCTCATTGAAAGACAAGGCAAAGGATTGGTTATTTTATCTACCTCCTGGATCTATAGCTACTTGGACTGATATGGTTAAAGCTTTTCTGGACAAATTTTTCCCTGCTACAAGAGCTGCAAATATTAGACGGGAAATTAGTGGGATAAGACAAAGGGACACGGAAAATCTTCATGAGTATTGGGAGCGATTCAAGCAATTGGTTGCCAGTTGTCCACAACATGGTATTCAGAACAGCTTTTGATCCAATATTTCTATGAAGGTTGTTGCCAATAGAAAGGAAAATGATGAATGCAGCAAGCGGAGGAGCTATAGTAGACAAAACCCCTGCTCAGGCTCGGGATTTGATATCTTTAATGGCTGCAAATTCACAACAGTTTGAATACCGTCATGATCCTATCACAAGAAGAGTTAATGAGGTAAATGTTCCTCATCTTGAGAATCAAATTTCTAATCTCACTTCTCTTGTGCAACAGATAGCCTTAGGGAATCAACAGCAGGTTAAGGCTTGTGGGATTTGTGCTGCTATCAATCATCCCACTGACATGTGTCCTACTCTTCAAGAAGATTCACATGAGCAAGCAAATGCGATTGGAGGATTTCCAGGTCTACCACAAAGGAAGTATGATCCCTATGCAAACACCTACAATCCTGGATGGAGGGATCATCCAAACTTTAGCTACCAACCAAGGCCTCAGAATTACCAGCAATATCAACCAAGGCCACAACAACCACCACCACAACAGTCTTCGTCTTCAGGTACGTCACTTGAAGATATTGTTAAGTCTCTTGCCATTAACACTAAACAATTTCAGGATGAGACTAAACAATTCCAATATGAGACGAAGCAAAGTATCAAGAATTGGAGGGTCAGATGAGTAAACTTGCCACTTCAGTAGGTAAGTTGAACAGCAAGGTAAGTTACCTTCTAACACCATTAATCATAGAGAAAATGTGAGTGCAATTTCCTTGAGATCTAGCAAGGAATTGCAAGACTCAAATGAGAAGGTAATTGAGACCGACTCCAATGAGAAAAGTGAAAAGAGAACCCCCACATGGAGGAGAAACAAGTAGAAAAACCCCCACCACAGATTTATAAGCCTATACCCCCATTCCCTTCTAGGTTGAATCAATCCAAGAAATTGGATGAAGAGAAGGAAATTTTGGAGACTTTTAGGAAAGTCGAGGTGAATATTCCTTTATTGGATGTGATTAAGAAAATACCTCGATATGCTAAGTTTCTGAAAGATCTTTGCACAAACAAGAAGAAGCTTAGAGGAAATGAGATGGTTTATATGGGTGAGAATATTTCTGCTGTTCTTCAGAAGAAGCTACCACCAAAGTGCAAGGACCCTGGTACGTTTTCTATTCCTTGTACAATAGATCAAGTTAAGATTGAAAATTGTATGTGTGACCTAGGAGCTTCAGTTAATATCATGCCCTTATCTATATTTAAGAAGTTGAATATTGGATCTTTGAAAGAAACAAGAGTAATCTTGCAACTTGCAGATAGATCTAATATATATCCATCAGGTATTTTGGAAGATGTTTTGGTACAAGTCAATGGATTAGTGTTTCCCGCTGACTTTTATGTAATTGATATGGGTGAGGAGATGTATTCAAAATCACCTACACTTTTGCTTGGGAGACCATTTATGAAAACATCTAAAACCAAAATTGATGTTAATGAAGGGGTTATGACTATGGAATTTGATGGGGAGATCATTAGATTCTCGTAGATAGTGAAAAGAAAATTAATTCAAATATTTCTAATATTTTTGCTATCTCTAAGAATGACAATCAGGTTGTGGAAGTGCAAGAAGAGAGCCTAGTTGATGAATCAAAAGTGGATGGACTTGGTGAAAATTTAGTTGACACTGGACAAATTATGGAGAAGATTGGAGATGATAAGTTGAATTCAAAGGAGGATGAGCATAAAAAGACACTAGTGATATCTTCTATGATCAATTGTTAAAAGCTTTAGATGGAGAGATCGCTAGGGTAATCATGAGAAGAATTTAACTGAAGGATATCCTATGTTTGAGAATTGGGAATCCTATATCTTTGAGCCTCCATAAGAGAATGACTTGGAATAGTCCAGCTAAGGACTATAAAGAAGCGCTTCATGGGAGGCAACCCATGGTTTTTGTTACTAATGCTTTTGTTTTTGTGTGTTTTGTTTTTTTATTTGTTTGGTTTTGTAGGTCTTAGATCTTGAACTGAAGAAGAAAATCTCTCTCATGAGTTTTAAAGGACAAAGAACTTCAAAGGAGCTTCAAAAGAGAAACCGGGGAAGTACCGTTATTCCTATTTCTTTTTATTTCTTTCCTACTTTGTGCTGATTTAGAAACAGTGAGGACACTGTTTATTATAAGTGTGGGGGAGGGATAAAATATGAATTGGAGTATTTCATCTTGTGTTGATGTCTGATTTTTGGATTTATGATATATACAAGACATCTGGATATGAAAGTGTACCCACACTTTAAATTCTTGAATTTGTTCTTAAGTAATATATGGCATTTAAGGCCTAATTTTTTCAAAAATTTCATTGAAATCTGGAATTTGTGTGAAAATTAAAGATAGCATCTAAAAAGTGAAAAATTGACTTGTGAAAGTGCTTTACTCACCTATACTGTTGTGATTTGAGTACTTAGTTAAAATTGAGTAGTAAAATCTTTAAGGAACAGATTTACTGTGTATTTGGCTTTAGATTTGGAAGTTTGAAAGTAAGTCGAGTCCTTGAGTGAAAAATAAACAGATTTACTTCTAGGAAGAAAGCTAATTTATATATACTTTTATAAGTTCTTATTAAAGAATTTTTCAACACTTAGTAAAAGAGATAAAGGAAGTCTTTTTCTTAGTGATCTTTGATAAAAAAGTCTTAAATTTGTTGTTGCATTCAAAAAGTAGAAACAAGCATAAGCCTATACTCCTCTAACTCAAACAATCGAGTTATGAGTATCCAAACTTGAATGTTAGAGTGAGGAAGAGTTCGTAGGGGTCCCTTTAAAACCTGGTCACTTGGGTGATGAACCCGGGATGTGCCGACTTAATGAACTCACTATAACGATAAGGGAGGAAAGGCTAAAGTTCATATATGTGCTTTAAAAGAAAAATTAGAAAAAGAAAGAGCTGAAAAGAAACGGACTAAAACCCGTCCAGAGATTCATCTCTGAAGGCTCTAAATATGCTTGAATGAAAAATGAAAAATGAATGTTGAAGCAATTGAACGGAATAAGACTTATAATAAACAAAGAAATAATCTAGGGAAAAGAACTGATATCACATGCTTTTATTCTGTGTTGGTAAGAGTATATGCCGGTTAGATGTCCAGTGAAGTCTAAATGGGTATTTTTCCTTATTGGACTGAGTATTTACTCTTGAGTAGAAGGATCTTTGGTTAAATATGTGGTTCAAATTTGTTTTGTTTAGATTAACTACTGAATTTTCATCTTAGTACTCTAATTACAAATCCTCAGTTTGGTTTGAGTAATAAGCATTGAAAAATCACAAGTCTTGAATCAAATAAAGAAAAGAGATGCTTGAATATGAATTTTGAAAGTAAGCACACTCTAACAAAAGATTTCATTTTGGTTACATAGTTTTGCTTGAGGACAAGCAATGGTTTAAGTGTGGGGGAATTTGTTGAGATGAAAATTACTCTAATTTTATGGGATTTAATTTGGATTAATTGTTATTAATTTTGTAGAAATTATATGGAATCGGTACTTAATCATGATTTATATGAATATCAGGTCTTTGAATCCAAAAGAAGCAAATAGTACAAAATTGGAGTAAAATAAATACAAGGAACAAAAATCAGAAAGAAAGGCCGGCCATTTTATCTCTGGATGTGTAACTGCCAGATGTGTAACTGCCAGATGTGTAACTGCTGGATGTGTAACTGCCAGATGTGTAACTGCCAGATGTGTAACTGCCAGATGTGTAACTGCCAGATGTGTAACTGCCAGTTTACATTAAATGATGACCTTTCAATTACTCACTTTTGTATATAAATATCCTATAGGGTTTCTTTGATTATTAATTCGAAAATTCAGATATCCTTTATTAAGAAAAACCCTAGAGAGAATTCTAAAGATCATGAGTGGCTAAATTCCAAATCTAGCCAAAGGATTGCTACATATTCAATTCAAGATGGATTGTGAGACCAAAGTGGTTTGATTTCATTGTTCTTATTCTTGAGTATTTATGTTTCATCTGAATTATTTGTTGTTGCTTGTTATTCATGTATGACTTTGGATCCGGTTATATAGATAGCAAACAATAATCAATCAATTAGGAATTCATATCCGTAATTGTATGAATCTCTTAATATAAGTGATGAAACAACACGATAGTCTAAAATAGATGATTATTTGTTGTTGTTGATGAAATATAATCTATTCTAAATGATCCATGCTCTATGAGATTGTTGATTAGGGTTAGGTCTCTATAACTTCTAATGCAATTGATAGATTAAACCTTAAGAGCTTGTTTAGGATTGTCTATTCGATTAGGAATAATCAACGATCTTATCTTGGTTATTTAATACCTAAGGAGAGATTAATTTTCAGAGCTTATTGAAAATTATAACTAACCTATTCAAAATAAGAATAAAAATATTTGAGTCAATGATCAATCCCAAGAATTGAATTGTGGTAAGACTTTGGTTGGATATTTTCCTAATATAGAATTTTCGTATTTAGATATAGAATTTATTTAATTGTTTGATTTCAAAACCCCCCAATTTTTCTCTTCTTAATCTCGATAGAAACTTGGGAATTTTACCAGTCCCTGTGGAGACGATCCTGCTCACTCTATTTACAAATATTTAAGCAGGTTGTTTATAAATTATTATTTTTGTTGGATTCGACACCCACCACGTATAAACAAACAACACTAGTACATGGTTGATTTATAAAGTTGGCTAAGAGATTTTATGGTCCTTTTCATGTGGTGAAGGCTGTTGGACCTACTGCTTATGAGTTGGAGTTACCACATGATACTAAGATTTATAACATGTTTCAGGTATTTGTGCTTAAATCGGCCAAGGGATATGATATACCTTGTTTGGACTTACCCACGGAAGCTTTTAGTCATGGGCTAGGTATAGTGGGTAATTAGATTCTAATACATTACATCCTCTAAGACCTTTATGAGATCTTAAAGTGTCACATAAGCATTTTAAGAATCTCTTTTTAAAAGAATTTCACCACTTTATCCCTAAGGTCAATACATGAGGTTATTTACATCTTTTTAAATTTTGTGGGTCCTATATATTTTTATACAATACACTAAATAAAATAAATTAATATAAAAATACATTATTGGCCTTACTTTTTGGGGCTATTAGGGTCTTTAATAAAGGACCCGAAAAGTTAAAGAAACTATCCGCATTTTATGGACTCTAAAAAGTAAGATCCTTAGCAATAGAGGCTCATGTCAAGAACCCCCCAATGAGAATGCTCTTAAGTATGCAACATGAAAGTTAAATATGAACTCAAGCAAATTTTTATAATGAGCTTAAAATGAGAATATCAAAGTTACAATTAGAAGCTTTGTTAGATGTTGTATCAGAGGGTTTATTAGAGACATTAGATGATTAGAATAATTTCCTCAGATGAATATTAATTCTTAAATTTTAAGTTGATTAAAATATTTTCTAAAGACTCAACTCCACTTATTAGATGTATTTGGACAATATATCTAATGCTTCCATTAAAGTTGGAATTAAATCCATGGTGATTTTTCGTAGATGAAGACTTATATAAACTTCAGGAATTTTTCATAAATGACAGTTCACTAATCGTTTGATTACAAGTTAAATTTTATATGAAGATAGCCTCATTTTTTATCTCTAGAAGTCTTAAATGTAATCACATTTGCATATAGTATGGTCAGCTAAAATCAAGATTGTGGATAGGGTTGAATCTTTTAACATAAATTTTGTCTTCAACAAGTCTTAAATTTGAATATTCCAAGTTCAAGGAAATTCCAGTAGATTCAAGGAACAATTTTATCAACAAAATTTCAAGCCTTGCAAGATCCAATATGAATAAGCTGAATTACAACATTCAAAATTTAAATCCTAACAAAATATAAGATTTTTTCCACAAATTAAGTTAAAGATCATCTTTAGTAGCTAAATTGGTTGTTAGGAAGGAGAAAATTGTTCAAGATTGTCTCATTTCTCAAATAGCCATTAACTTAAAGCTATAAAAGAGAATGGAGTTAAAAAATATCGATATACTTACAAGCTAAAAATCTAAAGCTCGAAATTACATATTGTGACTGTCAAGGCTTTGTCAGAGGCTATGTAATGTTCACTTGTATTCGTGCTTAAATCTCAAAGAATCTCTTTGTATCTTATGTTAAATATTTCTTTTTTCTATGTTGAGAACCAGATAGAATGCTTTATAGAGAGGATTACTTTAGTATCTTATAGTTCTATGTTAAAAGAGTGAGGTAGAGCATGATAACACATTATTTTTTTGTAGTCTCTCTTACTTTTTATTGGATTTAGTAGGTGAATTGATATAAAATACTGAGTCCCCAGCTGTCATGCCCTAAAAGGAGGCCTAGAATGATCAATATGTAGTAATCATATCAAGTATGCATCTAAGATACGAGAACCATTTTGCTAGTCAGAGATTGCAAAACTCTACTTAATATTTGCTACACAAGTTTCAATTTCAAGAAAACATTTTTATAGCTAAGGAAATACAGATTCCCACAGTTCACTAGAACTACTGAGAATTGTCATCCCCTACCAAATAGCAAAATAAGATAGATAACTATATATTACAAATTTTCAAACCATTTTACAACTAATCTAATTCATTCTATGCTTATCTCATATATTGCAAAAATTTATAGCTTAAATTCAAAACATATGAATTACATTCTATGCTAATCTTCATATCTTCAAGAACTTCTCACTTTCATGGCTTGAGATATTTCTGCACAAAAACTACTAGGGGGTGAGCTAAACCATAGCTCAGTGAATAACAATGACCAAACCACACAATAAACAAATGTCAAGCAATTGTCATTAACAAGCATATATAATACAACACTCAATCATATGAGATGCAGAGTTTGGATGACTGGAATCCCAATCGAAGGAGATTTATGCCTTCTCTTGGGGGTTGAAGAACTAGCTCAAGTCATTCACACCCAAGAGAAACTAAGAACTAAGGAATGGGGTATTTTTTTAGCTCATTGCCATATACAGATATTTATTACTAACATAACCTTAAACTTCTCCTTAGATAAGACTAAGGAGGGAGAATTTCTTTTGAAATATATTTATTATTTATATGTATATATATCATCAACATAACCACCATTTCACCTCATAACCTTAGAGACTCCTTAAGTATTAATCCCTAAAGCTGACTCCAACATGAGTGGCATCCTTTGGTGCTTGCTTAGTTCCCATAAAGCCAATAAACCTATAGTAGCCTTAACCAGATTCATTAGACTCTCAAAACCACTACAATAGAATCGAAATATTAATATGTGACAAAAACACCATGCCAATACAAGTATACTATCATGCAATGAATGATTGATTACTTAAATACTCAAATAGTATTAATTCCATTTAATAAGGTAACCAATCAATTTAACAAACACTCATCAAGAGTGGAAACTAAATCAATTCAAACAATGTGTGATCACTTTTACTATAATGTTTTATCAAATAGTACAATCATCAAACAACATGCAAATATCCAATCCCTAGACATAGTTAGTTATGTTTATCTTAATATAGATACAACTACGCTACAAACACAAACAAGGCGATAAGGTTGATGTTTCCCACTTGTCATCTAAGCTTAGTCATAACAACTTTATAGGAAATCCAAGTCATCCCTACCATCAACATCCAATCATCATTAACATCATCATCAACATCAAATCATCATCATCCTTTATATTGAAATCTAAACAGAAATTAGAAGGCTGGCTAGGGGCTATTTTAGAGAATATACCAAGAGTAAAGATTTATTCATAAAATTAAACTCATTTAAAGATCTTATTTGATCAGACACTAAGTAAGAACCTCGCCATGGTTACAAATATCGCTTCGCAAGATTCAGATAGTTTTCCATTGTCTATCAAAGTATTTCTTTTCTTTTTGTTTATAATCATTTATTACAAAAACATCATTAAAACATTCATACACAAAATAATCATTGCCCAAACAAATATATAATTGAAGTAATATATTCCTTTTTGCAAACATGGCCTAATCCATCATATTACAACATGTCATCTCTAAGCCATTTACAAATTTTAAGTCATTTAACTTAACTTAGTCAAAAGGGTTAGCCTTAACCAATCTAATTCATTTATTTTAGTAAAGTTCATTAAGTCAAGTTGAGCTTAGTTATATTACTAAACCATTTTATTTCTAAGCATCATATTAACTTAAGTCTATTAATTAGTCCACTTGATATACAAAAGTCACATTAATTCTAACTTAGTTACTAAATTAGATTAAATCAAATTAAACTTAGATTTGTTAATTAAGTTCATTTTATATCTAAGTGTTCTAAACTTATTTTTAAATTCCTTAGTCTATTAGTCCTTAAGAAATTATAAATGTTGTACTCAACTACATATACGTAACTACTAAAACAAGTGCTCACTGAATTTGAATATGTTTAGACTTGTTTTGTGTTATTTTTGTTTATGCCTAAATATTATAGCTTGAAACAAATAAAATTTACGCTTTGACACTTTTAGAACTTCTAAAACTTAAAACAAAAAACTGTAGAGATCTTTTTATGCTTTCCATAGCATCTTGACTCATCTCAATCCGAATTTAGATGAAAATTATAATTAAAATACAAAAACACTATCATATTGCCAGGGGGCTTATCACACCCGTGACAGAGGGTGTGATGGCCCATCATGCCCTCTATCACATCCGTGATAAGAGGAAAAGGTATGGTTAGTGACCATCACCCCCTTGATCATCCCTATGATGAGAGAAAATTGTATGATCAGTGGACATCACCCCCTTTGATCACGTTTGTAATCAACAAGGTAACCAAAGTTGCGATTTTCCTATTGCTTTTTACTCCAATTTTAATTACTTAAACACATCATACTTCATTCCAAACATCATAAAAACAACATATAACTCATTTTCACAACTTTTGACACTTCTACACTCGATCTACTTCATCAAACACCTCCAATTACTTCATAAAACCCTTCCTCCAATTATGCATAAACTACATATATCTATTAATCATCAATTTTCATCATAAAACTAACTTCTATATAGCACCAATACATTATATATATACATAAACAACAACTAAAACAAAGGAAATAATAAAACTTATGTTTTTTAGATAATTCCAACTTCTTGATTTTCTTATCACTACTCTTCTTAAGTTATTGAAGCCAATTTATGTATTATCTCCATCTTTAATCTTATTTCTCATCTTCATTTTCTTCTTAAATTTTGTTGGATTTGAGATATTGAGGTTGATTTGAGAGAAGAAGAAGAGAGGAAGAAAAGAAGGAGATGAAAAACGTAAAAAGAAGAAAAAGAGAAAGGAAAAAGAGGAAAAGAAATAGCAGCCACAAGAGGAAAAGAAAATGAAATAAATAGGATAAGGACAAAAATAATTTTATGGGTAAGGGATTCAATTTAAACCTTTTAGATGATTTTCTTGAGTATCGAAAGTAATTAAAAAATAATTTCAGAATTTATATCATAAGAAACATTAGTTTGAATTGAAAATCTAGTTTAAGAATGCAATTTGTAAAAATTTGATATTTAATTTGAGTTTATGTTTAAAATCAATACTTTTTAATCAAATAGTTGAACTCAAAATTTATGAGAATCAAGAAAAATAGAATTTTAAGCTAAAATGGCTAATTTAAAAGATTTTATAAATTTAGGCAAATGAACTATAGAAAATTAGGTCATTTGTAAATTAAAGAAAAAGAGTTCAAATTGATGATTGTGACGAATTAAATAAATCAATTTATGAAATAAACTAAAATTTGGAGTTTACAAATTTATTAAACATTGAAATTGAACTTTTCTAAGGGTTTAGAGATTTAAAATTAAAAGAAAAGACGTTTAGTTTGAAATTTATAAAAAAAAAAAATTAGAATTTGATTTGTAAAAAAATATAGATAAAACTAATTGGCTAAATGAAGGGAACATTTGAAATCTCAAATCTTAGTTGACTTATTTATTAATTACCGATATTATATTTACATTGTTTTGATCTTTTATCACAACTATTTGATATTTCTTGTTATTTTTATTTGCATGAAAGGTATTGAAACTTATTGTTGTTTAGGTTTGATATCACTTTTTTATAATTATCTATTTACTCATCACTTATTTCTTTAATTTAATAATTTTAGGAATTAGCAAATTTAACCTTCACTTACTTGGTTTTTGAAAAGACTTGACCTGACAAGGACAACAGATAACTGACATCTCGACTTGACTCTTAACTTACAACGAGACACAATAACACGATATTAACTAACACAACTTCATAACTCAACAAAAGAAGGTTGTGAACTCGCCATTCCATCCTTATCTGCATATAAATGACAATGTGCACATAAAATATACAGTACTCACATTCTTTTAATTATTAAGCAAGTCATGTTTCGTAATTATCTTAATATGATTATAATCAAGATGTCTCATTTGAGATACTTTTTAATTGTTCCACTCTATCAATATGTTACTATTAATAACTTGTCTTTTGATTTGAGAAAGACTTTGAATTCAACATAGGTAACTGATTTAAGATTTTATTTCATCTATTCCTTTGATTTCAGGGAATATATATATTTTATCTTTTAATAGTTTTTGAAAATTGTATCGTAAAATTTTATTAGTAACAATTCAAATTCTTAAACAATGATTAGATTGTTTGTATTTTAATATTTTTAAAACGTGAAAAAAAATTAGAGTGATTTTTATGATTTTTCTTCTTAAAACAATTCCAAAACTTTACTCTATTTAATTAGTGATTTTCATTTTCAAAATGTATAAATTTTAGGTGATTACACCAATAGTGAAGCTAGAAGAGATGATTGATTCCTAAGGAGGAATCTCTATGAATCTTGAGCTCCGTTGACTTTCTTGCACTTTATTTTCATTGTTGATTATATTTGTTTGATACTATTTCACATTGGTTAATCTAAGTATTCCTTAGAGGAAAGTTGGTTTTTGAAAATTATTATTTTAAGTTTATTTTTCGAAAATTTTTTAACTTACAAGTAATTCTTCCCTCTCCTCTTCATTTCTTAGTGGCTATTATGACATAGAAGTGAATTTAAATGGATAATAGTGTATATTGAAAGTATTTCTCATTTTACCAATGTGAATGTAAAACAAGCAAATAATATGCAACCCAATAAGAGGTTTACAAAATGAAGACTTTTTATTGCCTTACCACTTAATTTTTGCTGCAAATGTCCTTTCTAAAGGCATGTTAAGGGCATCCAATCAAAGAGTACTTAAACAAGTTAGGATTAAACCATATCATCCTGCACAAATTCATTTGCTATTTACAGATAACTCACTATTATTTATTGAAGCAAGACGGAGATAGTACCCAGGTTTCAAGATTTGTTAAGGTTATACTATAAATCACTAGGTCAGAGGATCAATATTTCCAAGTTTGAAGTTTTCTATAGTGAGGAAGATATCATAAGTATTATACATATCCTTAACACAACTGATTCGAGCAATTATGTTAATTTTCTATTGCATTTTAAATTCTTAATGGTTTAACTTATGTTGTTTTGATAACTAATGTTACATTTGATTGACTAAATGGAATTGATATTCTACCTTTATTATTGTGAAATAGTTATTATTTTGTTTAGTTTGTTTAAATTTCTATTATAACGAATGTCCTTCTCTTCATTAGAGAAATTGCCATTGCTCATGGAAAACATCTTTGTTTTTCGCCAAAGTACTCTGAATTATAAGAAAAAAAAATTGCGGTCCCTTTCCAATTGTATTTTATTTCAATAAACCAAATTAAATTTATTCTAGTTTTTAAGATAAAGGAATTGCATCTTTTTATTTAGACTGATAATATTTAATAGTGCAATTTTTTATGCATCAAACTTGATAAAATCTATCATATCATGCTTGATTTGTAAAACAAATTTAATGCCAAATTAATCCTTTTTTTTTTTCACAGTACTCGATAAAATCCAAGATTTTTTACCCATATATATGATATAGTACAAAAATGAAAGATCAAGATAAAAAGGGAAAATCATTGAATGAAGACACCAAATTGATATAACTATTATTGTCTTATTTTTACTGTTAAGACCTTACCGCTACCATGGCCACTGCTGTGATTGTTAGCCCACCACCATGGTTTTCTGCAATATTAGCGATAAATTTCATCAATATAATAACCTTACCACCATTTAATCGTCACCACAATTTACAATAACACTATCCATTACAAATAACATAAAACTTAAAAGGAATGTTGATCCCACTTTTATAATCAAGAAGGGAGGTTGAATTTATTATAATAAAAAACTAAAATTTTAAACCTTTCAAATCAAATTCCCCTTTTAATTAAATAATTGAGAATAAGATTAACAATTAAAATGAAATTAAAAATGTAGGAATTAAAGAGAGTAGGGAAAGGAAAATTAGGCAGTGATATATAGTGGTTCGGCCTTGTGCGTCAGTCCATTCTTTCAACTCCATACTGAGGATTCGATTATTTTTATCGATTGTGTTTCACTATATCAAAACAAATTGAGAGTACAAATAAACCTCTTTAAGACAAAGTCTCACTATTGAGTTTCACTAGCTTCTACACTAAGCTAATCACTCAACTATAGTGATTTACTACTCTCAATAGAATATTTAAAAAGAATAGAAGGAAATGAGGAGAATGATAATCCTCTACATATTAGATCATAGGAATGCAATAGAGATTATAAGATCTGAAGCTTTTGTTTTTGCAAAAGTAATAAAAAAAAATAGTATCTCTTTTCTCATGTGTTGTTTTTCTTGTAATTATATTGAGCCTTTTTCACTTGTTGCTTCGTTCTTTAATGTCTATATGGCAAGAAAATCGAGATTTCTTTTTTGATTTGAATTTGAAATTTAAACTTGATATCTTGGATAATCATCCGTGATCTTCTCTTGATATTATCTTGATCTTTGAGATATCTTACCCTTGATATTATCTTGATGTTGTCGAGATCTTTTTGTTAACACATGTTGTGATTTTAAATTCATAAATCTAGATAAACTTAATAACAAATCCTTATAAATCTCGTGGTCTTCAATTGAATATTTATTGGATAATGTTTGTTGTGATATCCCTTAATTTGTAAAAACTTATCTTCTTGTAACAAGCTTATCTTTATCTTGAATAATACCTACACTTGTAACAACTTATCCTTACCTTCCTCAACCGTATCTCCAAGAGAAAATATTGAAAAGATCCAAAAAATTTGTTGGAAAAAAATATCTTATGTACTGGTAGCAAAAATATTTGTAGAAACAATTTGATTTAAAATAAATCTTTAAGAAAAACTTGATGTGATGCAATACCCATGATATTAAATCCATCTTTAGTAAAACATATCAAGTATATTACCCATTAATACTTAACAAGTGGAGCTAGATCTTGAAAGATGATAAAAATGCAATTTTGAAAAACTTTATTCGAATCCGAAAAATTTCATGTAATACTTAAAGGTTTTGAAATAACTTCTGAGAACATACTGTGTATAAACCTTGAAGGTTCTGAAACAGCTTTTGTCAAGCTTATGTTTCTCTTGTTGAATGTTCTGAAATAACTTCTAATATTTATACTCCGACCTTGACTCGAAACTTCTGAAAAAGCTTATGACCTTTCAATCTCTATTATTCTTTACTTTCAAAAGTTCAAAACTAAATTCTCTCATATCATACTTATTGAAATTCTCTTTAATAAAGTTCTAAAACACCTTTTGACTGATTCTAAAACCATTTTACAACTTTTATTTTATTTAACAACATGTAGTTCATAAACAAACTCATTAGAAACTTTAAACCCCTTTTATTATCATCAAAACAATATTTAGAAAACTTAACAAGGAATAAAAAAAAAAAAAAAGAGAAAAACCTTATATAATATGTATCAAATATAGACGAAAACACTTATATTATCTTAATATTTTTATATTATCCTATACTAAATAGCAAGCGCTACGATTAAGTATTTATAGTTATATTCTAGTCTATAATTTTACTAATATAACATTCTTCATCATGTTAAATTCTAAATATATGGATTTCATATATTTATATTATAGATACTAAATTTGTTAGAATAATTGTAATTATTTAATTAAAAAAATTTCTATTTAATAATAGCAATTTTGATATTTAATACAATTAATTTTTTTCTTTTTAATTGAAAGTAAGCCCTTCCTCGATGCACTAGAAAAATAAGAAAATAAATAAGAATGAAGAAACTTCTTAGATTAAGGAAAAACATAACCATTTAAAAAAAAAAATTACACAAATTCGCCATACGAAAAAATAATTCCAGGAATAGGTGTAAGCCCCTAGATTTTTTGATAAAAATAAGTAAACCCTAAGAACCGGAAGTCAAACCGAAATCCTAACGTTAACCTAGTTCTATGATTAGTCTAGTAGATCTAGATCCGGCAATCCCGTGTTCTTAAACCCTGGACAACGAAATTAAGATAATTGTGGAAAATGGTTCGTAATAATATAGGAAAGCTTAAAAATATCAGATTTGCAATTTTCTAGTGTCTTTCGGATCCGAACGGGATAAGTTTTCAAAAAAACCGTTCCTCAGTGCACCAAATAGTGAAAATATTCTAACAACACCATTAGACTCGTAAAAATATAAGGATTTCAAAAATATCAGTTTTAGAATTTTTCGATAATTAAAATATCAGATATATGCCGTTTACGTGTATTTTCTTTACTATCGATATTTTAATTGTGTAGTCTACTATTCATAGTACTATTTCTACTATTCATTACTATTTCACTATTTCTACTTTTTTTACACTCTATTGTTACACACTACCATACATATACCTTACAATTTACCTTTCTCATTTAACTTTAATCACATCATACTTTACACATTACTTCTTTTTATTATAAAACAACAAAATAAATCAATTTTCCCCTCTCTCTTTTGATGAAACCGGTGCCTCCCCTCCCTCTCATCTATCAATTTATTTTTCTTTTTCATTTTATTTAATTACACTTAATTTCCACTCCAAAACTCTATAAATACCCCATTCCTCCTTCATTCTTTCACACAACTCATTTCCTACTAAAACTCAACCAAAATTACTCCACAAACACTCTCTCTCAAATTTTCTCCCAAGTTCTCTCTTCTCTCCATAAAACGATTTCCTACATAATACTATAACCCATTCTTTTCTTCTTTAACAAACACATAATCTTAGGTAAATTTCTTACACATACTCATAATGTTCATACAACTTAGTATGAGATTGGTATATGTTTCTTAGACTCATAAGAGTTAAAGAAGTAACAATATGTTCATGTTCATATTTTCCATTATGTTATTATTGTTATTATTATTTGCTCTAATCTAACTTCTATATAGCATTATGTATATTATGTATATATATTTCTTTAGAGCATATAAGCTCACTTGTTATTTATTTATTTCTATGCTTTGCAATTTAGTTAATTATTTCATGCTCTTATTAAGACTAGTCTTAGACTTGTCCTCATCAAGTCAAAATAATTTTCTTTCTTTCTTTTATTTTCTTTTCTTTTACTTTTAGGACTAGTCTATTCTTAGCCCCAGGATACCTTGATGAAGCTAAGGTTCCAAATACTTAACTTTATTATTATGCTCTTATTTATTATTATATATATCTTATCTTATTATGTGATGTTGTTATATTTCTCATATCTACATAATCTATTCATGCATGAACATGTTGATATTGTCTCAACCATAATGAAAACGAGTTTTCTAAAGAAATAAAAATAAGAACTCTCTTTAAAAATAAATTTGTTACATAAGAAATGACTTTTCCATGAAAACTTAAAGTTTTATCTTAACAAATATTTCTAAAGTTAAACAAGTTTAGCACAAGTTTTAGTAATAATATTATACGGGATTTTATCAAGGAATACATAAAATAAAGTTATCATAAACTCTCTTTTCAAATCAATGAAATAAGAAAGTTTCTTTAAACTTAATTCTTTATTTAACAAAAGTTCTCTTAAACTCATATGTAAAGTTTTCATCAACATACTAAGGTTTAGATAAGTTTTACAAAATCATCTAAGGATAAATCTTTTTTAAAAATGAATCTTACTTAAGAACTATAATTAGAAGAACCCTATTGTTTTAAAATGGAACAAACTTTAGGAAAAACTAAGAACAAGTGAACTTTAAGAAAGTTTGTCACTATCAAGAAAACATTTAGAAACTACATTTTTAACTCTTAAAAATGAAGTATAGGAATAAAATTATTTTGGAAAATAGGAATTGTTTTCAAAAGATAGATAAAGTTGAAAAGAAGGAAATATTTACTTACAATAAATCCAAGAACTTACCTAACAAAGCTAAAATAAAAAATTTCCAAACATTACTTTTTCAACTTTTAAAGCACCTTATTTTATAAAAATCATTATTGGGACAACTTCACTAAATTCATGTTTATGATATGAGTCAATATATATTTGTTCAAAGAATTTTCCAACTATTATAATATCTATATTTTGGTACAAAGATTTTTAGATGGAGAAAAGTTTGAAAACTTGAGTTTTGAATCTGGAATTTTCGTAACAATTCTATATGTCACTTTTCCGAGACTCAAATGGCTTCTTTTGATAAAAACAACCTTAGAATGAATAGATCTTTTTGAGTAGATAGAAATCGGTATATAATATACGAAATTTCAAGTCAAAATGAGAACTTATGGCTATTTTAATTTGGGGATTTCCATTCATATGAATTTTAACGAATTCAATAAATAGAATTAGAGAATTTGAATAAGTCTTGGATAAAATACTTATTTCGAGTATTTGTTTTATTTAGGTGTCGAGGACCAAGATCTTCTCTTCCCTAAGGATTACTTCGACTCATAGAAGATTGCTATAGACGAGTGAGTTTCCTTTACGTTTATGTATTCGCGCATGTGTTTGTAGAATAGAGCACTAGATGTTAGGAAAAGATAAAATTGATATGCATACGGGTTATCATGGGAATTATGTATGTGAATTATTATGTGCGATCAATGAACGCTAAGTATATCGGAACCCAATTTGTGATTGATATAATTGTTTCTATGTATGTATTGCTATACGTGCAATTATTGTTTGATCGCTTTAAATAAATTAATGTCGGATTTGATTCCTCATAAATAAATTGCTCATGCATATCACTTAGAATATCATTTCGCATTTTGCTACTACTCCTCAGCGTGGGACCGGAAAGGTAAGTTGCCTAGCTGCATCTTGAGAATTTAGGACGTTCGGAGAATACGGGCTCAAGTTATAGCCGAGTTGGATCGATCGCTTTGGGTAAGGAAAGCCTAATGACTAGTAGTATGGTTTGTTGGAACTCCAAGACGCGCACAACTTTTAAGGAGATCATTTGGGGCCTAGTTCAAATCATTCCCTCACCATCGATAGAGGGGTAAATCCATCATACATACGAAACCGGATAGTTGTATGCACTATTTGATCATATGGTTGTCACATTTCATATGATTGTTTAATGAACTTGGTTGAATACTTACTATGAGTACTTTTGCGTAAGGAATATTTCACTCAGCTATTTATGCTTATACTTCTATAGACTTTTGATATTGCAAGATCGTTATTTTGCACCCGAGACCATTTTGATCATCTGGGTAGAATCTTTATTTTGTGAAGCTTTTGGAGGAACTCTGTTTTGAAGTCTTAGACTAGATTTCCTTTAAAATCTTCTAGCTTCAGTTAATCTTCATATTAAGACCATGTTGCTATGATAATTATCAGGGTAATGCCCCTTAGAAGTTGTAAGACTTTTTATTTCAATGATATATATTAAGTGTTGTTTTGTATGTCCCGCTGCCAATATCAATGCATCACTCTACCAGTCTTCCTTTGATGTAAATGTACGCCTTGTACCGATATAGAAGCTTTTGAGTGACCGAGGTAGTCATTCTTATGTTTTAATATTGTGTACGGCAGGCTATCACGTTTAGTGTACTCGTTTGGGCGTGACAATAGGCAAGTTGGTTTCGTCTCTTGAAAAGACAAGGTTATAAGTGGTCGATCTCCTTTCTTCAAGAGATGAAGTCAATGTATTTTGCACCGACCTCGTCTCTTGAAGAGACAAGATTGAAGATGATTGATTCAACCTTGTTTCTTCAAGAAACGAGATCGATGCAAAATACATTGACTCGTCTCTTGAAGAGACAAGGTCGACTGCTTATGATCTCATTTTTTGAAGAGACGAGACCAACTTACCTATTATTGGGATTATTGTTATCCTAGTGGCGTTTTTATAATTTAAAAATGAAACAATATTAATTTCCTTTTCTCAAGCTTCTTTACCATTAATGTATGAGATAATTTATTTTTATTTTTAACATATAGGTACTGTGATTCGAAAATATATATTTATAGTATATATATATTTATAAGAATACATCTAAAGACACAAGTATCTCAATCTAATAGTTCATATAATTTATAAGAAAAGGCAAAATTTTAATATATCATAAAATTATCATATTAGTCCTTTGATGTTTGATCCCAAAAGAGGATGAGTCAATTACCCGACAATTATACAAGAATAATTATGATTACTCATAATTTAAGACTGAAAAGTTTCATATCATTTTTTGGTTTAAAATTAATATATTCCTTTCTAAATAATTAAAAACAACATATAATTTGATTAATTTGCCTCCGTATTTTTCTTATCTAAACCTAATACTCTGGTTTCCTGGAACTAGAAAGGTCCTAAAGAGCAAAACAGAGCACACATGGAAGTTTTAGCTTTTACTTTAAAGTCAACGAAACTTTAAGGAAGAAGTACAGGACTAAGGAGCAAGAGAAAGAGCTTCCCGACTCATTCCCCGAGTTATTGTTTACTCAAAGTTACAATCTTTTTTAGCTTTTTTTCGACTTTTGGAAGAAGAAGAAGAAGAAAAAGTGCTTCTGAAAAGAGAATAGGGTGTGGTCAGAACCATGGAGGATCTTTTCACCTGGCTCTTCGCCTTCTTTTACACCATTGCCCTTGTCGTCCTCGTTATCTATCAGGTATGCACTCCCCCCCATCCCAAAACCCTAATTTTAGAGGCCCGTGTTGTATGTAGGGAAAAAAAAAATTATATGTTTGATTTAAATGCGGTAGTTTGTTTGTGTTGAGTTTGGGAAGAGCTTTGAATGCTGCTTACCATTGCTTGCTTTAGAGTTGTTGAAAAAACTGCTAGAAGGGATGTGCCCTTGTCGAGGACCGGACCCTTGGCACCCCCTCTGTTCTATTTTTCAGTACGAGGATCAAGGATGCCTTTTTACGTACCTAGTCGGTTTTGATGGAATATAATTTGTCTTCTTTAGATGAAGAAAGGTATGGGGTTAATTCCTATTTAGGTGTTGTGGGGTGTATTTATGTTTTCGTGGTATGCTGAGTTATATGTAGCTGATTTGGGACTTTTCTACGAGGGCAATAGGATGTTTTCAGTTTTGTTGGTTATGGAATTAAGGGAGTTGCTTCCTACCATCTTTACGAAGAAGAGAACCGCGGTTGGTCTGCTATGCCCAGTGGGGTGAAACAAATGCGCAGGCATAACTATGGGGAGGAAACTTACTCTGTTGTGGCTGCAAAATTTTTGGTTTTAAGAGAAAACTAGGAAGGACAAAACTTTGAGTGCTGATGGGTATATTTATATAGAGGGAAAATGTTAAGGAGTCCACCGGTGCTGATGTTGATATGCAGGATAAAGAAACATTGCACCTTTTCATGCTTTTGCTTTTCGACAAAGTGTATGATCAATCTTGAAATGTGATGGGTTTCTCTATTAGGCTTCTAACAAGTGCCTTAGGTACCCATTAACGGGATTTAGAGTGTTCCAAAATTTTATGGTAGAATTATTTTGAAAGAATTTGAAAGACATGATTTTTTGAACCTGGCATCATCCAATTTTTTTATGCAAGTGCCTGGACCACTAGGCCTAGCGTTCAATGGTAAACCCTGGTCTAGTGAGTAAAGAATGGCGGTTTGCAGTTTATTAGTTGTAATTGGACAGAAAAGTTTAGTCATTCTTGAAGTCAATATACACTTTTATACTTCTCATATTGTCTGCATCAAGTTTGCTGCTGTTCTTTTGGGGAAAATATGCGTAGGGATAATAACTGGCGCAATGAAAATGTTTTGATGTCTTGGATGTCCTATTTTCCTTTGAGAAGACTTGAGGCTACAAAAAGGAAATTCTGTTGTGCTATATGTGCAGTTTCGGTTGTCACTTGTACGATGATTATATAAAAGTACTACGTAATGTTAAATTTAATAATGATTTTATGCCTGAAATTTGATGTTGTTAAATTTCTTTCCCAATATGACTTTTACTAGTATTTTTTATACTTAGAAAATTGGAGTTTGCTGAATGTCATACTCAATATCGACATTTTGCTTATAAATCTACTATTTCACTCATCTTTAGAAATATAACGTGTCAAATGGTCATTGGTTGAAAAGTGCAACTGTAAATGATGGGAGTTGAGCTTTTGTATTTTCACAAGAACAGTTTATATGTAAAATTGGAAAAACCAAAGTTCATATTGTGACTTAAACATTGCCCCCACTTGTATCTATTGTCACGATGATCTCATATTAAGGATATGGCATTTGACAACAATTGTTGTTGTGGAATTGGAATTGGGGCTTTTAATCCCTAAAAATTTGTGCTTCATTGATTGTTGGGTCTGATATAGTTAAATATATGATTTATGATTAATCTTGTTAAAAGTTTGATTTGTTCTTTTATTCAATGCAGCTGATGTGCTTAGCTGATCTTGAGTTTGACTACATAAACCCGTATGACTTATCATCACGGATAAATAAAGTGATTTTGCCAGAGTTCATTGGACAAGGTGTCTTAGGCTTAGTCTATCTTGTGACAGGGCATTGGGTGATGACTCTCTTATGCATTCCATATGCATATTACAATGTGACATTGTAAGTTATACTGATCTTTTTACATGATATTGATATGCAGACCACATGCCAGTTGTTTTGATGTTTATGTGACCGTGCAATATGCTATTGTATCTACTTCTGAGGAACAAGAACAAATATAGAAAGGAAAAAGATCAATGAGCAGTTTCATACTTATGAAAATAGGATACCATATAATGGGCTTGTGTAAAGAAATCATGAATATGCAGAGGAAGCATATTTGCCAAATATTGTATAATAAGATAATGAGAGTCAAGAGGTACCATCCATTCTCTGTGGCATATGTTGACATACTTTGACTTTTCTTAGGCCTTGCTCTTTCTTGGAAAATGTCATCTGTAAATCTGTTATACTGGCAGATAATGGCAAATATCTAATTTATGTACTCCATCAAATTCATTGGAATCCTCCGTTAATAGTCCATATTAAAGACTACTACTAATAAACTGGTAGATGGATTTTCTCTTTCCTTTAAGGATAATTCAAGTGCATCCTTTCTTTTGGAGAATCAATGAAAATTGTTCAAGCTCATTTTCATGCTTATGATTGTCATAGTGCTTCACAGATGTAACCATATGGAAACCGCTAGTAACCTGTACAGTGTCTTATTCTGGAGAAAATTTTTTTTGTAAGATCAGTTGTGAAGTTTGACGTTGGTAAAGCATTAACTATTAAATCAGGGATTTTGTGTGAATTTCACCATATTATGATTTGTTTTATATGGGATTTTTTCCCCCTTTTGCGGAGTATCAATTGGTTTTAACACTTTATTTTATATGGTTAGGTATATGAACAAAAAGCATCAGATTGATGTAACGGAGATATACAACATGCTCAAGAGGGAAAAGAACCAACGGCTTTTCAAACTAGGATATCTTGTATTACTGCTTCTTCTCTCTTTATTTGGTAAGTTGTTTTTATTATTTTTTTTTTCCTGTAAAAAGGGACTGACTACCTTAGAAAGCCTATATTGTTATAACTTTTGGATAAGGGTTTGATAACCTGTTTCGGAACTCTTAATCCTAGGTTGATCTATAGTGCATTGGAAGATGAATGATTGGATAGAAGAGTTCTCTGGCTATTGCTCTTGAAGTTCTTTGGGGAAGATGATGTGTAGGAACCTCAGTGTTGGATGCCAATTTTATGGTGCATATATTCCTACAGTAATAGCTGTAAATCTTCAAGTAGATTCACTGTTCACCTTTTCTTCTGCTAATTTATTTGGATATTTCAGGATGCTTAAATTTATATTTCTTCAATTTCGCTGGTGTCCTTGTTCCTTTTCAGCAGCATTCTTATGTATCCAATAATATTCTGGAAGAGTTCATTTCTTTAGATCTATTGTTTAAGTAGCCATTTTTTAAGTTGCAAATATAAGAGGATGTGCCTAATGATGCTACATTGGAGGCTTATTGCTAGTCTTTTTGTCACATGGTACACAGAGGGTGTTGACTTTTGCTTGAATGTGTGCTGGATATTTTCCTAGAAAAATGGCACGTTTCTATGGGGAAAATCATTAATTGCATAATCTGATTCTGATCTATAACCTTACCGAAAGATTGAGTAATTGTCCATATCATATTTATTTTTAAAGCATTGCATATTCTCAGGCGAGCTGCATCTATGTGAACACTACAGACTGCACGATGCAGTTTCCCTTGCTGGAAAAATTCTACTTCCCAGTAATGTCCCAGAAATTGTAAAGTTTGAAGGGTTTAGCTTCCGGTTTCTGACCTTAAATTTTAGTTAGATATAATGTTGGTAATTCGTGTTGATGGGCGATGTTTGTATTTTATTTTGTGCTAAAGCCGGATCATTACTAGAAATATATTGATTTGATTATACATCACAAATAATAAAGCTACAAGGTGAAAACATTTATTCATGTCATAACTATGTCACCATGTTGTGTTTCATGTTTTCTATAGTTTCTTTATAGTCGTGTTTTTAATTGTGTCATATTTATATTATCGTATTGTATCAGTAATTGCTAGCACTAGGATTGGAAACAAATCAAGTTAACACAGTATAATGCTGAGTTAGTTTTGCTTGAGTTTGATTTTAAGCTCGAGTTCAATTTGAAATAACACTAGAAAAATCAGAACTTGGACCTGATTATGCTTGATTTATTAAAAATAATTTTTAATTCTAGTTAAAACAACATTAATATCCGATCTCGATTCAAATTAAATTAATACTAATAGTCAACTTGAATTCGATAAAGCTTGATTAGACTTGAGAGTTAATTGGGTTAAATACATGAAGTTAGGATGGAGCCTAAAAGGTACATACATATATTCTAATTAAAGTCTTCATGTAACGATTGTAAAAGCTAAAAACGCAGAATCCTCTTTTAACCTAATATGTTAGTTTTAGATTCTTTACCCTTGATAGAGCCTAAAAGGTACATACACATATATTTACTGGGACCTATAGTGATATCTACATATTTACTTTTTTACAATAATTGGGCTACCAAATACATACAGCGCAAGCCCCAGGGTAAAATAGACATGTGCATTGTAAGCTATAAAAGGAAATCCATGAGATTTATCATTGGGAAACTGGAAAATGTTTTCTGGTTTGCTTCTTCAGAACATGATGAATTCAAGTTGGATCGTTTTGCGCATAGGAAAAAATTCCTAGATCCCAGGTTAATCAGCTTCTCCTCCGGTTTCAAACCTGCATTAATCCATTTTTATTAGCCAAGAGTATTAAATAAAAACCACAAATGGTACATTAAGAATGGCTAAGACAAGAAATTTCCATACTAATTTGGTCAAGGTGTGAAATTTTTGGTATATATACACCAAAATTGGTAAAATAATAGTTAGTGTATTCTTCTGTGTTCCGTAATCAATCAATGAGAACTTCTGTAGTTTTATTGATGGGACTATTTAAATCATTAACCCTCATCATAATTATGTAAATCAAAGCCTTTAATAACTTACAGATTTAACTTACGGGACTAATCCAAAAAAAAAAAGAAGAAAAAGAATTGGAGCCATAAAATTTTCCAAGATGAACTCATTGCATCTTCTATTAACTTTCTAATATCCAGATACTATGATTTTATTGCATATTCACCACTGGATCATTGGAATATATGCCTAAAGAATAATATGTAATCAATATCACCTATCTGTCTACTGAAAGCACTTATTACTTTCCTTCTTTTAAGGATCTCGAGAGTTATGATATTCATTAACACATTTCACTTAGGCATTTTTGCATAGCATAATGCTGCTGAATGTCCTGATTCTTAAGGAGTCTTGTTAAAAAATAAATAATTTGTTGTAATTTTACCATACTCCTAGTGCATTTATCTATAAAATATATGACCAATATTAAAATAAGAAATTATTGAAAAAAAAAGGTAAATGACATATTTATTTGGTACCTGTACAGTTAACTATATAAGTTAATTGTTCCGTATGTCGTTTATAGTATTTAGTTAAGTTAATTAATTGTAAAATTAACTAAGATTGTCTAGATAATTAATTGTAAAAATAGCTAAAGTTTAGATATTAAATTGATATTTTTATATTTTAGATATTAAATTTTAAAAGTTTATAAAGTTTAGATGCGAAATGCCATAATTACTTCAAATTTTGAAAACTTTAAAGATTCATGTATTATTTATACAAAGTAAAACTTACTCTCGAGACTAAATGGCGAGTAATGGAGTTCATAACACCTCGGATCAGTCTCCTTCAACAATGGCCTCCTCTTCTCTCTCCCATATATCTCCATTGCCATCTTTATCAAATCCCCGACACTCTTTTCCGGCGAAAGAACCACCTGCACGGGCCCTAAACTCCTCTCCACCGTCACATTCAGCAACAACTTCGTCAACTTTCGCTGCCCACCGCCACCGCCACCGCCACCGCCACCTCCATCCAACTTCGACAACACCGACAACTTCCTAGGCAAGGATATGATCCCACCTTGTCGCCTAACTAAGTCCACATGCTGGCTTTCCCATGGGAAGGTCTCTAGGGTTCGGTCAGAACGTCGCCTAGTAGGAGGGGGTAGAGTGTTCCTTATCATTTGTCAGAGGTTTTGGTTTGGTTTGAAACTTGAGGGTTTCGTAGGGAGAATAGTAATAATTGTGCTTTGTGTGAGTGGGGTTGGTCTTGTAGTGTTATGTTATACGTAGGTTTTGTGCATGTTTGTGTCATGTGGGGATGAAGTGATGTTAGGGTTTTTTTGGAGGTTTATGGAGATGGAAGATTGGAGAGAGAAGAGAGGAAATTTCCAAGAAGGTGGAAGGGTTTAGAAGTGCCATTGGATGGATGGATAATTACAAAGGTATCTTAGGAAAAATATTTAATAGGCAATACACATCATATGATATATACGTGACGAATAATTAATTTTTAATTATACTTAAATACATTGATGAAGTAATAGATAGTTTTTTAAAATAATTTTCACTGTATGATTATATGCTAAAATATTATTAATAGTTATATATCACACATATATATATATATATATTACATATAGCGTGTAATATGTATTGAAACTCTTTTGGGATTGTGTTGCTTTACTTAGGCGTGTGAACTTTAATGTATCCCGTATTCCCATTTGTTTTGTAAGATTTTCAAATATGCCCTTGCGTTTCTCATGTGCTTTCATCAAATAAATCGATCTTCCTTCATTTACTTTTTAAGATTGCGTAATAATAATAATTTTTTTTTTGGGATAAACCACATATACATTGCTCATGTTTGTTTCACCCCTATTTTTTGAAGTGAAAAATTCGGAACCGAATCTTCAAAAACTTATATTTTATTTCTTCTAATTAATTATCTTTAGATTTAAAAAACTAACAAAAAGTACTTTATTATTTTATAATGATTTATCTAAGATCAAAGATTCAAAATGGTAAAACGATCCATAACCTTATTGCCTTCCCATATTTTTATTTATCTATTTATCTTTTATAAAATTAAAGTTGCATTTGCTTCTTTAAAAGTTTTTCTGAAAAAAAGATACTTTTTACGAGGAATTACTATTCAGTTAGAAAAAAATAATGTTTTTTTATCAATTTCATATTACCTAGAATGGATATTCCATATACGTTTTACAATTAAATGAAAAATAACTATTCTATAGCAAGAAAGATAGAATTTCAATTCTATTCCAGTAAATTAAACACATCATAAACAGTACAAGACAACTGCGAAGATTGAGGTAGAACTTAAAAGAGGCCTAAGGCGCTAAGCGACTAAGGTTCAGAGGACAAGCAATACAAGACCGGTCAATCGAAGAGCGGGAAGGGCAGGTGATTGCCACGACAAGGTGGGGTTAGGTTGACTAACTGGTCAACCATGGTCATGTGACGACTGGCTTCAGTTAGGTTGTTCGAGTCTGCATGCTTTTATAATTATGTTATTTGTGTTTAGATTATCTTAGTTATTACGAGTGTTTTATTATGATGTTATTTTATTAGTTTTCTATTATTTTGATTTAATAGTCTTAGGGTTTTATTAATAAATTGGCAACTATATAAATTTATGGAATCAGCCGATGAATTGAATATTTTTCCTTTGTGCTTCACTGTTTGACAAATCGATAAATTTGTTAATCCTCTTAGTAAATATTGAAAATTCTATCAAGGTCTTTGTTTTGTGCATAAGTTCCTGTCAATCTATATCATTTATATGGCAAACTCATTAATTAAAAATTGTGATTACAATGATTCTCTTAACACTAGCGATAAAGTTTCACAAGTCATGATTTGTATTGGTTATCTCACTTTCGATGTTCATTAGTCATATTGAATATTGATCTTTCATCAGAAAATCCTAAAATAAATAAAAAAAATACTTACAAACCTAAAACATGGAAAAAAAAATCATTAGGGACCTTTAAAAATGATCTCGGATCTTCATTATCAAAGTTTTAAGTGCACATGGAACAAATATAAGGGAGTGTATTGATAGCATCTTATTCATTCAAACTTTATCATGTATAGCATCGTATTCATTCAAAATTGAGTTCATAGAAGACCTTTCTAGAGTTTAGAAATGAGTGAAGAAAGGTAGAAAATAGAATTCTATAAACGAGACAAGAAATTGGTGGAAGAAATGTAATAGGAAATTTTGTAAGAGTTTCACATGGAGAATTACGTGCATGACACCCTTAGGAGTAGATTTTCAAGAAAATTGTATATAAAACCTATCCTATAACTTTTGATATACTTGTGAAACTTCGATTGAGTAGAGAATTATAAGATATAGAGTAGTATTAGATTACTCGCTAATTTTGGTCCAAGCTTATTGATTTTTATGATAATGTTTAGATATATAGATCAGGGCTAATTTAGAAAAAAAAATGAAAAATCGAAGGCCCTCTATACACTTTCAATATGTGGATTTAGATTAGTTCTAACATATTTGAAAGTGGGTTCAAATTTTAATGTTCATGAGCTATAGAAGAACTTTTATTTGATTTAACCTAAACCAACTTACCTCTTAAATTGGTTATATAAAAATTTAATTAGTCTTCCTTTAATTACTTTGTTACTATTGTTAGCAATAATTAAAGAAGAGCAAAGGAAAGAAAACAAGGAAAAACTCTCTCTTCCCCTTTCTTGATTACAAAAGTTGTTTTGGAGGGTTGGAATTATAATGCCAAGTTAATTAAAATTTAAAAAGTATTTGTATAATTGGTAATCTAGTGGGAAAATATTGTGTGGATAGGGATCCGATCACAATAATCATGTGCGTGTCGCATGATTATTTCGCTACACATGACTTAAGAAAATAACACATACAAGGGTAATCAAGAGAGAATTGTGTAGAGAGGAGGAGTGGACAGTCTCAATAGGTTCTAATACAGGTGTGATAGGTGAGAGAGCAAGAAAGCATCAACCTCACTATAAATGATAAATTAATGACTGTTCTTGATTAAGACAAATGTTTGATTCACCAAGACGAAAATCTGGCAGCATGATAGCGTTTGTTCAAGATTCCACCTACCCAAATAAGATGAGGACTAGTGGTACTTATATGAAATCCAGCTATCGATGTCGTCCTTTAGATGAGGTTGACAACCAGTAGCTAGGATAAGTCTCCCTCATATTAGATATTATAGTGGGCTCCCTTGTGAACCTAGACTTATTAAGGCTTTTATTTGTAATATGTGTAAGCCAATTTAAAAAAAAAAAAAAGATTAAAATTGGGTAGGCCAATTCCAACGGGTTCTACTGCAAGCTGCCATGCCATCATCTCAAATAACTGAGCTTAACTCTATAAGCCTTGTCACCTTAGCTTAGAAAGTTTGATCCAAATAAAATTTAGGCTTAAAGCTTTTATAATGAAATTCTTACATCTATAAATATTAAATGGATTCCAATTATATAAATGGAATCAAATGATATAATAAATAGTTAAGGAATCTTAAGAATTACTTACAATATGAAACTTCCAAACGAATTTCTACCAAATACAAGAGAGAAAATTTGATTTGTCTAAATTAAGATTGTAAGTGAGTTGAGACAGCTCGAGAACTACTCGAATTCGACTCAGGGAAAACTCAAATTCGACTCGCTTACAATTAAGCTCGAGTTCGATCTTTACAATACTTGGTTTAGTGAGCTCACGAGTTTAATCAAGCTTAATCAATATTAAATTAAGTCAAGTCGAGTTTAATCTTATCAAATATTAAATACTCTTTATAGTTAAATCAATATTTAAAAGAATATGAAGCTTAATTGAGTCAATATTGAGCTTAAAAATCAATGCTCGATCGAATTTGAGTTTCGAGCTTTTCATTCAAATAGTTCAAGTTTGGTACAGTATCGACATGACTTAACTCGTTTATAGCTTTAGTCTAAACAAATGTATTGTTTTATGATTGTTAGTGTTTATACCTTCTTGATCACCTTCCCTCATCATTTTTACACCATGTCCTTCCAATTCTTCACTGAACTTTCATTTAAAACATTGAAAGGGAGTTGATAAAGAGGAAAAAAAGAAAAATTGTAGCATTTCAATAATTTTATTTGAAAAATAAAAATGAAAAGAAAAGATAAAATATGGAAATTTTTCATGAAAATTTTCCTAGAAGATTCTCATAATTTTTTAAAACAAAAAATTTCTTACACTCTTCAAGAATAATAGTTACTTGTCTCTTGCAAATGTAGAGTTCTTCCTGAAGTGGTTATGTGGATCTCGTGCCTTACATATGACTTTTGAGTGTTGATAAGGAGATGGTATTTGATGTGATGACTTAGAGAGAATAATGAGAAGGAAGAATAGACAGTTTCAGTGCCTCAAATAATGATAGACAATGGAGCTTAAGTATGATTGTCATGTTAACCTTGCGGTTCTTTAATAAATGGAGTAGTAGTTTTTGAGAGTGTAGTTTCCTCTATAAAATGATCTTTATCTCCTCTCTTCGAAAGTTGGAAATGAAAAGAAGACTAAGTATTTATAGGCACTCAAAATGGAGGACGACGATAAGATCATTTGAGTGATTGAAAGATGAGATAAAATAAGTCTAATTCATACTTATCCTAAATGAGCTAGCTATAGGCTAAGGCCAGTAGCTATCTTTCTACGTATATGATGTACTCTCCTTAATTTTACATAAACTAATTAGAATAATTACCGAAAATATAATATAGAATTATAAAAGAACCATAATAAAAGTCACAAAAATCACTCTCAATTTTTCGTGATTTAAAATTTTTAGTGAGTGAACCAATTTAATTATAGTTAGAAAACTTGGAATAGTCGTAAGCTTACCTATAACTTAAAACCCCGAACAAAAATTCCCTAGATGTTAAAATATATTAAAGACAAGATTTCGTATTTTGAGCCAATAACACAAGATATAATTAGAAATAGCCCTAAATTTTAAATCTAATAAAAGACAACCTATTTATAGAACTTATTGGCTATAAAATTATAACAAAAAGATGAACTGCTAGGGTTATAAATATGATATAGAAACAAAAACATATCTATAACCAACAATCTAGACTTTAAATAAAGATTTAGACTGCACTATTGTTCTAGTTAGAAAATTCTAAGCCTATAGGAACTAAAATCCTAATTTGACCTATCGGGCCTAGAAAACCTTAATTGTCTAAGATAAAACTCTAAAAATATTTAATCGTGTAGACTCTAAACTCAAGATTTGAATTCATAGATAATTTAGAGATTTTTTAGAGACTAGATAAACTTTTAGGAATAAAACTTCTATATGAATATATAAATACACGTATGGCTTAGAATTTGATGAATTGACTTAGAAAAATAATTAAGTAAGTATTAAACTAATATAATATATATATATATATGATATACTATTGGAAATGGACATAAAACACCTGTTGCCCTTTGTGTAGGTATGAATCCGGACGCAACGATCACGAGAGTGCCGCGTGACTATCGCGTTACACGTGATCTAGGGAAACAACACGTATAAAGATGATCAGGAAGTAATCGTATAGGGAGGAGGAGTAGGCAATCTCAATAGGCTCTAACACACGTGTGACAGGTGAGGGAGCTGAAGAGCATCAACCTCACTGAGTACTATGGATTCGTGTATGTTCTTGAATAAATCAAGTGTTTGATTCACTAGGGCGGAAATCCGGCAGCACGACGGCGTTTGTCCAAGATTTCACCTTATCCAAATGAGGTAAGGATTAAGGTATTTATAGAGAATCTAGTAGTCGATGTCGTCCGTTAGATGAGATAGACGACCAACGGCTAAGATGAGTCCTTCTCAAAGTGGATATGAATGTGGGCTCCCTTATGGACCCAGGCCCATTGAGGCCTTCATTGTAATATGTGTGAGCCAATTTGAGAAAGGTTGGAATTGGGCAAGCCAATTCCAACGGGCCCTACTCCAAGCCTTCCATGTCAATTCTCCCATGATCATCCCAATTGATCTGGACCTAACTCCTTGAGCCCTGTCACATTAGCCCATAGAATTAAACCCGGATAAAGATTAGGCTAGAGGTCTTTATGACAAGATCAATACATCTACATTTTGCCCCCTGACCAAAGTCATTCGAGTCATTGAAGGGATTTGAGCATTAATTAAGCCCTTTCAAATGACTAAAGTCTCACATAGCTGTGTCGCTATTTGACGTGTTGAAAATTTGTAATGTAAAAGTTCGGCATGACGCTTCAAAATAATTGAACTATCTTAGTATATATGCTTGCAACATCATCTGACCATATGTACTGTCTCGAGCTAAAATTATATGGCTTTTAAGTGGCTTTACTTGTGAGCTCGTAGCTTATTCCATCTGGCCATGGCTTTCACGCCCTTATTATTCACCGCATTGTTTTCGTTCGTTTGAGTGATCTTGTTCCTTTACTCCCAAAACAATATGTTATGCCTGTGACATGAATCTTCTTCGCTTACTTTGCATGAATAGTTTATACTATCATAAATTGAGCCCGATTGAGCTTGTATCAAATTTTTGAATCTTCTTGCTCTTCTAATAAAGACTTTGCTTGAGTTGGGTCTTATGAAGCCCTCTACCATATCATCATTCGCACTTGTCTCAATCGTATCGAAGTGAAGAGCAAATATATCATTCTTATAAAGTAGGGTATCGGAGCACTTCTGGCTTCTTCCAAAAATGATGTTTAACATTGATCTTCCATAAAATATAGTCCCATAATATGTAAATTATAACTTCCACCGTTGATGTTTGTTGGAGAAGATTATAGAACCTTCTTGTAAAATCCTAGAATATATAATATGCTTTTTTTACCAAAAAAGGAAACCTATCTAAATAATACATAGGGCGAAAATAAATGAAGGGACGAGATTAATGCCACAGACGGCATATAAAAAAGATTATCCTATGAAAAGATATGACATAAAGAAAAGTTACCAAAAATAGTAAAAACGCGGTTTTGACGGCCTAAACGAAGGAATTTAGCCGAAAACCGGCTTGGGTCACGAGCAAAGCTGGTGAGTTCTGCTCGTTGGATCGTTTCCCTTCAGAATATGGTCTCGCTCAGTAAAAGTCCAAAACTCCTCAAAATTACGAAATTGCCATCGACACTTTTCTAACAATATACCAGGATTTTCTCCACTACTTTTTTTTTTTGAATTGTACCATTTGGGGACAGGTGTCACTGTCTTATTGTCATAGTACAAAACGGTTAAGGATCATGTTTGTTTTATTCCAATATTGGCAAGGACAAAATCTGCTTATTTTGGGTCATGATATGGGGTGTGTTTCTTTTATTCCAGCACATAGGACATCTTTTATTTCCTTCTTGCAGACCTTTCTTCATTTGCCAACATTTGTGTTTCCTCTTCATTCTCTATTTCCTCTGCATCAAGCTACCTTAAAAGAACATAGCCTTCTTCCCTTTGTTGCGGACAACAACAGATTCCACGGTCTCTCCTTCTTCCCTTTGTTGCGGAGAGCAACAGACTCCATGATCTCTTCCTCCGACGAAAAACACAGCAGCATCAACCACCATTAAAGAAGAGGAATTTGAAAAACTCTGCCTCTGAAGCTCTATATTTTTATGTTCAAAACTCAACCTATGGCGATTATACTCATAGATTGGTTGCTATCAAGCTCCCACCAGCTGGAGTCAGCCGCTGTTGAGTCTTGTTCATTGATTTATTGAGCTTCTAGCTGGTGGGGTTTCATCTTCTTCCCTGATGAAGCTACTAATCAATAACAATGGACAAGTGGTAGAGACCTCTATGTTGCAGTAGGTGTTCATCGCTACATTGCCTTCAATGATTTTCCTATTTCTCTGTTTTTTTTTATTTATTTATTACTTGTTGCTTTCTTCTGCTCCTTGCAGATTTCCATTAAGTGAGGGAGTGTAATCTTGCCAAGTAATGTTTTCTCTTGAACTTATTGCTCTTGCATTGGAACTCTTGTTTCTTGTCACTATTTGAGTTTCATTCTCGGATGACTCCTGCGAATGTGTAAGAAGCTTGGGCAGTACGGTAGTCATGCTAAGTTGTTGACATACTTCATCACTGTCAATTATTCATGAGAACAACTCCTCACAAGAACAATATTGAACCCATCATGTTAGTCACACAACTATTTCATAATTAATTCATTGAGTATTTGCTTTAGTGCACAGCTCCTATGCAATTTGAGCTTTTCTAAGGTCTTAGTCAAGTGCTCCTTATGATAAACTTGAAATCTGCAGCAGCTCATAAACACCCAGCAAGCAGTTCTTAATTGCTCCAGTAGCTAGTAGAGTAGTAGACAGTAAATTGACAGCAAGTAACTTTGGAACAGCCCTTTCATCCCAATCATAGTAGTAGCTGTTAGTAGCTTATAAGGCAACCCAAGCAATAGTGGATCAGACATGAGCACAAATGCAAGTGAAGAAGCACCTATTTGAGCATTTAACTCAACAACCACCTATTTGAGCATTTAACTCAACAACCATCTAGGGCTCTCAAGAACTAAAATTCAAGAGTAATACCTGAACTTCCTAACATAATCATATATGTAGCAAAGAACAAGACTTGGAGCTTTTCTAGCTCCAAATAGAATACACCACAGCTGGAGATTTTGCACATGGATTGTTCTTAAGACATATAGTGGTAAGACTTCCTTTAAGCTAGCAACAGTCTAAAGGAGCCACAAATTGATTTAGGAGATGTTGATTACAAAAAAAATGTGTCAAATCTATGAAATTATGGACTCTTGTTGTTATGCAGCAACTTCATAACGAAAACTGCATCAATTCATTTTGAATCCATCAAAACTCAAAACACGAAATTTTTAGATCTCCCTCTTAGCTTTCCAAGGAATTTTGAATTACCCCAAACGGAGTTCATATGAAAGAGATGTGCACAAATTACAAAACTATATCAAATCTGTGAAATTATGGACTCTTGTTGTCATGCAGCAACTTCATAACGAAAAACTGTATCGATTCGTTTTGAATCCACCAAAACTCAAAACATGAAAGTTTTAGATCTTCCTCTTAGCTTTCCAAGAAATTTTGAATCACCCCAAACGGAGTTCATATGAAAGAGATGTGCACAATTTACAAAACTATATCAGATCTGCAATTTCTGAAGTCACCGCCACACTTGTAGTGAATGATGAAAACTGTATTGATGTGTTGCGAATTCATAAAAACTCAAAACATAAAAGTTTTAGATATCTCTCTTAGATTTCTAAGTAATTTTGAATCACCCCAAACGGAGTTCATAGAGAGAGATGTGCGCAATTTACAGAACTACCTCAAATCTGCAATTTTTGAAGTCACCGCTGCACTTGTAGTAGTTTCATGACGAAAACTGTATTGATGTGTTACGAATCCATAAAAAATCAAAACATTAAAGTTTTAGATATCTCTCTTAGCTTTCCAAATAATTTTGAATCACCCCAAACGAAGTTCATATGAGAGAGACGTGCGCAATTTACAGAACTATCTCATGATGAAAACTGTATTTATGTGTTGTGAATCCATAAAAACTCAAAACATAAAAGTTTTAGATCTCCCTCTTCTTTCCAAGGAATTTTGAATCGTCTCAAACGGAGCTCATATGAGAGAGATGTGCGCAATTTATGAAATAGTGTTAGAGCTGTCCTGTTTCATCTTCTAATGCATGAATAACTTCTTGATATCTCACCAAACACATCATAAAGCTCCCTATTCTTTTAACTAACAATGACTTTCTTCGACCAATATCTTAAAGATAGAATCAATAAATGTATTGTATGTAATCTTTTGCTTGCTCAATGCTTTGTCTTGTAGAATCATCATAAGTGAGCTTGATACTTGTCAAAGAATATGTGTACTTTTAATGTATATGTCTTCATGATGATAAAATGCTGCATGAGTGAAACCCTCTTGTTTGTGAAACTAACATATCTTACTTCTTATTATGCAGGTGATATATTTGATCTCACTCCTATCACATTTTCTCTCCTCTACTTTTGAAGTGGTGGCACACCAATACTCTTTACATCGCTTGCATTGTTTTCTTTGGAAATGAAGGTGAGTAAAAGGATGAAGAAGAACAAGCTGAATAATGCGAGGAGAAGTGAAATATTAACGCAATCAGATGGTAGTGTGCCACAAGTTCCATCACCACAAGATGAATGGGTTGACGCAACAATTTCAAAAGACTTCTTTTGGGTAGACATACGAAAACGGGACTTATTTCCACGTCAACCTGTGGATGGTGAGTTGCGCTTCATAAGTCAAGAATCTCGTGCAGGAAGTAGAGCGCTCATAGATGCATCTTCCATATTGCGATTCAGAAATGAAAGGAAAGAGCTGCCTCTCTCGAATGCCAATTTCATTGTCCTAAACAATTTGTACAAGTATGGGGTCCTTGGGTAGGACATATTATTAAGAGATATGGAAGCATCCTACAACAAGCGGGGGTGTATGATTCAATATGGATTAGCTCAAAGTTAAGCTTTGCTCGCACCGCTGACACAGATATGTGGCGAGCCATCCTTTGTCGATGGAGTATTCAAACACACAGTTTTATCACATCTTGGGGTGAAGTTACTCCTACTTTGGAGGATGTATGTATGCTACTAGGCTTGCACGATGTAGGACTAACGGATATCACTACCGCTGAGATTTCTGAGGAGGACAGTAGCTTGATAGACTTGTTAGAGACTCATATGGGAGTAGCTGTAGATAGTCGTAGACAGCTTACATTCTCCTCATGGCTTAAATACTTCTTTGGGCAAGAGAAGGGAGGTGAGTTTACCCACGGGCCTGGCTACAATAGCAAGTAAGTATCCTCGTATCATTTCATTAGCATATACTATTCTTTTTCCAATCATGGCTTAACTCATCTATGTTTTTTTTTTTTATTGTCCTAGGGAGGAGTTAATAGCCTTTCTATCATTGTGGCTTTCCTTGTTTGTATTCCCTGGCGGTCCTGAAGGCAGTATTAGTCCTCGCTTCTTCCACTTAGCGATCCGTATCTCACGTGGAGAGCGTTTCGCGTTGAGCCTCTTCTATTTGGGGTCTTTGTATCGACGATTAGATCTTTACCATGAGTCCTCGATACGATCCAAGGGACGGTACATGGTGGTATGTTATGTAGATATGACATTCTTGCAATTATTTTTTGCTGAGCGTTACAAGAAATACTATGATCCACCACTTGAAAAACCTGATATAGTTGAACCACGAGCTTGGGCATGGGTGAACAGAAAGCCTTTGGGATTGCTAATTGATGTGATAGATAATGTTCAGGAATATAATTTCCGCCCTTATACTAAGGAAGTGGCTGGTTACGAATGGTACCCAGAATTTTATCCTCGAGGTTCTGAAGACTTGGTTAACTTGGTAGAGAACAGAGACAATTTGTCTACTGCTGAGGTGGGTTTTATCATTTGGTGCACACCTGGAAGTCTCCCTTCACTTCATGACTGGTGTGACTCTTCTGAAGAATTTCTTGAGTGTAGTGTTGTGGCATATCTACCCCATCGAGTTGCTCGTCAGTTTGGATTTGATCAGGGTGTTCCTCGTAGTATTGAGATTACTGGAGATTTCAATGAATGTTGTAAGGAACTTCATCCAGAAAATTGGAAATGTATTTATCCAAACCTCAGACAGATCTTCTTCCCATCTAGTGATCGTATTGGCGTCATCTCCAATGGGTGGATGACTTACTGGACACGTTGTCTGGAAGAGTTTAAAAATTATATTAATTCAGAGATTGAAGTAGCACTTCCTGAGCCTTCTATACACAAATTTGAGTTTTACTTTCAGCTTTCAAACAAAAAGGCTTTCAATCAAGTCCAGAATCAAAGAACACGGTCTCCTATCAAGGTCATCAGGCACGTCAAACGTTCACGTGTTCATGAGGTACTAACACTGACTGTATCATTGATTCCTTATATGCTTTTGATATATCATTGACCCTCTTTTTTTTTTTTTTAGGATGAGCTGAGGACAAGCCAATCCAATATCACGAGCCAAAGTGAGGTGAATAGGGATGTTTCTAGTGACAGGAACATCGGCACTTCCGAAATATTTGTTTCATCAAAATCTTCTTCACCAAACATTTGCCCTTATCCTAATCGTTATGGTGTTGGGAAAGTACTGCAAACAAGGGGTGATGGTGTAGTGACTGATGAAGATGATGAAGACGTGGTTGGTGAAGAGGAAGCTTCTGACGGCTCTGGAAGTGATAGAAGCGATCATGCGGATGAGAGCATACAAGAGGAAGACATTGATGCATATGCAGATGCATTAGCTGCGGAGATTTGTGGTGAGGGAATTGATGATGTCCCTTGTAATAATGCCTCTGAACCCCTGGCACACCAGGATACTACTCTTGCTCTTCCAAGTAATGAAATACCAGAACAAGTTGGAGGGAACACACACCCGCACATGATAACTTCAGGGGAGAGTGTTTCCTTTTATGAATTCCTGGTCCCCCCTATTTACTTGGAGTCATTAAAGAGGTTGCATGCACGTGATGGGGATTTTTGGGCAGGATCAATTTGTCCTGGTTCTGAAGTCACAAATGCTATGGTTGTGATGTTAGGTCGGGCTTGTATGCTGCTAGGTAGACCATGGAATTCATTTTCTTCAGCTGACTTGAGTTATTGGTACAAGCTTTTAATAGTGCTCGTGCCTTGGGGTTTAAAATTGATAGCTTGGAGAGTGTTGCTAGCAAGGCGCAAAAGATATTGCACCATCGACCATTAATCCAACGTACGAGAGGCTCAAAGCTGAACTTGAGGCGACACAACTCGAATTGGAGAATTCTCTTGAGGGTCTTGATACTGCTTCTATAGCAGAATAGATTATTACATTGGTCATGATACTTTTTTTTTAAGGATTGTTAAGTGTAACTTCATGAACTTTGTCTTTGTTTTGTTTCATGTTTCATGCACAATATTTCACATGATGCTACTTTCTCTTAGTTTTGTTCCCTTCACTTGGTATCGTATCATAATACGATGAACTCGTGCGCTTTAAGAATGTAAGATTCATGTAGCGGCACATTATATGTTATGACTTTGCGCGTTTAAATTATTATTTCTTTCGCGAGCAAAGACTTCTTGATTTCACAAGAATTGTCAAGGGGGTATTACCCACTACTTGACCATTCCATCAAATGTGATGGTTAACATAATACTTAGGAAAAAATTCATATGCATGTATTATGCCACGCGCTTAGTAAATTTTAACAATTACAAGCTGCATGTTGTAACATAAATAAATGTCGCGGCATAGGAGACAAGTCTCTTACTAAGCAGCAGCAACATACAAATATAATCATATAACCAACCCGATTGATCAAATAATCATGTGAAAGCAAGCTCATATTATTCAAGCTATCATCATCACTGATCATGCTATTACATATGAAACTTCTTTACATATTGAAAATTTATAGGAGCTGTAATAGCATCAGTCTTTGGATTGAGGAGCTTGCAATACCCACTATCATGGACTTCATGTATAATGAAGGGACCTTCCCATTTTGGCGTGAACTTTGGCAGGTATACTTCGGCGCACATGCTCGGCTGCACGAAGTACAACATCACCCACTTGAAAGGACCTTTTCCTCACCAACCGGTCATAGGCCAGACCAAGCTTGTGTTGGTAGTTGATCAAGTTGTTTTTTATATCTCGTCTTTCATCTAAGGCTTCCAGATCTATTGTGCGTAAAGCATCTGGCTCAAGCTCAGCATTGATCGCCAGTCGTGCTGAAGGGATCAGAACCTCTATGGGCACAATTGCTTCGGCACCATACACTAGCGAAAAAGGTGTTGCTTGTGTTGGTCGCCGCTTCGAAGTCCTATAGGCCCAAAGTGCTAAAGATAGCTTATCATGCCATTCTTTATGGTTGTCATGTACCATACGACTGAGAACTTTCAAAAGAGTCTTGTTTGTAGCTTCCGCTTGGCCGTTGCCCTTAGGGTAATAAGGGGTCGACTTCACATGATCAATACTATATGATTCCAACAGTTGTCGAACATGCGAATTGATGAAGGGTGCCATTATCTGAAAGAATGCGCTTCGGAATCCCGAATCTGCATATAATGTTCTCCTTAATGAAGCTTGCAACTGTTGGTCCCGTCGCCTTCTTTAAAGGAATAGCTTCCACCCACTTAGTAAAACATTCGGTTCCAGCTAGGATCCAAATACATCCTTTAGACGGCGGGTGAATAGGACCGATTAGATCAAATGCCCAAGTATGAAAAGGCCATGGTGTTGTTAGACTATGAAGTGCGACCGCAGGAGCGTGGATCGCATCTCCATGTTCTTGGCAAGGAACGCATCGTTTAACAAAATTGGAACAGTCTGATTCCATGGTTGGCCAATAGTACCCCATGTCAAGTAATTGATAATACAACTTCCTCGCACCTTGGTGTTCACCACATTCTCCAGCATGTACCTCAGTTAATATTTGTTCCGTTTCAGGAGATGCAATGCATCTGAGAGGCTTTCCCATAAATGAAACTCTATACAATTCATCTTCATGCATTAGGTACTTGCGCGCCTTCCTTTTTACTAATTTGGCATCCGTATTATTAGTTGGTAGCACATTATTCTTCAAGTAATCGATGTACGGACGACGCCAATCTCCAGCACTTGCGACAAAATTACATTCTTTTGCATCTGGTAACTCGAGCACTTGGGACAATGTGTTTGCACCTGAGATGCATCCTTGCCATTGTGGGCCAGTAATACCCTGCACGTTGAATGCGACGATACAAGGGAGGTCCTTCTTCCCCACACCAGATCTTATGATACTTGTCCAATTTTAGGCGAGCCTGTTTCGCACAGATGCATCGCGATAGAACGCCCTCAGGTCCTTTGAAGTATAAGGCGCCATTGATGTGAACAAAATTCTTCAAGGTAACTATGGAGGCCGCATTGGGTTGCGCCAATTGGGCCTTGATACCAACGCGCCAGTCATCTCCTGTTTCCTCATCTTCTTCTAACAATTGCAAGGCTGTGCAAGGAATGGTTTTCTTGATAACTTTAACATCTAGGCTTTCATCTGAAGCATGCATCGGAATTTTGGATGCTAGTGTTGCCAATGCATCTGCATAACGATTTGTAGATCGCTTGGTATGTTCATACCTTACGACTCCAAACTTCCCAATTAGAGCTTGCACTGCAGCCCTATAAGGCGCAAGTGCTGGCTCCTTGAGGGCATATTCACCATTAGTTTGCTTAATGATCAAATTTGAATCACCACGAATACACAGATGGTTTGCTCCAGCTTCCAAAGCAAAGACGATCCCAAGTAACAATGCCTCGTATTCAGCTTCATTATTAGTGCAATGAAAGTCAAGTTTAAATGCCAAAGGTATTTCTTGGCCATTGGGTGATGTCAATACAACTCCTGCTCCCCAACCTTGACTTCCCGATGAACCATCAAACTGGAGTGACCATTCTCCTTCTGTTTCAATCATGAGTGAGTCCTCATGGAATTCCGCTGGTATACTTTCTGTGATCACATCTTCACTTTCATTCGGAAAATGAGCTAGGAGATCAGCTAAGGCTTGTGACTTGATAGCTTTAGGAGCCTGTATTGTAATATCAAACTCTCCGAGAAGCAACAACCACTTCGCTACACGCCCAGATAACGCTGGTCGTGACAATAAGTACTTGATAGGATCTGATCGGGTAACGAGGTTGACCTTGTGCGCTAGAAAGTAGTGACGCAACTTTTGGGTGGCAAACACCAGCGCGAGACAATGCTTTTCGCAAGCTGGGTATTTGACCTCGCTTCCTTGAAGCGAACGACTCAAATAGTAGACCGGCCGTTCTTGGCCATCTATTTCTTGTGCAAGTAAGGCTCCGATGGATCTGCTAGTAGAAGTAAGATACAATATCATCGGTACTCCTCCTTCACAGGCATAGTCATGGTGTGAGAAGAAGTGAGAATTCCCTTAATTCTTTGAATTGCATCCTCATGGACTTGGTCCCATTCAAATGTGACTCCTTTCTTCATGAGTTGATGTAAGGAATATGAAATCTCTGCAAGTGCAGGTATGAATCTCCTAATATAAGAGACCTTTCCCATGAAAGTTTTCAATTCTTTCAAAGTAGCAGGTGAAGGCATAGACAATATAGCTTGTATCTTTGCGGGATCAACATCAATCCCCTTCCTATGGACTACAAATCCAAGAAATTTTCCTGAAGCAACTCCAAAAACACATTTCAAAGGATTCATGCGAAGCTTATACAATCGACATCGTTCAAAAACCTTTCGAAGATGGACCAAATGGTCAGATGCATGTTTTGATTTCACAACTATGTCATCCACGTAGTCCTCCATGAAATCATGCATCATATCATGAAATATAGCTGTCATCGCTCTTTGATAAGTAGCGCCAGCATTCTTGAGTCCAAAGGGCATGACAGTATAATAGAAATTCCCAACAGGAGTTCGGAAGGCAGTACGCTCGGCATCTCCAATTGCCATTTTAATTTGATTATATCCACTGAAACCATCCATGAATGAAAATAATTCATGACCTGCAGTGACATCCACCAAGGTGTCTATATTTGGCAAAGGGAAATCATCTTTAGGACAAGCCTTGTTCAAATCTCGAAAATCCACGCAAACCCTTATTTGACCATTCTTTTTTCTAACAGGTACGATATTCGCGAGCCAAGTAGGGTGTTCGATTGGTCTGATAAAGCCTGCACGAAGCAACTTCTCAATTTCGTGCTTAATTTGAACTTCCACCTCAGGACGGAAAACTCGTTGTCCTTGCTTAATAGGAGTCGTGCCTGGGGTAATATTTAGTGTGTGCACTACAAGGCTAGGGTCCAGACCTGGCATCTCATCATATGCCCAAGCGAACACGTCTCTATATTCTCTTAACAAATCAATAAGAGGACTCTTAACTTCATGTAACAAACCTTGCTGACAAAAATTGGCCGCGGCGACTCTCCTGGTCGCGCTAGATCCAATTCCTCAATTTCTTCATTTTGTGGCTTTATTTGATCTTGCATTTGTTGAGGAGCGGGCTGAATTTCTTGAATTGGTACAGGGTCTGAGGAAGAACAAACTTCCTTAGACCCCGGAAACCGTCATAAGAGATATACTCTCCGCCCATCTTCTCTGACGTAACTTTCAACAGCATCAACCTGCTTGTTCTTCTTTTTACCGCCTCGACAACCACGCATCTTTCTTTTCTTTTGTTGGCCCTCTTGAACTTTTTCCCAAGTGGGTAATGGCACACCTGAAGCTCTAGCAATAGCTGTCTCACCTTCATCGGCATACTCATTGAAGAAGGTAGACTCAATGAAATATGTCTCATCATGCTCAAAAGGATTCTTCGTAGCAGGAATAAATATATCCTTCCCTTTCCAATGTCCTTTGATACATTGATGCATAGTCGACGGTACTAAATTGTGATCGTGCAGCCACTTCCTACCTATCAAGAGATGATAGGACACAGGCGCATCAATCACATGAAAAGTAACGATACCACGAATAGGCCCAATCTTAAGATCAACATTAACTCTTCCGATCGTCTTCGTTATAGTATGACTAAAGCCATTAACTGAAATGGGTTGCTTCACCAAACGATGATAGTCGATACCAGCAGCTTCCAATGTAGTCTTAGGCATGATGTTGAGAGAAGAACCAGCGCCAATGAATGTCCTCTTAACTGGGTAGCCATTAAGTATGCCCTCCACATATAATGGTCGATTGTGATTTGGACTATCTACACACATATCTGCATCGGTGAACAAGATTGCATTTTCATGCGCTCGAGCCATTCTTTTGACGGGCTGCGCTGCATTACACTCGGCATATTGTCCCTCGGAAATTTGCGCAAGTGCAGTTGTGTTGCAAGCTTCGCCTTTTCATCAAAACCAAGTAGATCAAAGAAATTTCTAAAATTAGAAGTTTTCAAAAGTGCCGCAACAATGGGAGCACAATTATTTTCCTCAACTTCATTGTTGTTTTCTTTCCTTACTTCCTCGGCAAGTGGTGCATCATTGGCTTCTACTGTGGCAGGATCATGAATAACGACGTTAACGGCACCACGCTGATTATTATGGGTTGGAAGTGGATTGTTCCTAACTCGTTATTTTCGATAACAAGCTCTCCATTTGCACTCTTTCATTGAAAATCCTCTTCAAAGTAAAACAATCCCTAGTAGGATGCCCCACAATTCTGTGGAACCTACAAAATTTAGGATCATTCTTCTCCTCCTGAGTTGGTAAACGCTCTACCCTTGGGAGTTTGAGATTTCCATCTCTCAACCATTGATCTAGCATAGCATGCACCTTTCCCATTGAGCAAGGATATGTTAGCACTTCCTTTGTTCTCTCACGTCTAGACTTTTCAACTCTTCGTTTCTTCTCATCTTTGAGATCCTCACTTTGAGTTGCATTCACTGACGGTCCTCTTTTGTTAAACTTCACATTTCCTCCTCTTTGTCGCGTGACAGAATTATTAGTCCTTCGCGCATTCTCAACCAAAGTAGAGAATGAGGCTAAAGAGAGATTTTTCATATGTACCGCATATTCGGTGAACATGCCTTAGATGCAAATTTTCACCAGTTCTCTTTCGTCACATATGTCTTGGATGTCTAGTGAATGTTCCCTGAAACGCTCAATATAATCCATCAAGTCTTCCTTGGGCTTCTGGTGAATCCGTCCCATATCAGTCAAGGTCACTCGTTCCTGTGTGGAGAAGAACTTCTCTAGGAACATCTTGCACATAGTTGCCCATGAATCTACTGATCCAGGGGGAAGGTTGACGTACCATGTGTATGCTTTCTCTGTAAGGGACTTAGAAAATTTTTTCAACTTGAGATCATCATCAAATCCATAAACCTCTAGCGTTTCAATGAACTTCAACAAATGTTCCTTGGCACTTCCTTTCTTACCATTGAATAGCATGAATTTGGGACTCACATAGTCTTGAGGATATGGCTTAGCAGCAATACGTTGATTGTGTGGGAGCTTGAGATCCAATACTCCTACATTAGACTTAGCTTGTATTTCCCTCAAGTACATGTCTAGATCTTCTTTCGTGACGAAAGTAACTTTAGGAGTTGAAGTAGTAACTTCATCTAGTGTAGCTGGAGTGACAGTCTGGAATGGAGTTGTATTTGGTTGAGCTGCAGGTCCACCAATGACAATCTGTGGCGTAGTCTGTGAGGATAAAGATCCTCCGGGTTGAACATGTACTGTAGGCTGGGAGGTTGAGGGTCCTCTTAGCTGAATTCCTGTGTTTACTACCTGAGGTATAGGCAATTGTGTAACTATAGACTCCAACGGAGGGGCTTGCTCCCTAATTCCAATAGTGTCATGTTTAGGAGTAGGAAGAGGATCAACATGTCAAGGTACTTGAAGAGCTTGTGAAGTTTGAGGAGCTTGAGGCGCTTGAGGTGCCTGAGAAGCACGTTGCTGCGCGACAATGGAAGGGGTTGACGAAGTCGTGCCTTGTTGCGCGGTAGCAATAGCGGCTATACAAGGTAGGTATTGAGCAAACATCGCCATGAATTGTTATAATTGTCTTGTAGACTCTTGTATTGACTGGTTGACTTGTACGGTATTTTCTTGTACAACGCGCAAGATCGCAGCGTTGTCAGGTTGAGCACCAGTAAGTTGGTTAACATCTTCGAGTGCTGGCATGTCATGCTCAGCAACCTCAAGATTAGTATCAGTATCTTGAGTCACACTCTTAGTGGGATCAGTAGGTCTTTTTCTTGGAGGTGCCATCACACAAGTATTGATTTCCCTTTCCCAGTGGAGTCGCCAAAAATGTGTAGGTATGAATCCGGATGCAACGATCACGAGCGTGATGCATGACTATCGCGCTACACGTGATCTAGGGAAACAACACGTATAAGATGATTAGGAAGTAATCGTATATGGAGGAGGAGTAGGCAGTCTCAATAGACTCTAACACACGTGTGACAGGTGAGGGAGCTGAAGAGCATCAACCTCACTGAGTACTATGGATTCGTGTATGTTCTTGAATAAATCAAGTGTTTGATTCACCAGGGCAGAAATCCAGCAGCACGACGGCGTTTGTCTAAGATTTCACCTTATCCAAATGAGGTAAGGATTAAGGTATTTATAGAGAATCTAGCTGTCGATGTCGTCCGTTAGATGAGATAGACGACCAACGGCTAAGATGAGTCCTTCTCAAAGTGGATATGGATGTGGGCTTCCTTATGAACCCAGGCCCATTGAGGCCTTCATTGTAATGTGTGTGAGCCAATTTGAGAAAGGTTAGAACTGGGCAAGCCAATTCCAACGGGCCCTACTCCAAGCCTTCCATGCCAATTCTCCCATGATCATCCCAATTGATCTGGACCTAACTCCTTGAGCCCTATTACATTAGCCCATAGAATTAAACCCAGATAAAGATTAGGCTAGAGGTCTTTATGACAAGATCAATACATCTACACCCTTCCTTGGAGATCAAACACGTTATTTGCTCTACAAATTGAACAAAATAGTACCATAAAAGTCAAGATGAAAATGGCCCACAACAAATCATAAGTCTCTAAGCAAATAACTCCTTAAATGGTTAAAAACAAGTTAATGAACTAGCTTTAAATTGTTCCCTAAAATCTTGTGTTGCAGCTGCTAGAGGTGGGGTCTACATGCTTGAAAATTCTACAACTTCCATCGTGTATTGCCTTAGCTAATATAGGTAAAACTCAAGCTCACCAAGTTTGAAAAATTAACTTATCATGTTCCAATAAAAGATCCTCAAATTAACACATAAGTTGGCAATTGTTGACATAGAAGTCTAATTTCCCAACATATACAAACCGGCTGCTCATTCTTGGGAAAATATAGCGGCTGCCTCTTCTTGAGCTCTCCATCGATACTTGCCCCCAAAAGTGCAACAAGTTGTGTTCAAATTGAAAATGGCTTCGTCGAATAAGAGACATCCAAGCCACACATGAATTGAATGAAGAAGAAACCTTGACTTGTAGAAAACAACTAGGATTCTTTCTCAAATTCCCGAGAGCTACTGCTACATATAGGAGACAACATCTAATGAAAAATTCCCCTTGCTTCACCTTGATTGGCTTTATGAATTAGATGGCCCACAACTTTGACAATTTAACTCCTTCATGCATCAAATAGATACTATACAAGCCAAAACCCATCTTGTTCAATTAGTGAAAATTTCCTTAGCATTTCTGTGAGCTACAGTATATAGGAGACATGTTTTAAGAATGCCACTTGCTTCTATCATGCTAAGATTTAGGAATATATAGGCTAACAAACTTTGACGAATTGACCTCCTTAAGCTCCAATAAAAACACCCCAAATAGACATATAATTAGCTAAATGACTTTGTTAAACAAAAACATACAAATTGGCCTTAATTTTCCTCCCCATTTCCTGTAAGTAGTTGCTGTAGGAGGAGACAATAGGCTCACATTGAAGCACACAACTTCACCGCATATAGCTTAGATAGAGCAGGAAAAACACCAGCCCACAAAGATTGACAATTTGATCTTTGAAGCCCCAATGAAAACACATCAAATCGACACATAGGCAAGCAAATGTTGACTAAAAAATCTTCTAAATAACCACACATATGAACCAATCCTTAGCAGCTTCAAATTTGCAAACATAAACCTATTTTACAGCCCATAATTAGCATCGAAATTATCCACCCAACTTGTACAACAAACACCCTATATATACAGCTATAAATGAGCTTTAGTAACTAACAAAAAAACACAATAATTTCACTTTCATTTGACCCAAAAATTAGTAGCAAAACTAAGCCAAATCATCTCCTTCAACCTCTCAAAAACAGCAGCCAAAGATAGAGTATTTAGCCCCTGTTTCCCCCACACAACTCTACCTTGATTTACACTAAAAGAAGAACAAAACACAAAACAAATCCAACACTTCAAGACTCCACTTCTAGCCATAAACCTTAGTTGAAGAACCCAATAATACTTATCAAATTTAGACAAGAATCTCTAGAACTCCAATAGAATTTCAGCTTCAAAGGAAATCAAATACTAAAGGTAAGAAAGTTCCAATTAAATTAATTGAATCTTAAAACATTTGGAACTCATCTCTTACTTTCTAACACTAGATTCGGTTCTTATCAAAGGAGAGTGTTCAACACCATCTTCTATATCCAATCAAGGTGATCCCTGTCTCATCTTTGATTCCATATTACACTTATATGTAGAAAGCTAGGACATTCCATGAATTAAATTTCTTTTAGTATAGTGCATACTTGGGTTCCTAGGATTAGATATGAGAATATTAGCTTCATGCGTATCCTCACTTGAATCATGTATGTTCTCCTCTTATTTCGCTTCTTGGAATCACATATGATACACACAAACACACCGTAACAACAAAACAACAACACAAACATAACATACAATACCAACTTAGTCAAATAAACCATGGAAAGCGTTAAAAAGAATGAATAAACCGTATTGATACGTCCATCATAAGCAAAAAATAACCTACTAATAGAAAGTACATGAAAAATCCTATGAAATCGACTACTCATTTGTTAAAAACGGATCAGAAACAAATTAGATATTGCAAAAACAAATTTTCATTTTTGCTGTTAGATTTCTCATGAAATTGCAGACTGTTCCTATGTTTGTAGGCATCTTAAAGATCTTATTTAGTGAAAACAACACCATCAATGGATTATACTCGAAAAATCCTATAAAAACGACTATTTATTCATAAAAAACGGATTAGAAATGAGTTAGATTTCACAAAAACAATTTTTAGATAAGCTAACATATCCTTATCCGAAAATTATAGACATATTTTATAAAATTTGAACATTTTAAATGTTTCTTTTCCTAAAAAAAAACACCACTACTAGAAAGTACTCGAAGAGTACTATCAAGTCGACTATTTATATGTCAAAATTGGATTAAAAGCGAGTAAGAAATTACAAAAAACAAAAACTTACTAAGAGCTGTCATAAACCTACACACACAAGCACCAGTGAGCGCTAAAGGAAATGCTGCATAGGCGCTCCATGCACGCCCCATGATCGTTCCATGCCTACTCCAAAAGCACTCCACAACAACCCTATAGGCGCTCTGAAAACACCTCAAGATCACACACCTGACACACATACACAAAGGATGCCTGTGTTCAACCTAGCAGACGCTAGACAAGGCGCACCATGAGCTCTCCACATGCGCTCGATGAGAGCTCCATATCCACCCCATAGCTATTCCACAACCGTTCTATGGGCGACCTTGTCCTACCTCCTGAGCACTTAGATTATACTCTTAAATTTTCTTACCACTTGAAGTTATGTAGATATACTTTGTGTGTGTGTGTGTGTGTATATATATAACACTAGATTTATTCTGCTTCTTTATCATATTTTATTTATTCTTCATGACACCATTTTAAACACTTATAACATACGTCAATAACCTAACTTAGATTAAATATTACTTATATATATGAATCCTTAATATTTATGTATATGTATAGTTACTACTTTATTATTTTCATTATCTTTATTACTTCATTTTCTCCTCTACATATTTGAGTTGCACACTACCTTCTACACAGGCAGTGTAGAACGACCGTACAAAAATAGAGCATTACTTTTTCCTTCAACACAAGTTGTGTATTGACACTGTAGGACACAAAATGTCATCTATCCTTCTACACATCCGTGTAGATCTCAAAACCTATTTTCGTTTCCTTCCCAATATAAAATTAAACTCTAAAAACTACACCATACATGTTATGATCTTAAAAGTAAAATTTTAATTTAGCAAACTTTTGATATATATTTAAACTTAGGAAACTAAAAATATGTTAAAAAAATAATTAAAGGATTAGATACTAAATGTAATGATATAAATAATAGAGATTTCAATTTACATAAGACAGATAAAGTTGACAAACAAAGAAATAATAAATAAAAATCCACTATCAATACGAAGACTAACATAATGGAAACTTTAAAAAAATTAGAATAAAGAAAACGGCCCTAAATAAAAGTATACATATTACTTAAAATCAAGATAAGCAAAATGAAAATAAGTAATAGATAGTAAATACCAACTGCCTTAAGGTAGATATACTAAAAGGACTAGATAAATAATAAAAGCTTAATAATAAATTTATTAAACAAAATAGGACTTAAAATATTCTATAAGTCAAATATGGATCAGAAATGAGAAAATAGGACTAAAAATAATAAAATCCGATTTTAAGACTTATTACAAAATTATAAATACGATAATGAACAATTATTATTTCATTTCATAGGAGATATTGAGCCCACGTTCTCAAACCCCGAATGCTTTCCAAGGATATATCAAGTAAACAGGAATGCTCAAGTGAGGGAATTATGATGATCTGCTATTTGCTTATGTTTGCTATTATGTTGGTTGTATTACTTGTCTGATGAATGACCGATTATTATGAATGCTATCATCTGCATGATCGCCCAAATAAATGGGTAAGTATAATCACTCGACTAAACTAATTGAATATACCCGTCGCATGTGCTCGAAACCCCCTATAGATAATGTCCCAGATTTGCAATCAAATGTATTTTTAAAATGTATTTGCAAAAGACCATGTTTTGGAGAATCTCAGGTCACCCTTTTTATCTCTTAAACAAGTTTTACCAGAAGATTTTATGAAATAAATGTGGGACATTTCCAAGTATTAATTTGACAGTGGACATTGCCTGAGTTGGGATCCACTTGTTAAGTGGCGGCAGATGTTGCCTAATTCGGGCTCTACCTACCCGATCTACCATTGATTGGTGATGGTCAGTTTAATTCGCTACTCTTTGATGATAGTCAAATTTAAATATTAATCAATATTAACCAATGTAAATCACGTGAACACGTAAGGGAATATTCCCTTTCACCAATGACACATAAGCATTGGTAAGTCTGGATGGACGCTACCACAAGAAAATCTTGTTTAGGGTAAGACGAGATGTCCCATACATGTAAGTACGAGAGATAACTAATATGTAGATAGTGTAAATCTACATCATTTATGGCTCTGGACTCCCATAGATGTGTTGATTGCATTCATTATGTATGTATTCATATAGCGTACAGATAGATTTGCATGAATATTTAATTAATGCTTGATAACTTGCGTGATAAGTAGTAGTGAGGAATGAACTCACTAAGCTATGGTTTCGTTCACTCCCAATAGTTTTTATGCAGGAATAACCCTAGCTGAGATTAGGCTAAGAATGTGTGAAGAGTGTTTCTCTATCAGACCTTCATGAAGATAGAAAGCTAGGTTGCTATGAACTTAGAATATAATTTTGACTATTTTGTACAAATAGCTGCGACTTTATATTTTGTAGGTTTGAAACCCTATTTTTACTATTTGATAGGAGATATCGATTCTCTACAATTTTGGTAGAATGTGGAAAATCGAATTCCATAGTGGAATTTCAATAATACTATTATATGTATATGTATCATTTAAGTAAAAGATATTAATAAATAAATAGACTCTTGTAAACTTTGACTTGTAAGACAATTTTTATATTACGGGTGTACATGTGGTATGATAACTTTGTATTAGTCCTACTAGATCCCCTTTTGAGGTAGACACATGAGCTTACTTGAACGATGTTGGATGCAAACAGGTTGATCCAACAATCCTTATTCTAAACCTATCAAGTCAAATCTCCCAAAATCATCCTAATAAATGAACTAAACTTGTTAGGCCTATCATTCAGCCATAAGTCAAGCCCAAATAAATAATTATATATTTTAAACCCATATATAACTCTAAATTGTTTCATTTTTTTCTTTTACTCTTATGCCTCATTCATCATTGTATATCCTTTTTTTAATCAATAAGCAATACAAGAAAAACAATAAACGAAAATTTGATGATACAAAGGCCTAATCGTACAAATGAACACATTTTTTTGCAATCAAAATATCACAAAAAAAAAAAAATGCAATTGTTATCTTGAGAGAGCAAAACTCACTCAACTGGTATGTATACTAAATCCTATGAAAGTGATAGTGTAACTTATATTAAGAGTAAAAACAAAAGGAAAAAGTTGAAAAAAAAAAAACATATCTAAAGGCTTGTTAATTCTAAAAGCTATTAACAAAACAACATTAGTTCAATTTCTACAATTTTCAAACCCTCAAGATTTGTATAAAAAATCACTTACATATGTTGGAAGCATAATGTTAATAGATAAATGGTTATTGTAATGGTAGACTACACACAAATATGATATTAGAAGCGATAAATTTATAGATTTCGTGATTACTAATGATAGATGTATGGATTTGAAGTGCTAAACATTGTTAGGAAAGAATTTCTAATGAGAAAAATTTGGAGAATAACAATGACTTAGAAGCACAAATGATATCGCTTTCCTTAGAGAATTTACGCCTCTCACATAAAGTTTGCTATGAGATTTATGTTGCGAAATTCCTCCAGGATACAACTAAATCTTGATAATTGAATAGCAAATTTTCAAGTATCAAACCATACTTAAATATATTTGGGATATATGTGTATAATATTATCAACAAAAGAGAGAAATAAAGAGAAGAATTTTGATTATACAAATATTACTAATTACAACACATTATATTTATAATGATTAGATATTCTAACCATTACAACTTTCTCTAAGAGTCATATTATTTGGACATGGGTTGCATCGTTTGGATTTCAAGTTAATTACTTATTAATTAACATGAGCCATTATCATGAATCAATGCAACCCAAAAACATAAAACTCCTTAAGAAATTGATCAAAAGTTGTAACTATTAAAAAATTAACCGTTGAAACAAAATTATCATTACAGCAATAGAGATCACACTCGTGATTATGATGAATACCAAAATTTTATTTCATTTTAATCTTCTTCCTTATTTTAAGTACAATATTCACATTATGGATTATATATATCTACAAACATTAGGATCTAAAGGGGAGGGCTGTGAACATATTAGGTTTATAAAAAAAGTTTAAAAAGAAAGAGAGAGAGTCATTGTCCATCCATGACACAATATAGAGATCCAACACTTCTATGTTAAGGTTACATTTCCAGTTTTGATTTTGGCCTAGTTTCGTAATTCCTTTTCAAAATATTAGAGAGCATAAAATTAGTTTAGGGTGTATTACGAGCACATTCCTTTATGTTTGTTTCATGAAAAAAATCTATGATCCTATCCTTTTTTCATTGGGCTTGGTCCAGCTGGTTATTTGATAGCTTAGATTCATACTTGTCCGTGATTATGTTACTAAATTATTTATCAATTAATGTGTTTATTTTAATGGTTAGATAATTAACTGGACGGTGTGTTGATCTGACCATGAAAGTGCGCTTTGTTTTATATATATGCACACAACTTCTTCATTAAAAAAAAAAAAAATTCGTTTAGATTCTTTTTGACTAATTTGTCCATAAATAAAATAATTAGAAAAATAAAATGGAAAAAAAAAGGAAAAAAAATGAGGACAAAATTATTGTGTGGAGTCTTTTCTTCTTCTTCCAGTTCTTCTGCTTTATTATTTTTTGTATTTTTTGCCATTGGTTTTATGTGAGTTTAAGTACATTTTTTGGAGGGAGTATAAATGCTAAGTTTCCAAAAATAAAGGGATTATGAAACAGAAATGTATCTTTGCAATTTACCAAAATTTTAATGATGCTCCTTTTTCTATCCATAATTTTAAAGGGCAAGAGCACTTATTGCCGTTTTAGTGTTATAAAACTACCATAACACTACTCTCAATGAATACTAAATACTCATATAAATTCAATTTCTTTAACCTGTAAATTATTTCACATACTATTTAATGAGCTTAATGATTAATTAAATAGTTAATTTTTATTTCTAGTACACTCATTGCAATATTTGCATCCCATTAGTTTAAGTTTGAGCTAGAAATATTCTGCTCTGAGGAGAAAACATTGATTCTTCTATTTTCATCACAGCCAGTAGGCAACTTCCCCAGAAAATGTCTGCCCAAAAATAAACTTCCCCACAAAATGATGCTCCCAAGTATATACTTGGAATCCTAAAGTTGATCAGAACAGATAAACTTATCTTAAGCACGACTTCGTAGAATACAAGAAGAGAAGTCCGTCACTATCTTTTCAGCAGAAACATTACTTAGCATGTCGCGTTCTCTTCTTCCTTTTGTTTTTCTTGCTCTCATTTGCCAGAATAAATTCCCCACATTAAGCATTCAATCATTGCTTCAACGTATCATCGTGAAACCTTAATGCAAAAAGAACAGAAGACCATCAAATTCATCAAAATTCATGATAAAAAGTGCTAGAAACAAAAGTTACTAAATATGCCATGTGAATTCAACGCATCATATAGACTCAACTATGAGGTAAAATTAGCTGAGAAACCAGTTTGGATCTATCTGTTCATAATTTTAGAATAAGTAGATTTGGAATAAGACCCATGAATCCAACCTAGTGTTGGCTTTAATAATCTAACGGTTCATAGGTCAGTACTGTATAAACAATATTAAAAAAAATTAATTTTCTAAAGATATGAAATTAAAATAAATACAAATTTAAAATCAAAATAGAAATTGGACCTAAAAGTAACATAATGTATAACCCATTTACTTAAAAATTTATTTAAGATACGTTTTTATTTATAAGTAAACACATTCACTTTTAATTATAGTATTAGCAATATGAGACTATAATACTTAAAAAAATTCAGCAAATACTCGTAAAATAAAAACAAATTGCAAGCACTTTTTAGAAGTTTATATAAAATATATTATTACTTGTGTTATTAATGATTATACATTAAATATTATAAATAAGTAATAAATATTTATTATTTACATAAAAATATCAATTAAAACATAGCATGCAAAAAAAAAAAAAATAGTTTCCAAAATAGTTCTCACCCATTACTTGAATATTTACATAGTAAAAAATAGAACACCATATGGATGATAAATAAATAGATAAATTATATATACATTTCGTTATTTTTATTCAGCTAGTGTAGCTCTATATCGAAAATGACCGTTTAGACCACCGAATGTCAATAAAAGAAGATGTGACGGGTGACGGCTGGAGCGACTTTTTTTTTTTTTTTTTTTTTTGGGCCAATGGCTACAGATAATGAAGGGATAACATTAATTATAACGAAAGAATTAGAATATTGATCATAAGTAACCATTTTATTCTTGATCAAAATATTGAAAGAAAAGAATAGCATTAGTTATGATAAAATATCCCAGGATGACAATATTAAAACTAGAGTTTTTTTTTTTTCTCTTTTTTAAATCTGACTTCCCGTAATCTCTTTTACAATTGTTATAAATATCTTTGTTCCTTTAATAAAAAATATAATATTATATAGTTTTCTAGAAGCATTCTTAAAGATCTAAATTTTAAATGATTCTAGCATAAATTTAATTTTATCTTATGTATAATCACCCCAAAAAATTTTTCAAATACTTACCTTTTCAAAGATAAAATGATTTAAGTGCATTTATAGCAAAGAAACATTTTAATTTACCTTGAATAAATATATATCTAACTTTTTCCCCCCTTAAAATGTTGAGAGTAGATGTTTTGAACTATTTCAATATATATTTAATTGTATGTTTTTTTTAACATAATCAATACCTTAAATTACTTAATAATCTCACTATTAAATATATATTGTAATAAATACAAACTTTATAATCATTACAATGACGAGTTAGGACTAGACATCGACACGATTCGGATCGATTCTGAACCAAAACCAGAACCGTCGATTCACGGTTTCACATTTCGTGGAACCTGAACCTAAACCACTAAAGCCAGGATGGTTCACGGTTCCGATTCCGATTCCATGTGAACCGTGAAATAGGTTTTTTTTTTTTTTTTTTTTAAGAGGCCGTCCCACCCCCAAATGGTCTCAATTCATTCTGTGTTCTGTGCTTTTTTTTTTTTAATTTCTATATATGACTGGTCGGAACCGGTTGAACCATCAGTTCCACATGGACGAACCGCTAAGACTCGGACGGGTCCTTCAGCAGTTCATAACCATCCTCGACGAGACGATTCCAGGGTATGGAACTACTGGGAATGGTTCAGGATGGTTCGCGGTTCGAAACCGCCCTCATGCCGGTGTCTAGCTAGGACCATATCACCAGCAAGACAACAAAATATACATATCGTTTCAATACTTTTTCCTAGTAAAATGGAAATTATACTAAAATTAAATATATATTGTATTAACTCTTATAATCATTTTAATCGTTTAATTATAGAGTGATGGGCTGGACATTTGAGCCAAGGAGACAGTCAACGAAACAGTTTTAATACTTTCCACTAAGCAAATGGAAATCATACTAAAAACAAATATTCGATTGAGTAATTCCAAGGCTGGATCATAAATTACTATGCAGATCACTAAAAGATTCAATTCAATCATACTCATTTCAGATCAGCTATTATAATTTCTGGAATCAACAAAGCAAATAGCAAACCAATCAATATACAGTAGACCACTCAACGTCATCACCCTCGCATGGCTCTCCGACAGGAATAGAGCAACACGATTAATAGGAAAAAAAAAAACCGTGCTGGCTCTCCATTGAGAGATTGGTGGTTTTGGATCATTCGCAATGGAAACACAGCAGTATCCTCCATAGCTTCCGAGCTTTTCTCAGAAGCTTGCTGAATTTTTGAGCAATAAAAGCCGGAAGTAAGGCAATAGGACAAGGAATAGCAGGAGCATTAGGACTCGAATTTGCTGTTCGCGAATCAGCAGAAGCAGAAGGGAAGTTGCCACTATTGTCGCTGCGGTTTTGTCGCAGATAGAAACTTCTGCTCCCGACATCACCAATGATCTCTGATTTATCCAGACCTGTTTGATTGAACCAATATAAACCACAACTGTGTCATTGCCTTTGCTTTTCCTAGTGTTCAATAACCGCAGGGAGACAAAGTTGATGAGATCAATTGTGAACATATTTTGCAGCAATTCTGTATTATGAATAGGAGTGTAAACGAATCAAACCAACTCGTGATGGACTAAACACTTGCTTGAGTTTGAGATTACTCATTCTGAGATGAGGCTCATCAAGTATGCTTCAACACGAGCTAGAACTCAATACTATTCGATTCAATTTGATCCATTTACGTCCCTAATCATAGCAATACTCATAGTTCACAAAAAAATCTCTGCCGGATGATTAACTATATAGGTGTTCTAAAACTTGCAGATTGCTACAACTATGGATGCTGCTTATGCCCAAATCATAAAGAAATTAATTGTGGAAAAGAACTTACTCTGCAGGCTGAAATGGGAATGATGCAGCTCATAACCGGTTGCCAAATCTCGGTCGAATTTCAGGGTTCGTCGCTCTTTAGCGTACTTTTCTACAACAATCCTTATTGTCTCCTCCACACTTGCTCCCAATTTAACCATGGTCCGGATAGGCCCTGGACTCCCTTCCACTGTAACATTAACAACTACTTTCGCATCCTTATTATATCCCTACATCCAAAAATCTACCGTCGATTAGTTTATATATAAGAAATTCCATAGCAAGAGTAAATATCATATGTGGTACTTGAACTTTATACAAAAATTCATTTAATACCTGAGCTTTGAATTGATCATTTTAATACCCAATCAAACATTTTATGATTGTTTTTGCTATCTTCTTGAAACCGTTCATTGTATTTGCTGATATGGGAAAGACAGTCTATTACTGAGTTTTTACTGTTTCTCTTAACACCATCTAATCATAATAGGTCATCTGTTGTACTTCAGGAAACAGAGTAAATGGTGTCAGTGAGTAAACATAGTTGCTAAAAGTTTTATTAAGTACTAAATTGACTACTTTAAAGATTAAGTACCAAATTGAGTTTTTGTATGAAATTCAGACACCATTTTTGCTAATAACTTTTAGCATTATAATCAGTCTCATATACAACCGGTAAATTGTATACTTATCGAATTGTCAACACAAATCTATATTGAACCAAGAGACTACACCTAAAAGATTTTAGGCCCATTTTCAATGGGAAAAATCTCATAAAATGACACCATTACATCGTCATCTTAATAACCATAAGTCCAATTATGCATAACAACAAGAACAAGAATGCTCATTCTCATACCTATTACACCAACACCTTGTAGCTTAAATGCTATTAATAGTGTTTTTACATATAAATAGAACAGGTTGGATCCTCCCGCCCAACCTCTGCATTAAAATAGTATATTTTGTATAGTACATATAAAAAATAAGTTCATAAACATATGTCATGGGAGGATTTATGCATCACTAATGGTGTTCTGTTTTGCACACCTTAAAACTAACAATCAAGTCAAAACATACTAAAAATCTTGTTTCGAATTACCGAAACCAAGTAAGCTATTTATTCTATAACTTTAGTAAATTGTATGAGGTTAATTTAGTTCTTCAGTTTTCTCGTAATTTTAACTACAATATATATCATCACAGACCATCTTTATAAAAATAATTTTCGACAGTAGGCAAACCAGAGTTACTACCGACCGCCCTTAATAAAATCACAAACTATTTTCTGCCGATAGAGACAAAGCCGTCTTGATTACGCACAACAGGCCAAACAAATGTTGCACCAATTGGTATGCATGCAGGAATAAAATAAAATAATGATATTGACAATAAAGAAACTCCCCACTTGATTGATTACTAAAACAAAATCTTCCCCAATTATAAATTAACGAGTAAGATTGCTTGATTCTTAAATAATCTTATTATATTATCATAATGTCACTTTCTTTATTGTAATTTCAATTATTAATCATACCTGAAGTAATATTGAGAAAAAATAAATAGAGATATTAAAAAAAAACACACACACACAAGTTATATATATTATAATGAAGCTGGAAATATATTTATATTAAAGAATTAAAAGGAAAAAAAAAAATCAAATTAGTGAAAGACTGGAGCTTTAGATCAAATGACCAATCTTTACCTCGCCCCTGTTTGGTGAAGAACTCAACAAAGAAGGAGAAGAAGCAAAGACATCCGTACAAGTCTGAGGTCTAAACAGAACACCATGGTCGTCACCCATCACGTGATTCTGTTTCACATCTTCTCCTAACCCAACACTCCACAGAACAGGCTCTGAAGAACATCTCTTCATCACTTTACTCGATCTAGAACTCCTGGAAGATGATCTGTTTCCAGAAGATCTCGGTGTCGGTGGCTTGACCTTTTTCCGGCCGCCAGAGACGACCCCCCATCGCCGGGGACTTCTCTCTGACATTAAAAAGGGATTATAAATGATGGGTAGTGATCTGTTTTCGGTGTTTTTTGTGAATTGGATTGTGGGTATTGATTTAGTGGAGATTCTTAGCGTGAAAGTATGGAACTTTACGGGTTTTGTCTGGTGTTTTCAGTTTGGGAGGTTTGAAGAGAGTATAGAGTTTGAGGATTTGGGATTGCTGGATAGGAAGGCTAGGACTTTAACGTTTGTTCATTTGCAATTTTCAGACAGGAATCGGGAAGTTGATGTCAAGGACGTCTTACGTGTGAAGTGATACTTTTGGTTTACCAGACAGTCAAAGATTACTTTTCGTCTTGTAGCTTCGGGTTTGAAATTGCAGTAAAGGCCACTTCTCTTCCACCTCGTCCTGTTTTGGTTTGTTGTATTAAAATAAGGTTCAAGAAAATAATTATTAAGTACCTAGAACTAAACTAAAATTTTCTTAAATGACTATACGAAAAGTATATTCTTTAGATATTTAAAATAAAATAAATTGAACCTGGTGTACGCAGATATGGTTTTTCTTCTTAACCAAAAGTAATTTATTTAATTATACTAAGGATGCAATTAGAACAATGATTATAGAATAATACAATCTAAATGGATTATTAAAGTGAATCCAACTCATTTAACCTATTTTATTATATTTTGGAATAGATTTTAGTATTATCTTGAAACCACCGTAAGTCTTGGGTTTTAGATATAATACAAAGGAAAAAATTGTTTGAATAAAATAATATAATAAAACTTTTAGAAAATAATATTTATCCTTGTTACCAATAATAGTAACATTGCAACAGATCAAAATCAATGACACCATCTTATTTATTCGGCTGGAAATACCATGGCACTATGACGTTTGGCTATATCACAACACTAATTTAACTTTTCATGTCTGAAGTCAAAATGAGGCGAAGCTCTCAAATTAAATATCTATTTTTAAAGTTTAATATCAGTTTAATAAAACAAAACTATTGGATTTCTATTGAGTTCGGGGAGTTCCTATAGGTTATCAGGGTATATTAAAATTTAATATCAGTTTAGACATGCCTTAGTTATATCCTTATATACTATGGTTCACAAATTGGGCTTCTCAATTAATTGAATGGTCACTTGATACGTAAGAATTAAAATTGTAAAAGGCTAGCTTTTAGAGAAAGTAGAGGAACATGGCCACCAATCCACAAAATTCATTCCTTTTTATTTTTATGTACGATTTTTGGAATAATAATTTATAAATTATTCTTACATAAAATAATAAATAATAATTCTCTTTCAACGCTCATGAATTGTTATTCAATGGTTTATTTTCTAACTTTATCATAATTTTTTTATTTTAAAAATATTATTTATATGGTTATCATCTCTCTATAATAAAGAAAAAGAGTAATATTTTACTTTTTATTTTAATAATTATTTGTTTTATTTTTTACATTGAATGGATATTATAATAATCATTACAACTCTATTATATTTCTATTGGATTATAATTTTATTTCTCCCTTATTTCATATAAAAGAACTGTTAATCTAGAAAATAGTTCACTTTTGTTGGAGGTAAAAGCAATATTGTCAGAACCAGATCATGGATTGACTCAGACAAGCTAAGGGGTCTGGGGTCGAACCGATGTCATGAAAAAGTAAAAATATAATAGATAATTTAATTATGAAAGATCAATATATATGACATCACTCAATTAAATATATAGTTATATCAAATTTATCAATTAATTATTAAATAAACATGATATAATGATTATATTTTATAAATTTATAATAAAGTATGAATAAATATTTAAATTTCTATTTTTTATATTTGTTTTTTTTTGTCTTTTCGGTTCGGATCAACTGGTTCGACTACTTGGGTTTCCCGATTCAACCCAGTTCAATCGCCCTGGTCAACCGGATCAATCTAGGTCTCGCCGGTTTGATGTAAAAATGAGTCTTAGGTGAGACTAGGCCGGACATTAGTGTCGGTTTAGGTCGAACTGGCTGGCTTGGGCCGGTTTTAACAATAATGGGTAAAAGGAAAAGCAGAGAGAGAGAGGCCTTGTTACCTCAAGTTACTTTTCTAACGGAGAAAATAAAATGTGTCCAAGCCAATTAATGACAAGAACTATTTCCAATTTGATTCAAATTGAATTAAACCTTATTCGTTATCAATAGCGAATTTCACTCCTTCTACCAATGTTCCGCTTTATTTGTTGCCTAACCACTCACACACAATATAGAGCCTTTTCATTAGCCCTCCACAATCACATGATCATAGATGAATCTCCATGATTCACCACATTAAGTTTAATGTCATTTTTTATACCAATAATGGCTCTGAATAGAATCACGATTCCATATTCCATATTCCATTTCTATATTTATATTTATAAAAGTTTGAAACACAATTCTTGAGAATTGATGATTCCAGCTTTGAATCGCAATTCCATTCCATTTCATTAATCATTACTATTGCAATTACTTTTTTATACTCTTACACATTTATTGTTGAGTATATTTTTGACAAATACAACATCAATTTCATTCTATTTCATGATGTATTCAAACAAAAGAATTAATTTATCATTTCGCTACTCATTTTATTCCACCCATTTTAATCCATTCCATTTTGAATGATTTTTGCATATCAAATGTAACATAAGTGTTTCACCAAACAAGTCCACTTCTTAACCTTAGACTCAACAGAAAGTAAAATTCCCATATTTAGGTGTATTATCTTTGTCTTTTACACTTAAAATCGGGACGAACTGGTAGGCTAAAAGCTTTTATTTTTAATTTTTGGCAATTCAATGTCTCATTTTTAGATTTTGGCAAGTTAGTATTTGTGCTTTCAAAGAATGTGCAATTTAGTGCTTCTGTTAAATAATATTTGATGATAATTTATTTTAATGACAGCATTATGACAAATCAAGTGCTTATATTTTTAATTTTTAGCAATTTTTTGACAGCGTAGTACTGCATCTTTTTATATTTTGATATTTTAAAAATATAACAACTAATTTGCTCAAATATAAATTTAAATACTGAATTACCAAAACTTAAAAATATAAGCACCTAACCTACATTTATCCCCTTAAAATCTTTACCTCAGTTCTCATAACAATTACATATAAATCTGATTCTAGCTATTGAAAAGTACTCAATATCTACTTTACCATAAATTCCCTGCCCAGAAACCTATTTTTTTTCCTCAAAAACCCGCCTTTCACTACCATGATCTTGCACCCTCCTTCACTATTCATTCAAGCCAATCTGTAAATCTTCCTAATATAAGTTCGGTGAACTCTTATTTTGAGGTTACCAAACCGTATAGCATCCATTCAATGATAGATTGGCAACAAATGCTCCATTTTATCCACCTCTTCTCATAATAGACAAAATGGCGACAAAACCATACCCCTTATAAAGACACTCCATTAATGGAAGGGAATTGGATACCACACTCTATAGAAGGTGTTAGACTTGATGTAAGATGTTATTTCTCTAATGTATTCCGATTAATATCCATAAAATATGAAGCTTTTGAGAGTTTGTTTATATCCCTTTTTTTCTAACATAATGATTCATTATTTTTACTTTTAATGTACCTAGATATAGTCATAACTCGGTTTAGAACTAGGAATTGAATCGAAACTACCACCGATGATTCCAAAACTAGAACCGAACCAATTAGCTAGCTTCTTGGTTTTTAGGTGGTTTTTCGGTCTTGAATCAAATAGAACCAGTAGTTCTAGTTGATCCTGTTGAAAAAAAATTAGAGAAATTAAATAAATATATAATTATTATTGACATGGTAAAATTTATTACGTATTCACATTATTTAATACGTTGTTATTAACAATACAACAAACAAATATAACTTAAAAGCATTTATAATGCACCTTATATAAACTTCTCTTGAAAATAAAATCATCTTTAATAACGTGAGATTATTTTTTTTTATTATAACTTTCTTTTTAGCCTCTATAATCACACATTACTAATACCTTAATTAATTTAGATGTATTTGTATAAAAAAATGTACATCTTAATTTTTTTTTTTAAAGAAAATTGGTTAACTACTTAATACTCTTAGACCTAATTACTATTTTGAGTTTAAATTTATCTTATTAAAAACTTAAATTCATTTATTTATTTAATTCTAATTTTAACTTGAAAAGAAAATGACGATTGCAGACCGGGAGACGCTGGCTCCATAAAACCTCAATTTCAAGACCCGGTTTCCGTTACGATTTGATTCGGTTTCGGGAAAATGATTGCATGTACTTTGATGATTGTAAGTTCACACAATTGAGTCATTACACACCAAGCTACCTTTGACTGCATGTATTTCTATTTGATAAGCTTCCTAATGTTCCAAGTATGAGCGTCTTCGTCAATAAAACCAAAAACTTTTATGTTTGCCTATGACTCCGCTAGGATCAGATCGAAGCTTTTGGTTTTGTAGCAAACAAGCCCATCTATTAGACCATGCATCAATCCTTTCTCAATTTTTCATTCTCCATAAAGCCCCCTTCAATTAAAATCTATTTCCCTTCCATAATACTAGTCCATGAAACTTTGTTTCTTTAGTAGATTATTCAAAGTCCTTAATAAGAAATTATATTTCCTTTTAGTACTTATGCCAAACTGAGGAGTGGAACTAATTTCAAGTCTCCAAACTAGCTTAGTGAGTTAGGGAAATTTAAAGTAATAAAGGTCCCCCTTAATCTCCAGACAACCCTAAATAAAGGTAAATCATACTAAAAAGTATAAATAATGTATTAATATTTCAAGTAGTTAAAAAAATAGAATTAACATTTAATAAAATGAGTCAAATAAAGTATTGTTGAGAAAAATTAATAAAAAAAACTATCTAAATATTGATATCTTAAATGAATGCTGTAAAACGTTAATATCTTGTTTTATTCACTTTATAAAATATTGATTTCTCTTTTTAACTATCGAAAACCTTGATACCTTAAATAAATTTATTTTCAAATGTTAATTCCCTCTAGTGTAAAGTATCCTTTAATCTTTCCTTTAGGGTTAAAGTATACTTTAAGATCTTAAGAACGTAGATAGAAGATGAGAATAAATATGAATGTAGCAAGAGTTGAGTTAGCTATATAGAAGACTTTAAGCAACTTTTGTGTATAATTCAAGTGATGTATACTAGTCTTCGTAACAGAATGAATTTTAGGTATGAGTATAGCCTCATTTGATGCTTGTGGTTGTTAGGATAGTATGATGACCCGACTAATTGTACATCCGACTTTAAACTTGCTTATTGCGTGTGTTTAGCCATAATTAGTGGACTAAGAGTGTTGGTGATGCCAACGCGATACCCTAATGATCCTTGTGTAACACTGTCATTAGTAGAGTTGCACTTGGAGATGATTACAACTAGATTTAAGGAATCTTGGACTCATGCACTCTTGGATGTTGGGGAGTACCCAGCATTGTATACATATTTATATATATATATATATATATAATGTATTTTTGGAAAACTGAGTTATTCTTCTGTTAATTGCTTGACTTAAATTAAAAATAATCATTGGTTATTGGCCGCATTAGAATTAGGGTTGTGTGTGACTTATTTGTGCATGCTTATGCATTTGTGCTTGTGGTGTACCATATTAGGCTCGAGCTCAATTTCTGCTCTTTTTGCACTTCGGTCATATTTGATCTTTCGGGATGCAAAGAGATTGTGGACTATGGAATAATGTTAGTGGAGAGGATTGTTTGACTAATGAGTAGTCGGTATGTTGAACCTTAGAATTAGAGACTCCTGATGTTTACCATATTCTGTTACAAGTATTCCAGTATCTAGTAACTAGTTAGGGTCTAGAATTTAAACCCATATTACTTATATGTTTCTAGTTTAAAGTGTGATAGATGGACTCTTGTGTGAGCCTCTCCAAATACAGTTATAGGATACCTTGGTGTACTATTGGCATGGTTGTTAAGCAGGTTTTTTGTGATCCATATATATGGTGACACCTACTTTGTATGTTTGAGTTGGAGTTAATGATTTTAAATGTAATCAATAGTAGATGTTAGTAGGTTCTAAGCTTGAATGTGTCTACCTATATACTTAAGGATAGACACATGGATGTAAATGACCCTACATTTAAGGTGTTACAGCTTAAGTAGTAATATCAACAAGTAGATTCCAAACCCTAATAACAAATTATAGATTAATTGGAAAACTCTCAGGGTTATGTCCAACTTACTCATGATAGTACAACAAATAAATCAAGCTAATTAGTGATCGCTATAATCATTGGGATTAATAAGAGAAAATTAACTCCTAGATGGTATTAAGATTGAATGTAATTACTTCACAATAGAAAGGGCAAAATAGTTGTATATATGATAAAAGCACGAAAGCCCATTTGGAGTAGATAGCTGAAGTAGTCCGACACCTAGGGAGTCTCAAAGTCTTTATTGATTTGTGAAGCTCGTGCTCCAAGTCGAGTGGCTTCACGTAGCCAGTTGGATGGGAGGGCTCTTGTCCCAATGCCATGAGTGTGTCATTTGTGTGGGAGCCTAACGAACTCAAAGGTCAGCGGACAGATTTGTTTTTGTTCGCATGCCTCCCATTTGGTAGCCGAACGGGGTCTCCAATTAAACCTGCTAGTTGGATGACTCGTTACGCTAATTGGATTGCACGACTGAATTTTATTGGTCTTTCTTTGTATCATGTGGTACCAATTTACGTTTACCCACATTTTTCAATCAGAAACGATTCAAGGGTTATTACATGCCGTGTATGGTATATTTGTAGTGTATAAATGTCGATAAAATTTTGACATATATATAATGTATATAAATTATAAGTGGTAATTATTTTAGAAATTTTTTTTTATAATATATATCAAAATTTTATTAATATTTGCATGTCATTTATCTATACCTGTGGTATACATACTTATTAAAACCTTCTTTGCTTCAGATGATCCTAAAACCAACATATCAAGCTCGAGCTATTTAGGGTATTAGATTGAGTGATATGTAAATTGTGATTGAACCGGCAGGTTCAAAATGAAAAATCACTAATGAATTTATGAGCTAAAGTTGTTGATCTCCCCTAGTTCTAACTTGGGTAAGGGGACCATAAATTTCTAGCACTTATACGTAATGAGCTCATTATCAATTATTTTAAAAGGGACGGAGCACTCATATACATTGATATTTAATCATATAAATTTCTAAAGAGCTAATGTCACAGTTGATACCTGAACTTTGATCAAATGTGCAATTAGCTACCTGGACTTTTAATTTAATCAATTTGGTATCTAAACTTTGAAATTTATTAATTTGGTACCTGAAAAAACTTTTCATGTATACCAATGGTACCTCCATTAAGTTTTTTGAGATACTAAATTGATCAATTCAAAGTTTTTCAAGTACCAAATTGATCAATTTCAAAGTTTAGGAATCAAATTGATTAAATTAAAAGTTTAGGTAGCTAATTATATATTTGGTCAAAGTTCAAATACCAATTGTGACATTAACCCATTTCTAAAACACGAAAGAACCACGTCACATCATACGCACAAGAGCAATTCTACAGACGAGCTGGCATGAGGCATAATAGCATGAGAAATGATGGACACACCATGGGATTTTTTTTTAGACTTAAAAGAAATTCATTTAAACATTAACCATTGTCATATACAAAAAAAGAAGATGATTTGATTGAATCTTATAAAATGTGTCTTGAACATTATGCAACAAATTTTGATTGTAAGAACGAGATCCTAGTTTAAAAATTGATTAGGCTTGAAAGTTAGTTGAGTTAAATGTTACAAAGTTCAAAATTGAATCTTGTAAACTATTCTAATAGTTGAAACTCGAGCCTGTAAATTAATTTTATTAAACTTAAGTAAAAATCAAATCCAAATTAAAGTTAAGTAAATATCAAATGAATTCAAGTAATTTGAATAAATTTGACTTATTTATACTTCTATCTAAACTTAGTAAATACATAAGTCGGTTATCAGACTTTCTTCGGTTGCTTGCTTCTGGATCATCGTCCCATATACATATGTTCTTTCAAATTGAAATTCTCCTGTGGACTCGATGTATAAAGGTAGCTTCATCTTTTCCTTGTACGTTTTTTCTTTGCTCCGAAGTAACGTTAATTTGGCTCAAGGCATAAGATGAAACTTGGGTCTCACGAGCATGCCATGCTCAAAAAAGAAATTAACGTGATCTTATTCCTCCTTTTCTTTTCTTTTATTTTCTTTCTCGCTCACGTACTCGTGGCAATGTGCATGCCTTCAACGTTTTAGACACAAAAGGGCAATTTTAACTATATGTATATAAATTTACTCAATATTGTATTGGATTTATCAAGAATATAATAAGATTGGAAAAAAATTGTAATTTCTTTATTTTTATGATTAAGGGTATTTTTGGAGAATAATATAGTTTTCACAAGGAATAACAATTCTTTTGTTGAAGGAGAGAAATAAAGATTCATTGTCTATTCAATACCACATAAAATAGATATTATTTATAATATAAATTTTTACAAACCAAGTGAGAGAATAATTATTCCGTAATAATAAGTACAGAATGTCAATTTCATTCCAGTTAACTAAACACAATGAATATATATATATATATATATATATTTCTCTTTTGTCATGATTCTAGATTAATAGATTTACTTTTAGTGGTTTCAAATTTACACATCTCTAATTTTCACGTAAAGTCCTTGAATATGCTACTTTTCTGCCCTTTTTTCATTACTCATTCATTGCATTTAAAATCCACCATCATGAGCCTACTCTTATACATTTGGTTAATATGAGGAAATCATGATAATTAGGATATTTGTTAATCATTTCTTATAATAAGTGGGTTATTTTTATTTTTATTTTTATTTTTGTTATTATTTTTTTATTATTTTCATATGGTCTATGTTATCCTTTCCGTAAGAAAAATCCTATGGTTTCGTAGCTTTTTTAATAGGTTCAGTCTTGTTGCATCATGTTGGATTATAGATCTAACTCATATGAGTTTATAACAGGAGATCCTAAATATATGTTGTATATATTTAGAAGATATTGAAATCATGTATATCCTAAGTATATGAGATATATTCATAAGAGAACTTTGGGATGAAGGGAATTTTTTGCATCAAAGGAGATATTGGTACTGTACCTTGGCCATTGGGAGAAGTACATCGCTAGCTTACATATATAGCAATGTCGTCCTTCAATTTCGAATTGTTTGCTAAGAGCTACAGATTGTCTAGGCCGGCTCCAATGTCGCCGATCTAAGTGGGTATGCCATAGCGTACATCCCGACATTGGAACGCCGAAGTTCAACACCATCTTCTACATCGCCAGCCTTTATTTATCTCGTGCCAGCCTATGTGTGTCTATTGGTTTTCCCTTTGTGTTGCATATAAATACTTCTTTTTGTCTTAGGGTATGTAATGAAATGAGCGTGTGCCTCTTCTTAAGCCTAGAAGGAGAATTATAGAGAGAGATAGAGAGAAAAGAGAGGAAATCTTAGAGAAAGAAACTTGTTCCTGTTTGTAATCCACCGATTGAGATGATGAAGTGATGATTGTGAAATCCACTAGTGAGATCTAGTGAGGAAACTTGTAATTCCATTATTTTTAATAGTAGGAGATTTAGAGTGGTGCTGGTCCCGTGGTTTTTCCTGCATTAGGTTTTCCACGTTATATCCTGATATTGTCTGTTTTATATTTTCACATTTTTTGTTGTTTATCACATTTGTCAAGAGGAGATTCAACCTCTAATTACAGGTGATTAATTATTTGATTAATCGATTTTTATTGTTATTGTGATTAGGGTTAAGCTTTCTCCTAATAGATCATTAATTGATTCAGATTTATATCTAATCGTGATTAAACTATTTGATTATCTTTTATATTAATTTATTATCATCAATTTAATGGTAATCATGCACTAAATGATCTTATAATGAGATAGTAGGAATTCCTGTTATGTTGTTTTTATTGATAGGCTTAGAAGAAGAAGAAGTCTGTTCCTTTAGTATGAAACATATTTAGTTTTAAATAAATAGGTTGCTTTATTTGGTTAAATTTTGATTCTACAACTTTTATTGATGAGTTTGCTATGAATCTTCTTGTAATAATTTGTTTGGTTAATATACTCTTTGGGAAAAAATCCGAAATTGTTGAAAATGTTTTGGATCTTTCTTATGAACATTGTATTAATAAAGAAGTTTTTTAAATTTTTATTAATTATTTTATCCAAGGCTAAAATAATAAAATAAATTTTCACTATACTTTCTTTTTCTTTTTAATTTAAAGGTATGAATACTTAATTTTAGAGATAAAAGGTCTATAGATATGTGGGGAAAAAAAAAACAAAAAGGATAGGTAAAATTGACAACATAAGTTATGAGCATTAGAAAATAGAGGTGTTCATGCTTCGTTTTGATTCGGTTCAGGAGTCGAACTAAGCTAAACCATATTTGAAATGGTTTGATTTAAACTCTTAATGAACTAAATCACTTTTAACGGTTTGGCGTTTTGAACTGAATTGCTTCATATGCTGTTCAATTTTGTTCATCTTTGAAAGTATTTAGTTTTAATAAATAATATTAATAGTCATTTGAGTTTTCAAAGGAAAAAAAAAAGATATTTAGACTGAGAAACGTTGTGCAAGAATTAAAGTCACTTATTATTCATGTATTTAATAATTTTAGATTACATATTATCCCATAAAAGATTTCTTGTTTAATATTATTAAAAACTTATTTTTTTTTATGTTGATGATTTAAAACCTATTCTATATTTTCTGCGTCGAGTAAAATATTGCTTGTTTGATATTATTAGATATATAATACTTTAATGGTGTATTATATATAATATGTAATATAGAAAATATATATATATATAACAACATTTATATTTATAAATAATATTAATGTGATTAAAAATGTAATTTGCATTTCATAAGTTGGAACAAAAGCACAATTTCTCCAAATAAATCTACAGATTGATATTTTACTCAAATTCTCTTTCAAAGATGCATCTAAACGCAATAATGGTATTATAATTTAGAATTGCGATTCCATTTTTTGGAGGTATTTGGCTTCTTTGGAAGTGTTGATGAGTAATTGACAATTCATTCATGCGAAGGTTTGTGTTGCTGGTGTTGCTTTTTTACTTCCAACGGTATACAAGAGTCCATCAAAGGTGATTGGGAGAAATTTATGGAATGATCTTTCTATCTTAGTTTACCATGGAAATTAGTAAGGGATTTCAATGTACTACTAAAAAGAGAAGATAAGCTAAATGTTGAGAATTAGAGGGAAGTGGTTTGTAAGAGATTTGTGACATGGGTAAACGATTATAATATAGAGGAACCTAGCTTTATTGGTACCAGATTCACATGGGTGAGAGGTATGTTCTTTGAGAGGTTGGATAGAGCTTGATAAATAGTAGCTGGAGAAATGAGCTATTGAAACCTTGTGTTCAACATTTGCCTAGAATTAAATCTAACCACTCTCTCTATTGATTAACTTTGGTGGTGGGTTTGGAAGAAAAATGAACAAAGGGCACTTAGATATGTGGCTGGTTGGGATACTCATCTATAGAGCTGGGCATACGGGCCAAAGCCGCGGGCCGGCCGTTGACCCACTTAAAAAAGCGGGCTGCGGCCAAAAAAATTTGGCCCATTTAAAAACGGGCCAAAATTTACCCGGCCCGTTAGCCCGCCGGCCAAAAGCGGGCTGGCCGCGGGCCAAGAGTTAAAACTTAAAAAAAAAAAAAAAAATTTTAATGTTCAGTCAATAACCCTAAAGCTAAAGCGCCTAAACATATAATAGTAAAGTAACAGTAAAATGCGGGCCAACGGGCCAAAAAACGGGCCAGCCGTTAGCCCGCGGGCTAAATGCGGGCCGGGCCCGGGCCAAGTGATTTTGGCCCGTTTTTAAAACGGGCCAAAAATTTCTGGCCCGTTTAGCCCTCGGGCCGAAGTGGGCCAGCCCGGCCCGGCCCGCCAGGCCCGTATGCCAGCTCTACTCATCTAAATGAAAGGATTTTGTCTAGTAAATGGAAATAGAATATAGGTTTTCAAGCCAGCATTAATAATTTTATTGAAGAAACTCAAATTTGGAACAAGGAGACTTTTGGTAATATTTTCTATAAAAAAAAAAAGACTTCCTAGGATAGAAAGGGTGCAGAAGGCTCTTACGACTTGTTCAACGAAAAAACTTGTGAGAATTATAGATTTGTTTAGAGAAGGGCTAGAGAGAATCATGACTGAAGATGATCTATTATGGCAACAATAGGCAAATATGGAGAAAATTTCAATGGAAGATCATGATACTTCTTATTTTAGGTGAGAGCTAAAGCTAAAAGGAAGAGGGTCGAAAGTCTATAGGTAAAGGAAGATATCTAATGTGCTGAATAGGAAATTTTTAGGGAAGTGGCTATTTTCTTTTAAGAACTTATATTCTCAAAGTTAAGATGAGAGGAATCTAATTTATGTATGGGATTATTTTCTTGAGATGAGTGGAATTGATAGAAAGTTTCTTGAGGATGTTGTGTCAGATGTGGAAATTAGGAAGACGGTCTTTGATATGGCACCAATAAAAGCTCCAGGAGCTGATGGGATTTCAGCAATGCTTTATCAACAAAATTAGGAGATAATAGGGAGCTCTTTGTGTCAAATGGTTAAGGAGGTCTTTGCTTTGGGTTATGTTAAGGAAAGCCAAAATAGGACCATTCTAATATTAGTTCCTGAAGTAGAAAGGCCTGAAAGATTGAGCCAATTTCAACCTATTAGTTTATGTAATGTAAGTTACAAAATAATCACTAAAGTCATATCTAATAGGTTGAAGCACATTATGTCGGTCCTTGTCTAGTTATACCAAACGAGCTTTGTAGCAGGGAAATAATACAAGAAAATATTTTCATAACACAAGAATTATGCACTCTATGAGGGTGAAGAAACGCAAGGAAGGTTAGATGGTAATTAAGATTGACTTAGAGAAAGCATATAATCAGCTCAGATTCATACATGATACATTATAGGATGCGTGCATTCTAGAAAATTTGTCCAAAGTGATAATGAGTTGTATATCATCTAAAACTGTGCAGATTAATTAGGAAAGAAAGCAGTCTAAGATTTTTAAATCGATAAGAGGAGTTCATCAGGGGGACTCGATGTCCTCATATTTATTCGTTTTGTGCATGGAAAGACTTTCTCAATCTATTCAAAAAGTTATGGAATAGGGTCTTTAGAGGACAACTGGCTTTGGTGAAAATGAAGTATTAATATCACATCAATTTTTTGCTAATGACCTTTTTCTTTTTGCAGAGGCAAACATATCCCAAGTCTAAGTCATGAAAGAAGTATTGAAAATGTTTTTAATTTCACGATACTAAAGTTACTTGCATGTGTTCCAATTTCATAATTTAATTGGAGTTTTTTCATATTTGTTTGGATTGGAGATCTAAGGGGTGCAGATAATGTGATAAGTATATAGAGGAACTCTTTTGAAATTGTATTTCCAATAGTGAGAAGAGTTTCATTTATAAAATAGAGAGTGGATATCTAGAGGTGGACAAAAAAACCAATTGAACCAATTTAAACCGAAAATATGGTTTTTTTAATGGTTTGGTTTAAAAATTTTCCAATTCGAATCAATCCGTAAATTTATGGTTTGGTTTGGAAGGTAAAATAAACCAATCTGTAAAACTGAACCATACTGTTTTAGAAAAATATAATAATATTTTACTATATGTTTATATGATTTCATTTGATATTTTTATTTGGTGAATATTGATTAAAATCAACTTGTTCATTTTTAATTTTTTAAGCTCATGATATGTAATTTTTTGTTGATGATGAACTATTGTTTTTTTAATAGCTTTTAATTTTGTAAAGTTTGAAATTTATTTATTCAGTTATAAACTCTCATTATGTATTAATTGCTTAATATATTTTGTCAACGAATCATTTTATTCATTGATGAATTTGTTGATAGATGATTTTTTATTTTAGCTAAATTATTGGTAGATAATTGACATGATCGTTTTATTAAAAATTATAAATTATGACTTACTATGTATTGGTAGGGGAATGTATTTTATTGATGGATAATTGCTTTTATGAAAAGCTATAAATTAAAAGTATGATGAATTTATAAAGTATTTTGTCATGGTTTATAATATAGACTTTGTAAATGCTATAAATATTTAAGTATCTACACAAATGTAAAAAAAAAAAAAGAACAAAAAAATTTTAGTTAAAATTTTGATTTAAACCGTAATCCAAACTAAACCAAACCCTTATTTAGTGGTTTAAAAAAATTTCTAATCCGAACCAAACCGTTACTTAATGGTTTAGTTCGGGATGGAAAAAAACCAAACTGTAAATTATGGTGTGGTTTAGTTTTAGGAAAAACAAAACCAGACCGATCCGTGCCTACCTCTAATTCTATCATAAGTTTCATTTTGAAAGTAATGGGCTAAATGAGGTTTGTAAGTAATATGTGGGCAGTAAAAATCCATATTAATACTTATACTTGCTGCTAGGCTAACATATAAAGTGCTAGTGCTAGGTATTCAACTATGTTTTTGAGGATTTCTTTCTTCTTTCCTTTTTTTTTTTTTTAAGGTTTTGAAGCTGTTGGTTTTATATATATACAAAAATTTAGTTATTTGATACCATTCTTGATAGTCTTTTTGCCCCATAGATTTCATTTTCAGATTCTTTGTGTGGAAACTTATTAACTTTTGACATGATAGATTTTAAGAATAATCTATAAGCATATGATTTCAAAAACTCATCCAAATTATGATCTATTTTGTTTCTTTGGTACTTTTTTTGTGTATATAGATATCTTGATGAAATTGTCACTTGTTTATAGAAATTAAAGAAAAATGTAATTTGACTTTCTCACTTTTTTTTTTTGTTTATTTTTTATTTACTTTTTTTCCCAAGAAGTTACTTTGGTTTTAATGTTAGGGGGAAATTTTATGGTCTCGAGGTGGAACTATTCAACCTCTGATTCTCTATTAAATTAATTCTAAAAGGTTAATGTGCCAAAATAAAAACATTCAAGGATTTGATCATGATTCGAATAGATTTGAGTCATTCACAGATCATATAAGATAGATCTAATTAAAAAGGGCATGGGACCATAGAATTTTGTTAACGTTAAGTTAGTTAGTTTTTTCAGATTTCAAAACCACAAAAAGTTACTACTATGTCAAATGCTAAAGTAAAAGAAAAAAAAAAGCTATTTAATTGGATTTGTATTGTTACCATAAATAGTTATGGATATGATTATAATTATTTTCCTAAAATATATATTAGACTTAACTCAGTCGGACGAGCTAACGGGGGATTGACTAACTTAAAGGTGCAAATAGGCAAGTTGAACAATAACAACAAGAGAAATAACAATAATAATATATTGAAACATGAAATTGAAACTGCCCCTACTCTCCATGAACTTAACTTGGTTGAAATCAAGGACTTTACACCACTTTATTAATAAGAAAGTTTTGTTCCTTTAGAGCTCCCTGCAGCTCTCACAATACAATGTCAATCACTCTTACAAGAATAATACCCTTTTACAATTTGCAAAAACTTACTCACAAGAGTACAATTCAATTTTCCTCTCTAAAGATTTCAAGATAATGAACTAGAAAAAAATATATATTATGATTACAATGAGCCAAAGTTTTGATAGCATTATATAAGTTCAAGTAATTGTATTACCTCAGCTAAACATTCAATATTTATATCTAAGAGAAAATATTGTTGCTTAAATTTGGACGAGTTGAACCCCGCAATTAATGCACCCAACGGCTAATTTATGAGAGTTAGCATCTAGAAACTATCACTTAGTGTTCAAACATCAATTGATAATGCCTAATGTCTTCGCTTCATTTGTTTGACGTTTAGAGGGCACTTGAAAAGAAATGAGCACATAGTGTTTTGGACAATCATAGCATCCAAAAACTACCATAATTTCAACTTGATCATAAGATTTGATCATGTGCAATCATAAGTGGAATCTGAATTAGGGATGCAGCTAGAATGGGTTTAGGACGAGTCATATAAAACCTAAACCCGCTCTGATTCCTTGTTGAGTCGCTTAAACCCAACATATGACCCTATAGTTTTTTTTTTGTAAGGTCTAAACCTGTCCTTATAGGGTTTTGATCTCGACCTACCCCTCCGTTGACTTGATTACATGAATATTTAAAGCAAAAAATGGTGGGAATCGTTTCACGGCTTCATTTATTGAGCTAGAAGTGAGCAAAGACCAAAGTGAAGAAGGACACAAGACATGAAGGAATCGAGATAAAGACTTAAACAAATGCTGCTTAACAGTTAAAGACAAGAGGAACATCAGTTGAAGGCCGGCTATTAACACTGGCAATGTTGATCTCAAGACCAATGGCCTTCATTCCTACAGCTGCCAGCGTTCAAATGTATTATGCCCATGCAAGATAGTGTGATAGCATTAGGTTCTTGTTTCTCCAATACACTTGCTTAAGTCGGCGATGTTTACCATAACAACCGGTAGTGTTGGATCCTAAGCCGGCGGCGTACATGCTGGTCTTCCTTTAAAAACATTGTTTTAATTAAATGTCGTATTTTGCTCTTTTGTTTGCTTGTTTGGGTGTCATTATATATAGGCCTTTATAATTAGAATAGGGCAGTTTTTGAACATTTTGAAACCCTTGTGTTGAGATTTCTCTCAATTTCTTTTATCAATCTTAGGATTGTGGCGAGATTCCTTTATGTTCTTATCAATCTTTTAGATTACGGCGAACAAACCACTTCTTCTGCTTTGTGTGAGAGTGTATTCCAAGTTGGTTTGGTGCGTCATATCCACTATCAACGTTGATCATATCTTAATTTCCTTGCATTCAAATTATAAAATACCTAAAAATATCACTTTTATTGCATCTGATCAATTCCCCAATTGAGATCACTATGTCTAGCGGATTAGGCATATCATAATTTGGTACCAGAGCGTTCTTAGCCTTTTAGGCACATCATCTTTTGGTATCAGAACAATCTTGGCCTTTTAGGTATATCATCTTTTGGTATTAGAGCTCGGTTGCAGCGACGAAACAATTGGTAAGCATAAGATCTAATTTTTATGTTATTAAGGTTTGTGTTGTTTTTGCGTGAAGAATTGAATTAGGGTTTGTGGTGATTGTGATTATTGTGTTGGTGGCATTATTACTGATTGCTGCTGAAATACAGAATTAGAGTTTCTATATATTATTTGTGATTTAAGGAATTTGTAGATCAGAAATCATGTCGAATTATAGTGTGTATAGAAACACTATGAATGGTAGAAAAATCACTGGAAAAGCAGTTGCAAGATTTGACTGCCATTCTTACCAACATGACTGCACGTATGGATCAAATGGCTTTAGGCCAACAACCATTGATCAATCCTTAAGCACTACCACCAGTGATAAACCAACATGTGGCACATCAGGGTATAGTGAATGATACCAGGAGGGAAGGAGTAGGAGGTGCTAGTTTTGATGATATTGATGATGATGACGATTGGAAATTGGAATGCACAAGATGTTTAAGCTGTGGATATATTGCATACCAATGTCCAAATGAATATGCGGTGAAACTTGTCAATGGAGTTCATGTAATTGTTGAAGAAGATGAAATTGAAGAAAAAGTGGAACATCAGAATTGTTTGGCTGATGATCGTGGTGATGTTGTTGAAGAAAATGCAAAAGTTGATCTTCTGAAGACAGGTGTTATAGGAGCTGTGCAAAGTGACATATGTGTACTTGAGATATTACCACCAATTGTGACAAGAACTCATGAGAATTATAGGTATTTTTGTATTGGTTTTCCTACAGTCCATCCATTATATTTTGATATATTTGTGGGATTACCAAGAGTTAAGAATTATTGTAATTCTATTGTTCCTATGATATTATATGAATTGTTTATGGATATTCATTGGAGCCCATTTGATGGATACATATATTGGAGGAGTGTTCTACTATTTTGTGGTGGTCTTGTAGAACAAATGGAGGTTTATGTAAGGTGTACACATGAGTTCAACACTCCTACATAATGTCTTGATTCAGTAAAGTGGGAAAATCAACTATATCGTCTTCATTCTTATGGGTTGTCAATGATGGATTCTTATCATGTTGATGCAGAAACTAATAACTTTGTTGATGGTTTAAAATGTGGGCGACCTTTCTTGGAAATATTAGCAAGTATTAAGTTTTATAATGGAATATTTGTGGATGAAGATAAGGTGTTTGATGTTGGTTGAGGTAAATATGTAATGATTAATATGGTTTACCATAGTGCATATGAAATGCATAAACTTTGGCACCATTTCTTTAAACATAATTTCAGAGGAAACATTAGAGTTCTTGGAGTTGATGTTGCACCAATATGAAAGCTTGTATTCAAGAGAGGATTTGCAGATCATGCACTGGAATTGAGCTTGGCTGGGACATTTTGCTTTACCGTGTTTGAGTTTTGCAGGTTTTTATTTTATCAAGGTGGAAATATTTTCCATCAAGATTTGAGGACAAATCTTCAACAAGCTCAAGAAGATAATGGGAATCGTTTCACAGCTTCATTTACTGATCTAGTAGTAAGCAAAGTTCAAATGAAGAAGGACACAATACGTGAATTCAAGCCGGGAAGGAATTGGGGTATGAAGACTCAAACAAATGCTACTCAACAGTTGAAGACAAGAGGAACAACAGCTAAAGGCTGGCTATTAATGCCGGCAATGTTGACCTCAAGGCTGGCAGCCTTCATTCTTAAAGCATGATAACTTCGGGGTTTTTTTTCTCCCAATACACTAGCTCAAGGCTGGCGGTGTTTACCATCAATGTTGGCGGTGTTTACCATTAACGCTAGCAGCTTTAGATCCTAGGCCGACGGCGTACATGCCGACCTTTCTTTAAAAATGCTGTTTTAATTAAATGTCGTATTTTTATCTTTTGTTTGCTTCTTTAGGGTTGTCATTATATATAGGCCTTTGTAATTAGGATAGGGCAGGTTTTGAACATTTTTGAAACGCTTGTGTTGAGCTTTCTCTCAATTTCTCTTATCAATCTTAGGATTTTGGCGATATTTCTTCTTTCTTATCAATCTTTTAGACTGTAGTGAGTAAACCACTTCTTCTTATTTGTGCATAATATCAAATGAGATAGAGTGTATTTCGAGTTGGTTTGGTGCATCATATATGCTATCAACATCAATGATATCTTTAATTTCCTTGCATTCAAATTATAAAAAACCTAAAAATATCACTTTTATTACATTTGATCAATTCCCCAATTGAGATCACTGTGTCTAGCGAATTAGGCATATCATAATTTGGTATCAAAACATTCTTAACCTTTTAGGCACATAAAAAAGAAAAAAGAAAAAGAAAAGCTAACTATATGAAAGCATAATTACACAACAACAATTAAGAATTAACATCATTTGTGCCTTTTTTTACTATTCCACTTAATTAAGCCCAAAAAAGCTCAACTTTTTATACATATCATTAAAATAATTAAAGTATTGTAGATAATAAAGATTGAATTGTAAAAAAATTCAAATACCTGACTTTATGTGTATATACACAAAATAAACAAAACTTATTTTCCCAAAATACCTCATTGTCAGAAAATGCAATTTGCGCATAATGATTAATAAATACTTACGAGTATGCATATGATGAGAGATAAGGGATAAAGTCGATGCATCATGCTTTGCACACTTGCACAAAAAACAAAGTGCTTATTTAATAATTGAACTACTACTTTATAGTCAAGTATTCTAAATTAAAATAATCAAACTTTTTTTTTTTTTAAATTTGAATCTAACCATAACCATACAATTCAAACCATTATTGGAAAGCAATAAATATTTTTTTTTTCAAACAAGAGTGATCCTTTGACATCTTCTTTTGCACTTGAACATTTCGTTGCTGCTGTAGGTGCCAAATTCTGGTAGAGGTGGTGAATGCACACTATGGACCTCTAAACATAGAATATGGTTAGTGGTGCACCAGAATGTTCTCTAGTGCAACCACTGTGATACTTAAGTTAGTTTGTGAGTTCGAGAAAGTAACAAAGTAAGTGAATTAGCTTCGATATCCATACCTTATGGGGTGAAGGTCCATTTATAGTTTTGGTTATACCTCAATTGAGTGCTCACAAAATCTTATTCTGCATGGGCTAAAGCTTATAAGGATGTAGGCAACCTTGGATCGACGTGGTCCTCATATAAAGTGGAGGAGACCGAGGTCATGGTTGTTCTGTCAAGGAGATAAAAGTGAGAAGTAGTGACGTGCAGACTTGCCACAGGGATAGTGAGAGGTTAAGGTCCTCATTGGACCAAAGCCCTCGTGGACCTTCATTACGAGGTTAAAGTCCTCATCAAGTCGAGGTCCCAATAGAGCTTTGTATGAAGGTTCAAGTCCTTGTGGAACTTTCTGGCCAAGATACTTGATGAGGTCTTTAATGGGATTACCAGCCCATTAGGTCAATGTTAAGCCTGATAGACTATAGTCAAGTATTCCCTATCAACAAGTAATAAACATGTTTACTGACAAGATTGTTATATATACTTAGTTTCATAATTGAATGAACATAGAAGATTGTAATCAAGAAAGGTGATTTTACATCTAAAAGGCAAGGACATCTTTTGTTATAACACCAATTAATTGAAAAACTAGAAGTCAACAATCAATAAATGATGAAAGTAGTGTGAATTTTAATAAAAGGACATATCATTGATAGTGTTTTTTTTTTCCAATCAATAATGGTTCGGTCCCATTCAAACCAAACAATTTTGTTTTCTTAATCGAACCAAACTATGAGTGTTTCCATATAATTAAAATTAACACCAAACCAAACCATTTTAAAAAGACCATATTTATGGTTTAATACAGTTTGTAATTCGGTTGTTTTTTTTTTCCTTTGCCTTGATAACCATCTTAGATTGGTGAAAAGACAAATCAAGATGTTTCTAATCCTCTTTTTTGCATGACATAACAACTCTTAATAACTTCTGCATCAATAGTTATAGTCAAGCAAGCATTTAGCAGAGTTAATTTTGAATGACTAACAATCTATAAATGGTGTAATATAAAAATAAATAAATCATAGCGAAAGGTAAAGTTGTTATATGTTGATAAATAAGAGGGTTTTATGGTCCATCCTACTATGAATAATAATGATAAAAATAACCTTTTCCTTTCCCTCACCTAAAACGTACGTTTTTCTCTTTAAGCAGTTTTACAAATAGACAAACCCTAAAACCTCTCTCAAATTTATATCTCGCCTCAAGGAAGATCAAAGGTCAAATATCAAGGTAAGTTTGCTTCTTTTCAATCTTTTAACAATCTAAAATAGTTGTCTTTTTTTAGTTTTCTTCTTGGTATAAAAAGGATCTAAACTTTTGGAGGAGTTTTGGGAAACCTAAGTTTCTTTGTTGGATATTTTTGGTGTTTTGCAATCAAAGGAGAAAGGAACGTCTTTTATGTTCAAGTAACATGTTTATAATGATGTTTTTGTGTTGATAAGTACGCTTTGGAACTTTGGTTTAAGTTAAAATCAAGAAAAAGGTTTTCTTTTAGTTTGTTTTTTTTCAAGTTTTGGAGTGAACGAAGTATGGACAAAGGATCACGGTCGCAACAAGGGCCGTGATTCTCATGGGTTGGCAATTTGAGGCGGATCACAGCCATGGTGAAGGTCGTGATGGTCATCACCACCTCCATCACGGCTATAATGGAAGTCTTACCCCGCATAATGAGCTTGACGAGAGAGTCTTTTGTGTTCCAAGGCTATCACTCTCTCTATCATAGGTGTGACCAGTAGGGAGATTTCAAATCTTTCTTCTTTCCTTATTTTTGACCTTTTTAAACACCTTATCTCTTAGCCCATCTTCTAATACTCGTAAATCTAAGTAAGAAGGTGTGCTTAAACCTAGGATAGTTATAGTTCTTGTTAGTTTAAGGGTTTATATGACCTTAGGAGTACATAAACCTTTTGAAATCAATTTTGAGCGAATGTTTGTTTGTATTTAGGTGTCTTTGGTAAAGTTAGGTTAACCGTTCCAAACATTGTGTCATATACGTCCTTACCTTGGTTGTTTTTTGTGAATGCAGGCTTAGAACCTGCAAATGAACTTAACGATATCCAGCTTTAAATTAATTGTTGCTTGTGTTTGGTTGGATATAGTAGATTAGAAATATCGGTACTACTAGAACGACACCCTGATGATCTGTGTATGGCATTTTCTTGAGTGGAGTTGTGCATAAAGATGATTCCGGTAATTTAGGAGTGGTACGGGTATAGTACCTAAGGTGTGTGGGGAGTATCCAACACCAATATATATATATAAGTATTTTTGTATATGTATTTATCTTCATGGAGTAATGAGTTACTTCAGATTTAGGACTAATTGCAAGTGGCTCTAAACTATAATGTTTTCCTTGCTAAATATAATACTATATTGCATGTGGATTTGTATGATGTTTGTTCATGTGCATGTGATTGTGGTTTGGTATACTGGGTCTTGCGCTCACTCCTTTTATTTTTTCAGGAATAGGAGATATTCTAGTAATCTTCATCTATCTGGTTATGATGTTTGATCAAACAAAATGGCAGAGCTATTTTTGAAGAATCTGGACTCCTCCAAGAAGCATCGGAAGATTAGGGCGAAGAAGCCGCCGGCGTAGCCTTGAAGATTGGACCTACGGCGGCCAAATGGATGTTTACGCCACTGGCGTAGGAGGCGGCGTTGGTCTGCCTTGAAAACGTCCCGAGAGCAAGAACAATTATGCAGGCGCATTCAATAGAGAGAGGAAGCTTTTATTTTTATTTAATAGCTTTTATTTTTGTATTTAATTGCTATCTTAATTAGCTTTTATTTTTAGGCTTTAGGTTTCCCATGTATAGTCAATGGTTTTTATTGACAGGTTTGACTATATTTATTATTTGCCTTTTTGGTTTCTCATGTAACAGTATAAATAGCTTTTAAGGCTTTGTAAAAGGGATATACTTTTGATATTTTTTTTTATATTTGATATTTTGAGAGAGATTTCTCTTGTAAAGATTGCATTTTGTTGCTTTCTTTGAATCTTGATTCATCCATTGTGTTTGGATCAATTATCTCGCTTTTCGTGCTGCGTCAATGTTTTCGTAGACTATAGAGAAGATGATAGTGGAGCCAATTTCTCAACTGATTTTTACAAGAGTAGGAGTTTATGATAGTTAGATTATGAAGTCTTTATTAGTTTTATGACTCTTGGAATTGGATATTAGTTTTTATGGTTTGTGATGTTTTAAGATATGATGTTTTAAATTGATTTTATGGTAGTGCTTGTTTATGACAACCAAGTTGTATTGAAAGTTTTTATCATGACATAAACAATAGATATTGAAATTATATTGTGTTGTGATTGTAATTTAATAGAATCCAAGCCTTAGCGTGTTTATCTCTAGTTAGATACGTGACGGGTTGTTAACGCCTTTAGTTTAAGATGTTACAAATGGTCTGTGTGGAAGCACTTTCTTATGTCATATATTGACATCAAGTGAAGATAGGAACATGCATTTCATACATTTGGCTCGAAAGATAACTATTTGACCGATTTCAACACTACATTAGGTAGAAGTGTTGGTGGATCAACACTCGAATGTACGAAGAGTTATAATGAATGAAAAATTAGTTTATATCTATTTGAATAATACACACGCTTAAGGTAATTCTAAAGTATTAATGTCATGTTTGGTACTTAGAAATGTACCCAAAATGGAATTGCGATTCCAGATTTCATCCCACTCCCTGTGTTTGGATGCACTTTTAAACTTCGGAATCGATGATTCGATTTTAAAGGGAAATTTGATTCCGCATTCTCAAAGACGGAATCATAATTCCATTCCAGCTTCATTAATTATATGTAGTTTAATTTCATCCTATCAAATATTTATGTACAATAATTATTGCCATGCATATTTTTGACATTTACACTTTATACCCATCGCATATCCATCCTATGAATGCTTCCCAAACATAGAAATGTATTTGTCATTTCGAAACTCATTACATTCTATTTCAATCTATTTTAAATCATTTCTACATAGCAAACGTGACATAATAACTTACTATCTTTGTTGCCAGAAAAAAGTATTAACAACTTTGTTTTATATTTTATTAGTTTTTTGTTTCCCCAATATTTTAGGTAAGGGTAGTAGTGTAACTTTATTTATATATGCATTGACATTTCACTTCTTCCTTATTTGTTTTCTTCTTAATTAACAGGTCACAACTATAAGAGATCAGATTTTATATCCTGAATTTATTCTACCATATCAAATTATATCAAAAAAAATTACGAAGTGACTTCTCGCCCCAATTGGGCTTTTTACCAACGGAGTAAATGAATCACCACCTGACTAATAATTAACTTACATTAGTTACATACTTGTAAATGTAAGACGAGAAATTAGGTGAATATTATAAAAAACGAGGAAACAAAAATTAACTGGAGAAAATATAAAAAAGAAAAAAATAAATCCATGTCGATTTTACAAATCTAAGACTTGTGAATCAGAACCGTGGAATCACTTGGCACGAGCAAATCCTAGCATGACCTAACATTTTTTGTGGTTAGGTTGGATGAAGAGCTGCATAGTTATTAAAATTGCGATTTTATTATTCAGTTAGATATATAGAAAAAGTAGAATAGTATTAAAATCGTAAACATGTGATATCTTATATCTAACTTCATGATTCTACCTAAAACTGACACCTAAATAATTTTGTATTTATTTTCATAAAAAAAAATATATAAAATCATTAATTCATAGAATTGTATATTTAACTTACGACTTTAAAAACTATGGTTATGGCCATAGCCGATTAGAGATTAAAAAGCGAGTGATACTTTTTCTTTCTTCTAGTTTAAAGAATTTTTATTGTTTTAGAGTTAAAAATTCAATTCAATTATTGCTAGTTTACTTTGCTAAATGAATAAGATGTAATGAAATTATTATTACTAAGGAATATAATAAAACTGTAATAGGATTTTCATTTGTTAATATTTTTTTTATTGTAATGACAGTAATAAAAAAAATCATTTCCAACATTAAATTATTATTTATAAGTTTGATAGCTTTGACAAATAAATAATTATTTTTAATATTTTTTAGTAGAGATTTCTTATAGAATCACTGTTAGGGTGAACTAGACCGGCAATATTCATTATAAGTAATCAGATTATAATAAATTTATTATAACAGTACGGTATAAGTTTTCTCTAACGTGCCGTGGTAAAATTATTATGGCTTAATATACAAATAGAGGAATCAGAAAGATTTGGGTCGCTTTTGGCATAAGTTAATTGGGCTTCGGTTATTTACTCTTGTCCAAGCCCATTTAGTCCCTACCACCGGACCTGGGATTTTTAACAAAGCCCGCCAATTGCGGGCCTTGTAAGGCCTGGAGGTTGCAGAATGTTTTAAAGTCTTCTACTTAAAATTTTATAATATTGGCAAGAAAAGTGCTTGCCCTTTTATCACTGACTGTTAAGGTCAAAATAATTCGTCTATATATTTCTCGACATCTATTATCAAAATAAAAAATTGGTAAAGTCACTTTATATAAATATATTTCATAAAACCGATCAGTTTATATTTACATTACTAAATTTTTAAAACACGGATCATGAAAATCAGAAGTCCATCATGTTTATATTAAAATATATTTGTCTTTTATAATTTGAGTAATGTATATCAATCCTTTAACTTTATGCCTAAATTTGAAGTCCTTCATATTTTTAACAATAACTCTTCCCATTTGCTTTCCCATGATATATGTAAATAAACATGGATGACTTGGTTTGTACTATGATGTGAATACAAATTATTTAGATGACTCACCTAATTATGAAGATTTTTGTTGAATTTTTCCATAAACATAATTGGCTAAAAATCACATGTTAATTATATAAATGATTTCATTGAATTTTAGTAAAGATACAATGAACGATCCATCCTATCAATTATATAATAATTGAAATAAATATATTAATTAATATATTAAGTATATGAGTGGTACAATCACGATAGATTATAAATCTGACTCGTTAAATAATAAATGGATCGGTCCTATTAAAAATTTTGAGGAAACCATATAATTTTCCAAGAATATAAGTTATTTTAATACATTTATTTTTTTTCAAGTTTGAAAAACTTACGTATCACCACTCGGTGAGGGTGAATTGTAAATACACTTTTAAATGACATAGTGATTATATAAATTTTTTTGAAAACTAATAATTTTGATTAGGAAGTAGGTTTAGATAATTAGGTAAAAATGCTCATTATTTATTAAGCTACTGTAGAGCAAGTACAATCTTTGCTAGTTACGTTAGGTATACGAGGTGGGATTTCTATCTTCGTTTAGACGATCGTGATATTATTTACTTAGCCGGTACGGTAGGTAAAGTTCAACATAAATGCACATTTAGTTTGCTTTTTAAAATTGATAAATTGTTCAAGCAAAGATATGGAAAGAGACCATGGAGTTACTACTTTCAAATTACACCACAAGCACGGCGTTTAGCAATAATTATCCAAAAGGTCGTCATTTATATCGGCAATTCTCATCGTCCTTCCAAGATCCTCGGGACTATTTTTTGTTGATTTTATATATAATTGGACTCTTTACATTTCATATTATTTGTTATTAAATGGGAGGATGATTAGTCTTCCTCTTTTATGACAACGATAAACAAATACAATAACACTTGGAAAAAATACGTATATAAATTTTTAAATTGATTAATTTATTAGTTAAACATTAAAATTAATCAATTTAATACATGAAGAATTTTAAAACTAATCAATTTACTACTTGAAAATACTTAATAGAGATACAACTAGCGTGTACAAATAGCTTTTTCAGGTATTACATTGATCAATTTCAAAGTTTAGATATCTAATTGCATATTTTATCAAAGTTAAGATACTATTTGTTACATTGAACCAGGCAATTATGCAACATGAGAATTTTTGTAAAAATCCCAAAATCAAAATGAATGAAAAGAAGGATAGACACTTGGACCAATGTAAAAAGTATTCTAGCATCAACATATATTGAACTAACAATGCATCACCTCATTACTTCACTAGTATAGATATTGAATTATCAAGAATTTACCAAACTAGTGGATACAATGGATATGATTAATAATAGTAAAGCGTGTTGATCAACGAAATCACGAGATGTGATGAACAATAGAAAAGAATTGATAAAATTTCAATGGAATCACTTTGAAGTACTCTATGCCATGAATCTCATATTAGAGTTTATGTACAATTAGAAAATAATTATCCATTTGCTTAGATATCTATAATTGCTCTATTAGATTTGAAGGGAAAAGGTCTTATTTGGTATTTGAAGCTTGACGAAAAGATAAATTAGGTATTTAAACTCTTAAAAAGTCTAATTTCATGTCCAATTATATTTTTCGTGCCCCTAAATACTACACCTCTTAACATTGTTGAATATATTATCCTATGTGGACCAGTGCACTAATAACTTTTAACACCTGTCCATTAACTAAGGTGCCAAAAAAAAAAAAAAAAAAACATTAACCTTGCTTAACCATGGATGAAGTAGTTAAACAACATGAAGACCCAGTTTGGACAAATGGCCGTTTGATGAAATCGACACAGTGAGAGAGAGACTTGTACCACAGTGAAACCCTATTCTTGAAAGAGACATAATAACCCTAAATCAGAAGGAAAGAGAAGTTAGACTCATAGTTGTGATCAACACTCTATGTGATTACACTCAAACCCTAACCCTAAGCACCCTTGAAATACTAAAAAGAAAACTTATCAGGTCTGATAAAACTAAAGCGTGGCACTTGTGACCAGTCATTATTGCTCCATTGTCCTAGGAAACTACTAAATAAAGAAAGAATCTTTCTTGGACAGTGATGTCTACTACGTCGAATGCAAGTGGAAGATAACTCTTTTTTTTTTTTCCTCCTTTCAAGATTTTTCACTTTCCCATGTGTTAGGCACAATACATATAGTAATCAAACTTTGCTTTCCACCATATTTATTTAAGTGTGTTGAGAGGGAATGTTACCTTTGGTTACTTTTTTTTTTTTTTTTTATGTACAAAAGTTGTAGTGTTATAGAAAGTGTTGACCAAGATTATCGTGTTTTTGCCTCTTGCAGTTGTGGTGTGTTTAGCATCTAAAGCTCTAATTTGTATTGTAAAGCCCTTATAATATACGTTAATAACCTTTGTAACAACTCTTGGATGTTACTTATGTTTCTCTCTCTCTCTCTCTCTCACACACACACACACACATGCTTGTAACATGTTCCGTTAATTTATTTGTGTCTTGTTTATACAATTCCAATTGAGCAGATAATTTTTATTGATTTTTATACCCATGCAATTACAAGTTGTTATGAATTGCATAAAGTTTTTAGGGGTCTAATGGGTTTTCTAGAGATGTTTAGCTAGCTTATGGATTTGAAATTGGATTTTTCTGATTTGTGTTTAAGATTACATAATGTTCTTAGATCTATAAGTATTTGGTTATGATTCATATCTAATCGCTTGTTGATTTAATTTTCACATATGTAGGATGAACCTTCTCATACATTTTGGAGGGCACTTTAAAGGTGAAGGCGGAGGAAGACACTATGTTGGTCGTAAACAAATATGTTAAACCATTAAACCTGACAACAATGGTGAAGATGCACTCTTTTTCTTCCTTTGAGATTTCAAGTTTGTTAATGTAGACAAGATCTCCTTTCTGGTCCCATTGAAGAGAATTGCGGATAGGTTGTTGTGTTTGGATTCAAGGGATGATGTTGCTTATAGTGCTACGATTTCTATATTGAGAGGGAGTAGTAGCATACCTCGAGACAAAACTATAAGGAAAGGGTTCAAACTGATGGAGTCATAGAACATACTTTGGACTTTGAATCAGAAGATGAGGTTGTTTTGGTAGATTGCCTATCTAATGACGCTGATGAGGAAGTGTTGGCTGTAAGATAGAAGAGGAAAAGCTTCTTTGCGAGCAAAGACTCATGTCGAATCGAGGCTTTCATTATTGATATTGACACTATTTTTTAGGATTACATGGATGAGCTAGGAAGGTTTCATTAGGGAAGCATTGTGCATGGTAGTGTAGGTAGTTCGAGGATCGAGGTGGAGAATGATGAAGGCAGTTTCTACATGACATCTTATGGAGAGGAACAGGATAAGGGCACATTGAGACTTAACAGGTGCATTAGAACAAAAGATCACTTCAATCCCAAAACTCTTGATAGGCCTAAGCCTCTAATAAGAATGATTGCACATGATTGAAGTTATGGTAAACTACCATTGTATACATTTTTCGAAGTGATGGTAATGTGGTGTTGATTTTCTTGTCACAAGTGTGCACCAACCCAGCTTGTGTTTCACCAAAGGGTGTTCGATTTAAGAGAGCATGCATAAGCTATAGGCACCAAGAATGGCTCAATGCGGAGACTAAGTGACAGGCACAACTTTAACTAGACATGGAAGAAGCTAGAGCATCCCATGAGGCTTTGAAGAAGAAAGCATTGGAGAAATTAGTCCCAAAGCGAAGAAGTGATATAATTACTATAGCAAACTTTTGCAGGCTAAAACAAATTGAACCAATGTTCATAGACTTAGAGGAATCAATTGATGAGAATCAAGTGCTGAGGCTCTAACACAAGAGAAACATATCTAGAAATGGAAGACATTTTAATATGTCCTATTCTATTTTGTTTTTTGAGATATAGACTAGGTTATGCATATGATGTATGTGACTTCATCACACACAACTAATGACACCTCCACGTTTTTTATTTTTCCTTTTATGTTTTTTGTAGATGTTTATAGGAACAGTTTATCATCTAATGGTATGTCTTTTATAGCATGAAAAAAGGATGTGGTTTATATGTTTATATTCATTGTGTAGTGCTGGGACTTGGGTGTAAATATTGAGACACTACTATAATTGGTGCCTATATGGCATCTTAGATATTTTAAGAGTAAGATGTGTTCAAAGAAGACACTGCAAATTGAGTACTTTGTGGTTTGTAATTGATGCCTCATTGTGTAGTAAACTTGAGTGGATTTTTTGTTTGTTATGGAAGCTGTTGGTGTCTTCCATGTTCCAAATTATGATGATGATTGATTGGCTTATGAACAAAATTCTACAAGACATTTGTCTGACATAATTATTTTAATAAAATTTATTAAACAACTTAATGATGTTCAAGCCTGCTAGACAAATTCTCATAATTTCCAATTGAATGAAAAATGGTTTAGGCCTTTATTGCTTGGTGTTATGTTGATAATAGTTGAGAAAAAACACTATGGTAGCAATCTAATTGTAGATTGCAAATAAAAATTAACAAAACATGCTGTCATATCAAAATGTCTTTGATGATTCCTTCTTTAGAATTTAAATTTTTATTTGGTGGAGTAAGAAATACTAGCAATGGCTTTATCTTGGGGAAATGTCTATTCATCTTGTCTTAATCTATCGATTGCATAGAAACAATTCAACATATAAAAAAATTTTCAACTTGTTATGCAGTTGTTAATATCAATGTTGTTGATAACATCTTTCATTTATTTTTCTTTGAAGTATGAGCCTTTTGTTAGCTGTTGATATGTCTACGAGAATGTTGATGATTTAAGCTTTAGATATGAAATTTGTTCAAGGTAGTAAAATGGTTATACTGTATGATTCCAAGAATGTTCAATAGTTCCTTTTATTCTATGAAGGCTTGCTCTATATAAGATTTAGGGTTAGTGTCACAGATAGTACCTGAGCTTTGGCAAAATATGCAATTAGGTTCCTGAACTTTAAAATTGATCAATTGTGTATCTGAACTTTGAAATTGATCAATTTAATACTTAAAAAACTTTGAAATTATTTAATTTAGTACTTAAAATAACTTGATGGAGATACTAGAGGTGAGCAAACGGGCCTGGCGGGTTAAACGAGCTGGATTATTTTGACCCGCTTTTAAATGGGCCAAATTCCTCGGCCTGGACCTGGCTTGCTTTGGCCTGCAGGCCAAATGAAAATTTTTTATTTTTGGCATTTTTTTATGTTAGTTTATGTAAAAATTAGAGTATTTAAATATTTTAAGGTTTTATATATATTAAAAATTAATTTTGTTACCATTTTGATTGCTTATAAATGAAAATAAGTTTTTTAAATAATTTATTAGATATCATATTATGTTGAAATCAATAAATATATATTTAAAAAAATTTTATAATACTTATGATTCATGTATTAATCTATTTTCTTCCATAATATATTCTAAACAATCACAAATATGTTATTGTATTATTCTTTTTCTTACATTTTTCCTCTTTTTTTCTTTTTAACTCCTGGCCCGCGAGCTGGCCTGACTCATCATGGGCCAGCCTACTTTAGCCCGAGAGCTAAAGGGCCATTCCAATTTGGCCCGCATTTAAACAGGCAAAAAAAAAAAAAAAAATTGGCCGCAGCCTGCTTTTTTGAGAAGGTAAATGGGCCGGTCTGTGGGCCACGATCCTTATGCCCAGCTCTGGAAGGTACTGTTGGTGTGCATGAAAAGTTATTTCGGGTATTAAATTGATTAATTTCAAAGTTTAGGTACTAAATTGATTCATTTGAAAGTTTAGATACCTAATTGTATAATTTGCCAAAATTCAGCTACCATTTGTGACATTGACTCTACTATTTATCTGCAAAGACATGAAATTAAAACAATAAAATGTGAAGGAAATTGGTTTGTTTATTGACATTGAAGAAGTGGTACACGACGTTATCCATGTTGTAACAAAACACCCATTGTCAACTAATTACTTATAGCCTGCAACATTTACTATACCATTGAACTTCATGTATGTTCAATGCCTAAATGCTACCTAATACAATAAAACCCCTACCCATGTTGCCATGAGTCTTCTTATAAAATTTGAAAACTGCTTCAAGCCTTTCTATCTCGTCTTTTAGACGATCATTCTTTCTCTGCAATGGGTACTTCGTTTCAACCTCGAACACACCCTCTTCAACATGGAGTTCTCTTTCCTAGGCCACTGAATTTTTTCCCTCCTATCCTCTGCTAACAATGCAAGCATTTTTTTCTTTCAAATTAAGCTCCTCCATCGCAACTGTGCTTTTTGTTTGCTTACCTTCATTGCAATGCAACCATAGGAAAAAAAAAAAAATTGCACTCATCGTCCTATGCAACCAATGACAATGAATTGATTACCTTCATTAAACACCTTATTGAACTTCAAAAATTAAAAAAGATAAGAAAATTTAAAAACAGCTAATTTAACCTCGCACAATTGTAACAGTAAAGATAATACATGTGAGAAGAAAATTAAAAACATCGACAAAGGCGATATTTCCAAAAGCACCTTATTGAACCTTACACATCTGTAAAACTTCTGTCCACTGTTATTTTCTATCCTTGTAATTGACAATATCGTCTTCAAATCACAGTTACAGAATATTAGACTGTTGCTGTTGTTAGATGATCAATGCTTTGAAGTTGTCAAAGCATTAGATGGTTTACCCATGATTGAGTGACTTTAGATTATTCCCTTACATTATCTATTTGATTTAGCCTAGGGTTTTTTTTAATAGGAGGTTAGGGTTTCAAGAATTTTCTTTTCAATTTAGAGGGGGTTGATTTAAATTATAGTAAAATGTTCAATTTCATTCTACAACAATTTGGGTCAAAGAGTATTAATTGAAGTCCCCATTCTTCCATTGGTTTTTCCCATAGATCTTATAATGTTTCAACCATAGTTAAGTTAGGTTAATATTACTTTTTTTTGTGCCTTTGGACTTTTTGAAAGAACCAAAAGACATCATCCCATGTTACTTTCTTGATTTCTTCTAATCATTTTCATCATTACGCATCTATTTCCATGAGAGACTTCTTCTTCTTCTTCTTCTTTTTACATATATCTATATGTATGTATACACACATATATGTATGTATCTACTAGTATGTAGGGAATTAATTTTCATTTTTTTTCTTTTTTAGCTATAGGAACATATGAGTTAGACATAAAACCTCAACAATCTTCTCTTATAACTTATATGGGGAAGATCATCATTCTTATTTTCTATCGATAGGTAATAAATTTTATCCTTTAGAAAGCTTTCCCATCATGTTTGATTCATGATTTTTCGATGGAAAGTTCTATGATCCAACTATTAATTTTGATAGAACCGGTCCCATCACCATCCAACGGCTCACATCATAACCAATCGTAATTGAATCACTAAATTAGTTAATATTTTATTTGGTATATTTATTTTAACGATTAGATTAATGGCGATCGGACCATAGAAGCCCCATTGCTTGATGTGATTTATTGATTGATAGAAAAAGTCTTAATTTAGATAGTAAAATTAAAGTTTTTATATAGATTATGCCAACAATGGATATTATGCACCAAAGTAAACCCAAACTACTTTCTTATTAATCTAATATAACTCACAATTCAGATGAAGTGGTTTGTTCGCAATAATCTTGTTAGGTTCACAAAAACTTTAGAGATGAGTGTTAAAACTCAAAATAACAATTTATACACCATCAAAGACTTGCTAAGTCTATTAAAAGAGGGGTATTCATATTAAATCCCCTATAATGATGAAATAGTAAATAAAACAACTTAAAAAAAAATAAAACATATTGTTTTGGTGCAGAACATCATGCATACTAGTGAGCTAGTATAGGAGCCTGTATGAGAAAACATTCTATTCTCTAATTTAAGTGTACCACAAGTTGGTACGTGATGGTTACTAGTAAGTTGGTATGCTTTGTAATTAAAATATGCCTAAAATTTTTTACTACTCTTGTTGAGTTATAAATATCTATAGGTTTGTTTAAACTTATACAAACGTATAATCCTAAAGTTTTGCAAACTAACAACACCGAAATGATAACTTTCTTGTAAAATGAAATGATTAATGAATGGATATTGACTGGCTCTAGTTGATGCACTAAGACTCTAAGTGTTCGATTTTGCAATTCTTTACTCTAGGCTCTAGCAATTAGACTTGTGGCTAGATTCCTATCATCTTCTTAAGTTGATGAAAATTTGTTGTGATAGCCTCAAATATAAGATGGTGGAAATTTAATCACAAAGGAGCTTTTTGGTATAATGACTTGGATTTCATCAAAAATCTAAATTTAAGTATGCTTAGTAGGGGGTACTCTAAAGATAGGTAACCTCCTGGGAAGTAGCTGGTACTAAAGACAAAACTATGCGGTGTTTTTGGGTCATTACAAGTGGTATCAGAGCAGTTCACCAGCTGGAAGTGGAGGAACTAAGTGCTACATAAGGCAAAGTGGCCCAAAGTAGGGGTATATCTTAAGCTTTTATGGAGCACCTCTAGTGTTCTTCCTCTGTGGTATGGTTCTGGACTTGTGCAATAGAACTGATGGGGACATCCATTTTGTAATTAGAGGAGTATGTGATACCCCTCAAATATAAGGTGGTGGAACTTTAATCTCGAGATGTCTTTTGGTGTAATGGATTAGAGTTTATCAGATCTCTAAAGTTAAGCATGGTCAGAGGGGAGTACTCCCATTATGGATGACCGCCTAGGAAATAGTTGGCACTAAGAGCAAAATCGTGTAACATTTTGCTAAAGTGGACAATACTTCGGTAGGTGGAGTTCTTGGTCGTTACATTTGTCCTCAAATCTAAGTGGTTGAAAAGCTCCAAACTATGACTTGTATCACCAATGGCTCCCAAAATCTTCATGTAGTTATGAAATACATATAGGAAAGAGTTAGCATAATAAAAGGAAGTGCTTCTCTCATGGGTGTATTTAAAATCTTTCAACACTCCAATGTTTCTCTCACACATGTGTTTATAATGTCTCGACACTCCATACTTTTCATTCATGGATACACACGTACTCTTTTTGTATTTATGAGGTCTAGCACAAAAGTTAGGTTCCTCTAAACCTTAGTTACTGGCAAAACAAAAATTTTCCTACTTTTTTTTAATCGATCCCCCAGATTGCCTTCAACTTGTCTTATATAAATAACAAGTGTATTCTAATGCATGTTCTCCCTATTATCACGGTTGAGGACAAGACGAACTATTCCAATTTTACCCCATTATCATGCGGTGTATCATTCCTACCTATACAAACAATGTCAGCCTATGAGATGGATCCCTCAGTTAAAAAATAGTCATAAGCAATCACAACATAGTGTTTTTCAATCGCAATGTTAGCATAACATCTCCCTACAGCATGTGTATCCAGCAACAACAAGGCAACACATAATCACCCAACAATGCAGTTAAAACCACTAGTGACAAACATATTAAGATGCCTAGTTACTATTAATACAAGGTGAGTGTTATACTTGAAAAATGTTTGGTATGATACGTGGTACTCATCCAATGGTATGAAAGGTACGGTATTTTGTAGAAAAGGAAGGTCTTCTGGCAGCTCACCATTACAGTCCTACATATTATGTATACTTTCTTCCAATTCATATTGTGCACTAGTATTATGTAGACCCTCTATAAAACCTTGATAAACCTTGATCCATCACGACAAATATCTCTATAAAGTGTAGTCGGTCTTGAGCTATACTTAGGAATGTTCTCAACAATATTTGTAAATTGTGACTTCATATCCACTCTAGACTCCCATTTCTCCACAGACACATTGGTTCTTCTTTTTCAATTTGTTGAATACATAGAGTTAAGGATAGGCATGGTGCTTTTCGATCCTGTTCGCTTCTCGAGCCAAATCGAATATTTTGATTCAATTTATGGTTCGATCCATTCTTTTATTTTTATTATAATAATACATTTTATCAAGAGGTTTTAATTACATATTTCTTATCACTAATACAAATAAATATAATAATATTTGAAATTTGTTATTTATCCAAGCATATATGTAAATCTTATAGTGGGAAAAAAAATTTCATCATCATAAAATTATATCTATATACTAGCTATATTCTCTTGATTTATCTTGACCTACAATGATGCACTAGACTTGAGGCACAAATTTCAATTTGTCGTGCTTTTAATAAGGACATTATCAATTGCACAAACCAACAAATACTAGGTAATAGAAGTGGAATAATTGGTAAGATGAAAGGAAAAAAAAATTCAAAACCCTACAGGAATTAACTTATTCATATACATACCACAATGATTCAAATATGACATGGCCAATCTAATTTTATTCTCATGAAAGATATATATCTAAATAAAAATTAAACAATAACTATTTTTTAATAAAATAATTAAAAGAAAAACAATATGTATGAGTTTTTTTTTTAATATGTAAAGCAGTTTAGTTTGATTCAAACATATGGTTTGGTTTGGAGTCTCAAACCAAACCATGAACCAAACTATTTCTAAAAGACTGAAATTTTAGTTCTATTCAACCTCACTTGATTTGTGGTTTAATTGGTTTCTTTACATAGCCCTATCTAGTGTGCTACTATTTGAATGCTCTCTTGGGAATTTTGTCGATCACCTTGTGTATCTGATAAATTCTTGTCACTACCATACATTCTACCACCACACATCAAGCTCCTTAACACCAAAACACTATGAAATACCATAATGTAGTCATGAATTCAAATCCATATTACATAAACTACACCAAAAAAATCACCTTAAACACAAAATTCCATCATTGAAATGTATTCGAATATCAATTGCAAAATCCCTATGTAAAAACCCTAATTTTTGCTCCACCCAAATATGATAATTTCCAAGAATAGAATGTATATTTTGATAAACCTTCAAGCAAATTCACAAAGATCACTCTTGATTTTTCACGATTTAAAATATGAATAGTTTAATCATAGTAACTAGAATTGTTACTAATATAATATGAAATACAAAATTTAACTTCCATAACTTCTCATAATCAACGATCGATAACGAATTAACAAATCAAAAGTCTAAAGACTACAAGTAAGAAGTCACAAGAATACGATGATTACATGAAGGGTAACTTCCTTCTAGAGGTATGACACTTAAACCTCTTTAAGTATTGATTTCAGTTGGACAAAATGATGTTCGGTTGGATATTGGAGAATAAAAGTTTTTACACTTACAATTATGAAGAGAAAGTAGGATGGCATGTATAAATTTATCCATGCTTAGAAGATTGTAATATACTTGCTCAATTTAGAAGAAATATTTAGTTGATGAAATGATTGATTTCCTTATGATTGGATCCCCAATTAAGAGATAACTAAATATATCCTATGTTGGTGGATAATTAGATATTATGCTCAAGATTAATATTCCAATGATTGCAAAAAGATTATGTGGAGATTTTTTATAAGCAAAGGAAAGTGAGAAACTGATCATCTTATGTTGTGATATTGGTGCATCTGACCAAAGTTATTAGATAAAATTATCAAGTGTGGTGATAATCCATACACCCATAAAGGAGAGATCAATAGCAAATCAATTTAATAGACTAGGCCCAGATCCACAAGTGGTTTATTAGAGCTTACTAGGATTAGAGACAAGGATTAAGCTATTTATCATTAAAATATAAGGTAGATCAATAGTTATTAGCCAATCAAGACGACTGGCTAAGTGAATCTAAGTGAATGGAAGATACCATGTCTAAATTAAACAGATCTAAACTATGATATTAGCGATATAAAAGAGGAGGTTTTGCATTAGTAATGAAGATAGGAAGGAGGTAAACCTTTGGGAGCATAGGTTGGAGCTAAACCACAAAACTTAAAATTAGTAAAGACACAACCCTTGTTCCTAAAGCTCGGACCTTATTCAAGAGACCCTAAGCTCTAAACTCTTCTGTAAAACCTTAAGAAATATATATAGATGAGAATCCCCTAGGATCTCGATAAACAAGCCTTAGAAATTGTGATAAGATCAAAACCCTAATTGGCCGATTCGGTTTAGAATCCTAAAACACGAACTAGTAAATTCAATATACTTCGAATACAAGTCATACAAAATTAAACCTAGAGTCAATTGTGTAGGAAACCATGCAATTATTGGTACGATCTACAAATCATTGGTACAACAAATACTATATTAGATAATTGTAATATCAAATAACAAACACACAAATAAAGAAAAATAATAATATGATTAAATGATGTAAGAACAAAATCATCCCAAAGAAATTAATTAGGATTTTAGTCAAATAAATCGAACACATCGTGAACACTAGAATTCGTATTTGAACCAAAATCCTACATCATATCAGATCAGACCCAAAAACACTAGGTCGAATTAAATAAATCTAATAACCCTAGAATATCATTAGGTTAAACTTGGTTAAAACCAAGTTTTGTTGATCCGAACCCTAAAAACCCTAAATGGGATAAGATAAAGATTTATTGCCCTTAAGATCATAAAATTAGATAAAATCTAGAAAATCCTAAAACCCTAAAGGTAAATCGTTTAACAAAAACGTGTCATTACTAAATCGATCCAAAATGCGATAGCTTTATTGATCTAGAAATCCTATGCTAAACGACTTGCTCACTAACATGCAAATCGAGATAATATATTTAAATAATATTTACTAATAAAATAATTTCCTACAATATAGTATTAAATTATTGAGTCAAAATTTCATCAGTTAAGCTAAACAATTACCATGTCCGGTCGCTAGCACATAGATTGGGATAACAAAACCGGATAACAATTACTGATAAAATAATATTAAATTATCTTTCTAATATCATACACTAATTTATCAAATTAAAAATTATTAGTTAAACCAAGCATATCACATAACCAAAACTCTACTGGTTAGAAAATTGTTACATCAAGTCAACTTTATGTTTTCTCTTCCTTCTTACCCTTCTTCAAGAAGTAAACCCTCCCATACTTCTTCTCCTACTCTATAAATACCTCTATCCACTTCATAAACCTTTCACTCCTTTTTCTCTCTCTCTCTTTCTTTTTTCTTCTCTCCTCTCTCCTCTCTGTCCCTTGTGGTATTGCTTAGCACCATGACCTCACCTGCCCTTTCCTTATGCCCTCCTCCTTCTCCTTCCCTTTCACTGAACTTCCACTACAAGTTTATCACTCTATAAATATCCATGTCCTCATAGCCTTCTAACATTATAGTTCACCACTTCTCCTCAAAACTCTCTCAAATTTTCTCTCTTCTCCTCCCATTATCACCGCTACCCTCAACACCATCACCACCGCCACTCATCTCACTCACTTCCCACACACACATGTACTTCCTTTACATTTTGATTAGGTAAAAAGTCTAAACATACCTCCTATATTATGTTTATAAAATTATGTGCGTGTCTTCATACAATTTCCATGAAAGTATCCCCATGATGCATCATGCTAAGGAATGGAAATGCAAGATAACATACTTGTTTCATTTTAAGTTTATGTTCTTATTTGCTTTATGTTTAATTTATGTATACTAATCTAACTTTTATATGTGTAACTATATGTGTATATATATAGTCTTTAGAGTGTATTGCTCACTAATCTAACTTTTGCAATTTATTTACTTTTATGCAAATTTATTTTATTCAAGACTTATCCATTTTAAGTTATAATAAGATCAGTCAATTTCTAGTCTTAGACTTATCTATATTCAAGTCCAAAGGAGACTAAATTATTTCAAGTCTCAGGGAGCATTGTCTAAATTTTTTTTTTTTTAAGACTTCCACTTTATTTTATTTCATCTCATTTTATTATGTTTGTTTTCTTGGTGATTGTAATAGTTTAAGTCCTAGAGAGCCTTGATAACAAGTCAAGACTCCCATTCTTTATTTTGCTATCTTTATGTTTTTACTACTATTTTGTCGATTCTCTTACTCTACATTCATATTAATATTTCAAAATTTTCAAATGTAATTATGTTCATGTGCGTGGAATGTTCATAGTGATATTGTTATATTGTAGAAATGAATTCTCAAGCCACATATATTGACAATAATCTTTTATGTAAAATATTTTCTAAAACCCATTTTCGATACTTGGAAAATCCCTTATCAAAAGAAAATCCCTCTATTTTTCTCAAAAAATGACATAAAATACAAGTATAAAAGGGGATATGAAACTTTGATCAACATGTTTTTAATGCTTATGAATAATAAAATTTAAAAACGAACCTTACACTTAATTTTTCTAAAACATGCCAAGTTCATAGGCATGAATTTTAGAAAATTTTTACAACTTGAAATTCTCTTCTTAAAATCACACAGAGATAAATGTTTTAAAAATAAGTGACTAAATGAAACTTGTTTATAAATTTCCTAAGTGCATTGGAGTTTTCAAAAAGTATAAAAAAAGCATAAAACCTCATTTTCAAGTTTGAACCACTTCTTCATATGGTCCTAAGAAATAAAACTTTACAACAAGTTTTCAAAGTTTATTGTTCATGGACCTAAGTTTCCTAAATTATTTACAAAAGCTATTTTTGTAAAAATATCACTTTGAGTAACATCACTAAGTTCATGCATGTATAATAAATTTTTATTATGTTTTGATTATGTTTGAGTATAAAGATAATAAATATTTGACTTAGAAAGTCTATATAAGGTGAAACTTGTGAAATATATCAAAATGGAGTTGTGTAGTAATATGGATGTAATCCGACCTTAATGATTCTGAGACCTAAACGACCTCAAATATTTGAAATAACGCTATAACTACATAGATCATTCGAAGTAGGTATAAATCAACTACTCATATGTGAAGATCGGAGTTCAAATGACCAAGTATGATCGTTTTAATGTCTAAACTAGGTAACTGAAAAATATAGCAGAAACACTCATTTTTAGGTTTTTCCTTATGATTTCGTTACCTTTCTTGCACTCATAGTTAGCCACACTAGATATGATAAGATAAAGATAAGATAAATATGTATGTGGTTCATGGGAGATTGCTTGTGTTTTTATGAATGTGATAAAAAATAAGTTAAGCATATTGAAACTATCGTTGTGATTTTTTAAATGTGCTATATTTTCATTTTCAAGTAATGTGTGTATGATGAATTGCTTTATCACCTATCACCCCATAAAAGAATCAAATTCTAATCGGCTTTAGTAAAATAAAAGGATATATATTGTATCGTCGAGTCACATTTGAAGGCTACTAATTCTATGCATGGATCATGGATTGCAAACTGCATAAGTAATGTGGGTCTTGTTCCTTCTTGAGGAACTACTTCATTCGGGGAATATAGCCTCACGAAGGAGCCACATTGGATCTATCACTATGGATGGGTACCTAAGTACTAGCAGTAGAGGTCATAGAGACCTACAAGAGTATGCCCTAAACCTTATCACGAGGGGTGTAAATCCATTATATATATGATTTTTGAATAACCATGTACACTTGTTTATTTCATTTTTTGTTGCATAGCATATACTTGATCTTAATACTTGTTTGTTTTGGTTGTTATGCTACAATTGAAGGAAATATCTCACTAATCAGGATGTAGCTTACCCCCCAATAGTTTGTTTTTGTAGGAAAATCATGAAGCTGGATTTGGGATAGAATACGAGCATAGAGTTCATCAATAATCAAGTTAAGCCAATTAGAAGAATAGGAAGCTGATAGAAAAAATCTAGATGAGAGAAGAACTTAAAAATTTGATTTCCTCAAACCTTCTCTTTCCCTTTTCATATTTCTTGTAGTAATAGTTGTTTAACAAACTTAAAGTTTACTTTATCTTATCTTTTGGTAGGGTATCCGATTCTCTGAGATCCTTATGGTTTGTGGATTATCAGTATCCAAAATTATTTTCTTAATAAATGCATATATATGAATAACATAGTGAGAGGATAATTAATTACAGTCTTGCAAACTCTAACTTGCAAGATGGTCCTTATATTATAGGTGTATACGTGATATGATGACTTGAGGGTAATCCTACTAGGCCCCTGTTTTGGGTAATGACAGCCTAAGAGAACAATCTCTAGGACATCAATAGGGCAGTTATTTGATTGCTAAGAAAAGCCCTAATTTGGATAGTAAAATAAGGGTTCAGATATGGAAGACATAAATAGTGGAAGTTGCGCATCGTAGTAAACCTAAACAATACTATCGCTAATCGATATGACTCATGAATTATTTGAAGTAGTCCGTTCACCACATTCTTGCTAGATTGATAAAAACTTGAGAGAGGAGTTTTAAAACTCATGATAACATTTTATATACCATCAAAGACTTGCTAATGTCTATTATAAGAGGGGGTATTTATACTAAATCCCCTACGATGACAACACATTAAATAAACTGACTTAAAAATAATAAAACACATTATTTTGGAGCAGACTATCATGTGTTCATGTGGGTTGGTATAGAAGCTAGTGCAATGAAACATTTTGCATCCTAATTAAAGCATGCTAGTAAGCTTTGTAATCAAAATGCTTCAAAGATTCATTGATCCTCTTGTTGAGTTACAAATACCTATGGACTTGTTTGAACTTATACATTATTCTATCTTAAAATTCAATAAACTAACAAATTAGAAAAATATCTTTCGTGCAAAATGAAAAAATGAATGAGTGGCACGTCTTTGTCTTCTAGTTGATGCACCAAGACTCCAAGTGTTTAGTTTTGCAGTCATCTATTTTAAGCCCTAGCAATTGGATTCATGACCAAATTCTTATCATTGTTAGTGCATATTTCTGCCATTAGACGTTTTGTCTCTATTTGACCTTGAATTAAATGATATTTAACATTAATATGATAAGCTGAATTCTACTGAGATGTATACTGCTCACAACCATGAATAAAATCTTTTTCTATTTCGTTGTATTTTTTTATCCTGCTCTTGATCTAACTCTTCAAAAAATTTCTCCATATACAAAACTTCTCAGCAGGCTTTAGTGACACTAAAACATTTGGCTTTAGCAATGCATAATATAAGATATTAATATCAACAACAATACAACATTATTTACTCTAGCATATGCTATAACATCCACTAGGCTACCAATAGGAAACGTATACGTGTCCTCTTTAGTTCTTCCTTCTTTGTCACTTGTAAGATATTATTGAGAATTGAGTTTAAACTGACTTGTAATTGGAGGAATATATATTATTCTTTGTACGTGTTAAATCTCTATAATATTTAATGATGCAAAGTGATCAAAAAGTGGACTAGAGCGAGACACACATAGGGAGGTCATTTGGCCATGGTTGACAACTAGCTCAAGATGAGAATGATCTTAGCCATTCTTTTAACTATTTCCATGATGTTGGCATAGTTTAGTTAATTTTCTGTTGTGTTATTTAGTTTTATTAATTTCTATTAGTCATTTGTTGAGGATATTATCTTCATAATTAGTTTTGATTTTTTGTTTTTTGTATTTCTCATTAGGATGTATTTCCTTTGCATTATTTCCTTTTATGTTACGAGTTCATGCATTATGATTATGGGCTTATGAATGAACATATTATATAATTAGTTATATATTAGCAATGGATGAACAAGTTATCTTTGAGTTATGAAAGCAAAAAATAAAAAATAAACCTTTGTAGTTGCTATGAATTAAGTGAGAGAATTTTTTTTTCTAATGAATGATGAAAGTATTTCCTTTTTATACTCAGTGAGTTCTTATGAATCAAATTTAAGATTGTAGGAAGCCCTGGTGGTTGAGTTAATGTGTACCACTCTAGTTCACAAATCATATTGAATTTTGATATATAATTTAATCAAGAACCAATTTGATTTCATTATCCATTCATAATATCAAATAATTGATTTTTCCCATATTCATTTTATTTTTATTTTACACACATATATACACACATATAAACCAAGAAATTTCCTTATTTTATCATTTATTAATATTGAACCTTAGATCGAAGATCATGTGTCAATTGGTATCAAAGATTATTTGACCTCGTATCTACATCATTTGGTATTAGAACTTTGGGTCCTATGCCTTTCGTGATTCAAAGCTTTTAGAGTATGTGCTCTTTATAAGGAAGCCTTTTAGTAAATGTGTTTTCACTTTTGATAAATTGGTAAATTAAAAATTGTGTTAAATTTTATGTTATCAAAACATTACTTACTAAGTATTAATTTGTGGGGAATGGTGTGAGTTTATTGGTAGTATTTTAGATGAGTTTTGCCAATCTCTTATGTGGTTTGATTATGGCTCATTATATAAAGGTTGTAATTACTAGTGTAAGAGATGTTTAATGATTTTGAGAAAATTACATTGGATGGATAAAGATTTCAAGTGATTTAGAAAAGGAAATAATGTCATATAAAGTATTGCAAATAAAAACCATTGCTATGTCATCATAGCATCATTTGAAATATGCCATTGTAGTAGCACTTAAACATATCATGTCAATATATTTCAAACAATATCATAGTGACCTAGTAACAGATCCCTTACTTGCATGGCTTAGTAGTACGTCATTTCTTTTTTTTTTTGACCACTAGAGATGTTAGTTTCCTACTTGTACTTACCCAAAACATTGATCTTCTTAATGTAATTTCCATACATATATCAAAGTTTAGGGACATGTTTGTCATGTACTTTATAACAATATTGTTTCAAATTTGATGTCAAATAAAGTAATGGAAAAATGGAGTTTAGTTGTTGTTGATCATCCATGTTTACATGGACTAGTTTGTCACGATGAGAGAAGTTGAGTATCAAAACAAAAATGTAGCTTTTTTTAAGGGATTATGCTTATGGGGATTTAATTTTATGTGATATTACTTTCATGGATGATTGCTATGCAATTTTGAGAAAACTTATACAACTATATCTTAATGTGGCTCATTATCCCATAAGAACTACTGTTGTTTAGTCAAAGGAAAAAAAAAAAAACTATTTTAGTGTGTGTGAATCAAGGTGTATAACAAGACAATGATATAGAGAAAAAAATGTGTAAAATGAGGTAAATGGAACTGATGGTTAAGATGATTTTGATCTGAAAATCATATGAACTTGCATCATATGGTAATGAGTGTAGACACCATTGATGAGAAGACGTTGAATAAGTGAAAGGTATCATAGTTTATATACATGTCAATTCTATCTTTGTGGATAGTCACTTTTTGTCATTAGTAACAACACAACACTAGTTGAAAATCATCATGTGATTCACCATCAAATGATATAAACTATAGAGGGCTAAATCTAAATTATGAGTGGTAAAGTCCGGTAATGACTTAGGTATGACTCTTTAGACTGAGTGACATGACCTAAAGAGTCAATTTCATGAAATTTGGATGATTAAGGAAGATTTAGCATGATAGGCTTAGAGTAAGGACCATTGGATTAGACCGACCCTATCCGCTCTCAACCTTTTCAAATCAAAGAGGTCTTCCATGTGCTAAAGAACCTATATTCATCAATAAGAGGATCATTTTGCCTATTGATGATTAGTATAATTAGGGGTGTCCACGGATCGGTTAACCGGTCCGTGACCTTATTTTTTGAACCTAATTGCAATGATCGATTTTTTAATATCCCGATCCTTAATGGGTCTATTATAAACGATTAACCACCTTAACGGTTAACCATTTTATTCAGTTAATTTATTTGATTTTCAGCTTTTAACCATTTATCATAATGGTCTCAATAAAAAAAAATTGATAATTTCAACAAACCTTAATTTTTAGCCTTTGTAATAGAGTTTTTCTTTAAATTATTATATATTTTACAAGAGCTTAGAAAAATCAAGTTAAAACAAAGAGGAAAAACAAACCTTTAGATGTATTATTATCAATAAAATCAAACCAAATAAATTACCACATTAATTTTGTCAAACATAGGACAATAGTATTTTAATCAAAATCCAAGGAATATTAACATAGGTAAATTATATGTATGTATATTTTAAAAAATAATTATGTGTATATGTAAATCTTATGTATATATACATTTTAAAAAATAATTATATGTATATGTAAATTATATATATAATATACTTATAAATATTGAAACGGTTAACCGTTAACCATCGGTTTTTTGTGGTTACAAACTGAAATCGAAACCGACAACCGAAAAAAAAAATAAAAATCATAATCCTAAACCAAAACCAATTGATCGGTTAACCATATATTTCGGATTGGTTTTACGGTTTTGGTTCGGTTTTTTGGTTTCATTGGTTTTTTTGCACACCCTAAGTATAATCCCACAAATAAGCCAAACTCTATAAATACTCAAAATTCCTCATTTAGGCGATTTACGATTTGGAAGAAAAACGCCACCGTGCTATTGAAATTCTTTTAAGAAAGACTAAATAGAGCTCAAAGCAAATAGATCATTGCCTCTCTTTTACAATAATAGGCTTGACTATATAGTTTCTCCACCCGCCATTCTTAATCATTCATTGTGTATGCTTTTACGTCACTCCTCTAAGGAAAAATGTAATGCGAATGTACGCTACATGCATATGACCACTGCAATTGAATCCATCTTATCACATAAACAATGAACTTGTTATTCCAATACCAATATTTGAAGTGCATTTGGCTACAATTAATTTTCTCATTAGGGAAAAGGACAAGGGGAAGGAGATCCAATTGTATTTGCAAGTCATTCATAAATTCATTTAGAGTTATATTTTTACGTGTAAGTTTTGTTGGTTGGTATTTGATTATAAAGAAATAAAACCAAATTTTGAAGACAAATATTCTTGAAGAAAGGGGGTGATTCATGCAAGTATAATCAAAAGTAACACCTTAAGAGAGAGTTTAACCAAGAGGATTTCAAGCCACTGCCTCTAGATGAGATGAACCTTTAGTTAGATATATAATCTTGACTAATCCATTTAGCCATTGTCTTTTCTTATATTTGGTTTAGTCGGTCTTCTAGCATATTATTTAGTTTTGTCAATTCCTCATTTATAAGTAATATTTTCCTCTTTACTCAATTCAATATTTTAGTAGTTGAGTTCTTATCGGTTTATGGAGAACCTTGTTAATTAAATTAATATGTGTTTCAACTACTCCCTTTGACAATTGTGATGGCTACATGTAATATTGATTTGTAATTCAGTTAGAAACTAGGATTTATTATTTGATAACAATGTCAAATAAATGATTTCGCTCATATTTGTTCTATTTTTAGTTCACAAACATATCAAAAGAGCCATATAATACCATCTTTTGATATTTATTGGTAGATAATTTGTTAGATATGAACAAAGCATGTATAGACAGCCCATCAATACCCTTTTAAGAATATTTCTTTTGTGGCTACCACAACTTCTAGCCTTTTGTATGACGTACACTTCTCACATTGAGGGTTGTGTGCAAAAATCCTAAGTTTTTCATAGAATAACATGTGCCCTATGCATTTTTTTCCTAGTACTTAATTTTTCTCGGCCACCATCGAATTCTTTCACAAACACACAATTTGTTGTACTCATGGTTGTTCATAAAAGGTTCGAACATTTAATTTATCTTCTTATTTGGTTTAATTTATATACTCTCTTCTACAAAGAGGAAATTTTCTTTCCCTCTTTTCTTTCCAAATATATTTTTCTTCCATTGAAACTAAATTCCTTTGGTTATCCCATATAATTTTCTTCCTCTAGGTCATCATGAAAGATTGTCATTTTCACATCTAACTACCTAAGCTCTAAGTTTAAATGGAAATTATCCTCGAAACAACTTAAATAGAAGACATTTTCATTATTGTTGAGGATGTTTTAACAACATTAATATTATTTGATTTAACCCTTACACAAATTAAAGTTACCATGTATATACCATGTATTATTCTCTTTAGTTTTCAACTCATATATGCAATTCTCACGCAATTTTCTTTTCTTTTTTTACATAGCTTTTATTAATTCACATTTTTCCTATATACCATAGCTTCATGATAATATTTTGGGCTCTTATTGCTTTTTAGAATTACATACTCATTTGGAGTTTATCTAGTTAATCATGTTTGTTCTCTATTAGATCTCTTCAATTCTATTTGCTAATTAAGTTATTATGGCATTGCATTTTATTCATTTGAATAATGTATCTATTTAATCACTATAATGATCTTCAATTGAGAATATTGGATCTAATTTTATGGGGATTTTACTTGAAAACTTAGACTTCTTTGGCTTTACTTAGGATATTGGATCTAATTCTTCTTCATTGAACCTTATAATTTGTATTTCATATTCTTCATACGCATAGCTCTAGAAAATATATTATTTTGTGTTAATATGTTGCTATGGAAGAGGGGGGTTGGTCGAGCGGTTGACCTTAAGGTGGTCAACTTATCATGGTTAACTTACTCAAGCAATTGGCTTGAGATAGGGTTGGCCTTTGGCTAATTCCACGAGCTTAAGCCTTCATTTTAGCCCTTATTTAGTTGAATTTTATCATGTTATTTAACTTATTTATTCTTTTAGTCATTCATTGAGGATATTTTTCTATTTTTAATTTTTATTTTATTTATTACCTTGATATTAGTATATATTTCTTTTTATGTTATTTCCTTTTGTGTACAAAGCTACATTTTTGTTATGAACTTATAAAAAGGCATATTAAGCAATCAACTTATCAGCCAAAAAGAAAAAAAATGCAATCAACTTCATTTTAATTATTGAATTTCTTTTAAGTTATGGAAAACTTCTATGGTTGTTATGTATTTAGTGAGATCAATTTTTTTGTAATTTATAAACATGAAAGTATCCCTTCTTCATTCACTAAGCTTTTATTAGTCTAACTATAGGCAATGACAAACCTTGTTGATTGAGTGAATGTATATTGCACCGGTTTCCTTTAGCACTTAAGATAGTTTCCACAATTGAGAATGGAAAATTCTACGGTAGTTCATTTTTTTTATGAGATTGATCATGTAAATTATTGAAAGGCTCATATTTATATATAATCATTATCATATGATTGAAATATCTCACATTAACTCTTATAATTATTTTAATAATTGGACGATGGACCAAACAACCATATCATCAAGACAATAGAAGTTCCCTTCGTTCTTAATATTGATATATTATTTGATCACAAATCAACTCAATTTCATTATATGCGTATAATATGGAATATTAATTTTGCTTATATCCATTTTATTTTCAACTACAATTGTATCAGGAGACCATACGATACCTTCTTTTGTTGTTTATTAGTATGGAAAACCCATGATCAAAGATTGAAGTACCTTCTTTTCTATGAAACCATGGTTTCAATGTTTTTTTCTTTATTTATTTCAATTTGTTTGATATAATGGCCAATAATCAACATTCAGTTTATATAAAAAGAAAAAAGGTGAATTGTACTAAAAAGTAACAACCTTTGGGGATAAGTTCATTTAAGGTATTAACGTTTTGAGTAGTTAAAAAGGACGATTCGACATTTCATAAAGTGAATCAAATGAGATATCAATATTTTACTAAGTTTATTTAAGGTATTAACGTTTAGATTAGTTATCATTTAAGTTTCCCTAATTTTTATCATTGGTTAATTATTAATACCTTATTTGACCCACTTTGAGAAATATTGATTCCTTTTTTTAACCACTTCAAATGTTGGTACCTTAAACAAATTTATCTCTAAACATTGATACTTCAAATGAACTTACCCTCAAATATTGATAATTTTTTATATAATTTACCCAAAGAAAAAATTTACCCAAAGAAAAAAAGGATAAGAAAATTCGCCAATGCTGAATTCCTTTGTAAATAAACAACATAGATTTAGTGTACTCTTGCATATTTATGAAGGACCCCAACTTTTTATACTACTATCTTGGTGTTTAATTTAAATTATACATTATCTTCTTTAATATGTGGAGGGGATCTTCCCGTTCTTGGCTCTAAATCTCTTAGGCATAAAGGATTGCCATCCTCACATCTAACTACTTGATTTCTAAGTATAACCTAGAAAATATTTTAAGAACAAATATGTTAGGATACATTTTGCATCACTATTGAAAAACTTAATCAAAGTTCATACATTTCCTTTTACTGAAGGGAAATCGTCACATGTAGTATCTAAACCTATATTTAAAATTAATTACTTAAAATTTAAAACTATTAATTCACCGCAAGAAAACTGAGTGTTAGAAACAATTTTAATCTCTGAAAGTAAATTTCTATCACAAAAATTATTGTCACCAATTTTTTTGTAGTAATATAACTTTTTTTAACTAATTTTTGTTGCATAAGTTTTGTTTCTTGTAGCAGTTTAATACCTAAACTTTACCCACTTTTGTAATTAACTACTTGAACTTTGTCAAATTTTGTAATTAACCACCAAATTTTTTTTCTCATTTTTGTAATTAAATAACGGGTAAATTACACTAAAAAGTTAGAGCATTTCAGAGTAAGTTCATATGTGGTCACAATATTTCAAATTGTTCATTTAAGATCATAAAGTTTAGAAATAAGTCAATTGAGGTCACTATTGATATATGTTATAATGTGGTAGAACTTTTGACTTTTAATTAAATTTTTCTTCTATTGACACATGTCAATAGTAATCTTAATTGATCTACTTCTCTAAACGTTGTGATTTCAATAAACCACTTAAAATCTTGTAATCCAAATGAACTTATACCCGAACATTGTTATCTTTTGATATAACTTACCCATTAAGTAACTTAACTAAGTACTATAAATGAACTCAAAAAGTTCATAGGTTATAAATTGATGATTTTAAAAATTTACCTAGTTAATTGTACAAAGTTTAGGTACTAAATGTGACATTTACTGTTTATTGAAATCTTGTACAAGTCAAAATTACCATGTACTTAGGCCGTATGTTATTCTCTTCAAACTATACGTCTATTTATTTATTTATTTATTTATTTTTATTGACTATTATCTTTAGTAAACCCACTAACTCATAAATAAAATTGTCATGTAAGGATTTTATGTTTTCATAAATGGCTTTTTATCAATTCTATGGTTATAACATAACTTCTTGATAACATTTTGACTCTCTATCTTTCAGCACCACATATTCAATTGGAGTGTATTAGTGGATCATTTTTGTTCTCTAGTGTATCTCTTCGCCGAGATCTTCTGCTTAATTTCTTATGATGTTACAACTTCTTTATTCAAGCCATGCATACTTAAGTTATCACATCATTATTAAGATTGTAAGCAAGGACATGGGATCTAAATTTAGAAGGATCTTATTTATAAAGACATAGACTTCTTTGCCTTTTTTGAATATATATCTTCAATGATTTGATCTTCCAAAGAGACCATATCAATGATTTGGATGACCTCTTATTTGCTAGAATCCATAATTGTATTAATATTATTTATATGCATAACTCTATAAATTACATTTTTTTAGTTATTTAAAAAAATACATGATTTTGCATTTGCATAATCTTACGTGGGAATACGCATAAAGACTCTACTATTGAATAATTGTAAATGGTCATAAGAAATATACTGAATTCTCTGTATAATAGCATGGTTCATCTTTTCTATAGTATCATTTTATCACATCTTATATCTTAACCCGTGGCATTCTATAATAATACTTAGAGACGGTCTTCTTTATTTATCATCCTTATATGTTTGAACATACTTTAGTTTTCTTTCAAGCTCTTACTCAACTCTATTATGGAATTGCTTAAATACCTATAAACTTGATATTTATTTCAAAATAAAAGTCTACAACTTTGTAACATGATCATTGATAAAGGTTACAAATTAAAGAACATTATATACTGATACATCTTTCATGTGTCGTACATATAGATATACACCAACCCTAGTACATGATATTTCCCAAAATTTGAATGTGTATGAACGGGAACTAAAATGCCATAATTCCTAAATTTGTATTTTTCACATGTGTGTTATTGCATTTGTGCATGACTTTGAGTATGTTATATAAATTGTGTTAGTATGTGATTTATGTATTGAATTAATGTATTTGAATATTTAAATATCTTAGTGTGAACAAATATCGTGTTTATGAATGGTAAGTGTAATGTAGTATGTGAAAATTTGTTTAAAACAAGTTAAATATGTTTAATATATATATTTCCAAGCTTGGCAGAAAATTTGGACAAAAACAAGACACATGCATTGATTTTAGACCAAAAATGAGCTCAAACCCAACCAAAATTAAAGCTCATACTTAGGTAGCCCCTAAAGTCAATATTTGGATAAGTATAAATCTTATTTTTGATTAAAAAGACACTTTCCAAAACATACCAAAATTTCATACGAATTTCCTCTTCAAGTTTTTCAAACTTTGCTCCTTTATCTCTCTATGTGTTGCACCCCATAACCTTAACAAGAATAAGACTTAGGCTCTAGTGTTTTCCATCAAACCATAGCTTCCTAAGGTAAGTTTATGCATGTCTGAAAACTCAATTACTTGTTTAAGTTTCTCTACATATGTGAGTTCCAAGTTATTATGAGTACGCATGTTAAAATGAGTATTGATGATATACATTTGTTAGTTGCGTATTGAATGAATATCTTGATGGTTCTTGAGTAGTTGTATGTGCTAGGTAAGTGACAAGCAGTGTTGAAGTGCATGAAGTTAGAAATGAAATGAGTAGGGTTAGGATAGTTTAGAATAGAATCAATGGCTAAATGAGGGTTGGATGATGATTTGTGGTGAAATGGAAAATATAGATATTTGATGAGGAAAGTGAAGATTGTGTCTGTTAAAAGAAGTTAGAATACATATAGGTTGAGGTGGGTGTTAGAAATGTATTTGAGTGAAGTTTGAAATGAAAACTTTGGCAAAAAGTGTGTTTTTGAACAGTAGGGTCTGCAACTTTTTTGAAAATCTATGGCAGCATATGCCGCCTCAATGCCACCGATGTAAAGGTTAACACTGCCAGCATACACGTTGTTGGGGGTATTCACCGGCATGGATTGACCTGTAGAACTCTCGAAAATTTTGAAAAATTTGAGTTGTAGTCTACACTAGCTTAATGCCGTCTGTGTAGGCCACAACACTGCAGGCGTTTGTGTTAATGCTACCAGCAATGGCAAGCGTAGAAATTTTGGTACAGACTACACTGCTTGAACATCACCGACGTTGAAGGCCGGCTTGCCCCCTGCAGTTTTCCATTTTCAAAACTTCCTTAAACATTTCCTTTAGCTTATTAAATTGTCTTGTGATGATTTTATGGGTTTGCATGAGTTTGTTAGATGTATGAATGATAAGTTATGACATTGCTTTGGATTCATTTGAATTCCTATAAGTGTTAAGCCTAGATTAGTTATGTTCTATGCATGACCTAAAGTGTTTATATTGATTTGAATTGAATTTCCTTGTAACAGCGATATATATTCTTTTGAGTACTTCTATTGGTCCTCTTCATAACACAGGTACGTAGTAACATGTTTGATTCTTTGCTTAGGATAAGTATACATTAAGTCTACTTTAATTTAAGAAAACTTAAAAATTGTTTGCATGATTTTCTTTTATATCGTTGAATCCGGTTCAGGGAGCAGCACCCTGCTCAGATTGGGGGCATGGTGGTTTAGGCGCTTAGACCACTCCTGTCATGATGCAATGACTTTATAAGTGATTCAGCGAGTAGTCGATAAGGTATTTGGTATCGGTATAATATTTGCTTATTCTTAAGAGATATAACATGATTTAATTCAATTGTTTATGAGAACATTTGAATTAGGTGATGTTATGGATTAAGTTAAGTAAAATTGTAAAACGACTAAAAACCCTAGAGGAAGTTACTTATTCGTTATTGGTTAGATTTATCTAGGAGATATAAGTATCCAAGCTATTTATATCAACCCCCTGAGTGTTGAGATCGTTACTTAGGTTACCCCAAATACCATTGTTGTCTGGAGTTTAAATACTCCAGTGTTGTTTGGCTAATTAAAGATTATCTAATAACTTAATGGTTGTGGCATTTGCATGTAGCCTAAGCTTGTATACCATTAAGCTTATGTTTTCGTTACTTGCATACTTGGCCTTTGGCTCATATTTTATCTATTTCAGGTGGTGATGACAACGATGAATTTTATGCGAGTATGGGCTATGGTACGGACTTTGAGGACTTCCTAGATGATTTCGAGGATTAAATGTTGACCGTGGACCTTGATGGATTTCCTTTTATAATAGACTAGCTTAATGTAGCTTTAGATAGATGTAATAGATGTTACAGCTTTGTCTATCGTTTATGTCTTTTGTATAAGGCTTGTTATTAGCCTTTGTTTGTAATATCTATATTTAACTATATATGTTTTAAGTTTATATCTCTTATGAAATGTGATGATGATGATGTTACATTTTTCTTAAAAGTTTTACAAGTCAATAGTTATCAAATTTGTTCTTTTGAAGATCTAGACAAACAATTATTCAAACACTTCTTCGAGGACAACCTTACATATAATATTGCAGATTATATGTGGTTGGGAATCTATATTCACCTATTTTAAATGTAAGGGCTAGTCTGGGTCTTTATGGGAACACTATGCTACTTACAACAAGATACGTTGGTGTTGGTATTGAGGAGAGAACCTTTCGCATTAGGTGGAAGTTGTAGCAAGTAATTAGGGTTGTTTCTCACTGTCGCAGCCATTTATTTTATACCTAGTGGATTTTTTTTGTCACCTCCTTTTTTTTCTTTTCTCTTTTACAATTTTACTGTATCTATTAATTCTTCTTTTATTCATTTATATTTATTATGAACCTATGATAAAGCTTATGCATATCTTTAAGGGAGGTTTTATGTCTCGTTGATGAACCATTTAGTCAACTATCTAACCATTAAAATATAGTAATTAGAATATTAACTATTTTAATGGTTCCGATCACGGTTGGATATATGTGAGCCGTTGATGATTGACGGAACCGATCATGTTAAAATTAATGATAAGATCATATAATTTCTTATATCGCTAAATAGAACTAATGAATAGTTAGCCGCACAAACATTTGTCAAAAGGAAAACAACTACTTGTTTCTTTACATTAAGCCCAAAATAGGTTATATGATATGCCACGGATATTCCCATCCAAAGCACATTTTGTGAAGCGCAATAATTATAGAAGTGGAACCTTTTGGTATCTTAAGTTTTTATTTCTTTAAATAATAAGGCCTAAAGCCTAAAGACAAACAAGGTACACCTGGCAAACAGATTCATTAAGATTTTTATGAATACAAGGGATACTTTTATGGTCATGTATTCATGAGCACAAATAAATTAAATGGATATGGATTGATGTTATATTAAATATGAAGCATTTCGAATTTCAGGGTTTAATTAAAAAGTGTGAGTTGAATAGTATAAAAATATGAAAATTTTGAACTAAATTAAAACCTAAACTAAAAATTTGAGCAAGATAATTTAATTAAGTAGATTAAGATATTATATAGTATGGTTAGGTGAATTAAGAAATTAAAACTAGTAATTAATTTCAAATAAAATAGAGATTAAATCACATCAATTTCCTATCTCATCATATCAAAAAATTAAGATAAACCCAAATACTAATTTAGCAATCTATCTAAATTACAATTTCCCAATTTTTCTTTTTTTTTTTCCCAATTTTGACAATTTCAACAAATTCAATACCTAAATTTCTCAACACTCTAAATTTTAACCAATACATATTCAACCACCTAATTAGTTAAATTTATTTTACCATATTCAAATTTGCCAAATTAAAATTCCTAAATTAATCTCCCCATTTCTTAAACCCATTTAACCTCTAATTATATCTTAAACACTAACCAAATTGTCAACCCAGCTTACTAACCAACCCATACCTAAAGTCACCTAAAAACCTTTTAAAACCTAACACCCCACCAATCTTATCATAAATAATTTCCAGCAGAAAGTTTTACTCATATTATCCATTTGACAACTCACAAAGCTCTAAAACCTTCCCTAAAGTGCCATCTAATGTCCTTATCCATTCTCACTTGTCTTTATGCAAAATAAACCCTAAGAAAACCCTAAGTGGCATCTCCTATAGCTCAAAATTCAGCAGAAAAATACTTCACATTTCACTCTCAATATAAACCCCAAAACATCACAAAACCCATTTTCATATCAAAGACCTACTAGGTACTATATCATCTATACATTAGCTATTCTTTTACCCATCTAAAAATATTAATAGTCTTTATTTCCTTTTAAAATCTAGGTGATGATTAAAAGGGATTTTAGAACTAGAGGCAAAAAGAATTTTATTAAAATTTCAAAGAATAGGATAGAGGAGGCTATTTTGATTTTGTGCTGATGCAAGTAAGTTGAATAATAGTTGTTTTAAATGTATAAAGTGTGTTGAAATTAGGAATTAATAATTTATGCTATAAAAATAAGCATTAATAGAACTGGGACGTCAACCACATGTAACAAAGTTTTTCTTAAATTAATGTTTGCGAATTTACACGTATGTCAGCTTTATTTGTTTAGACGTAGATGACGATGCGTGCGGAAACCAATATATATGCTTATATTATAATGTTTGCAATTTTTATGGAAAATGAATCACTGAAGCATGAAGCGTTGCCAAGGGATGATTTGACGTAATAATAATAATAATTGATTTTGGTGCAGTGATGTTTGATGTCATGTTGATAAGCTAGGTAGTTTATTTGTTATGGAAATATATATATTATTAAAGTAAAATCATCTTTTTGGTGTTTTTAGTATAAATATTTTTGATATAAATTCTTTTAATATAATATTTTTAGTATATGCACGTAAAATATTTTTGGTATTCCTAAAATCATGAAATTAAATAGGAATTGAATAGACAGTCTTTTCCTTTTTTTTTTTTTTTTGCATATAAGCGTAAAATATTTTTGGTATCCCTGAAACCATGAAATTAAATAATGTTTGAATAGAATTAAATAGAGGTTAAATAGATATAGTCGTTTCCTTTTTTAGCTTAAGTATGTATCTTTATATACTGATATAATGTTTTTAATATATGGGCGTAAAATATTTTTGGTATTGCTAAAATTATGAATTAAATAGGGTTTGAATAGAATTAAATAGGGGTTGAATAGGCATATTTGGGTATAAAATATTTTTGGTACCTTGAAATTATCAAATTAAATAGGGTTTGAATATAATTAAATAAGGGTTGAATATGTATAGTCTTTTCCTTTTTTAGCCTAAGAATGTACCTTTATATACCAATCTAAAATTTCGATATCATATTTAATGATGTTCCGCCACTTTTTCTCTGGATAAAATTAATAATGTTCCCAAATATATGATGCAAGCTTGAGATTCAACATAAATTGCTTGAAGGACAATCACCATAAGAAATCAACTCTATGTAACACTATCACGAGGAGTATCGATGGCATCAACAAAAGTTTTGGTTAAGAAAGAAAATCTATCCAGGGTGTGTGGGACATACACAAGGAATGTTGTATAAAAAAAATGTATTATTATTTTGAAGGTATTTTTATTATCAATATATTATGTTATATTTTTATATATTAAGATCATTGCTGGATATACATGTATTACATCAGAATGATCATTAATTATTTACTACTCTTTACATAGGTTTCAAATCAAATTAATCAATATTCCAAAAAGTTATTACTTTATTTACACATGTATCACGGATGCATCGTTTGCTCGTATAGATTTAATATAAACAATATGAAGTGAAAATAAAAATAATAATAAAATGTGCCGAGCAGCATAGAAGTTGAAATTAATTTAACTAACCTTGTGAATGTACGTGTAATGTTTTTTACTAACATACTGAGATGATTGGATTATTTTGACATATATTTTGAAATGATGTAATGAATTCTAGAAAATTTAATAATAAACTTAGATAAAATTTTAAAATAAAGTTTGATAATATAAATGCTATACAAGCACAAAATTTCATATGCTTGCTTTATGTTTGTTTGAATTAACAATTATATATATGTTACGTGTTGTAGTTGAGATATATATAATATATATATATATATATATATATATACACCTTTAAAATTGATGCCGGATGGCATCATAGGCATCGTGATATTGATTCCCTTTTTTTTTCCCCCTTTCTTTAATTGATAAAGTAACCTTGAATAAGTCCATTATGGTGTATCTATCATTATACCGAGTATCACATAATATATATATGTTTTGTTTTGTATTAAATTAAATTGAGAGTAATTGCACAATACCGAGTATATATATATATATATAAATATATATAACTATAAATTAAATTGCTTTGATTGATATATATATATATATATATATGTATATGCGCGCGCGCGCGCATGTGACGAATTTGTAATTTGGAATCTGTAATTCATATAGTGCAACGTAATGAATGATTTAATAATAAATTGATGACATAGTCGGAAAGTATTGAAATTAACAATGTTAATATTGATATTTTTCATTTTCCTTTTAGTTCTTGAATATTAAATCATAGTGGCAATTCCACAGTTGTATAGTACCATCTTCATAGAAATTAGACATCATCATATATTGGTTTTAAATTGGAAACCGACCCTACCTGTTCAGGAACCGGCTTAGGAATGGTTGGTTCGAATTGGCAAAGGATCCGCTGGTTCTGACGAGTCTTTATGATTCCACTTTCCAAAACCACTTGACTTGGCAGTTTTGGAACCATCTGTTCAAGAACCGGTCGTTTCAATAGTTCTACGCTACAAAAATTAAAAAAAAAAAAAGAAGGAAAAAAAGGAAAAGAAAATTATAAAAAAAATTGTAATTAAAAACAAATATTTAAAACTATTTTTGCATAAATTTAATGTGCTATTATTAACAATACAAGTAATAAATATATTTAAAATCATGTGTTGTTGAGTTTATATAAACTTCTAACCAAAACTGATTTTTCTGTCTTAACTATGTGACTTATTTTTGTATTTAGGAATTTATTTGTATATCAAATATTTTATATTGACATGTTACTAATATGATAACAAAAAAAGTGCAAGTGAATGTATATAAATAAATGCATAACTATAGAACTTCTTTTAACTAATAGGGTATTAACAATTATTGTTAGGCTCAATGTTATTTCAAATTAAAAATTTATTTTGTAATTATTTTTTTACTTAAATTAAGTAAATTATTTAATTGATTTTTTTTTATTTCACAGTTCCCTGTTCCTATGGAACCAGAACCGAACTGTGGGAACCGATGGTTCCTAAGAACCAGGAACTGATGATTTGGGTCCGGTTCTATTCCATCACGATGTCTAATAGAAATTATCCAATAGTGGAAAATTCGAGGACACCCGTTGTTATTAATGGACATCTGATGATCCATATTTGACATACACCAATAGGAGTAATTTATTAAAATATATAAATATAATCACTAATATTAACTAGTTGTAATCTAGATAAAATAATTATTTGATCTTGATAAATAAAATAAATTTTCTTAGTCTGAATAATAAATTAGACTCATATTAAAAGTGGGCTTAGTTAATAATTTTAGGACCAATATGGCTCTTCAAAATTATAAAATGGACTTAAACATTAGTCAAGGTCCAACTCGACTAAATAAGTCAGTATGGGCTTAGTAAATTTTTTAGAGGTCCAATAGTTCAATTTCCACCAATTTGGCCTATTTCAACTCAAATGGGCCTAAACCATTCATTCGAATTCTTCCTTAGAAGTTTTATGGCACTGTAAATGAAAACTAAAGTCATATATCCGATTTACGCTTTATGGACTTAAATTACAAAATATGGGCACAATAGTCTTTAACTATTCCAATTGTGTCTATTTCTAAAATATTTAAGGCCATTTTCATATTCCAGGTATTGAATTACCTAATGGGCTCATGTAATACTTCATGGGTCCCTAAGCTAAAATGCACTTACTAGGCTTAAAAAAGAATTTAGAAGGCCTGATCGTTTAATTAAATCTAAATTAAATGTCAATTAGACTTGAACATAATTCTTAGATCTGATAACCAATATTGCTCTAATTGGGCCTAATTTCAAAATAAAGCTCAATTCTTTCTAATTTAATATCTATATTCCTTAATGGGCTTAATTCTTAAACACTAAAGCCCATTATCCTAAAAAGTGAAACACTTAGATAATTTGTTATTAAGCCTAACCTAGGATTTCTAAAGGCCTAATATATCTAAGGGTCTATTTGTTTTGGCTTTTTTCCGGCAGATACAGACACTTTTTCAAACTTTTTGCTAACAAATTATTTATCAAGAAATAGATATAGATAAAAAAAAGTTGACAGTTCTCATCAAAATCAAATAGAACAAATCTGGATAAAATTTAGATGTAAATCAGATATATTTATACATATCATTTTAAAAAAGATACAGATACAAATGAAAAACAGACAATCCAAACAGACCCTAAATAATAAATTCAAATTCTAAATTCAATGAGCTTAGTCCAATTCACCTAAGCTCAATTACCCTAAATAGATTCAACTTAATTAGAATCCAAAGTCTTGTACTATATAAGGCCTTGCATTAATTGATAAATCAATATGATTTGACTCATTAATTGTTATATTCAATTCTTATATAAATTAATCTTCTTTGACAGATATTTGATTCATTTATTGTCTTACATATGATCCTTTACCATCTACCATTTCGATATCAACAATGTAGTGACTTATGTGTTGTTTTTCTAGGATAGGCATCATAAATTAACTAATAATGGATTGCTTCTTATGCTTGTATCGTTTAATCTGACAAAAAGAATGGTGACTTTGTAGGTTATGCTAGCATAGTAGTTAGGAGCTTAGGCCACAGTTGGTGGCTTGATAGGTAGTTGATAGAGCAAACGGTGTCAGGATAGCGTCTATTTAGACATGAAGAGAAGTAATGCAATTTGGTTCACGTTTATGAGACTAGTTGAGCCAGATTGTAGCATGGACTGAGATCAGTAGAGATATGGAACAATTGTGAACCTTAGATGAAGTTATTACTTTGACAAAGATATGAGATAGAGGTATTTAAGCTGCTCATATCAACCTCTTAAGCAGTTGTTGCTACTGAAGACTCTTAGGTTCTCAGCGTGTTGCCAGAGTGTGAGTGCTCTCGTGTTGTTTGAATCGCCTTAAAGAATAACCTTAAACTGTTGATTGTAGCATTACATATAGTCTAGGTGCATATATCATATCGTGTGTGATTGCGTTGTTGTGCAGTGGGCTTCGGTTGATTCCTTTCTTTTTCAGGTGTTGGTGATTACAACTTTGATGCTTATGCATATCTTGGGTATGGACAAATTGGTACGGGCTTATTGATGAGCGGAGTGGCTAAAAACGCTAGATCATGTATTTTTCTTAAATAAAAATTTTAGATATCTTTTCAAACTTTTATTTTCTTTCGAGGGTCTAGTTTGTACTCATGATTGTAAAATCCTTTTATCATATATCTTGTATGATATTTATCTATCTTTGATAATTTATCATTTTTCCGCTGCTTAACCCAATGTTTTCAAAACCTAACTATCGATTTAAGAATCTAAAATTGGTTAGCAAATGATCACGATAAATAAATAGTTTATGGTAGTCTTAGCATATAACACCCAAGTGTTATATGTGGCATAACTGAATACACCTTGACCCTATTCAAGACATGACTAGATATTTCTCATTTATTCACTAGAACAAATTAAACATTGAAATTTAGAGAATGATAAGACTCTCAATCCCTTAGAACCAATTGGAAATGTTCACCATAATCTACTGGATAGATTGACAAGAACAGTACTCATACAATCAAGTTAAGTTATTTATAAAAACAATAGGATTTTTCAAAAGATATCCATTTTCGAGAATTAATTTAAAATGAAAGGGTTTCGTAATAATGTTAGGGTTTTTTTTTTTCTTTTGTTATTATAACTGAGGAGGAAAAATCAAACCTGTTATCTCTCACTTGAAAGATTTAATCACTTGAAAGACCAGGTAAATTATTGAAACAGAAATAAAATGATGCCTTATATAGATTGGTAACCCTAAATAGCTTAAGTTCAAAAAAAAAAAAAAAAAAAACTAAATAGCTAAAAGACATGAAGAACATAACACTAAAATAAGTATATATATGTGTGTGTATATACATACTATGATTAACAAATGAAAGTATAATATTAGAATGGAAAAAAAAAAAAAAGAAAATAAGGAAGGATATGGGCCATAGAGGCCAATCAGCCTTGACTGGTCACCAGAACAGTCGATTGTGGGTTGGTCTGCCTCGGTCTAAGGCCGTAGTGACCTTGCTCTCATCTAGTCTTTTATTTATATACTCATGGTTCAATGGTTGGCTCAATGACTTCCTGAACAGCCAACTTTGTCCATAAGTAATTAAGAAATTTGTAGCCTCTAGTCCTTTGTTCATCATCATATTTATATAATTCTTCTATATTTAACTCAATATACTCAACACCTAATTCTAATTCTTTTTAAACATGTTACATCCTTCATTTTATTGTCTCTTAGTTTCTTTAAAAGTACTATTTTAATCTTATTCTCTTCAACGCCACCTAACTTTATTTATTTATTTTTCAATCAACTATTTAATATTGCTTGATCTTAGTCATTTCTTTTTTCATTTTCCGTCATCTTTGATTAGGGATCTTTTTTTTTTTTTTCAGGTGTTTTTTTTTTTTTTGGCTAGAATCAAATTTTATTCATTGAAGCACATCGAAATAGAAGTACATATGGTATTAAAAGAATACATTAAAAAAATGGTATGCAAAGATCCAATTCGAAAAGAAACACATTTCTTAGATAAAAATGGATAATAATGACCTAAAAAATTCCAGCTCATAGAATGAAATATAGAACTCTGGCTTGAAAAGATCCCTTAAAGGGATGAGAAGTAAACAAACAAACAAAAATAAATACAAAAAATCTAGATATAAAAATGGCTTGATGTGATTTTTTAAAAATTGATAGATGATTGATTGCAAACCTTCAAATCTAAATCAAAATGTCTTCTTTATCGATGGAGAACTGAATCCAAACCCGTAGATTTGAATCAAAATATCATTCTATTGAAGAGTTGCATGGGAAAAATTTCAATAGCACTAATAAAGCTAGAGTGGATGGCCAAAATGTGATGACCACTACCCCTAGATATCTTAAACAAGAAAACACTAAGGGGGAGAGAAAGATTAATCCAGTACCTACCTGATCTCCTTGCCCACAATTTTTTTTTTTTTTTTTAACTTTTTGGTGATACTGGTAAGGAATCATTGTCTCTTTTCCTTTCTAGAATTTTGCATATCTAGCAATTATATATATTGGATTAGATTGGTTTATATTTAAGTAAGTTTGTACAAAATTTTATTCAATGCAAACCTCCGTGTGTATTGTTTCATAAAATCCACAAGATGTAGATTTTGGTACAGTTCTTACGTGTTCAAGATAGGCTTAAATTCTAAATTTTAATATTGGTATCTATAGGTAGAAAGGTATGAGAATAAAGATGGATGCAGGATGATCATACCAAGGGTGTACTTGTTAAATGAGTGATTTTACTATTCATTGAAAAGTATAAAATCTGTAAATACATATAAAATCATACAAAATTGATAAAATCGTAAATTAATAGAACTGCATATGTAAGTTCATTATTCTACGTAAAATCTACACGTAGACGATTTACTTCCATTTTAATTAAGAAAAAAATATAAAATTATAAACTCATAGAATTATACTATAAACTTACGATTTTGACAACCATGACTAAGGGGCCAGATGTTAAACAAGTTGATATTTGTATGAGAATTTCATTAATAATTTCACTTTATTATTTTTTAACTTTGTAAATATGAAAAGAAAATCATTCAAGAAATAACCAGTGCATATGGTAAAAATATATATATATATATATATATTACTTGAAAATTAATTATCAATGAAAAATAGAGCTAATATATGAAATATCAAATTATATAATTAGTGTTATTTAGAAATATTTTATATGGTAAAATCATATTATTTATAACACGACAATATAATTATTATTTATAGCGTACTACAAATAAAATTTAATAAAACCAAGTATATAATATACATATCATTATTTGTTCTTTATAATATACATATTTTTTTTTCTTTTTTAAAAAGTTAAAAAAAAATATCTTTTCCCTTCACAAGTAAAAACCCAATCCAAGAAAATTGCAAATAAGCACGAGTAACGGAGGTAAAAGTCTCAATAAAGACCATTTATAGGATCGTTATGATAATGACATGGCAATGAATTAGCTTTGAAAGAGGGGTTAGATTTGAGTCAAGTCAAGTCACTTATATGAAAGATATAAGATCCATCATTTTTGTTTAAAAATTTATATGTTATGGGAGTGTGCAAGTATACCTTCTTGTGTAGGCACCCTTAATTTAATATAGTTTTTTCTAAACCTATATCTTTAAAACATGTTCTGAATTTTTTTAGATAGCAAAAAAAAAAAAAAAATGAAATATCAAATTTAATAATATTAGAAAATTACCTGTAATGAAAAAGGAGACAGAACTCGTAATTTTTTATTTTCTAGTTATAGAATATAATTTATATTTCATTTAATTTTATTATCTTGTAATTATTTTATCGAATAAAAATAATTGTATGGGAAATTGAAAGTATACTTATAAATTATTGAAATTAAAATACCGGACGACTAATTAGCAAACTTGATTTTCTCATAGAATAAAATAGTAACAAAGTTATATTATCTAAAGAAAATAATAGAGGAATAATAACATGGTTTCTTTAAACTTTCAATGGTAATGTTACGATCCCACATCGGTTCTACGAGAAATTGTAGAATAGTATTTAAACTAAATGGTTTTCCCACCTAATAGGCTAGTCTTTTGGATTGGGCTCTCTCTTTGAACTTAATACTAATTTTGGTGCTCTCGTTGGGAGACCGACGCTAGTGAAAGGGGCGACCTGGAAAAGAACTACCTAGAAAAAGGGTTAGATTGCAGCCACCTAGAGTGAAAGCCATCTAAAGTGGGCCACCTAGAGTGAAAGCCATCCAAAGTGGGCCACCTAGAATAGGCCACCAACGACATTGGCTTTTCAAGGGGTGAGCAATGTTACGATTCTATATGTTTTACGAGAAATTGCAGAATGATACTTAAGCCTGAAAGGTTTTCCACCTAATAGGCTAGTCTTTTGGATTGGGCTCTCCTTTTGGACTTAATACCTAACAGGTAGATACGGTTATTAGTAGAAAAAAAAATCAAGAATAATTGTTCCTTTGATCTCTTAAATGGATTACAATTTCTCATTTTACTATAACAATAATTTTGTTAAATAATTTCTTCACTACCTGTCATAAAAAAAATGGATTCAATTTAGTATTAACTTTAAAGTGGTCAATTTAACATTTATTAGTGTGGAAAAAGTAACCTATTAGTGTTAGAGATATTAGTAAAATTTAATAATATGTTGTTTTATGTCTAAAAATAGAGCACATAGTGTTAGAAAAGTAGTAAAAATCAATATTGTCAAATAGGTTAATCTGACTGGTTCGATCAAATTCAATTGGAACTAGCCATTCTATCAGGCCAATCCATGCGTTTGGCCTAGATTGGTATCGACTTGGATTGACTTAGTCGGTCCAAGCAGTTGGACAAGGTCCTAGTCGACCTGACCTTGAAGAAAAAACATACTAGAATTATAAATATATATTTATATTATATTATAAATTAATAAATTTAAATCATTATATTATGCCTTTTTCTTTTTTTAAGATATATTTATTGTATGGATTTAATACTAATTGATGAATTTGATCCAAATATGGATATAACTTAGTGATGTCATATATATTTATCTTTAATAATTAGAATGTGTCTTATATTGAGAAATTCTATGGTCTTGTCACTATTCAATAGCTCACATCATACACAATCATGATTGAATCACTAAAATAGTTAATATTCTAATTACTATATTTATTTTAATGGTTAGATGATTAGCTAATGGTGTCATCAATGGGACTGTGGAAGCTATCGTCCAATATTTTTACATTTTATTGACCATATCCTAACCTCCTAACATGTTCAGGTCAAACCACTGGTCTAAATCCGACAGCAATGGTAAAAATAGCACAAAATGTTTGATTGTATACTAGATTAACCACTTCAAAGTTCATGTACTAAATTAGATTTTAGTACAAAATTTAGCACTAAGTCAACCTAACTCATAAAGATGTAAATGGATCAGGTTTCATATGGATCATATGAATCAAAAACCTTATCTGCTACCTCATAGGGTATATCAAACCCAATCCTATAATTCTATAGGGTTTTTATACTATATCTAAACTGCCCTATAATATTTGCTCAGTAACCTAGAATTCGCTTGAAAACCCACCCGATTTTTTTTTAATTATCCCTTTTTCTTTCTCAATTTGTTTTCAAGTTGTAATGATTTTAATAAATTTAAGAGGCTTAAACAATAATGATAAATAATTAAAAAATATATAAAGTTACAAACTGAATGATTTCATATATTATACGTAAAATTGAAAAATAAATGAAGAAATAAACACCAAAGTTGACTTATTAATCTAAATAAAAATCAAAGGAAGAGATGAGTCGAGACTTGAAGTACTCAGATTTGTGTAGTTTTAAACAAACAGTAAATAAACAAGATCATTTTCATTCACGCATCAACTCAACTCTTAAATATTACCTAAAGCCATCACTTTTGTAACTGTTTTTATTTTTATTTTTTATTTTTTATTTTTTTAATGTTATTACCGGATTAGGTATCCATAAGATATTTTATAGTATCCAAACCTGATTTTATAACATTATAGGGTTTTTATTCATATCTAAACCCGACCTCAAAAACCTTAATCCTATAGAAATTTTATCAGATCAGATGGATCAGAAATCTTTTAATAGCCGATCAGTAACATTCCAACTAACCCTAGGCAAAAATTATGCGGAATAAGTAATTGATCACTGTGAGTGAACAACCCATTTTTTGACTTTAAGCACGCATGCCAATTTGCCATGCGACCCCTTCTTTTGGGATAGTGCACCATCAGAGATACAGCATCATGAATAATAACGAGAGGATGGGATGAGGAGAGGAGAGGAGAGGAGAGGAGAGGGAGGAGACGGCGGCTATTTTCAGTGCCATAGTCCACGCAACATTCATTATATACGATGGAATCATGATTTGATCAGACGGTGGGGACGAATCATCAACCACAAGGCATCTTATTTTTGGGACCCAGCCGACCTTTCATCATTGGATCCTGATCAACTTTTTTATTTCTCTTTATTACCTTTTCATGGGTCAAAAGACAGTTACTAGGATAATACAAAGATTGTCCTCCACGAATCGATCCCTTTAACAATGGAGACGCCATTACTTGGCTTTCCCCTGCGCTGCGCTGTTTTTGCCAACATTGATTTCACTTTCATGTTCACATCTAAGATTTCTTCCCTTCGTGTAATAGGTACTTTTGATTGCATTACTTTCATAAATATTTTTTTAAGAAAAAATATTTTTAATATTTTGGAACGTAACATCCTGAAATAGGGTCTAGACATGTACGATTACCACATATAATACCTAAGTATTACATACACAGGCTTCTTTAAAATATATGTTTATCGTGAACATTTATTGATTGATTTTAATTACTGAAATCGTTTAGTTAGATTCTGGAGATAATTAGATTTATGATAGTAAAATAAACTTTTATAAAAACATTTCATAATCTACTTTCATTAGTAGATAATCTATCTCATAAACAAAACTATACCATAAGGTATTTTGTCAGAACACTTATTCATGATGGTACAATAAAGCTTAAAAGCTCATTACAAAACATGTGCTCTCCGCAAACAAGCCCTTAAAGAAAGTATAGACTTGAAAAGATAATCCAGTTCTTTAACAAAATAAAACAAAATACAACCACGATCTTAATCCGCTTCACTCATCATCTAAATCATTCAATATCATCCCATAGCCCAATTCAATCATCAATATTAGCCAATCAACACTTGAAAAGAAGACAATAATGAGTCGAAGCCTAGTACGACAGCGACACATGCATACACGAGATAACATATAGGCTTAATCTAATACAATGCATCAAATAACATATATTATTATCTTTAAATTAAAGTGAAACAAGCAACACTGGAGCATTCACACTCCAAAGCAAGCCTCTGTGAATTTGGGGGTCCTAAGTAACAGCAGTTGCTCATGGGGTTGATATAAGCAGCCCAAATACCTATATATTTTATATCTAACCAGAAGATGAAAATAGCCTCAGATAGTGTTTACAATCATTACATATCTTTACTTATCTTAGTCCATAACATCATTTAGTTTAACCAGTCCTATAAACATGAACTAAACCATGTTACTTTACTGCAAGCTTAAGCAAAAGATACGCTGATATCGTTTGCCTTATTGGCTAACCACTGAGCCACTTATAAACTGTTATTGCATCATAACAAAAGGGTGGCCTAAGCACCTAACTACTGTGCTCAGCTCCTAGAAAGGTTGTCGCTCCTCGAATCGGATTTAACGACACAAGCATAGACAACATCATTATTAAGTTGTCTTTAAGTTTAGTTCATTAAGATTGTAATTCTATTCTAACAAACAATACACAAGTCACTGCGTATCTTATATTTTCAAAATCCAAACTGAGATAGAGGGCAGATCAGAAGCCATTTCAAAAGATAGATCAAAGGGTTAGCTCAAAGTCAAATATCTGTTCAAGAAATATAATTTATGTAAGCATTTAATTTAATTATCCTTACATCAAATTGATATTAAAACCCTATTTGATCAGACACTAAATAATACCTGCTATGGCTGCGGAAATCGCCTCTGTTAAGATACAAACAATTCTCTCTTATCTATCAAATTATTTCTTTTCTCCCTATTTATAATTTATTCATTTATGAAAACATCATCATATTATTTACTTTCAACATACTCATTTTCTAGCAAACAACATTTGAAATAACATACTCCTCATATCAAACAAAGTCTAACCTAACATATTAATTCAAGCCGATTATAAGTTAATTCTATATTATTTAACTTAGCCAAGTTGATTAGAATTAATCATTTAGTCTAGTTAGTAAGTCACATTCAATTATCTCACTAGGTCTATTAACTAGTCCTCTATATTTTCAAAACTCACATTAAACCTAGTTTAGTTACTACGTCATTTTATACTCTAACTTCTATGTCTAATCCAATTAGTTGTTAATCTATAAAATCTCTCAACTCACTCTTAATTATATAAATTAGTTAACATAATATATTAACTATCCTTTATCTATTTCATTTTATATTTTTTTATTTTATTCTTATTTTAATGTAGAACACAGGTAGATACATTAGCTGTGTTTCTCGCTTGTGTATCAACATATAAAGAAGCATGACCAAATACATAAGTTATGTTTCTATTGTGTTTTTCTTAGTTTGAAAACATTGAGAAGCATGGCAGATATAATGAGTCATGTTTCTACCGTATTTCACATGATATTTTAGCAATCAAAAGATCAGAGAGAAACATGTAGGTAGGGCTGGGCAAAAAAACCGATCGAACCTCAAATAAAACCAAACCAAATTTTCGTTTTTTCTAAACGATTATGTTCATGGTTCGGTTTGGTAATGAGAATTCAATTCTCGGTTCGATTCGAAGTCATGAACCAAGCCATACCATTTGAATCAAATCGAATAATTTCATCTTAAAAAAAAAAAAAAAAAAACTTCATAGTGCATTTATACGGTACTACTTGCAATATATGTTGTATATGAAAACAATTAGATTGATTAATCAAATAAATATTAGTTTTGTTTAAAGATTTCTTTTATGAGAGATTTTACAAATTATATCAAATTGTAGGTATTAATTCTTTTTAAAGCCTTAATACATTCCTATTGTGATATGAGTATACATCGAACTATTTATAAATTTTCCCTTTACAAATTGATAGTTATATTTTAATTAAAAATATTGGTTTGTGGTTAGATAAATTTTTAGATATATACATATATATAGGATTTATATTTTATTAGAATTTAATCAAATGAAGAAATAAATGACGGATAAAAGCACGTCTTAATCTTGTTTAATTTTATAGTTGTGTATGGCATTTTATATTCATATGATACTTGAATTTTTTTTTTTAATATCTATTCCAAATGACTTATGTCATATGAAGTGGTTTGAATTAGGGGTGTGCATGGTACGGTTCGCCCGCCGAACCAAACCAAACCATAATAATAACGGTTCGGTTACTTATTTAATCGAATCTAATTATACGGTTCGGTTCGTAAAATTTTTTATCGAAAAAAAAGGGTTCGGTTAATGGTTCGCACCATTTCTATAAATAAATTAAAAATATAATCTATATTACGTAGCCATTGGTCCTGATATATGCAGGATTTTTGTCGAAGGCCTAAATGTATAATTTCTTTAGCATAAATAAGTGGAATTCATTATTCTACATTATCCTAAAGATATTAAATAATTCCTTTGCTTGGAATTTATGTGGATGTTTTTCTCCAAGACGAAGTTTGTATGAAATATGTAGTTTATAAATAAGTCCATATATCAGTATACAGATTTAGGAATTAATAAGAAAAGAAAAGAGGTAGCTACATAATACCTATAGTTCCACCAAGTTCGATGAAACAGACGTCCATAGGACCTTCCTTTCTATCCACTGGTATCATAGCGGCACACTCAATCCACTCTTGAATCTCGTCGATTATATGAGGGACAACTTAATTGTAAAGCTTCGAGAATGTGTGTGTGTGTATGATCAGATTAGGGTAGGTTGTGTTAAAAAAGATTCATCAAAACATCAAATCGAAAATAAATTTAAAACCTGAACAGTTTTCCCCAGATAATCACCCCTTCTCTCTTTGTTAATTACTCATGCATATGAGTTTTTTTTTTTTTTTTTTTTAAGTTTGATATGGTACGGTTTGGTTCGAACTGTACGGTTCGGTTTGGAGTTGCGAACCGAACCGCGAACCGAATACCTATAGATGAACCGTATCGTAAACCGAACTGTAAAAAAAAAAAAACCTAAATATACGGTTCGATTCGGTTAGGTTCGATTCGATTTACGGTCTGGTCGGTTATTTTGCACACCCCTAGTTTGAATTCACTCAAATGAGTATTTAATAAGATTTATGTAAAAATGCCCTTTACATTAAATATAGATGATAAATATGTGGGATAAAAAAGTAATTACAACAATAACCATTAATAGAGTTAGAATGGAATGAAATTGAATTCCTTCTAAAAGGAATCATACATACAATATAATATAGATAATAAAGATATGCAGGATAAAAAAGAAAATAAAATAATAACCATTAATAAAGTTGGAATAAAATCATGATTTTGAGATCTAATGGTGGAATTGAATACCTCCTAAATGTCAAAATTGTTTATTTCAACCAATCGCTATTTCTGCTTTTAAAAACGATTCTAAATATCAAAAAATGGAATGATAGTTTATAAATTTTTTTACTATTGAAATGAAAAATAAATAGAAAATCCTCTTTTTAGTACATGGTTTGAATCATATACCGAACCGTACCAAACTATTTTTTTAAGTTAAAAAAAATAGCAAACTGAATTGTATGCATATATCCGATTTTATAAAAATAACCAAATCGTAATTTTATGTTCGGTTTGGTTTGGGGGACAAACCGGACCGAACCGTACCATGCTTACCCTAATGTTAGGATACAATGAGTCATGTTTCGTTAATATGCCAAGCACTTAAAGGTCAAAGAGAAGCACGGTGAGATATATTTAGCCATGTTTTAGCCATGTTCTACTTAATATATTAAACATGCAAGGATTAGAAAGAAACATGGTAGGATAAGGAGGCCGTGTTCTAGCCGTGCTATTTTGGAAATGTATTTAGTAAAGGCAATAGAGAGAAGCGGTTGGATAGGGTTAGTCGTGTTCGGTTGTGTTCCAGCTGTGTTCCTTCTCGAATGAGTTATAATCCATGTGTTTTAAGATCAGTGAGGAGCACGACTAAATATGGTTCCTCGTGTTCTTCCCGTGTTTTTCATGAAAACAGAGCATGTAAATTTTAACATGTTTTATCTACTTGTTTTACATTATATTTCAACATATAACATCTTAATAAATAGCATATAACTTATAAAATAACATACAAATTCTATATGCATATTTTTACTTCATATATCATCATCAAACTCCTAGTTTTAATACGTTTACAACCTAGGTTCTAGCATTCAAGTTCATATCTTACAAGTTTACTAGTTTTATCTTAAATCATATTTATAACTAGCATTAATCTATCATATACATACAGAAACAACAATTAAAACAAAATATATATATATATATATATACTAATTTTTATTAGCAAAAACATGCAAGCAAATTGATTTTCACTACTCCTCCTCCTCCTTCCCAGTTGATGAAGCTTCTACATGCTCATTCTCCATCTTTTATTTTATTTTTAACTTCATTTTCTCTTATGTTTTTCTTGAAATTGAGGTTTGAGCTTGGAATTTGAGAAAGAAATGAGAAATGAAGAGAAAAAAAAAGAAGGATGTTGCAATTGAGAAAAACAAAGAAAAAAAAAAGAAAAAAGAAAGGCAGCAAATGAAAAGGAAGAAGAGAAAGAAAAGGATAAGTACTAAAGATATTTTAAGATAACGATATTAGATTTAAACCTTTCAAATGATTAATTTGAATATCAAAAGTAAATAAAAGTAATTTGAGAATCTTTATGTTAGAAATGAATAACTTGGAATAGAATTTGGTTTATGAGTTTAATTTGTAAGGAATTGATATTTAGATTGAGTTTAGGTCTAAAAACTAATATTTTTAAACAAGCAGATGAACTCCAAAGTTGTGGGGATTTAGGAATTGGAATTTACACTAAAGTCTAGGGGTTTATGAATCCACTAAACATTTAAATAACATGTTTAGGGATTTAAAGATTCTATAATGGAAGATAAAGGAGTTTAAATGAATGATTTTGAGCAATTGAATAATTTGATTCAAACAAAACGGCCATTGAGACGAATAGATGATTCAAAAGGATATTTGAAATTAATTTATTTAACAATTTTAATTATATCAAGTTTCCTAATCATTTTTTATTGTTTACTTGTTTTATCTTTAAACTATCTAAATTCAATTTCCAACTAAGTTCATATTCAAGTTCAAAAATTAATTACCTATCATATTATTTAATTAAGCCAATCCTAAATTAGATAGGTGAGAATTTAGGGTATTTCAAGAATATTCAAAAAAATTGAATCTTATAAGGATCTTATTATCCATATATAGAAAAAGAAAAAAACACATCAAATCTAATACCTAAACTTAGAAAAGTTTTAGGTCTGGCTATCAATTCAAATGGAAGTGATTCCACAAATTATTTAATGGCTCATATTATTTTAACAGTTAAATGATTGACCGAGCTATCCATTAATAGAACCTTAAAAGATTATCCTAAGCTTAGGAATGAATTTATGGTAGAAAAAAAAACCTTAGGAATGAATTCAATTAAATGACTTGGGAGGGAGGAGGGTTTGAGGATATCTAATGTATTTTGTAAGAGGTGTGCATATATATTACTTAATTAATTATTAATTGAAAAATAAAATGAATATACGAAATTTATATAACTTTTGTTTTCAACAAATATATATTAGGAAATATCTTTAAATAGGATAGTTGTTCAATGATCCATTTTTAATTTTATAACATTGATTAAAAAAATATCAAATCAAGTCATATCAATTGTATCATTTACTAATACTCTATGTGATGAAATTAAAAAAAAAAAAAACTATAATACGAAGAGTGTAATGATTATTTATGGTCAACAATGAACAAAAACAAAAAATAGTTGTGCGCATGAATTTATTTAGTTAGATATAATTTTATAATAAATAAATTTAATATTATTAGTTGTGATGAAGAAAAAAAAAAAGAAATACCAACCTAAAAATCGTATTTTTTAAAATGTAAAAATTGCACAAGATGAATGACATTTATAATATAGACAATGTAATTATTATTTATAGTCTACTATGAAAATAAATAGTTGTTCATAAGAATTTGATTGGTTAAATATGATTTGGCAATAAATGAATCTAATGCTATTAATTATAGTAGATGGGACAAAAAAGGTTAATAAGAATAATAAAAAAGACAGTGCTGGCACAATCAATGCATCTAAAAAAAAAAGTAAAACCATACTCATCAGATTTGAATGAAGACCTCTTGATCTAAAAACAAAAACCAGACTTATTTAAATCCTTTATTTTTTTTCCTCCTTTTTTTTATTTCCATTAGACAAATGAGACCTAAATATATAATAAGGTGAGAAATTTGAGGATGGTGCATGCTAATTTGGAACAAGCTAAAAATAATGAATCTTGTCGATGTTTTTTTTTTTTTTAATGTGTTTGGTGGAAATAAAGTAGATGCATGTGCAAATAATATTAAAGGAATGCATTATTTTGAATACCAAAGTAAATTTGCAGTGAAGTTTGTGTTTAAGTGAATTACAAGCACTAAAAGAGGATTGAAACAATCCAATAAGATTTTGATATGCCTAAGGTAAGAATCCACTAGACAATTAGTTTTAAGCAAAGCTCCAAGAGTGCGATTGATAACCTCGGTCTGGTCATTAATTTATGGGTGACATGAGGTACTATACATGAGCTTAGTGTCGAGTCTCTTCCAGAGTGTCCTCCAAAAGAAATTGAGGAATTTGGTGCTCTATTGAAAACGATGCTATGAAGAACATTGTGTAATCTGACAATCTCCTGCACAAAAGGATAGCAATATAAAGGACATCATCTGTTTTGTGATAGGGTATAAAATGGGTCATTTTGCTAAAGTGGTCTACAACCACCACAATTGATTCTTTGCCTCTCTGTGTCTTGGGAAGACCCAAGATAAAATCCATACTAATGTCTATCGAGGGTTGTGTTGGTATAGGTAACAACATGTATTCACCCTATGATTCTTTCCTCCCCTTAGCTCTTTTGCACACAACACATCACTCTAACACTCTATAAACATCTTTCAACATTCCCTGCCAATAAAGGTGCACATTTAATAATTCCAATGTCCTCTTCCTACCAAAATGTCTAGACAACCCTTTAGCATAGGCTTCCCTTACCAACAATTTCCTGACAGATCCTGAAGGTATACAAAGTTTCCCCCTTTTATACTAGAGTCCATCCACTATATAATATCCATCAACTACTTCCCCTCTAGAGCATTGATCAATAATCAACTTAAAATGTTCATCAACAACATATTGTTCTTTCATCAACTCAAACCCAATTAACTTTGATTGAAGAGATGTAATGAGTACATACCTACGAGATAATGCATCAGCCACAACATTGGTGTTCCCCTTCTTATATTTAATAACATAGGCAAAACTTCCTAGAAACTTCACCCCCTTTGCCTGGCGCTTAGACAATTGTTGTTGACCTTTGAAATGCTTCAACGACTTATGGTTAGTATAGATAATAAACTCCTTAGGAAGGACATAATGCTACCAAGTCATTAATTCCCGTACTAAGGAGTAGAGCTCCTTATCATATACGGAGTAGTTTAAGGATGCACCACTCAATTTCTCACTGAAATAGGCAATAGGTCGCTTGTTCTGCATTAATACAGCTCTGATCGCGACCTGTAATGCATCACACTCCAGCTCAAAGGTCTTTTCAAATCTGGTAGCGCTAATACTGGAGCACTAGTCAATCGAGCCTTATAATCTCTTCGCTCTTCTGAGATCGCTCTCCCCACACAAAGGAAATACTCTTCTTAGTTAACTCGGTCAGAGGATTTACAATGTTACTAAAGTTTCTGATAGATCTTCTGGAGAAAGAAGCCAAGCCATGAAAGCTCCTTATATTAACTGTTGATTGTGGTGTGGGCTAATCCACTATGGCCCTGATTTTCTCTCCATTAACCCTGACACCAAAACCGGATACTAAAAAATCTAGGAAAATCACCTCTGATTAGCGTAAAGAATACTTCTTGAGATTCCATAAAACCTCTGATCCCTTAACACTAAAAAGACTGATCGCAAATGATCTATATGACTCTCCAAATCTCAACTGTATATTAATATATCATCAAAGTAAACGACAACAAACCTGCCTAAGAAGTCCTTCAAAATGTGATATATGAGTTCCATGAAGGTGCTGGGTACATTGGTCAGACCGAATGGCATTGCCATCCACTTATACAATCCATGGCATGTCTTAAAAGCAGTCTTCCATTCATTTCTTGCCCGCATACAAATATGGTGGTAGCCGCTCTTAAGGTCAACTTTAGAAAATACCTATGCACCATCAAGTTCATCCAACATGTCATCAAGCCTAGGAATAGGATACCTATACTTAATGGTAATTTTATTGATGGCCGGACTGTCTATGCACAAAAGCCTTGTACCATCCTTCTTTGACACTAGAAGTGTAGGAACAACACAAAGACTAGTACTCTTTCTGACATACCTATGCTCTATCAACTCATCCATGTGTCGCTTCAGTTCTTTAGCTTCTTCGAGGTTCATGTGATAGGTAGATCTATATGGTAGGGTTGCTCCAGGCTACTGATCAATGGCATGTTCAATACCTCTCTATGGCGGTAATCCCTTATGCAATTCCTTAGGGAAAACATACTCCTCCAACAACTGTTTCACAGCAAAAGGTACCTACTCTTGTTCATCAGCTTCCAACATAAATCTGACCTACAATAAATACAATGGTCTCTTATCCTAGATAGCTTTCTCAAGTTCTTTCTGCCCCATAAATAATGTTTTCTTCTTAATGGCCCTATTAATCTATCTCTGTGCCTCTTATACATTGGCTGGTGACATAAGATCTAGAACAATCCTCTTACCATCCTTCTAAAACATATAGGTGTTTCTAAACCAATCATGCAATACTCTTTCTAATAACCATGGCCTCGTAAGTAAATATGCGAAGCACACATAGGAAGGATGTCACCTAATGCTAAATGGAACCATAACCGTCTGAGTCACATGTAGATCGCTTTGCTCACTCAACCAATGCAATTTATACGGATTAGGATGTGGAGTCATAGCCACTTTTAGTTATCAACTAAGGAAGCAGCCACACAATTGGTGTAACCTCTTCCATCAACAATGAAAGCATATAGGTTACCCTTGACCTTGGAAGAAATGTGGAATAGGTTTTCCCTCTGTTCTTCAATAGAAGGAAAAGTATTCATAACCCGATATAATACATTAATAGCCAAATACTAATCATCCTCTCGGTCTCCATGCACCTCAGCATCGGCATCGGCTTCCCCATAATGCATCTAACACTGTTGATATATCTTTTGCTTCAGCCAACTCTTCCTCCTTACCCTCACTTTTAATCTCTATAAAAATCATCACCCTTAAATTTGGACACTAGGCTTCTACATGTCCAAAATTTAAGCACTTGAAATATTTGATTTGATGGGTTTTCCCACCTAATGATCCTGCTATCTCCCTTTTGTTCTTAGCACCATAAAATCCTGTCCCTATCTCAATAAAATTCCTTTCCCCCTTAGCATCCACAACAGCTGCACTTTTATCAATAGCCTTACCAGATCCCCTTTTATCTACATTCTTACTATCTAAGCTATAGGATTTATTAGAGGAGCTATACTTGTCAGTTTCATTCTCTATAAACATTAGAATGTCTCTACCTTTCGACTTTCATAGCTAGCTAGATGGCCTCTTCAAATGTACTATCATTGCAACTAAACGATACATGCTATCTTATACTTTAGGCCTGAAACAAATCGTGCCATCGTTTACTCATGAGGTTCAGTAGCTCCACATCGTATCATCAGTGTCTTAAATTCTTGGACATACTCATCCATTATTTTTCCTTCCTGCCTCAATGTTTGAACGCGCATGAACAACTCATGCCAATAATACTATGGAAAAAATCTCCACCTCAAAACTCACTTCATATATTGCTAATTTCTGATCTCTACCTCTCCATCTCTTCTTCAACTGGCAACTATGTTTTTCCACTACAAAGCGGCGTATCCCATGAACTTGACAGCCATTAAGCATACCTGAGTATGATCATCAATGTCGTAACACTCCAAAAGCCCTTCAACTTTATCTTCCCAGTCAAGGTAATCATTAGCAGATCCCCCTCCAGCAAACAAAGGAGTTTGCAACTTCACATATTCTAGTTCCCTAAGTGGTTGGAACTCATGGTTATGATCATAATCATCCTCAAATTATCACCTCCCCTTCTCGATAAGCATTGTTGTTACCTCCAATTCTCCTTCCTCTATTTTGTCCTCCTACTCCTTCCCTTTGAACATCATTAATTACAACCTAAGGTGGTACCTATGTGTTAACCATGGGCTGTTGCACTAGTGTCATTCGATCCACTCATGTGGCAAGGTTGTGATGATAGTAGTTAAATCCTGTAACTAGGAATGTAAACGAGTCGGGCTTTTTCCGGCTCTCAGGCTTGGCTTGTTTATTTTTTAATAGGCTCAAGTTGAGCCGAGATTTTAACGAGCTTGAAATATATATGTAGGCTTAGACCCGAGCCAATTTAGTTTTTTCAAGTCTAAGCTCGACCCATTATGCTCATTTATCTAAACGAGTCTAATGATCCGAGCTTAGGTTTTTGGGCTTGTTTAGCTAAATGAGTTTAAACTTGGCTCGTTTAGCATATATAATTATTTTTTAATTATATTTATAACATTAAATTAATATAAATAATTAGATATAATATTATATTAATAATATAATATCAATATTATATATTAAACGAGCCCTTAACAAGCTTGTTAATGAGCTTGGCTTGCAAGCCCTTAATGAGCTTGTTTGCAAGCTAGCTCGTGAGCTTGAGGACAAGCTTAGGCTCAACTTGTTTAGCTAAATGAGCTTGAGTTGGAGCTCGAGCTCAACTCGTTTAGCTAAATGAGCTGAGCGGAGTCGGGCCTGAAACAAGCTTAGCTCAAGTAGCTCACAAGTAATTCGGCTCGTTTGCAGCCCTACTTGTAACTATTCTTATATTGTTCTCCTACCTCCAGCAATTCGATGTCCCTGTACTTCTCTAACCTAACTATTACCACCATTCCTAATTCCTTAATGTACATTATCATTCGACATGATGTGTAATCATTTGATCCTTCAATTACCTGAGTAGTAATGAAAAAAATGGTTCAATAAATTTGTCGAACACCTTGTGAGCGACTAAGACCTTAGCCTCCAAGCCTCAGACAACACAATACTCTTTCGATGTCCACTCACAATAGACACTGCAACACTACACAATCACAACACAAACCCTAATTCGAATTTGGCTCTGATACCAAAATTATGATATGCTTAAGGTAGGAATCGACCAGACAATCAGTTTGAACAATAAGAATGCTGAACGCACGAATCCAATTCTTAAACCAAACGACAAGATAAACCTTAAACTCTTCTCGGATATGGTGCACCAATAAGAGAGTGGTTCTAGCACAATCTTTGTTGGTTCTAGCATGGTCTTTGCTGATATTACACACAATAAATTCTAGTGTCGTCATTTGCCACAATCCAACAAGTTGATAAGAAGAAATTAAAGAGAAAAGACTCCAATTAGGTTTTTAAACTATTAAAAACAATCCAAGTTCTCATTACAAAGGATATTTATAGTAGTTCCCAAAAAAAAAAAGAAAATACCTATCAAAATTAAGAAATATAAAATCAAAGACAAAATAACTAACAAAGTCATGTTCCTTGAAGGAAAGCCATCGGCCTTGAGAAGGAATACTGCTAGACTTAAAAGAAGAAAGCTGCTGGCCTTGAATCGACTTATAAGGACAGCTATCGACCTTTAACTGCTACTTTATTTGCTTCATTCGTTGCATTTTCTCGATGTACAAACAAATGGATTTCATTAAAATTATACCTATACAAAGAAAAAAAATCAACTAAGCGAACTTTGTCTGGTTCCATATTATCTCGAATCTATTTCTATCTTGGAACTATTTTAGGGTGATTCAAGATATAAGCTGCATTATCACTAATGGGGTAGGGATTGGTCTATCCTCAAATCTATAGATTTTTTTTCCTTAAAATGAGAAAAAGAATGAGTAATGAATAAAATTCTTTTGCCCTGCTTCTTAACCATGCCTAAATGATATTTTCAAACCTCCTCCTCACTCATGGGTGGTAAAAGTATGAGTATGCCCATCCTTTTGGTATTAATTAGTATGTACGTGGTTATTAGTCATACAATGTTCTCCTATTGAATTGATCATGGTCTTCTAAGAATCATATGAGTTGTATCTTGAAGACGTTGGGTTTTGCTTCAAGTGTTCAAATATGTGTCACGTAGATCTTGTACCTACATGTGATTTCAGAGTGTTGATGATGAGAAATTGACACTTGAATACTTGATGATGAGATGACTTGGAGATAATAATGGGAGAGGAATAAATAATCTTAATTTCTCAATTGCATAAGTGGTAGGTAAAGAAGAGAAGACTTCGCATACCAACCTTAGAGTGTTGAAGAAATTGAAATAGCAATACACTTGAGTTGCCTATTTGATCCTTATGAGCAAGGCTTCATGTATGGAATGTTGTTTGTCTTCTCTCTTCAAAAGTTAGAAATGAAAGGAGTGAGTAAATATTCTAAGCACCTAGAGCGGACCACAACCATTAGATCATCTTAGTGATTGACGGATGAGATGGAACAAGATTCATGTCATGCTTATCATAAATAAGCTCATATGTGCTAAAACCAATGCCATCCTCTTATGTGCATGAACCTATTTAAGAGGTTAGATGTGGTGGATTGGTTCAACTATCCCTATTCTAAGCCCACTAAGCCAAATTGTCCTAAATTATCTCAACAATGAGCCGCACTTACTGAACCCTGTCATTCAGCCTACAAATCAAGCCTAAATCAATAATAAATATATATAATTTTAAACTCATTTACACATCTATAATGATTACATCACACATTACCTCATTTTCATACTTTCCAATCATAATTGGTACCTTAACTTGCTTGTACTCATGTAACACCCCTTATTATTAAACCAAAGAATTCCTCAAGTATTTGACTGTGATATGGTGTAAAGCTTCAATTTCGAAAGAAACTCCCAATATATTATGTTTTTACAATTCACTCCATTAAAAGTGATAGCATAAGTTTTTTGATTTGCTAAACCCTTAGTGTAAGATAAATTCTCCTTTTGACCACTCCATATAGATTGTGTCTTTTACATCTTATCTCATTACCAAAGTCTTTAAACTGTCTCTTTTCCTCTTGATATGTTTAGAAATTTCAACAAAATAAATGATAGCCTTCTTAATATCATTATCCACTTCCTCCTCCTTCCCCTTTACTCATTATCTCAAGTTTCTAATGAGGCCCATGCTAGTGATGTTCCCTAGCCATATAGATTTTATGTCATTTGAATATTTATTATCTTTATAATATGATCGATTTCATTTATCAAAGTTATTGTTGGCCTTTTTACTTTGATAAAATGATTCCATGAATAAATTTTTATTCCTTATGTCATTAAATTATATGACTTTAATAGTAAAACCATAAGGCAGGAAATAACTTTATTTTAAATTATCCTTAGTTGTTTATTACATGGAATAATAATTGATAAAAATACATGCACCACTATGCCATAAGATAGGTTTCTAAACTGATTTTAAGCTCACTTAACCAACCATTACTCTTTTATCAATTATGTGCCGATTCATGCAATTCAACAATGATAATAAAGAGATAAGGAAGGAGAAAATCACGGGCATCTAACATGGAGTTTAGCTAGCCCCCTAATCTCTATAGTCCATAATTGCCTCACTCAAGGAGGACTTCACACTTCATTCAAACAAAAATTCCTCAATGAGAGGACTTCACATCAATGCCTCACAACTGAGGACTTCACATTGCCTCACAAAGAGGACTTCACTCAATGTCTTAACACATTAGGACTTCACCTATTGCCTAACATAAGAGAGGACTTCACTAAAACACTCAAACAAAATATATGAACAGTGTATTACCATAGTAGCTCACTAATCTCACTATGGTAATATTCACATAACAAAAAAAAAAAAAAAAAAAACAATTTAAGAGAGTACTTTTACATAATATCATCTTATTAAGATCTACTCTCTTATATTAAAACACCTCAAACACTCTATTGATAATCTCTCAACACAAACTAGTCGTTGCCCCCCAAAACTACCACCAATTTTTGGATTTGAAAGTTTGTAACCACTATGTTTTTTGCCTAAATAGAGCATACTAGTGAGTTGGTCGATTTTCCACTAGGCAGCCTATCCAATCAAGCTCAAAATCAAGGGTTCAGTTTTGTCTGCTGTTGCTTCTGGCCAGTTCAATACTATTTTATATTTCAGCCATAACTTTCTCATCTAGACTCCAATTGAGGTGATTCAAGATGCTACGGAAAGCTTATAGAGAGTTCTATAATTTCATGTTTTGAGATTTGATAGATTCTAAAAGCATTAGGGTCTAGAATGTGCTTGAACTCACCTACAAAACAAGTACAAACAAAAAAATACAAATATATTAAAGCCCAAACATATCATAAACTAGTTTTTCTTATTAGATATAACTTAACTAAGTTGTGAAGCATTTGTGCAATACATTTTTCTCATCAAAACAAGATTGTAACCCCCACATAGTTCAACAATAATGAATTAAGACTTGTTTGTTGGCTTAATAATGATCACGTTTTATTGATCATGGATATGAGATATCGATTCAGCATATGGATACATATAAGAGTACAATTTTATTTGAAGGACAAACTATAAGAGTATTATATGGATCAATATGATAAGTCTTTCTCATTACAGTGTTGTTTTAGTCCTTTGACCTGATGACACCATGAATTCCTACATTGCAAGTTTTGTGTTTTGATTCAGCTCTTTATCATCTTTAACTAGGTAATTATAAGGTTGTGCTTAGATATGGAATAAGTTATGTAGAGGAATATGAGTTTTTGTGGTCCTTCTCATTAATTTGAGAGAAATATCTTTCAAGCCTCTTGATGAGTAAGATTGAAAAATGCATGGCCATGCTCGAATGAATCGATGAGAAGTTGTCAATATAATTTGCTTAAGTAAATCAGACTTTAGATTCAAAAAATAGGTAATTAAATAATATAAAAGTGTATTGATCCACATCTTATGTTTAATAATAAGATATCATGTGAAAAAGGGACTAAATTACTGACTATTTAATAGGTAGAGTTGATGAAGCAAGGGTGGTTACAATCTTATTTTGATGAGAAAATGCATTGCACAAACGCTCCATAACTTATTTAAGATATATTTAATAAGCAAAACTTGATTTTGATATGTTTAAGCTTTAATGTGCATGTATATGTTTGTATTTATATGTGTTTTGTTCTCTACTGATTGTGTAGGAACAAATTATCATGCCTTAGTCTTGATCGTAGCCTTAATTGCGTACTTTATTGAGGGCTCGATTGGTCCAATCAAAGGGTAAATCTAAGGCACAATGAGTGAAACAAAACAAGAAAGCACAACCTTGATCGCAACCTCTATTGCAGGGTAACTCGAGAGGTTGACAAGTTTAACTCTAGCGCATGATAAGTATAAATCTAAGGCTCGACGAGTACAAACTTAGTCATGAGGTAAATCGAGGCATGGCAAGTTTAAGGCTCGACAAGTCTAGGGTGCGATAGTTTAAAAAATAGTCATTAAAGACTTTCAAATTCGGCCATTAAAGGTTCTTTTAGTGGAAAACGGCTATACTTTTAAAGCTGCTATATATAAAATGTTTGGGGTGTTTTTTGAGAGAGAGAGAGAGAGAGAGGGGGGGGGGGGGGGGAAGGGAAGAGAGTGGAGCTTAACTTGCATAGATTATGTAAAAACACTCTCCCATTTTGTGTTTGCATTTGTTAAGTGAATAGTTTTATTTGTGAGATCAGTGAGCTAATATTATAAGACACTATTGACGCATTTATTTATAAGTGTTTTAGTGAAGTCTTTTTGTATTTGAGGCAATAGGTGAAGTTCTCATGTGTTAAAGCGCTTGTGTAAAGTCCTATGTGTATGTAAATAATTGGTGAAGTCTTCATATATTGAGGCACTTATGTGAAGTCTTACGTATATAGGCAATTTGTGAAGTCCTCATATGTTAAGGTAAATGTGTGAAGTCCTACGTGTGTATAGGCAATTGGTAAAGTACTCTTAACAAGGCATTTGTGAAGTCCTCTGTGTTGAGGCATTAGTGAAGTCCTTGGTTGTGAGGCATTTGTGAAGTCCTCTTCGTAAGGCATTATTGTTTGAATGAAATGCATGAAGTCCTCCACGTGTGAGGTAATTATAGACCATAGAGACTAGGGAACAGGCCGAACTCCACATTAAATCCGGTGTAATCATTTCCTTCCCTTATCTATTATTGTTTTAATTGTGTGTGAAAGGATAAAAGAAATAATTGTTGGTTAAGTTAGCTTAAAATCGGTTTAAAAACCTAACTTATAGCTTCCGCTTCCGCACGCATGAGTGTAAACAAGCCTAACTGCTCTTTAATTTTTTTTCTTCCAATAGTCAGATCATCGATCTTCACTTAATTTAGATAGGCATAATGTCTTACTAGAGACTAATTATGTCTTGTAGGTCTAATAGTTGTTTAGGATCTACTGTCAATACTAGGTAAACCTATAAGGCTGCATACAAAAAAGCAAATAAAATAGGTTACAGGTTTATAGTTAAACCTAACAGGAATTATTAATATATTTATTATTCTTAAATGGTTTAAGAATAATAAATAATTATTGGAGAAAATAATAACTAATAAAATAGTGTATTTTTACAAAATATTATTATTTTCTTATAAATCTCTCATTAGGGTTTCTCACTCTTCTATATATAGATATAAACAGCTTCTCCTAAGGTTTGTAATAAGACATCATTACATCAAATTAGACCTGCAGAGAAATTCTACAAACCTAAAGGAGAGAGGAAAAAAAACCGTGCTTCTTTGTGAGAGAATTCGTACATGAATTAGATTCGTGATTAAGCGCATCCACTTACTTTTGATTATCCCAAGCCTTCCTTTAGAACCACACACCAAAAACAGAAGGATCAAGCTCTAAGGTCACTCAAGAGAAGAAAAAGTTCGAAAAAAAAAGATATATTCGAACTCTCATCAAAATATCACATATATAGATTTTTTATCCTATGCTGACCATAAGCCAGCGACTTTTGTGTGTAAGCCGGCGGCCTTGATGTGTAAGTCGGCGGCCTTTGGCCGGCTTTCACTCATACGTTGCCATCTTTCACAATTTCATTTGCAAATCATCTGAAGCTCCAAGGGTAATACAAAGCTGGCAACCTTGTACCCAAAGCTGATAGCTTTAAGCCAGTCTAAAACCTCCCTTTCTTATTCTTCGCTAACACATCCTCGGGTCCAAATCTATCTGTTAAATGACAACATTAACCTCTTAAATATCTTATATTACAATACGACCCTTCATTATAGATTAATTATTTGTATATTACAGCATCACTAGTAGGTATCGGTCATATTTAGGTGAAAGTCACTAGATAGCAGTAAAAAACATTCTAAAGTATTTGAGAAGGACTAAGGATGTGGTTTTGACATATGGAGGACAAGAAGGTAATCTTGTTGTAAATGGCTACACATATGCCAATTTTAAGTCTAATTCAAATGATTTCCGATCGCAATCTTTTTATGTGTTTTGTTTGAAATGAGGTACTATAAGCTGAAGAGTTCTAAACAGGACACAGTTGCAGATTCTACTATAGAGGCTAAGTATATAGCAACAATAGATGTAGCTAAAGAAGGAGTTTGGATCAAGAAGTTCATTAGCGCTTTAGGAGTCGCTCCTAGCATTGTAGATCCAGTGGACCTTTATTGGGACAATAATGGGACCATTGCATAGGTTAAGGAACCAGGAGCACACCAGTGATCCAAACACATACTCAGATGTTACCATATCATTTGAGAGATCAACGATAGAGGAGATGTTAAGATATGCAGAGTGCCTATAGATGATAATGTTGCAAATCCATTGACTAAGCATCTTCCTTAGTTCAGACATGATGGTCATACTGGAGCATTAGGCATTAGACATTAGACTTATGTTTGACCGGGCCTAGTGCAAGTGGGAGACTGCTAGTGATTTACCCTTGGCCATATGGATTTTATGTCATTTGAATATTTATTATCTTTATAATATAAGTCATATCATTTATAAAAGTTATTATTGGCCTTTTTAATTTGATAAAATGATTCCATGAATAAATTTATTATTCCTTATGTCATTAAGTATGTGACATTAATAGTAAAAACATAAGGCAAAAAATAAGTTTATTCTAAATTATCCATAATCATTCATTATATGGAATAATAATAAATTAAGACTAGTATGTTGGTTGAATGATAATCACATTTTACTTATCACAGATATGAGATATTGATTTAGCACATAGATACATTTAAGAGTATATTGTATTAGAACGACTAACTATGAGAGTACTATATGGATCAATATGATAAGTATTTCTCATTACAGTATTATTTTAGTCCTTTGACTTGATAACACCATGGAATCTTACATAGCAAGTTTTGTGTTTTGATTTAGCTCTTTATCATTTTAACCCAGTAACTGTAAGACTGTGCTTGGATATAGAGCAAGTTATGTAGGGAATGTGAGTGTTCGTGAAGGAATTTGTTTCTCTCATTAATTTAAGATAGACATCTTTTAGGCTCCTCTATGAGTAAGAATGAGAACTGCATGGCTGTGCTCGAATGAACTAATAAGGAGTTTCAATGTCATTTGTTTAAGTCAGTTGGACTCTTGATTTAAGATATAAGTGATTAAACAATATAAGAGTGCATTGATCCGTACCTTATATTTAATCATAAGATATCATGTGACAAAGTGGCTAAATAACCAATTGTTTAATAGGTAGGGTCTGATTACTGACTTTCACTTAATTTGGATAGGCATAATATCTTGCTAGAGACGAATTATGTCCTGTAGGTTAAATAGGAGTTTAGGGCCTATTACTAACATTAGGTGAACCTACAGAGTAGCACACAAAAGTATAAACAAAATAGATTACAGGTTTGTATATAAACCTCGTAGGAATTATTATCATATTTATTATTCTTAAATGGTTTAAGAATAACAAACAATTATTGGAGAAAAATAATAATTAATAAAATAGTGTATTTGATTATGTATTATTATTTTCTAATAAATCTCTCATTAGGGTTTCTCGCTCGTACATATATAGATATAGACAGCTTCTCCTAGGGTTTGTGATAAGACATCATTACATTAAACTAAACCCACAGAGAAATTCTACAGACTTAATAGAGAGGGAAAGAAAAATCATGTTTCTTTGTGAGAGAATTCCTACACGAATCAAATTCATAATTGAGTGCTAGCACACATCTTAACCTTTTTTAGTGTTCATTTGCATATGGATACCATAGAGAGTGCTCACTACCTACAGCATCTTATGATCCGCTCCATCATCAAATTCGAAACTGTACAAAAGAGGTAATTTTCGAAATTCCTCTTGTGTTCAATTTATTCGTTAAACACATAGATCCTAAACTATTTAGGGTTTTAATTTTATAATTCCCACTGCAAACCTATTTTATGAAACCCTAAAATCTAACAGCCCTTAACTACCAAACTCAATAGTTTGGATATTGAGTAACAATAAGCCCATGAATTAATCATTTGAAGTATTACACTACATTTAATCCCTTTTTCCTTTACTATTCCTATTCAAAATCTTTGTCATTAAGCTCATGAGTATCATTTTCCGAACACTCCCACCTTGCTCAAATTTTTGCTCAACTAGCACTCTTAAAACCATTCCTCATATAACCTCTACAATCATTACTACCTATAAAGTCTTATGGAGATTTCCAAAAATGTAGCCTAGAAGAAGCAAAAAGTGGCCTAGTGCAAGTCCTTTGATGGTAATCTTAAGCTCACTTGTCAACTATATAACATCATCAAACGTACCATAGAAATGTAGCTCTACATGAATCCTAAATCTTATGCTTTAACCCCATATTAAACCTAGCAATTATTTGCTCCTTAGATTCATTAAGCTAGCACTTTATCATCAAAATTTCAAACCCTTAGAGATAATTGTCTACACTATTGTTCCCTTTTTGCAAAGCTTGCAACTTTAAAAGGGTCTATTGACATAGTAAAGTAGTATAAAAGCGTTTCCTTATTTGTCTCTCTCCTTAGGTGAATTACATCTCTTTCTCCATCATTCAAGTGTTGTAGTTTTAATATTTTCCATTGCAAAACCATAGGATTGACAAATTCAAGTGAAGCCAACTAAACTTTAGCCCTTTCCTAATGTTTATAAAATTTAAATACTCTTTCTTTCTATGCCTATTCCCACTTTAAGTGATCATCTGATGAGCCATTTGCTCTAAAAGTGGGGATTTTAAGCTTTATAGTTTCTACTCCTAAGAATGAGTTTCCCTCTCCAAATGAAAATCATCTTTAAAATTTTTGTCCTTTTAAGGTTACTTCATCAACTTCATGACACCCTCAAATCCCACTTGCACCTCTACCTCTTCTAGGCTCTTCATCTATTTCTATCAAGCTAAAAACTGATTTTGCAAAGTCAATAGCGTCTTCATCAATATGCAAACACAACATCAGCCGCTAGGAAATATTGTGAAGAACTCTAGATACTTTGATAATCTCCAACTTAAAAGCTCAACATATGTTCCTATAACACACCACAATCACTTTAGTACTATAAAATAACCCCACAAGTATCCACATTAATTTCAACAACTACCATAATATTAACAATGGTAGTAATATAAACAAACTCCACCTAGTGACTTCAAATGTAACAAGGCTAGGGAAGGTAAAACTTACTACTTCAAAGCATGTTGAACTAGGAAGCTACGCTGCCATGTGATTATGATATTATCCAAGGGGAGGAAACTTAAGTCAAGACAATCAACAACACATAACGAACTAAAACTAGTGATTTTATTTTATTATTTTTATTTGCTTACTGGAAATAAGGTGGATATAAATGAAAACAGTATTGGAGGTATGTCCTAAAACTAAGGGTGGGCATAGTTTAGTTAACTGGTCCATCACCCTTTTTTTTTTTTTAAATTGAATTGAAATGATCAATTTTTTATTTTATTAAACCGAAACCGGTCCATCATTAATGGTTAACAGTCTTAATAGTTAGCTATTTTTTGGTTTTTTTTAATTTTCAGTTTTTAATCATTTAACGTAATGGTTAACTAAAAGTTACAATTAATTATATTTCAAGTTATAATCATGAAAAATTAGACCATTTTATTTCATAATTATATTAAAAAATTGTAAATTAACATGTCAAATAACATAATTACATTAAAAAATTGCAAATCAACAAATAAAAAATAATAATAAAACCAATAAATTATGAACATAAGTCTAATACTTACTTCAAAATGTTCTAATCAATACATGTCTCAAATTACTAGAATTCAATAATTGAAAGTTGAACACTTTCTTGTATTCTACAAATTACATGAATATTAAGAAATATTAATTATATTTATATATTATATATTTTATATTTTTTAATCAAAACTATCGGTTTTTGTTGATTATAAACTGAAACCAAACAAGAAAATAAAAAAAATCAAAAACTATAACCCTAAACCAAAATTGATAGACTAGTTAACCATATTTTTCATACTGATTTTTTGGTTTTGATTCGATTTTTCGGTTTCATCAGTTTTGCACACCCCTAACTAAAACTAAATAAAAACTAAATTTGAAGCCTAAATGAGTGTTTGGGCAAAATTCAAATATTAAAATTGTTTTAAGGTGTTAAAGGATCACAAAAACCTAATAACAAGTTCACCACAACATTAAAAGATTAGTAAAAGGGATTAAAAGATACTACTAAAAAATCATTAAAATGATTGGATAGAGCTTATAGAGTATAATAAGGAGATTTTTAAAATGTAAAAGTTTGTTATGAAACCCTAAAAAGCCTTTTAACACGTTTGGTGAAAATTTGTAAACATATGTAAATAAAATCCAACTCATAATAAGAAAATATTAGCAAGATGTAGAGTTTGATTTACAAAACCTAAAGCTATTGGCTAAATGGTTGTAGATGATAATTCAGGTGTTTGGCTCCGTGGATGAATATGGACATAGGTATGATACAGTTCTGAATCGGGAACCGAATCAGACCGTCTGGCCAACTTCGGAACAGGCTGATGAACTATCGTTTTTCGGTTCCAAGACAGTTCTATAGCCTAAATTAGAGAAAAAAATTAAAAATTATATTAAATATAGAATTATTAATATTTACATTATTCCATTTTAATATCAAAATTTATTACCTATTTACAATATATAATAAATTATCACCAATAACATAAATAAACATAATTTAAAATCATATATAATTTAATTTTTATAAATTTCTCATAAAAGTAAAATCCATTTTTTTAATAATGTGAGACTATTTTTTCTATGATAATTTTCTTTTTATCCTCTAAAGTATTTTACGATCTCATATTAATAGCTACAATTGATATTAGTTGTGTTTGTATATAAATAAAAGCACATTCTAAACAAATTTTTAAAAGCTTTGGTCAAACAATTTAACACTTTTAGGCTCAATAATTAATTGTTTTGAGTTTAAAATTTATTTTATTAAAAACTAAAATTTTTTTTTTTTTACTTAAAAAAAAGCGATTCCACAGTTTCAAAACCAAAACCAAGAATCGCCGCTTCCATAGAATTGGATCAGAACCATAGGAGATGATTCCAGCTCCGATTCCTCATTTTCAAAATCCAAAACAGGCAATTCTAGTTCTAGTTTGATTTAGTTTTGAAAACCATGCCTATCTTTAGATGAATGCATTACAAGAGGCCTAATGGGAGTGAGTAAGCATCTTCATGTTGGTTTCAACTTTAGCTACCGTTTAGATGGCACAAGGGTTCCCATTGGAATGTTAGAGCCTACGTTGTAATGTGTCAATTTTTTTTATTCTTCTCATAATACAAGCCACTATATTCTAAACTCAATTCTCTCTTGGAACTATTCTAGGGTGACGTGAGGTTTTAGTCGCATCACCTAGTAAGTATTAAACAATGAAGTATCATTTGGGCCAAAAAAAAAAAACAATGAAGTATCATTATATGGTACAAACATATATGTAATCAACACTTAATTTTTAATTATTTGACTTCAAAAGTATTTATTAACATAGCGATGATAATTACTCTAGTAAATTTTTGGGCTTATATTATTCACTTATTTACACTTTAAGAAATAAACATATAAAATAAAGCAATTATCATATAAAAAGCTTTTGGTTTAATAATTGTAAATCTAAAAGTTTCAGTAGTATTAAAGCAAGAAATGATTATGCATCTCTTTCAAAATCCTTATTATGTTAATATTTTCCATACATTATTAAAATTCACAACTATTTTATAATCTATTATACGTATTGTAATAGATTCTCTTTCTTTAATTCTTGAGATGTTTAAATAGGAGATCAACATCAATAAAATTAGAAAGCAAGCATCAGATGAAGAAGAAGATGGCAATCACTTTACTATAGAGCTTGTTTCACTTTTGGCACTGCACAAGACATGCAAAACTTTAAAATTGTTTGGAAATTATTTAAAGCTAAATATTTATTACAATCATTACTTCAATCTCCTCTTATGTGATTACTTGCATTTGATAGATGTGAGTTGTTGTTATCTTCATATTATATAAAATGATATGATCTACTTGTATCAAGTCGCAACCTACTTTTTTAAAATTAACGTACCATAATCTTTTTTTTTTTTTATCTACCACTTTTGATTCGATCTATTATTTTAAAACTAACCTACTACTTTACACGCAAGATCCAACGGTGGACCTTAAGATTTTCACATAAGTCACATGTATGCAACTTGACCCAATAGTTTCCCTATATAAAATGTTCGTCCTCTTATCCGCTCTAATATTCAAGTACTTGCTTGGACGTTTGTACTGCTAAAACAAATAAAAATAAAAACCTTAAGACATGCCAGAATTTAAGCCAGTGTTGAACATAACCAAATTACATAGCAAATACTTTATGCCAGTTGGACATGCTGATTATTTACACCTAGTCAGGTAGGTTCCACCAAAGGAACAGATAGTAATACCGATTGTAATACATATTCAACCACAATTGAAGGTAATTTACAACATCAATTTTGAAATCAATGTAAAAGGTAATCACTGTATTCCTCTATCTCTATTTCTTATCTTAGGTTTCACTTGATGTGAATTGCTTGCTTCAACATCTCAAATAAGAAAGACTAGAGAATGAATATTTTAATTTTACTTGTAGCAACGGCACCACATAAATGCTAATAGTTACTGTGACATGAGTTACAAAGGTAATTGTAAAAATTACTAATTTGCAAGAAATATTAAAATTACAAAATGATAATAAATCTAGATTTTAGTAGTTTTTTTGTTTTTGTTTTTGTTTTTGTTTTCTTATGTTATTTTCTCATGTACGAGTAATGGTACCATCTTTTTTTTTTTTTTTACCAACAGATTTGTATTTTGTTGTGAAGGGGGTAAATTCAAATCCAGTTTGATGGGTTCAGAAACTATGAACAGAAACTTAAGGACCGCTGGATTTGAGGACTTGACAAGGAACTTGTGCTGATCCGGTTAGGCACACTTCAAAACATTAGACCCTGCAAGCCGCTGGTTTTGGGGAAAAGTTTCAGTAGATGTTACATGTCATGTGTAATATACACATGGGATGTAACTCCTAATGAAATTTTAACACATAGACTTATGGATGATGGTTACTTTGAAAACCACCCATTACATTATCCATGTGCTAGCATATAATTAGGAGTTACACACCATGTGTATATCCACATTGCGTGTAATACCCACCCAATATTTTTCCCTGGTTTTGGCTAAATTGGATTGAACCAACACGGATATGTAACATATATTTCAAGTGTTAAGATCTTATGATTAAGTGATATGAATACCGGTTTTTTAATGGATTAACCTAAAATTTTTAGAAAAAATTCTATAGTTTCATCATTAATTTTGATGAGTCAGTCCCGTTATTATTGAATGACTCACATCATATTCAACCGTAATTGAATTAATAAAATAGTTACTATTATAATTACTATATTTATTTTAATGGTTATATAGTTGACTAGATAGTTTTATTGACGGGACTTAGATAGTATTAGAAAGAAGAAGGAAAAAAAAAATTTTAAGTAATGCAAACTGTTGATACTTCAACGAGACTTTTGTCATACTGTTAGACTGACGCGTATACCCGTCATTTCTCACGATGTCATTTTCTTTTTTATGCTTTTATTAACTATATAGACGTAATTATTGCGGAAAATTCCTTTAGGAATGTTATCACCTCTTTTTCTCACAAAGAGATCTTCTACCTTTTATAGAAATCTTCCGCTTTTTGACTTTCTAAGCGGTATGACTATAATAAGATGGTTGAAAATACGTCCCTTTAAATAATTGATCGGCTATAAATAGATAAAGAAAAAAAGAAAAGAAAAAACAATTGAACAAGTATTGATAAATCTCCTAAATATTTAAAGTAAAACCTTATCTCCTTATAAATTATAAGAATCCACTTATTATTCTCACATTATTTCTATATCCCTAAATATTTATCATAAAACGGATTATAAATAATGTCAATAACCTTATAGTTTAGTGACATCCGATCTAGGTCCTCATTCTTGAGGTACCAAATTCGATTCTGTACAAAATCATACATAATAATAATCTTTTAGCTGTAGTGCACACTTTAGGACATATTTATATATTTTTAAAAGTTATAGAAGGTTAGTTCACCTTATTAATAGCCTATTCACTTCTCTATAAAAGAAAAGAAAAGAGAAATTAATTGAATGTGATTAAATAGGAACATAATAGATTTTAATAAAAATTATAAAGAATTCATTATTAAAAAATAGGAACGAATTGAATGTGATTGAATAGGAATATAATAAATTTTAATAAAAAAAAATATAAAGAAAACAAGAAAATGGCCTATGAAGCACAAAGCTTTAACCAACTAAACTAATAGGCCGGTTGAGGCAAATGTTTTAAAGCTCTCTAAATAAATCCTAAAATTCCATAAAACTTAATCAAACTACTTTAATTATATCCTAATGGGCTCTTTATGGCAAGGGAGAGATTCCCATCAGAAGATGAATATTATCAGTTTCATCATATTCTGATCATTTTAGTAGCATCATATTTTTTTTCTTTTTTAAACAAATATTTATCAAAAAATAGATAATGATGAAAAACTAACAGTTTTACTCATAAACTGACTAAACATATACGATATCAATATAAAACAGATATGATACAGGTAAGTTACAAAATACAGATTTGATACAGCTATAGTACAGATAAAAATCCAACAATCTAAACTAAATAGCTAGTCATGAAAGTAGGTATGGATATTTTATTGTTTTGCATACCAATTTGTTGTTTGGTATTTAAATGTAACAAATTAACTTAATAACAATACTATTCATCCAAAGTGAATGTGCTGTAAAAAGTTTAGATAATATATCAACATTCGACCAATCTATACTTTAAGAGCTTAGTTACAATTTTCCTTTATACAAATGTTTTCGAAAGTAATTAGAACATACAAACCTAAATAATTGCGAAATGTTTTACTTGTCGTATTCATTCAAGTAAGTAAAATAATGATGTATTAAGAAATTAGATAAAGATGCGGATTTTCTTTTCATTATCATGTATATAGAACTTGGATTGTAAATAAATTAAATTAAGATGAGATCAGATAATACAATGCTTACCGCAGTATTTAGTGTGGATGCAAATTCGATCGATATTTGACCTTGACTTGAGTATAATAAAACTTGTAAATTAATCAAGTCGAATAACTAAATTCATCCTCACTCATGATAAATTACTCAAAAAAAATTTAAGTCTGAATGGGAAGAAAGTCAAACCTAATTCACCTAAATTACGGATAGATTTGAATTTTTATCTTTATATCCTATTTGATATCATAATTGTCTGCGCAATGCTTTAAATCCAATGCTCCAAAAAGAAGGGGAGTGCAAAAAGAAATTAGGTGACAAAGTAATTGAAAGGAAGTAATGTTGGAACCCAAAGGACGATGAAGAGATGACGGATCTTATTCCTTGTTTGAATGCAATCATTTTTAAAGTGTCCTTTGGGGCTTGCCTTCTTTCACATTCATTTGAACAGGAAATATCCAATCATTCTCTTCTAGGAAAGACAGTGATGAGCTTTTAATGTATGAAATTACTGCGAAACGAAATATCAGATCGAGATTATTCCTATTTCGTTTTTCTTTTAACTTTTCTTCAATTTTCCTGTGTATCTTTGGGATTACATAAATTTTTTAAAATTAGGATATCGTTCTAAACATATGTTTTTTTAATAGTTTTAAATTATCAATCGGATATAGCAGAATTGAAAAAAATTAATTAATTAATGAAAAAATAAGGGAGTAAAAATTGGAAAGTCCATTTCTGAAATATTAATGTACGATCTTCCAAAGATAAGCATGACAACAATTTATAAAGCTTTTGGCAAAGTAGCCAACTTTTACTACTGTTCACTATCCACGCCAACTGTTGCTCAGCTCCCACCCATTCGGTGGTACAAATTGACTTGCTAAATAGTCAAATTTTGGGATAATGACGAATCACGTACCTGCATTTTTAATCTTTGACAATGCAGTATTTTTTTTTAAATTTTGGTACTACTTATATTTTTAAAATATGTGTAATTTAGTGATTCTATCAAATAATATATAATAGATGTTTATTTTGATGATGAGATAATTATAGGCTAAGTATCCATAGTTTTAATTTTTGGCAATTTTTTTATTATTTAGTATTGCATTTTTAGATTTTGGTAATATTTAGTCAAGTTTCTGTAATTATTTTATCATCAAAACAAATGTTTGTTAAATATTTTTAACAGAGAAATTGAATCGTAGAAGCATTAATTTATCAAAATCTTAAAAATGAGATACCAAATTGCTAAAAGCCAAAAGTAAAGATGCTTGGTCTGCTTTTATCTCAAATGTTAATATGCAAATGAAAAGCCCAAGTCTACCAACAAATGTTTGTGCAATAAATGTATAAGCATGGACTAGTTTTTTATTTTTATTCTTGAAATTAATTCCCATGCCTCAAATATATTTCATCTCTAAATTTGAGATTAATTAAGTCTTAATCTTTTATTCATTTTGTTTTAACAAACTCTCGATTTCAAATAAACAGCAGATAAAAACCGAATAGATGGAAAAAGACAAAACAAAACACAGTCCAAATCAAAAGGGTTCAAATCTTAGCGCTCCTGTGAGGTATTCAATTTTTGCTGTTGTTAATCGGAGGATGGGAACTTATACGAGGCTAACTTATCAGCATATCCATAAATTATTTGTTAACTAGGGATGATTCATGTGAATTTCCAAGTGCATTTTGCCGTCTATTAACTTTAAAATGATTGACATTCCAAACTGTTGTTAGAGCTTCAAATATTGCTACTAGAGTTTTTCTTTCTCTTTCTTTCTTTCTTTCTTTCTTTCTTTTTTTTTTTTTTTTTTTTGTAAAGCAACATATTCACGAGTATGTGTATATTTTCAAATATCATGGGAGGTAAAATCCCATCTTGAGAAATTAGGAATGTTATCCACTCATAAGTACTAGTTTTGGGGGGTGTGTATATATATATATATTATTTTGGGTCCAATTTGGGGGTGTATTTATAATTAACTATTAACTTATATAAATAATATTATTTAAGATGTCATTATTAATGAAAAATCACAAAAATTTAGATAAGACCCTATTTACGTAAGAATGGGAGAATTTGTCTCAATGATTGCCTCCCCTTTATCCATCTATTTCACTTTCACTACTCTCTATCGATCTAATCATATACTTTACCTAAAGTTGTGATAACTTGAAGGATTTAATCGATAGTGGCATAGCAATCAAGAAAAGAAAGAAGCATGAGTTGTAGAAGCATGCATGACACTATTGATCAAAGTGTGTACAAGCTAGAAGTGGTCAGCCCCACTTCAATTCTCATCGATCTTTTCCGATTAAAGCTCGATGGTGACATCAACATGAATCATAACATAGTTCTTCTGTTTTAAACGGAATATCGATCCCTGTCAAATTGACTTTAAACTAGGATGAAATTAGTGATGGTATGTCAGTGCATGTGATAGGTGCGACAATGTGCACATCCTTTAGGTAATAATGTTTTTAAGCATTAAGCTTTGTCCATAATTATTAAGAATTAATGATTATTCTTATTTCAAGATGGGATTTTAGAGCTGATGTTGTCTCTTATGACGTGGCGTCATGCTAATGGTGCAAAATGAGTTAATAGAAATTTATAAACGCCAAAACTCTACCTTATTGGCTTTACAGCATTATTATAGGATAAGATTTCTGATTTGGCGGAATCACTACAAAAGTAATGCTAATTGCTTTCAATTATTCATTATGATTTAGTTAACATTCAATTTGTGATTTCTTATTGGACATTGTGATTTCATATATGGTGGAACAGGTACAAAAATAATGCCAATTGCTTTCATTTATTCATTATGATCTAGTTAGCATTCAATTTGTGATTTCTTATTGAACACTAGGAGTCATATATTTCTATAGAATTAGTTGAATCATGAATTGTTGATGTACTAATTAAAGCTAATTATGGGTATAATGAGGATTATGTGACTTGAAGTCTTTGATGACTTATGTATTAAAATCAGAAGAAGAGCACAAATAAGAAGAATAATTGAACAAATGTTAAGAATTGTTGACCAAATTGTAAAAGGCCAACTAAACTTGGTTTGGACTTAATTAGACCTAAGCAATTTGAGGACCTTATATGTTTGGTGAATTGTCAAACAAAACATTTAAGAAATATGTTAAATAGGGTTTTGTGTTATTGAAATTAAAATAAGCTTACCTCTTTAGGTATTGACATTGCTTAAGAGCAAGTAGTTATGCTAGTATGGATTATTGTGTACATAGATGACAGCTTCTTGGTTGTTTATTTGTTGTACTTCACATTTTATCGTTATAATAGAAAAAAAATTGAAAATATACTCCTAAACTATTTTTCATGTAGGATATATGCTTTAAACTTTTAATTGTAGTTTTAACTATCTATAACTTCCGAAAATGTGCATATTGGCCCTAAATTGTCACTAAAACCTTTGCTTTTGTAGTTTAGGTGATGGTTATAGGTTAATTGTATATTTTCAAAAGTTATAAGGAAGCAAAGTTATACTTTAAAAGTTTAGAGGATCTATCTGTATTTGACCAATAATTTAAGAGGTTCATTAATAATTATCTCTATATCATATCGTTATACTTGTGAAATAGGCTCTTAAGTAAGCTATACCATGGTAATCATGTCCATTAGTGTTAGTTGTTGCATTACTTGTGTGACATAGGATATTTGTTGACATATTAATAATTGCATGTGCATATCATAAATTAACTTTACATTGTTGGTCTCACATAGGGAAATTAGAGTAGAAATTGCACAAATGGAGAATTGTCTAAGCAAAGGTTATCGTGTGGCTATGGATTGATTACTAACTGCCTAATAATATAGGATGAGAAAATAAGGTAACATGACTAATGGCTAAAGTAGTAAAATTGGAAAGTTCATGGAGGTTTAATTTGGAATAATAGGTTATTGATGGCTTATCTTGACAATTTAAATTAGATACAAATCGAATTAGACTCCAATCACCTTAGTAGGTGCTATGTACATGGCTCATGGACCGATCAATAAATACATGTAACAAGTTGGGATTTATGTATTGTGTTTGACATAGGTTGGTGAAGGACAAACTATCGATAATTGATCCTTGATAGGGAAATTAGTGAGAAGTAGTCGTCTAATTTTAAGTTGGATACGAAGGTTAAAGATTAAATATTAATGGCCAAATATGACTTAAGAATTGTCATAGCCAATCATGTTTAGTGGTATGCATTTATGTTAATGAAAGAGTAATTGTTAATCAAAATTTCCATTCCTTTAATTAGCTTCCTTTGTTCATTGAGTTTAAATATCACATATTAACTATGTAGCTAAGTGTTTTATGCTAAGTTAGTAGAAGTTTTTTGCTCAATTCTTGATAGTGAGCTAGGAGAATTTACTCAACAGGCTCCATAACTTATCTTGGTAAGACATGTAATATTTCAAATAAAGGGGAAGTTGGGAACTATAAGATGGGTGAAGGGGACATATTGTTATAACACCTTAGTTAAGGGTGCACAATAATCATTGTGCCCATTAATTTAGGATTTGTAGTAAGATATATTTTGGAGGCTACATGAATGGTCATATAAAAAAGTTTGTCTTAGAATTCTACTAGTCTTGCTGACCCTTCAAAAGGTGCTTCTAGACCTATAAAAGGAAAAAATTGTGAGTTAAACAACTAATAGGTTGTCTAGTAGGTCCACTTCAATGCTAAAGTTAGTGATTTGTAAGAAACAAATGTAGCAAAGTAATGGCAAGAGTGTACTCATATAGATGATTTACCGTTAACTCTTGTGGTCTATTTATAAGTGAGAAGGCCTAGCATATATGGCAAGTAGATCACCATAGTGAAAAGTGTATCTCGATATATTGAGCAAGCGTATGTTGATCTTCCCAAATGGTAATTCCAAGATTATCATGATGTGTTAGAGATAGTTAGCCATGTTTGTTGCTTTTCATTGGCATGAGATTGACCTGTCCAAGTTCTTTGGGAATCGCTCCAAGGTGTTATCTCTAATATTGAGTAGGGAGTAATTGAACTATTGTTGGCTAAGGCAACTCATTCTAATTTTGTGCAATTTATCTAAGGCTCTTTAAAAGTGGCAAAAAAAAAAAAAAAGAATCTAAGGCTCTTTAAAAGTCGAATAGAGCTCAAATAGTTTGATCCATGACTGGACAACTTAGTTTGGCCTAAGAATCAAATGTTCAAAATGGCCTATGAAAAAAGAAAAAAAAACCATTATTAATGAGAATGCATATTAAATCAAATCCATAAGAAAGTTTTGTGGTTGTATATCTACATTTTAAAATAAAATATCCAAAACTCGGATAGTGCATAGACAACTATCTAGATGGAGAAGGGAAAGTGCTCATAGTTCAATAATTGTTTCATGTAATCCCACCACCACTCAACTAATACAATCATAAGAAAAATCTCTAATATAAATTTCAATACAAGTCAATTAAAACCTGATTCACCTTGCCCATGTGACTTGTTATTACTCACCTTTGCATTTATTACTTGATCGCTTAAATTTGAAGTCTTAGTACCATAGAATCTACAAATTATAAGCCCCAAAGTGCTTTCATACAAAAAATTGCTGTCATGTTTAACTCTACTCATCACTAATAATGAGGATATTATTCGCCTTGGATCCTCATAAAAAGAGGCAAAAGAACATGAAATATGAAAAAGAAAAGAAAAGAAAAGAAAAATCTCTATAAGAATGAGGAAATAAATTGTCTAAATTTAATTTTTTTTCCCCTTAAATTTTCTTCAATTTTGGTTTCTTAAAATATTACCATGTATAATTAATGATTACGATTACAAAAAAGAAGATATTATTATAATAATATTATAAAATATTTTTAAAAATTTTGATAATTTCAATCATTTGATATGGCAATTTGAAAAAAAAAATCAATAAATCATTATCTGGCCATGTGATTCATTGATAAAGAGAATAGGATTTGATGTTGAAATCCCTGAGACTTTACGAATCTTTCAAAGAGTATCATCATTCCATTTCAAAAATGCAGTCAAAGAAAGCTGATACTCTACATAAATTGTCAACTTCGAACTTTTCTGTTTATCCATATCTTGTCTCACCTTCATCAACAAGTAAAATGATTGTTTATCCATCTAGGGAGTTGAAAATGAAATTTCCATGTGCAAAGAAACTAGAGATAAGTCTCAATGCGGAGCAACTATAATATTGTTTTTACTTTTTAGACACTCTTCCATTCAATCTTTAATGAATAGGATAATAAGGTTTATACATTAAAAAAATATATTATATCTACATATGGATTTCATCATTATACACGTCAAAATATCAATAAAGAGAATAAACGGCTTTTGGATTTACCTTCTATATTTTGCAGTGATATTCCTTTTGTTTTGAGCAAGGGCTGCAATAAAATACAAACGAAAATGTATGCTTTGGTTTGTAAGGAGGTGTACGGTGCTAATTTACAACAAGCGTGCGACTATTGCCACAAAAGAGGGGAATTATTTGTGACCTAGTAAATGAACTAAACTTGAGTCTAAAGTGAAAAATTATTTGTCTAAATAAGTTAAGCTCAAGCATCAACTCATGAACAAGTTTTCAAGGTGGCTTAATAGATAAGTTCATTTACCTGAATTTAAAAAAAAAAGAAATTATTTCTAAATAATATATATAATGCATAATTTAATATTTATTCATTATCTACTCATATATTTATTTGTATATTTAGTTTTTCGGATTTTACATCATTTAAAGCTTGAGAGCACATTTGAGAGTTTTAATGAAATTCGAGCCATTACACGAAAAGTTGCGATTAGAGTTTCACAACCTTATATTTAAGGGATATCACATATTCTACCATTTACAGAATTAGCATCCTCATCAGTTTGTTACACAGGTCTAGAATCACTCAAGCAGGGATGACACTAGAGTTACTCCTTATAAGCTTAAGAGGTACCTCTACATTGAGGCACTTTGCCTTTTATAACACTTAACTTCCCCACTCTGGTAACTTCCTCACTCCGATTAGTAAACTACTTTAATACCACCTATAATGACCTGGAACTCCATCTATTGAAGTATTGTCCGCTTTAATGAAATATCGCATGGTTTTGTTCTTAGTGCTAGCTACTTTCTAGAAGGTCATTCATTCGGGGAGTGCTCTCTACCAAGTACACTTAACTTGAGAGTTTTAATTAACTCCAATACGTTATACCAATAAAAGTCTTACAATGATTAGAGTTTTATCATCTTATATTTGAGGCATACCTCAAGGTCCTGAACCTAAGAGCCCATCATAGTTGAACATTTTTTAATTTTTCTGTTTTTATTTTTAAGTATATTATATAAAAACATATAGAATACATATAACTTAAAAAATGTGTGAAGAACCTAGATCTTAGGAATAAAAAGTAAGCTTATCGAAAAGATTAGAACCTTCTAGAGATCTTCTGAGATGTTGATGCACTTGAATATCTTGAGCCTAATTTGTTAATTCTATTATGGTTTGAATATCTCGACCCATATAATGACCAGACGTGACTAATTGAAATCAATAGTTATCGAATAATATACATGCAGTTTCCTCTATTTAGAAGCTTTTCAATTGGATCGTCCCTAGGATTTTCTTCATTTTCGTTAAGTTATTCGATCATTTTTTGTATAGACTATTTCTGATCAGTAGTGGGATAGTCAGCCAAGGTGGCTGTCGTCTGCACAAATTTTTAACACTTTTTTTCTTACTCTTTTCCTTCTTTATTCTTCTTTATTTTTTTATCATGTTATATGATTAAATGTATTTAATATCAGTATTCTATTACATTAAATATTATGAACCAATTTAATGTTGGCATAAGTCATCGACGGGTGAAAACTTTTATAGATATGATGGAAATTCTGTAGTTGTGGGAGCTAAAAAACATGAGCGCATAATTAGCAAAGAGGAAAAATTAAAGATTTATAGATGAGAACATTGGAACCATATAAACATATCAACCAAATTAGAAATCAACTGTTTATATCTAGGCTAATTATTTAGATTGGTGATAAGATTCAAGTAATTAGACCTAATTTGGGATTATTTAAAGAGTTTTAAATTAGTAAGCTTGGAATAAGGTCCGTCAAAATTATCTTGTATATTTTTAACCTTTCTTAGTCGGCATAGGTATTAGTTGGGTTCCATTATATGTAATGGACCATATTCTTTCTTCGTTAATTCCATTAAGGTTACTAAGTACCAAATTAATCTAATACATAATTTATTAAACTTATTGTGATAATTGTTGATTACTCACAACAAATACAATACATGTGAATACTGATTATGAGAGTAGGGGATTTGGAACCTAACAACTCTATTTCACAACATGTCACTTGAACACTTGACTTGAAATGCCCTAAATTTGTGTCAACCTAGGTTAGAATCGTTATAATTGAATAGTATAATAGGTGGTTAATTTTGAATTTAATTTAGAAATTTAGCTTAGATAGTTTAATTAAATAAAACAAGTAAATTATAGGATGTAATTAGATAATTTGACATAACTAAATTAGTAAATAGATTTAACTCAAATTTGAGATTTCAAATATCCTTATCAAATTATCTATTTGCTTTAATTACCAATTTCATGAATTGAATATTTCAATTCTTTCCAACCATTCATTTGAACTCTTTTTCCTTCAATTTTCAAATGAACCAAATTTATTAAGTCTAATTGCCTAAAATTCCAAACGGCCCACTTTAGCCATTCTAGTCTAAATTCTAGTTTCCTTAATCTCAAGAAATTTTGAATTCAAGCGCTTATTCATAAACATCAATTCTTATGTCATAAAGTCCCAAACTCAAGTTAAATATCAAATTCTTACCAAATAAATTCTTAAACTGAATTTCTAATTCAAATTATCAATTTTAATTCCCTTATCTTTCTAATTATTCCAAATTCCTAAAGCGTATCATCTAAAAGACTTAAGCCCAACATTTAAGATGAAGCCTAAGAGCAAGACCAAGCCCACAAAAGCTCAAGCCCACAACCCTTATCTTATCTTCGTCTTCATCTTCTTTTATGTTGTTTATCTGCCTTTCTTTTTCTTCTTTTTCTCTTCTTCTAATTTCTCTCTTCTTTTTCTTTCCATTAACCAACCTTAAATCTCAAATTCAACAAGATTTTAGTGAGAAATTGAAGATAGAAAACAAGATAAAAGAAGGGAAACATGCATGTAGAAGCTTCATCAACCAAGAAGCAGTAGTGGTGAAGATCAAGTGGTTTGAGTTGGTTAAACATGTATGTTAGTTGTTTTCTTTAAATTGATTGTTGTAAGTGCATGAGTATGATGAATTAGTGGTAGATATATGTAGAATTACTAATAAAACTTGTAAATTAGTGATATATGAATATATATGTTAAAACCCTATATATGTGTATGCATGTGTAGATTAAGTATATTATCATGCAATAAGGAAATATGATGTAGAAATATGTACTAAAGTGTTATAAAGTTAAGAATATGATTTCATATGTTGATTTTGTGATGTTTTTGTTGAAGATAAAACCATAAGAACTAGTTAGATAAGTTAAATTTAGGAAAGTGAACGGAGGAAAAACATGAAAGTGGGCACCCAGTGCATCACAAGTGTGACACAGTCCATGATAGAAGCGGAAATAAATTTTAAGGGTCATCACGAGCATGATGATGCTCATGATACAAACTGAGCTACGTTTAAAGGACAATCACGAGCGTGATCGAGGATGTGAGAGATCACGACTGTGATTGAAGACATGATCCTTAATCACGACTGTCATCGAGGGCGTGATACGGCCAGTGATGAGCCCCTCTCATAAGCTTGATCAGCTCCATGGTACTGTTATAAAAGAAAGAAAGAAAGAAAGAAAGAAAATAAATAAAATAATAAATAATGTATGTTGATACTTGTATAAATAGAAATAAGTTAAGTTTATGTTTATGCTAAGTGTAATTGATGTTATAGAGTGTATTAGTAGGCTTAGTAACTAAATTAGATTTAACATGAATATTAAGCATAAAATGGACTTAATTAATAAATATAAAATGGAATTAATTAATAAAATTAAGTTTAGCTTCACTTAATGAACTTTAATAAGCTAAAATGAACTAAAATGATTAAGTCTATCCAATTGGCTGAGTTAAGTTAATATAGGCTTAATAACTTGTGATTGAATTAGATTAATAGGTTAAGCTAAACCATGAATAATAAAGGGAGTATATTGTTTCAAATGTATTTTTTCCAAGAAAAATGAGTATTTCCTTTAAGATAATAACTTATTTACTTACATGAATAATAAGAAGCAATGATGTCTTTATACTGAATGATTTGTAAGTAAAGGAAAAGAAATGAATAGAATGACAGTAGAAAACTGTTCGTATCTTGGCATAGTGATTTTCGCAATCATGGTGGGATTCCTACTTTTGTGTCTGATCAAATAAGTGTTTAATATGAGTTTGATATAAATGGATAATTAATATAATCTCTTATACAAGTTTAATTTCTTAAACAGATGTTTACCTCTAAGCCAATCCTCTTATCTATCTTCTGAAATAGCTTCTAATCTACCCTTCGTGTCTATTTAGGTTTTGAATGTTATAATAGGTATGCAGTGATATACACGTTGTTTGTTTAGGGTAGACATCCCAAATGAACTAAAACTTAAAGACGGCTAATAAATGATCATTGGTTGTGCGTAATCGTTGAATACGGTCTAAGGAGAAATAACCTTGTTGGTGATGTCAGCACAGTAGTTAGGTGCTTAGGCTACCCCCCATCGTTGATATGATAAATTATAGATAGCTAAGCAAGTGCTTAGACCAACCTTTATCATTGAAAACAATAATTCATAAGTGGTTCGGTAAGTAGACGATACGGAAAATAATATCAACGTAATGTTTATTCATATTAAAGAGAAGTTGTATTATGCATTTTAATATATTGGCTCTGTTACTCTACTTAATTACAATCGACTAATATGGATAAAGATGAGTAACAGCAAGGACCCATAGATGAAGTTATTATCTATAGATGGTCATATAAGTGATATAGGTATTTGGGCTACCTATATAAACTCCTTGAGCAGTTGCTGCTACTTAAGACTCCTAGATTCCCAGTGGCTTGTTATCTGAATGTGAGTGCTCTTTAAGATAAAATCTATCAGTTATTGCATTACATTAGGTTAAGTGTGTGTGTCCACCTTGCTTTTGTTTGTGTTACTGTTGTATTGTGCTTCGGCTAATTATTTTCTTGGCTATGTATTGATTGGATGATGATGATTGTCTTGGGTATGGGATGACTCTGGAAGATTTTGTTGAAGAGTAAAGTGAATTAAGATCACTAGATTTTATTTTAATTTGTTAAAGGACTAGATTTATCTTTTGGAGCTCACATTTTTTTGAAGGCCTAGTAGAGGAACCCACTGTTTGTATCAAGTCTTTTCAATGCTTTTGTTTTACCTAGTTGATCGTGAGGTTGTTTTTGTAAAAGTTGATATACTCATGAGATTAGAAAGTGAACTGTTTTTGTAAAAGTTTATTTTACCGCTGCTAAATCCAGTTGTTTTTAGAATCTAAAAGTGATTAGCAAATGTTTATGATAAATAAGTCTTTTAAGGTGGCCTGTGCATATAACGCTTAAGTATTATACAAGTATTGAATACATCTAGACCCTGTTCCAAGGCGTGATTAGCTTACTAAGATTGCCTATTCCACCTTTTTAAACCCTCTTTAAGTTATACTTCATTCTAATTTGATGATAATTCAATCACAATTTTTCTTTCTACTCATGTGAAGCATGTAACCATGTTGCACAACGTGAAATTCACAATGAACCGTGACATCTACAAGATTTAAATAGAATGCACATAAAAAAACTAAATATGTATTTTTCTTTTAATTTAATAAATGGTCTGATGGAAGTATATTTACAAAAAATTGTTACATAGTCAAAATTTAGTGACTTTTGAAATAGTTTTACGTGAAACATTTTCGTGAATAAAAGTGATGAATTACACTAAGAAAATAAGATGATAAATCATATTCAAAAGGGGTAAAATTCATAGGACGATATTGGTAATGTACTGCCATAAGATACTCAATCAACCATTGAGCTTTCATTTTGACCAACATAGCAACTCAATTTTTTAAAATAGTTAGCATCATATATTTATTTATTTTACTTTTGAAAACCAAGGAACCATACTTAAGGATTATACCTAGTTAAAACCCTATTATGGGCTTCCACATAAGGTTTTCCTGAATAAAAATAATGAAAAGAACCCCCTTTCCAATTATACTACTTTGATAACCTTTTTATAATAACTAGAAATCCATCACATCATATTGTTGTCGGTAAGCTGAGTTTGCATTCATAGGCTTGATGCATACTTCTTCTTAACTAAAGCAAATGACCGACCGGTACCCGCATATATATATATATATATATATATATATGCATATTATAGCAAAGCCACTATGAAAGATTCAGTTTACAGATGAAGAGTTGGGTGAGTTGAGTTTGCACTCGTATACTACTTCCATTTGACTTGTGCCCATAGATCATATCAAAGTTCAGTTTTCTTTCCCTTTTTTTTTTTTTTTTTGGCTAGAGAATTTAATTTGATTCATTAAAGCATATTGAAATATAAATATATAGTCTTGACAAATTACACAAAAAGAAATCAGATCCAAATTCTAATGAAAAAAAAAAACACATTTTCTAAATGAAAATGGGTGATAATGACCCTGAAAAAGTTTCCGCTCAATTGTAAAATGAAATTTACCACTGTAGCTTAGAAAAATCTCATATTAGGATAAAGAATAAAGCAGGGAAAAAAAACAATTGAAAGAAAAACCTAATTTTGAAAATGACTTAGTGTGACCTTTTATTTGTTGATGGAAAACAGTTACAATCTTCTAAGTCCAAATCAAGATGTCTTTTTATTTAAAACAAATTGCAGATGACTAAAATATGATGACGGCCATTCTAGATTTTTTTTTATAGAAGATAACTCTAGAAGGGAGAGGGAGAGGGAGACGGAGAGGAGAGGGAGAGTACAAATTTAGTTTTCTAAGTGTATCTTTTTATAAAGTAATATATGTATAACTTTATTTTGGTTTTTTTTTTTTTTTTTTCTAATCATAATTTTTGTGGCTTGAGATCCTTGATGGCTAATTGAAAGGAAAGAAAAGAAAAGCACTGACTTGTGGTCGACCCCGAGAGAGTGGTACCATGAATAAATTGCGACAAGCAACTTTTTACGGCTTGATTTGTTTTCTTCTTCATTTATCCAAATGGAGAAAAGCTTCACGACGAAAATTTACATTAATAATTAGATTTGGGATGCCTTCATCTATACGAGCGAGATGAAATCCCGTGCAAGAGATACCTTTTTTATGGCGAGCAGCTCTCTTTATAAGTTAATTCATGTTTTATATATGTACTTTTCAAATTCAATTATCGTGCTTAAATAAGGCAATTAATTGAAAAAATGAATAAAATTTAGGTAGTTAATTATAAAATTTTGCAAAGGTCAAAAAATAAAATAATTACAAAATTTTGAAAACTTTAGATAGTTAATTGTAAAAATAGGTAAAGTTTAGATAATAAATAGTCACTTTTAAATTTTAAATAATTGATTATACAAATTGATAAAGTTAAGGTGTTAAATATATATTTATCCAAATCAAATATTAGTCTTTTTTTCATGAGTATAAAGTGTCGATCATGGATGCACGAAGGATTATCCAATGGAATGGGGATTGCAGCCTTTAATCAGCCCCTCTTATATGACTATTTTTTTTTTTACCCCTTTAAATTTCGCAAAGCAATATCTGTTCATTAAATTCTCCGGAAATCATAACCTCAATCGCATAAGTGAAAATTTTGATAATTAAGAATAATAAAGAAATTTAATTAAAAAATAGATATTATAATACCATAAATACCCAATTTAATTTATTAAGTAATATCAATTACCTATTTCAACAAATTCTAATCAATCAATCCTTTCCAAGTATCAGTTGAATTTTATTAATCAAGTTTAACCACCAAAAGCCCTAAATATTCAATTTAGACATTTTAGCCTAAATTTCAACTCTTTAAACCCTAGAAATTTAAAACTAAATATTTGTTTTCAAATACCAATTCCTAAGTCTATAAACTCCAAAACTCAAGTAAGATATTAATTTTCCTTTTTATTAGATTTCCTAGAATTAATTTCTCATGCCAATTAGCTAATTCTCTTTCTTCTTAATTTCTAATTCTAAATGCCTAAAGTCATAACCTAAAAGATTAATTCATCATCTAAAACCCTAAATCCATTAACATTAAATTCAAGCCCATAAACCAAAGCCCCTAAAGCTTAAGAAATCAAAGCTTATTAGCCCATCAAAGCCCTCACACACATTATAAGAACCTAAACTCTAAAGAATTCTAACACATGTGAAATGACTAAATTACCCCTTAAATATCTACAATGTGAACACAAAAAAAATCAAGTGTGTGAAAGGACCAAAATAACCATAACCACTTCAAGAATTTTTCTACACCTAGAAAAAGACCAAAATACCCTCACTTAATTAATCCAAAGTACCAAAATATCCTTAACCCCAGAGATAATTACAAGGCATTAAACAATATAAATATACCCATTAGAAAACTCTTATTTCTCCTTCTATCTTAGGCCCACATCTTCCCAAAATCCTCTCAAAAACATCTCTAGAACACACTAAAAATCTTACAGAAGTCCTACAACAACTCTTCTTTAAGATATGTCTAGGTAAGAAAATCTATCCTATTTCTATCATCCAATTAGTCAATTTCTTCCTAAAAATCTGATATTTTTCTCAATTGATTCTTAGATGGAATTTGAAGATAAAAATCAAGGATCAAATTAAGGGTTAACATTAGAAGCATCAACAATATCTTAGAGTAGTAGAAATAAAGATTTCTAGGGATTATCTGCTAATTCAAGTAAATAATTATAATTAATTTGTTTGATTATGTTAATGATATTTAAAATTCATGTAAATTTCTAAAAATAAACTTATATTTAAGTGTTGATTAATATATGTATAAGCATAAAAACTGATATATGTGTGTGTGTGTGGTATGTGTGTGTGTGTGAATAGCCATGTGTGTTAAAAATTCAAGTAAATTATTACAAGTCTATATATATGTATGTATGAATATATGTGTTGAATTGATATTTTTATTAAAATGAAATTATCAAATAATTATATGAATATATTGTAAAAACCCGACCTACTTAATCCCGAGATTTAGAGTACCGAGTCCCCAACCACATATAACATTTTCATATTATATGTAAGGTTGTCCTAAAACTAACAGTTTATGAGAATTGTTTGATCAAATCTACTATAACTTTAGAAACAACTTTTAACAAAACAAGATTGCTAATAAAAGTAATCTATACAAATATATACATCATATGTACAAAGTTTAGTGTCAATGCAAGACACTATAAAAATTACAAGTTTTCTTAATACAAAAAGTAACCGTAAGAGATCTTAAGGTCCTTACATCTTAGACTTATCTATCAAGCCTTCTATACAAAGACTTTTGCTTTAACAAAAACTTCTCCAAAAATCCAGGGTGTTCGAGTCCTATTCGTCCTACTTATCCACGGATTTCTCAAAGTTTAACTCGTAACCCAAATCATCATATAACTCGTCTCCATTACCTACAAAGCAGCAAAAGTGAGCCAAAGGCACAGTACGCAATAACATAATACAAGAACAAGTTATCAAGCTAAACTTAAATCAAATGGAATGCATCAATGGATAAGTGATTATCTTATTAAGTTTTCTTTTACAAAACAACAGGAGGGTATTCAAACCCCAGGATCATGCTCTGGGAATTTAGAGATCCTGAGTAACAGCAGCTGCTGAGGGGGTTGATATAAGCAGTCCGAATACTTATATCTCCTATATCTATTCCATAAAGAAAATAGCTTCATTTAGGGTTCAAAAGTCGTTGCCCGACTCTACTTAAAATCAGTCCACAACATGATCCTAGTTCACAAGTTCCGATAAACTTTGAACTAAACCATGGTATTTCCCCTTAAGTTTAAGTAAACGTTACTCGGATACTATTCCCTCTATCGGCTACCTACTTAACCAAAATGAATCGCTATTGCATCATAACATACTATTGCATCATGGTAAAGTCATTGCACCATGACTTAAGTTAAGCGCCTAACTAACATGTCATTGCATCATGATAGGTTTGCTGCTCTTCGGACCAGATTAAACAGCGTAATAGACATTTAGTTCATCAAAACATTCAGCCAAATTGAATTAAATCAAATTAGGAATGCCTAGTCCTAGCAAACAACAAACAAGCTATTGCGTACCTGAACCCGATAGTATATCACTATATTCACTCGAAGAGGAACTAACTGAAGAACCTTTAACTGAAATAAGGATATCAAAACAATCAATAATTGAATGTAGAATTCACACACACACACACATATATATATATTATATATCACAATCCTAGATTAATTATGGTAGGAGATTCAATAAGCTTTGCGTATAGTTTTAATATCTAATTCATGCATAAAACATGTTTATCTAGCTTTATAATCATTAGGAGATCATATATGAAGTAAAGATTAAAGATTGAAGAAGTTTGAATTTGAAAAACTCTGGGATACGCGGCTTTTCTACGCTGGCAAAATTTGAATGAACGTCGGCAACGTAGGAAATATATGCTGGCAGCGTTTCACCCGGCATTAAAAATTTTGATTTTGTTCCAATCCAACACCGCCCATACGCCGGCGGCGTTGAAGCCCTAATGGCCGATGTACATTTTGAAAAATAAACTCTGGCAAAGTTTTCTTGCAAAAGCCAATGGCGTTCAAAGCAGCTTTAAAAAAACTGATTCTGTTTACTTCCAACACCTCCTCTATGCCGGCGGCGTTGAAGTGCCAGATGCCGACGTACATTCAAAAAACAGACCTATTCGAAAAGAGCTCATTTCCCCTGTTTTGCACTTTACAAATTTCTAACCTACAACACTTTTAATCCTTCTTCAGGTTCATTTTTAGCTTCATATACTATCTCCTATCTACACTAATCAATCCTAGCAACTTAAAACATTAAATCACTTCAAATCCCATTCCACTCATCCTCAACTTCAACTACTCAATTCAACATTATTCCTTCCCAACACTTCATATAACTACTTCATCACATAAACAAATTCACATAATAACAAAACACAATACAACCTATATCAATGCATGAACCAAACTACTCAAAAGACATTAAATTCATTCTACCAAATATTTCACATAGATACTATAAGAAAGAAAATCAAACAAAAGCTATACTTGTATTAACTTACATAAGTAAGCCTTAGCTTGTAGAGATTTTTGATTCAATAAGCTTGGGCTTGTAACTTGGAGTGAAGGAAAAGAGAAAAGGAAAGGAAGAAGCTGAAAATTCGTATGAAATGGAAGGGCTGCCAAAAGAGGGCTTAATTAAGCAAATTTTGGACTTATTATTATCTTAAGTTTGACTTTTAAGGCATAATAGACTTTGGGTTGAATTTGGGTTAATTTGAAGCTCATTTTGGTGCAATTTAGGCATGAAAATTGGGTTTAATTGAGTAAAATTTATGTCAACTATTTCTTAAACAATTCAAAAGTTGATTTTATAAATTTAAACATAACACAAACATATTAATGCATAAAAGACAAATATTAATTACTATACACACATTAATATATATAAAATAATGACATTAATTTCATTACACATGTAAAATAACACATGTGTAATGTTCAAGATATACTAACTTAGACACATTTAAACTTACCAACTCATCTACTCTAATTACTATTACCATACATGACTCTCATAAATCAACATGCTCATATAGTTCAATAATTAAAACAAGTAAAACATATACATGGAGTTAAATAGAAATTAAATTTAGATTATTTCATATATATTAAATATAAATTCTATTGAAATATATTAGTATCTATGTTTATGTCGATATGTTGGAATTTTGAAAAATTTGTGTTATTGATGATGATTTGAGTTATGATTTATGATTCAAGTTGTACAATATAGATCTAAGTATATACTAGATAATAAAACTTAGAATAAACATGTTTTAGATGATTTAAATAAGCTAAAAAATCAATTTTAATGCATATATATCAGTCTGGACAGCTTGGATTATCAAATTTAAATAAAATATTAAATGATTTTTTTAGATGAAATTTATAGAAGTGATATTTTAACATGTTTATATACAAACTGTAAATTTTCGTGATTTTTGAAATATATGTACTATTTTTAAAAATTAAATTACAAAATACAAAAACAAGACAAAGCAGTGGTAGCGTGAATTTATAGGGTCAAACTAATGACTTTTTCTTCTCATTTTTGGGTGAAATATAACGTTTTGAAAGCTTAAAAAGTCAAATTTGATATGATGTAAAGAATCGGACAATCAACCAATCGGGTTGATTGTCAAATTTGATTGAACCGATTGGTCGTCACTGCCTAAACCCTGTTCTGGACAGTTTTTTGTTAATAAAAAAAAAAACCCTAATCAACTGCTTATTTAGGAACAAATGAACGTATAAACATATAAATATATGTGTTAGGAAGTTTACATAAAAATTTGATCTTAAGAACATGTGTTTAAGATAGTGAACTAATTTATTAAAGTTAGAGTGCAACTAGTTTTCTATATAAATGAAAATATTGGATTTTAAAGAAAATTGATTCTAATCAAATAAATATGAAATAAATGTAAATAATGTGTTTACACATTAAAACATAAATTTTAAGATTAATGATTAACTATTTTTATTTTAGGAATTTATTTAATAAAATAGGAATAAATATGGTATTTTAACATAATGGGAAACTAGTTTAAATTCCATAATATATTTAGATATAAATATATTATAAATTATACAAATAAAATAATTATATTAAATGAGTTATTTTACTTAATAAAATTTATTAGATTTAACATAGGATATGTTACTTAAAATACCGTTTAATGACCTAATTACCATAAAATGAATTTAGTAGACTTGACTGATTAATTTTATCCAACTTGGCCAGATATGTAGAATTATTAACTAATATTGGCTTAGTAAATTCCTCAGAAGCCAACAATTTACACTCAGCTATTAATCAACTAGTGAACTCATATAAGACCATAATAATTTGTAATTAGCACAAGATAGCCTATGAATAATAAGGTGAATATATTGTTTCAAATGAATATTCACTAGAAATAGGAGTGCTCTATATGAGTTTAATATAAGTTAATAATCGATTTAAATACTATATGAAGCAATCTTTGAGCAAATATTCGTTAGGAGTTTATCCTTTACTTTAACTTCTAGTATATTATTTATCTGTGTAGAATACAGTTTTTGTATCAGGTACGCAATGATTTGTATTGCTTGTTAGGGTAGGCATTCTAAATGACTTAATACTTAAAGATGGCCTTAAAATTGCTTGCCACTTGTGCGTGGTTGTTTAACCCGGTCCGAGGAGCAACAACCTTGCTAAGCGGTGTCAACACGGTAGTTAGGCGCTTAGGCCACCCCCCATCATTGACATTGGACAAATGATGGCTATCAGTAGCTCGATGGATAGCTGATGGGGGAGACGATATCAGGGTAACGTTTATTCATATTAGAAAGAAGTTGTATTAAGCAATTTAATATATGGGCTCTATTACTCTGTTTAATCACAATGAACTAATATGAATAAAGATGAGTAACGGCTATAATCCCTAGATAAGGCTATTTACTAGATGATCCTAGAGGGGATATAAGTATTCAGACTACCTATGTCAACTCCCTGAGTATGCTGTTATTCAGGACCTCCAGGTTTCCAACATGTTTTTGGAGTGTAAGTACTCAATTGTTGTTTGCTACGCTTTAATTTAAAGATATAAACTGTTGATTATTACATTACATTTAGAACAGGTATGAATGTCTATCTCGTGTGTGCTTGTGTTGCTGTTGTATTGGGCTTTGGCTCATTCCTTTCTTTTTCAGGTGATGATTGAATACTTGTGATTATCAAGTATGGGACGACTCTAAAGGAGCTTGTTAATGAGTTGAGTGCCTAGAAACGTTGAACTGTTTATGCTATTGGAAAAAGTTATTGATCATCTTTTTGAACTTATATATTTTGATGAGGCAATATCTATGAGCCCATGATTGTATTTTGAGATACTGGATACTGTGTATTTTGAGATACATGATAGTATGATACTTATTTATAAATGTTGATCTACTCATGGAAGTAGACTATTGAAAGTCTTTTACAAAAGTTTATATTTTCCGCTGTAAATTTCCACTTGTTTCTACAAACTAATTCAACGATTTTAAAATATAAAATTTTTTAAGCAACGATCACGATAAACTGCAGATTAGATTAGCCTTAATGTATAATGCGTAAGTGTTATACGTGGCGGCTGACACGCCTTGAATCTAGTTTTGGGGTGTGACAATTTTCATAAATTTATGAAAATATGTAATTTACAACTCTATAAGAATATAAAAAAATTTACATAAATTATATAATTTTATAATTATGTAAATTATTATATTTGTAGTAAATAATCTAATAACTAAAATAAATATTAATAATTATATATTAAGTATTTTGATACTATGATTTGTTTATATATGAATTTTGATCGTTAAATAATTAATTAAAAAAACCGTTGAACTTAAGATATAATCATAGAATTTGTCATCATCTACGAGGTTTGGAATATAATCACAGTCAAATAAATAAAAATCACAAGAATTTTGGGGATTCAAGTTTATCAAACTGCCATGCCTTGCATGTTCTTTCTCGTCCTAAGGATGTCCAAGGTATTATCGCATTCTCCAGGTTCGGAATACGACACTCTTCCAAAATAAAAATAAAATGATTATAATAAAAAAGGAATGTCGGAGGATATTTATTGAAGAATATGATCAAATACCTTCATTGTTCAATATGATTGTTGTTGGTTAGTTGTTTTTAAGTAATTTTTAATATTTTATTTTTATAAATTTTATATGCAAAAAATGAGTAAAAATATATATTTTTACTCATAAATAAATAAAAATATCAATATAAATATCATACAAATGAAAATTATACAAACCAACCACTGAAAAATTTTTCCCCTTATTGTTTGTTATAGGTGTCGTCCCTTCTGACATCGTTAACGTTTTCCTTAATATTATAGGAAGCCCGCCATCAACAGGATAAAAATTTGAGTCTCATGAGATCTCATTCCCAGGAATAAAACATAATAAATCTGTATATTAATATGCCATATACATTAATCAGTACTAATAAGTATTAATTAAATTCTGATATTTATAAATTTTATAAAACATTAATATTAGTTTTTCAAAAAACTATCTAATATATCTATTACATATCAAAATATTACTAGTATTTGTTAGAAATTTATTTACAAACATAGCATGTACATATGATTTGTCGCAAGAAAAATGCTCTAGTGGATGCCATACGGCATGTTTAATATATATAAGTTGCGAATAACTATTAATGATTTTTTAATGTTTATTATCTTATTTATATTAAAATATAATTAATAATAATTCACGAATGAAACACATGTCTACCATTATTATAAAAAAAATTATAAAAATACAAATTTTTACAAAAAATTCCCAAATGGCATGTTAGAAAAAAGATGTAAAAGTTTATATATGTATGAATATTGAGAAAAGATATAACGATGGTTAGTGAGTCAAGCTTGTGAAAATAGTTGTATCGCATATTAAAAAAGAGATATAGTTTTTAATGTGTATTATATATTGGTCATGTAATATGTTAAATAATTACACATATATTATTGCATTTAAGTGCAATATAAAAAACTTAATATATGATATAATGATAATAATTATATAATTATTTTTATTTAAATTATATTCATGTAATATTTTTTTAAAAACAATGATTAAATATAAAATAATCTGCCAGAAACAACGGTAGATAGAGACAACCAAGAGCCAACGTTGTTCACGGGCAGCAACGTGTTGGGGTTGGACACTGCCAATTGCCAAGTGGCTCATGCACGTGCTAAAGAAGAAGAAGACAATCTTCACAGGCTTTTTGGCTCTCGCATTTCTCCATTGTTAAATCTCATTCTGATTGCACATGGCTTGCGTACGCTGTGCTGTGTTTAATGACTTGAGGCACATTGCTCGATGAGGAAAGAATCAAACATCGATATATTTGAATAATTGTTACGATATTTGCTTGGCTGGAATAATAATTCTATAAAATAGTTATTTATTATTTAAATCTATAATAATTAGTTTTTTCTTTAAATATCCTTATTTAAATAAAAATTAAAACAAATTATTATAACTATAATTCATTTTTTATTAATAAAAATCTTAGTAGCACTTAGCGAAGTAAACATACGCTTAATATTATTATAAGAAAAATTAGATTAATAACAAATTGTTATGAGTTTCCTCTCTTTTTTACCACTTCTTTTCCTTGTTAAATTCATCTTTTTCTTTTAATTACAGGTGTTGATTACTTATGATATCATTATCAAATTTCCACATACTCTTTAATGTTACATTTGTTTATGATGATATTATATTTTATCCAAGACATTTTCCATTTAATTATTTTTGCCACATAAATCCATAATTTATCAAGCCATATATTCCACTACCAGATGAACAATTTCAATATCTTCTTACTTTTCTCCCCATATTTTATTTTGCTTGCTACAAGCCAAATTACACGGTATATAAATAATGAATCGATGATCTGACTTTTCTTCAACACCAAAATGCACCACATCCTTGATGGGTGAAAATCTAAGAAATACCACGTCTGGTCTAAGTAAAGACTTCTCACCAAATTCATCCAGATGGATTTAGGATCGAGACTCTGTTGCACAAAAGGATTCATAATGAGCATTTGAATAGAAATTTGTTAATTGTTACTTAAGTCAACCACATAAGTTGTAGGTGTTCATCTCAATTACCTTTAAAGTCTAAGGACAAGCTCTAAAAAAATCTTCTAAAATATACATTGTTCTTTCAAATTGCCCATTCATTAAAGGTTGAAAAATTGTTCTACACTGTAACTTAGTTTCCAAAGCCTCAAACTTCCCAAAGACCTGCTAACAAAATGGGTATACCAATTTGAAATTATCAAACCAATATGCCACTCATATATAAAATTGTGCCATCTTCTCTTAAACAGCCAACTATCTAAGGCAAGAATTGAGCTAACTTAGTTAATCTATATACAATCACCCAAACTGTTTCATCACTAGCGAAAGTCCTCAATAAAGCTATAGCAATGTCCATAATGATATATACCCACTGCCACTCAAGAATAAGCAAAGATTGTTACTAATTACCCACAAGTTCTTGTTGCTACATATGAACCTGCTATCAAATCAAACATTTGTCTACATACTTTGCTATCTCTCTTTTCATATTCTTTCACCAATAGTGTTTCTTCAAGACCATATACATTTTCGTAATTCGAAAATGTAACAAATAGCTAGAGTAGTGTACTTTGTTAAGATTTTCTTTTATGAGTTCATGAATATTTGGTACCTAAAGATGAGCCTTAATCTTTATCCATTTCAAACTTAGGTCTTTGATCATCTTCAATCAATTGGAGTAACTTTGCTCTTTTAAGATCTTTGTTTTGTGCTTCCTTCATTCTCTTGACTAAAGTAGGTTGTAAGTGAATAGTTGACAACATCACCTTTATCTATCCTTCTATAACCTCAACCAAGGTTGTCAAAGTCGTGATTCTGTGTAGAATCGCCAGGAGGTCAGTAGAATCGAAACATGGAAATGCAAGTTTGTACAACCCTTGCAAAATAGCTTTGAAAAATTATAGAAATGCTTATAGAAGATATAGAAAACATAAAAACACGTAATCGATGTTAAAAAAAATGAAATTAATTTTTTTTTTCATAATAACTTTTGATCTACGATATAACATATATAAAAAAAGATCGAATACAGTCAAAATAAATTTATTTTCTATTATGTTTTGTTTGAAATAAGTGATAAATTGAAGGATAATCAAAATCTTCAGCTTATTAAGTGCTTAATTATATAAATGAAATAAATAAGTTTTCTAGTAAACTTTACAGCTATAACTTGACTTGAGTGAATTCTATAAATGTAAAAGAGGGGTTTTAAGGGGAAGGAGGGAAAAAGATAGAGAGAGTGTGTGGAAAGCAAATAAAAACGACAATAAGAAAGATATGTCATTCTAATTCTTAATAGTTTATGAGCTTGTAAACATACAGTTATATTTTTTATATTTTAGCTCATTTGACTTGAATAGGTAGAAACATTAAATTCGGTTAAAATCATCAGATTCTATCGAAAAAAGACTCTACCCATGAGTAAACTCAAAATGGTCTCCTAAAATCGTAAACTCGTAGAATTGTATGGTTAAAATCGTGATTTTGACAACTATGACCTCAACATCCTACCTTCTTATGACTTCTATTGTTTTCTTCTCTTTACAATTATATCAAATATGTCACATTAACCTACCTTTTTCCACTAAAAGTATCTTTAACCACATTTATTTTTTCTTTTTTGGTTTCATAAGATCTCATTTGCAAAATTCTTATTCAACTATAACCATCATCTCATATTAAGCTCTTTTTGAGTAAAGACATACTTCAAGCTTTTGTGATGTATGTAAATCTTATACTTCCACTCGAACAGATAATGCTTTAAAAGCTTGAGAGCTAAAACCATAATTGCTATTTCTAGATCATGCATAGAATAATTCCATTCATAATGCTTCAATCATTGAGAAAGCCTAAACATTAACCCTTGGAAGCTTCTTTCATGATTCCCATCATACACAAACTTCACATCCTTCTGAGTAAGTTAAGTCATCTTTCTAGCCTACTTGAAGAACCCCTTAACAAACCTCTAGTAGTAACCAGCTAAATCAAGAAAATTCCTAATTTATAATACTGTCATCAATCTCTACCATTTGGTTATTGCCTTTTTTGTCCTTATATGCAAAAATACCATCTTTAGAAACAACATAACTTAAGAATGCCACTTTGCTAGATAATTTCAAAACCAATTCCAAATGCACTTCGTGCTTTTCTTGTCTCTTAGAGTATACAACTATGTCATCAACAAACATAATCATAAACTTTTCTAGATAATTTAAAAACACATTGTTTATCAAATCCTTAAACATTATAGGGGTAATATACAAATAAATAAAATTATAAAAATGGCAAAGGTGTCATATGATATAAAATAAGAGAATTTTATGGTCCATCCTAATGTATAATTAAATACTTTGTTTTTTTAGCAAAGACGTTATTAAGGATGAAAAGACTTCATTAAGGATGAAGAGACGTTATTAAAGATGAAGAGACCTCATTATTAAAGATAAAGAGACGTTATTAAAGATGATGGGACGTTATTAAAATTAAAGATGAAGATACATTATTAAATATGGAGAGACGTTATTAAACATGAAGAGGCATTATTAAAGATAAATAGTTATTCTTTATCTTCTATATAAATTAGGCTTCCTCCTTCTCCAAAATCATTCTTAAACCTAGAAGACTCTCTAAAATCTCTCAAATTGTGATCCTAGCATCAAAGGGAACCAAGACCAACCAATAAATCAAGATCTAAGTAAGTGAATTTTCAATTCTTTAGAGATTAAAGGAATAATCTCTTTCTAAAGCATTCATTTTGTTGAAAGGATTTTGGAGAAAACTCTAAATAGCTTTGGAGATTTCATTTTGCTTCAAGGAGATCAAAAATTAAGGTTTAGGTAAGTTGTCTTTTTCAATTCTTTAGAAAATAAAAGGATAAGATCTCCTTTTAAGAATGCTCTTTTGGATTTAAAGGAGAAATTGAAGAAAACCCTATCTTGACTTGGAGATTTAGATTTTGTTGATAAAAAAGGATTTAATGATTGATTATAGGTAAGTTTAGATAATTTAACCTTTATGATTATAAAGGAATGATTTTTATTGGATTTGGTTTGATTTTGTTTTGAATGGAATTCTAGGGTTTATAAGATCTGCTCAGGAAATCTGATCCTTGGAGAAGATTTTGTGTTTCATTCAAGGAAAAAGGTGTATATTTGTTATTCTTTTGAGATTAGGGTTTTAGATGATATATGAGTTTAAGATTATATGATGGTGTATGTTATTGAAGTTGTTCTATTCATATTATCAGGTTTTGGTGAATTAAGATTATGTTATAAAGGAGATTTGGTGCTTTTAAGTTCTATTCCTAAGTTTTGATTCAGGTACTACCTTACCTTGTTTGTTGTATGTGCTTATAGGTTTAGATTTGCTCATTGTATGTGTTGTAGGGTTAGAATTCCAAATTAACCTAATTTTATTTGGCTTATTAAATTGTTTCACTGCTTATGATTGGCTGTGAGTAATAAAGACCATTGAGAGTGTGATACTAATACTGGCAACCTGATGATCTATCTGTGAGGCTATCCGAAGTGAACTCATACATAGAAATGATTTCGGTAAATTAGGTTTTGGTAGTATAGTCGTGAGTGTGTGGGAGATTCCCAACACCAATGTATATATAATTATCTATTTTTTTCTATATGCTTGTTTTTATGGAGTCATAAGTTACTCCAAATTTGGAACTAGATGCATGTGGTTTCGAATTGTGTTGTTTGTCGGCTAATCACAAGATGATAAATGGTGTTTGTTGCATTAAAAATAGTTGCATGTGATTATATATGTTGTGTGTGCATATGCATTTGTATGTGGATTGGTGTACTGGACTTTTTGCTCGTTCCTTTCATTTTTCAAATACGGGAGAAGATCAGGTGATTTATGATCTATCAGGATATGATATCTTTATAGATGATGAAGAGGACGATAGTGGATTTGATTTACCAGCTGACTCCCAGAGATGCGTTGGTTTAAGGATAAATGTGGAAGATCAAAATAAAGTTTTATATGTTTTATCAGTTTAAGAATGTTTTAAAATTTTGTTTTCTTTTATGAAATAAAATTTGGTTATTGTTGGCTTTGTTCATGCCAACAAGATTTTCTTGTTAAGGAGTTTGTTTTTTATGAGATATCTTAAACAAATACCCTTTATGAGAATATTGGAGATTTATATTTTGTTTATTTGTGGTTTTGATTTTTATAGCATTTGTGTGTTCTTATAAAGAAAAGGACACGTGGTGGGTTATAATGCCTCTAAATTAGAGTGTTACAGTAGGAGCATTCGTCAACCCAGACAACATCATAAGAAATTTGTAATGACTATATCTCATTTGGAAATTTAACTTCAAAATATCTTCTAGTTTAATCTTCGATAGTAGTACCCAGATCTTAGAGATATCATTTAAAGTACAATAACTCGTCTCAGCTATTCAAACTAGTTGTTCACCTATGGTAACAAATATTTATTCTTTGTCATCCTCTAATTAAGATCACAATAGCCGATTTGCATGCTCATAAAATACCATCTTTTTTCTTCATTATTGCAACAAGGATACCCAAAGGTAAATGTAAAGACCTGACCCTCTAAATCCCGAGACTTAGAGTACCGAGTCCCAACCACATATAACGTTTTTACATTATATGTAAAGTTGTCCTAAAACTAACAGTTTATGAAAATTGTTTAATCAAAACCACTATAACTTTATAAAGAACTTTTAATAAAACGAGATTGCTAACAAAAGCAATCTATACATACATTTACATCATATAAACACTGTTTAGTGTCACTACAAGACACTACAAAATTACATGTTTTCTTAAATAAAAAGAATCCTAGAGGACCTTAAGGTCTTTACAAAAATAGGCTTATCTATCAAGCCTTCTATACATAACTTTTCCCTTAGCAAAAATTCTTCCAAAAGTCCAGGGTGTTCGAGTCCTATTCGTCCCACTCATCCAGGAATCTCTCGAAATCGGACCCATAGCCCAAATCATCATAAAATTCGTCTCCAATACCTGCAAAGCAGCAAAAGTGAGCCAAAGGCCCAGTACACAACAACAAATGTAAATATAAGTCATCAAGCCAACATAAGTCCAAAGAAATGCATTAGAAGACAAGTGATTATCTTTATTAAATTTTCTTTCGCAAATCAACAGGAGGGTATTCAAACCCCGGATCACGCTTTGGGAATTCAGGGATCCTAAGTAACAGCAGCTGCTCAGGGGGTTGATATAAGCAACCCGAATACTTATATCTCTTATATCTATTTCATGAAGATAATAGCTTCATTTAGGGTTCAAAAGTCGTTGCCTGACTCTACTTAAACTCAGTCCATAACATGAGCCTAGTTCACAGGTTCCCATAAACTTTGAACTAAATCATGGTATTTCCCCCTAAGTTTAAGCAAACGTTACTCAGATACTATTCCCCCTATTGGCTACCCACTTAACAAAAAAAAATCGCTATTGCATCATAGCGTACCATTGCATCATAGTAAAATCATTGCATTATGACTTGGTTAAGCGCCTAACTAACATGTCATTGCATCATGACAGGTTTGCTGCTCCTCAGACCAGATTAAACAGCATAATAGACATCCAATTCATTCAAATATTAAGCCGAATCAATTTAAGTCAGATTAGGAATGCCTATTCCTAGCAAACATCAAACAAGTTATTACGTACCTGAACTCGTTAGTATATTACTATGATCTCTCGGTGAAGAACTAACCGAAGAATTCTTAACTGAAAAGGAATATCAAAATAATCAATAAATAAATATAGATTTCTCATTCACAATATATACATATATATATATATCATAATCCTAGATCAATTGTACAAGGAAATTTATTAAACTTTGCATAGAGTCTAAATATCAAATTCATGCATAAAACATGTTTATTTAACTCATATATACAATTAATCAAAGAAATTCAGATAATTTAATATAAAGTCATAATAAAGCATTTAAACATCCTATTATATCCTAGATTGCTCAACAAATACTTAATTGATCATATATCAAACTTCGGAAAATTTTGAAGAAAGTTTTTAAAATTTAAAAGTGCAGGAGATACGCCGGCATTCAAAGCCGGCGGCTTTGAACTAGTGTTCAACACTATGAAAATCAACACTGCCAACGCTGGCAGTGCTCAAGGGTACGCCAGCTGCCTTCATTCTACACCGGCGGCTTTGAGTCAGTGTAGAATGCAAATCCAAATTTTCCAAAACTTCCAGAGAGGTACAAACCGACAGCGTACATGGATACGCTGGCAGCCTTTGACCCTACGCCGACGGCTTAAACTCTCAAATTGCCGGCGTACGTTCTGAAGAACAAACGCTGGCAAAATTTATTGCAAAAGCCGGCGATGTTCCAAAGCGGCGTTAAAGAATTTGGTTCCAACGCTACCTCTACACCAGCGGCGTTGAATTCCCAGATGCCGGCGTACGATCAAAACAGATCTATTCGACAGAACACAATCCCCTGTTTTTCCACCTTGAAATTTTCTAACCTATAACACTTTTAAATCTTCTTCAACCACATTTTTAATTTTATATACTCACTCCTATCTACACTACTCAATCCTAACAACTCAAAACATGAGATCAACACATTTGATCACTTCCAATTCCACTTCCATTTATTCTCAACTTTCCTACACAAACTATCTTCATTTCCTCCCAACACTTCTTATCACTTCCACAATACATGAACAAACTCACACACTCACAAAACACATTCCTAGTTAATCTCAATGCATGAACAAGCAATTTAGATAGCATTTAAGCTCATTTCATCCAATATTTCACATAACCACTACAAGAAATGAAAACAAAACAAAAATCATACTTAAATCAACTCACATGTATATGCCTTGTCTTGGAGAGACTTTGATTTTTAAAGCTTGATATTGTTCTTGAATTGGATTTGGAATTTAGATTGAAGGAAGAAGAGAAAAGAATGAAAAAAAAAGGAAAATTCGTATGAAAGGGAGGCTGCCCCAAAAAGTAGTCCAATTAAGCAAAATTAAGGTTCAAACTTATCTAAAAAGTGACTTTTAGGGCATATGCAATTTTGTTGCATTTGGGTGAATTTGAGCTTCATTTGGGGCTTATATAGGCTTAGTTACTAACTTAACTACTAAGAACTTCTATTAACTAACCTTATGCAAAACCAAAATTGATTTTAAATCTAAACTTAAATTAACACCTTAATGTATAAAAGACACAATTAATAATTATACTACACACACATTAATACATATAAAACAAAAATATTAATTTCACTACATATGCAAAATAACACATTTAGACTATTACCAAACACAACTATCACAATCATCATGCTCATTTAATTCAATACTTAAGATAAATAAACAAATACATAGAAATTAAATAAATTTAAATTTAGATCATTTCAGTAAAACAATAGGTCGTATGAAATCTTTGTCTAGCAATTCTTATAACTATTCTTGTAGTTCCTTTAACTCATTTAGAGTCACTCGATAAGGTGGTTTTGAAATTATTGTCATATTTAATGCTAAATCAATAACAAATGCAACTTCTTTATCATTTGTAATCACAATAAGTCATCTAGGAGTACATTTACAAACTCCAATGTTATCCATATTATTATTCTCCTTCATAGGGAAAGAAGCTACATAAGCTCTCCTCTACAACTCCTTAAATGGAAAATTAATTATCTCTAAACCTTTAACTTAGAAATAAACTCATCTAGTTCAAGAGCCCTAAATATAGCATCATGCCTCGATAACCAATAAATATATATGATAACTCAACTAAATTTATTCCCAAAATCACATTAAACTTAAACAATCCAAAATTATCATATCCACATGCATACATTAATTAGCAATCAGCACAACAAATTAATATTTAGAATAAATTCATTTAAGATATCAATGTTTGAAGTAATTAAAAAGAGGAATCATCATTTCACAAAGTGAGTTAAATAAGGTATTAATTACTGACCATTGATTAAAATTAACATACTTAATAAATATGAATGAATGTGTAGCTTTAATATCTATTAAAGTATAAACATCACAATTAGAAACTAGAAGTGTACCTATAATAATAATAACATTAGGTTTCTCATCAAGCTACAAGGCATACCCCAAGCTCCACTTTTTGGCTACTCAAATGACTTGTTAAGTGCAATACCTTGATTTCCATTACACTTAGTAACATGATGACCTCTCCACTTATACACTAAACAAATCACAAGCTATGGGGTAGGCTTAACATAAGTAGAAATTTTGTGACCCACCTTTTCGCACATGAAGTAAGCATAAGGGTTCACTTACATTCCCCTCTATTGTGTGACCTAAAATAGTTGTTACATCTCAAATCAACACTAGGTAAAACTACCTTCAGTTGAGCATGATGCAAGGGCTTCTTAGTAAATATCTACTTCTTATTCTTACTCTGAACCATACTACCATAATTGGTCAAAAATATGCCACCAAAAGTCATAGACCTCTTATTAACAATCTGAGTGCATCTATATCATAACCCCCATTTGTCTTCATCCTTACCCTATCAGCTTAGCTTTGTTCAACATAGTCACATAATAGTTAGCATAAAAGATCGAACATAATGCTAAAGCCTCTAATTAAGACCAATTAGAAAATTTTGAATCTTGGATGCTTTATAATTTTGAAATTAGTTCAGTTTTGTTAGTTTATGAGTAAAACTGTCGATTGTTCATCGGTACCATATATGTATCAGTCTAGTATAAGTTTAGTATCAGTTCAATATTGATTCGGTTTGAAAGCGATACCAAAACAATATATAATCCAACAATGCAAATAGACCCTTAATTTCCGTATCTCAAATTAAAGAGTTTAATCAATGTAAACACCCCATTTTTGTCCATTTAAGGCTTCAATTTATAGTAAAAATTAATATTATATTAAGCCTGCAAATCACAAAAAAAAAAGAAAGAAAAAAAAAAAAAAAGAGATCATTACAAATGTAAAAAAAGAGAGAAAGAGAAAAAGAAAGAAACAAATAATAAATTTTTAAAAATATTTTTGGCTTCACATAATACTAATTTTAATTATAGATTTATTTTGGACCTAATTAAATACCCCATGTAAATGGCCTTATTCAATTGGGCCCATTTTGGAAACATTAAATACAATTTTTATGCAAACTAAAACAAGTTATAGGCCAACAGCCTGTATGGATAAGTCATTGACATGCATAGAAGAGACTTGGGTTCGATTCTATGTAGAGGTAAATTACCCTTTTTCTCCTTATTTTTTTTGCACATGCTCTCATTGGCCAGATGATGTAAGCGCATATGTTAGTGGCTGAATGAGGTAAGCGCATATGTCAATCAGCTGTCAAATGAAGTAAGCGCATATGTCAGCAAGCGGTTAGGTGAGCCTATTGAGCTTATAAATACCTGACACAGACATAAGAAAAAAACAACACAGAAGAAAAACACAAAACGGAGAGAAAAAAAAACACAAGACATCAAAATCACAAAGAAATCTCTATGAAAAAGAGTCTGAATCTAAGTTAGAGGCAGTTTGAAGACCTCGGCAGCAACTTTGGCGATACGACCTGACCCAACTTCGACAACTCCGACCCGATCTAAGTAAGATGATTATTATTATTATTAATTATTATTATTATTATTATTATTATTATGTCTTTATATATATATATATATATAAATGCGATTTTTTTTATTAATATTGTTATGGTTATTATTATTATAATTATTATCATATTAGTTAAAAATATAGATATAGTATGTGTATGAGTATATAAATATATATATGTATAAGATATATATATTAATACTTATAAATACATAAAAATGCAAAAAAAATATGTATAACTAAACAAAAAAAAAAAATTCTTTTAAGACTTAGAAAAATCTATTTTCTAAAGTAAGAAAAATGGATTTGATAGTTCATAGGGTATCATATAAAAATCCGTTTTAACGAAAACTTAAAATTTAATAAATTTAAAGCTAAAAGAGATCTAAATTCTAAAAATCATCAACAAATTAAAATTTTATAAAAAAACTACGTAACATCTGATCCCGAATTAGCAGATACATAGGCCCATCCGAGGAAACTTTAAAAAATGAAAAACCTTTTTTATTTTTTATTATTCTTTTTTTAATTCATTGTTCATATTGTAAGCGTTGATAATAAATTGTAAATATCAATACTATTTATACTTATTTGTAAATATTAATGTAAATAATTTTTTTTAATTCCTTAAAATTGCAATAATAACTTTTAGATATTACAATTTGAAAAATTTTTTCTTCTTTTACATTAGTAAATTTTCGAGCATTAAAAGGATAAACTTTAAATTTTAAATTTCAAGTGGTAACCATATGGTTTTGATAGGATAGCCCCGAATCCAAAATTTTAGTTTATAAAGTGTAAAGACCCGACCCTCTAAATCCCGGGACTTAGAGTACTGAGTCCCCAACCACATATAGCGTTTTCATATTATATGTAAGGTTGTCCTAAAACTAACAGTTTATGAAAATTGTTTGATCAAAACTACTAAAACTTTATAAAGAACTTTTAATAACACAAGATTGCTAACAAAAGCAATCTATACATACATTTACATCATATATACACTGTTTAGTGTCAATACAAGACACTACAAAAATTACATATTTTCTTAAGTAAAAAAGAATCCTAGGGATCCTAAGGTCTTTACAAAAATAGGCTTATCTATCAAGCTTCTATACATAACTTTTCCTTTAGCAAAAATTCTTCCAAAAGCCCAAGTTGTTTGAGTCCTATTCGTCCCACTCATCCAGGAATATCTCGAAATTGGACCCATAGCCCAAATCATCATAAAACTCGTCTCAAATACCTGCAAAGCAGCAAAAGTGAGCCAAAGACCTAGTGCACAATAACAAATGCAAGAACAAGTCATCAAGCCAATGTAATGCATTAGAAGACAAGTGATTATCTTTATTAAATTTTCTTTCGCAAATCAACAGAGGGTATTCAAACCCCGATCACGCTTTGGGAATTCAGGGATCCTGATAACAGCAGCTGCTCAGGGGGTTAATATAAGCAGCCCGAATACTTATATCTCTTATCTATTTCATGAAGATAATAGCTTCATTTAGGGTTCAAAGCCGTTGCCTGACTCTACTTAAACTCATCCATAACATGAGCTTAGTTCACAAGTTCGCATAAACTTTAAACTAAATCATGGTATTTCCCCCTAAGTTTAAGCAAACGTTACTCAGATACTATTCCCCCTATCGGCTACCCACTTAACCAAAAAGAATCGCTATTGCATCATAGCGTACCATTGCATCATGACTTGGTTAAGCGCCTAACTAACATGTCATTGCATCATGACAGTGCTCTCCTCGACCAGATTAAACAGCGTAATAGACATCCAATTCAATCAAATATTAAGCCGAGTTAAATTAAGTTAATTTAGGAATGCCTATTCCTAGCAAAACATCAAACAAGTTATTGCATACCTGAACCGATAGTATATTACTATGATCTCTCGATGAAGAACTAATCGAAGAACCCTTAACTGAAATAGGAATATCAAAATAATCAATAAATAAAGATAGATTTCACATTCACAATTATATATATATATATATATATCACAATCCTAAATCAATTGTACAAGGAAATTCATTAAACTTTGCATAGAGTCTAAATATCAAATTCATTGCATAAAACATTTTATTTAACTATATACAATAGGAATTCATATATGAAGTAAAGATTGAAAATTGAAGAAGTTTGGATTTGAAAAACTCAGGGGATACGCTGCCACCAACCCTTGCAAAATTTGATTGAATGCCGGTAACGTAGGTAGCATACGCCGGCTGCCTTCATTCTATGCCGGTGGCTTTGCGCCGGTGTAGAATACAAATCCAAATTTCCAAAATTTGCTGAGAGGTACATACCGACAGCGTATCCATATACGCTAGCAGCCTTTGATCCTACGCTGGTGGCTTAAACTCTCAAATTGCCGGCGTACGTTCTGAAGAACAAAAGCCGGCAAAATTTATTGTAAAAGCCGGCGGTGTTCCAAGCGGCGTTAAAAGATTTACTTCTGTTTGGTTCCAACGCTGCCTCTACGCTGCGGCATTGAATTTCCAGATGCCGGCGTATGTTCAAAACAGACCTATTCGACAACAAATCCCTTGTTTTCCATTTTACAAGTTTTCAACCTATAACACTTTTAAATCTTCTTCAACTTCATTTTTAACTTCATATACTCACTCCTATCTACACTTCTCAATCCTAGCAACTAAAACATGAAATCAACACATTTGATCACTTCTAATTCCACTTCCATTCATTCTCAACTTTCCTACTCAAACTATCTTCATTTCCTCCCAACACTTCATATCACTACCAAATACATAAACAAACTCACACACTCACAAAACACATTCCTAACTAATCTCAATGAAAAACAATTTAGATAGCATTAAACTCATCCTATTCAAGATCTCACATAACCACTACAAGAAATGAAAACAAAACAAAAGTCATACTTAAATCAACTCAACATGTATATGCCTTGTCTTGGGAAGAACTTTGATTTTCAAAGCTTGATATTGTTTTTGACTTGGACTTGGAGTTTGGAATGAAGAAGAAGAAGAGAAAAGAAAGAAAGAAAAAGGAAAATTCATTTAAAAGGAAGGCTGCCCCAAAAAGGAGTCTAATTGAGCAAAATTAAGTCTTAAACATACCCAAATTTGACTTTTAAGGTATATGCAACTTTATTTTGCATTTAGGGTGTATTTGAGCTTCATTTGAGGTTATTTGAGGCTTATTTAAGCCTAATACTAATTAACTACTAAGAACTTCTATCAACTAACCTTAAGAAAAACAAAGTTGATTTTATAAATCTAAACTTAACTTAACACCTTAATGTATAAAAGACACAATTAATAATTATACTATACACACATTAATACATATAAAACAAAAATATTAATTTCACTACATATGCAAAATAACACATTTAGACTATTACCAACACAACTATCATAAACATCATGCTCATTTAATTCAATATTTAAGATAAATAAACAAACACATGGAAATTAAATAGAATTTAAATTTAGATCATTTCATAAAGTTTGGTTTGTAAATCAAATTTTCGCAGATTAGTAGCTAAGTTAGGATTAACCAACCCATTAATCCTAACTTATAAATTTTTCTCGTTCCAATCGGTAGCGACTCCAAATTGTTTTCAAAATTTAAATTTCTTTTAATTCTTAGTCGAGGGTTCATATTAAATGGGTTTGGGTTTAATACAAATCGGATTAAAAGAAATGAAACCAGAAAAAAATCCAGGTTCGATAGCTTGGCGACTTTACTGGAGAAACCTATTTTTAAGAGGCTAGCCACTTGAAATTCTTAAATTTAAAGTTTATCCTTGTTATGTTCATTCTTGTATATATTTGTACAATTATTAATTTGTAAATAGTTGAACTAATCTATTTCTTTAAGTGATGCAGGTAAAAAAAAAAAAAAAAGGAATAAGGGCAAATGATATTTTTTGAGGTGGTGGTGGTGGGGAAGGGGGGGTGGGGGTGGGGAGGGGTGCGAATTTATGAAAAAATATATATTAGATACGGTCAGGACCAGACTGTGTTAGGATCTTAAGTAGGAGGTCGCTAGTACGATCTAGGGCTGTGGCTTTTCCACCCTCTGGTTCATGAAATGCCCTCCCGCTCTGGTTTAGTGTTGATTTGGGATCCACAAGATCAGGGAACCTTTAGAACCCACTCAATTGCATTCATAAACATAGGTTGGCGATTAAATAAATATTGGGCATACCTTAAAAAGTTACAATTTTAAATCCTTTTAAAATCCTCTCCTTGAAAATTATTTATCTCATTTTTTTTAAACAATGTTGTAACTAAATGAAATCTCTGAATTGCCCCATGATTAATTAGTCGTCAACCCCTAAGTTTGCATCCGTGTGAATTGCATGTGTAATATGTAATGTGAATAATTTATTATAATTTGTAAATAATAGCTTGTTGGTATTATTATAGTTATTTGTATATAGTTCAAAAAATAATAAATGCTTGTAAATTATCCTGAATAAAAAAAAAGATAAAAAGATTTTTTTGGCTCATGTAAAGTAGTGTACATCATTTTGATATAAAAAAATCTGTATAATATAATTATAAAAAAATTCCATTTTTTGTAAATAGAGAAATTCTAAAAAAAATTGTAAATACTCTTTAGATTATATAATCATAATAAAGTAAATACAAAACTTGTATATAAAAGTTGTCAAAAAATGTATAGTACGCTTGTAAATAACCATAAATTGTACATAATTTGATCATTCATTAGATTAGTTCTTCTTCTAGATCATTATAGGTCCTTTTTCAATTAGAATCACTCTTTGTCATCTGTATTTCACTCCTTTAAACCCAAGTCTATTATCTGTAAATGTTAGTCTCCATTTATGAATATTTAAGAAAAAGAAAAAAAAAGTCATCATTACTCTTTACAAATTATTTTGAAAAAGAAAAAAGTAATGCTAATTTATAAATAGGTTTTGGTTTGAAATTTTCAAAAAAAAAAAAAAAGAATCATCTTTGTGAATAAATTTTCATTTTAGGTTGTAAACAGTCATTGTAAAATGTGGTTTCCAAATACTTCTTTGTAAATATCCATTATCCTTTCAATAATTAATGTTTAGTTATTTCTATAATATAGTTTTCTAATAATTTTACAAAACAAATTTTTCAAAAAAATGAATTTTTTTCAAAAAAAAAGAGAGAGAAAAAGAAAATTTGCTAACAATCAAGGATCCTTTAAATTTGCAGGCCCAATGATCACTCACTTCAGGATAAAGAAGAACTACAAATGAAAAATAAGAGGCAACCAAAAAGACTTGATAAGTCACTAATTAGGGGCATTGGTCGAGCTTAATTTCTAAAATATAAACCTAATATAAAATTGGCATTTAGTGAATTAGCTTGAGGCAAACTAAAAAATGGATGATTGATAACCAAGAAAAATATCTCATAAAAAAGGTCTAGAATGATAAGAGGCAAAATGAATCCTAAACACTAACCCTAAACACTCGAGAGCACAACGACATTAAAGGGAGGAAAATGACTCATTTCTTAAAGGACGTCCGCCTTGAATTTGATATTTGGGTGAAAGTGACATTAGGCATTCATTTTAATATCTCAAACACACTTATCCCTTGCCAACCCAGTTGAGCTATTAAAAAAGTATTTTAAAAGGTAAACCCTGTCAAGAACCATCCCACAATGGGGCAATTTGGAGGTTAGGGTCATTAATAAGGAGAAATAAAAAAGGATTAACTAATGTGTACTTACCTTAGTTGTAATCAATTCAAGAGCAATCATTTGATATATAATTTATTTGAAGGGAGCTTATTTCAGAATTAACATACACAACCCATATACTTTGAGTTGTAAGCCATCCAACGAAAGTTGAAGAAACACAAATCACTTGAATTCAAAAAAAAAAAAAAAAAAAACAAGAAAAACGAAAAAGGAGAAAGAAAATAGGATTAGAAAAAAAAAAAAAGCAAAAAAGAGAGAGAAGAGAAAAGAAAAATGAAGAGTATTCAAACAAGGTGATCATGCCTAAGGATTGGAGGCACATGCTTAAAGCTCAAAACCACCAAAACCTATCAAAACTCAATATCTAAGGTCTATAACATATTTATATGATAGACCCCCCCACAATACCGCCCTTTTAGAGGCTCTTTAGATTATAGGACTTGATTTATTAATGCTCTTGAAACTAGGGACAAACACATTATTAGTTTTCCTTAAGGGTTCTTGATTTGTAAACCGAAGAAGTGTTGAAGATAAATTTCAAAATGGTCTATATATATGGTATCCCTTTTGATTGAAACCAAAAAACCAAAAGCCTATATTACGGTCTAAAAAATACCTAATAGATTGACCAATATATATCATTTACAAGTCAGACCATAATTTTTGGAATCGAGTCAAATATGAAAATAAACTAAGAGAGTGTAAGGAAGTCCTCTTGGACAAGACAGTTCAGAATGAGATAATTATCTTTAGGTTTAAAAATCACCCATAAGGGCATAGAAAATCATTTACCCCAATTTGAAGGTACCTGTCTTGAGTTTAAGAACTATTTGCCCCAAAGTTCAAAGACAATTTCCAATAAAAGCAAATTAAAGTCCTAAAAAGAAAATTTTTGCTCCCAATATTTAAAAGTTTTTCAATGAGATTTAGTAGTTAAACCTAAGCTAAACTAAAATGAGTGATCAACGGGACAAGCCTGATGCATAACTGATCTCAAAGGATCCTCACTTGTTAGCAATCTTTCCAAAAGCAAAAAAAAAAAAAAAAAAAAGAAAAAAAAAAAAAACTACTTAAAGGGTTTTAAAAGAGAATTTTCGAAAAAAAAAGAAAGAAAGTAAAAAGATTTAAAAAAAATTCTCAAGCTTTTCCATAAATTTTTTTTCAAAAAAAGAGAGAGAGAGAAAGTTTTAGCTCAAAAAGTTTTCAATAAAAAAAGAGAAAAGAAAATTATTAGAAGGAAAAAATAAGTTTTAAAAATGAAGGCATTAGCCTAAACATTTAAAAAGAAAAACAAATTTAGTCTTAAAGATTTCATCAAGTCAATTTTTTCTCAATCCTTAGGATCACTTACTTGAAGTAGCGTTGTCCTATTTTTAGGGTCACTGACTCATAAGAGTGTCACCCTACCATAAGTATTAGGGTTACGCCTACTCAAACAGCATTGTCGTGATTTTTGGATCACCTGCTCGTGGGAGCATCGTCCAGTAAAGTATTAAGACTACTTGCTCGAAGGAGTGCTATCATGGTTTTTGGATCACCTTCTCAAAGAGTGTCATCGAGTCAAGTATTAAGATCATAGGCCAGCTCAAGGAGTGCCTCTCCAGTCAAGTGCCAGCTTAAGGAGCGCACTTGTACCATATCTAAGCCAAATGACAGCTTCATGAGTGTGTTTGATACAAAACATAGGCCAGGTCAAGTGCCAGCTCAAGGAGCACACTTGTATTGCATCTAAGCCAAATGCCAGCTCAAGAGCACATTTGAAACAAAACATAAGTCAGCTCAATGAGCGGATCTCCAGGTCAAGTGCTAGCTCAAGCAGCGCACCTGTACCGCATCTAAGCCAAATGCCACCTTAAAGAGCACGTTTGAGACAAAACATAAGCCAGCTTAAGAAGTGCCTCTCTAGGTCAAGTGCCAGCTCAAGGAGCACATTGTATCGCATCTAAGCCAAATGCCAGCTTAAGGAGCATTTGAAACAAAACATAAGCCAACTCAAGGAGCGCCTCTCTAGGTCAAGTGCCAACTCAAGGAGCGCACCTGTACCATATCTAAGTCAAACGCCAGCTCAATGAGTGCGTTTGTGTTGAAACATAGGCTCACTCAAGGAACGCCTCTCCAGGTCAAATGTCATCTCAAGGAGCATACCTGTACCATCTAAGCCAAATGCTGGTCGAGGAGCACGTTTGTATCAAGATCATAGGCCAGGTGAAGGAGTGCCTCTTTAAGTCAAATGTTAGCTCATGGAGCACATTTAGGTTGTTTATCCCTAGTCGCGGAAGAAGTACGATCAAGCAAAGTTCGTCATCTGGCCATAATCCCTAGTAGATATATTGCAAGGGCATTACTTCTACCTCCAGGTTTCCCATAAGTTTTCAAAAGAAAAAATGGGGTCTCTTTTTATCTTTGTGGTCAAGTTTTAACAAACTTCACCACAAAGAAGAGCAGCTGTAAACACCCCGTTTTTGCCCATTTAAAGCTTCAATTTATAGTAAAAATTAATATCATATTAAGCCTGCAAATTACAAAAAAAAAAAAAAAAAAAAAAAGAGATCATTACAAATGTAAAAAAAAAGAGAAAAAAAAGAAAAAATAATAATAAATTTTCAAAACATTTTTGGGCTTGATATAATACTAATTTTAATTATAGATTTATTTTGGACCCAATAAAATATCCCATGTAAATTGCTTTATTTAATTGAGCCAATTTTGGAAACATTAAATACAATTTTTATGCAAATTAGAACAAGGCACATGCCAATAGTCTGTATAGATAAGTCATTGACATGTATAGAGGAGACTTGGGTTCGATTCTACGTAGAGGCAAATTACCCTTTTTCTCCTTATTTTTTTTCCACACACTCTCATTGCCCAGATGATGTAAGCGCATATGTCAGTAGCCGGATGAGGTAAGCGCATATGTCAATCAACTGTCAAATGAGGTAAGCGCGTATGTCAGCAAGCAGGTAGGTAAGCAGTAGGTAAGTAAGTAGGTGAGCCTATTGAGCTTATAAATACCTGACACGGACATAAGGAAAAAACAACACTAAAGAAAAACATCAAACAAAGAGGAAAAAAAAAACACAAGACATTAGAATCACAAAGAAATCTCTACGAAAAAGAGTCCGAATCTAAGTTAAAGGTAGCTCGAAGACGTCAGCAGCTACTCCGGCGGCTACGACTCGACTCGACTCGACTCCACAACTCTGACCCGATCCAGATAAGATTTATTATATTATTATTATTATTATTGTAGTCTTTATATATATGTATGTATTTATAGAAGGCGATTTATTATTATTATCATTATTAATTTAAAAAATGAGAAAAATAAAAAAATATATAGATATAGTATGTGTATGAGTATATAAATATATATGTATAAGATATATGTATTAATACTTATAAATACATAAAAATGAAAAAAAAAATATGTATAACCAAACAACAAAAAAAATATTTCTTTTAAGACTTAGAAAAATCCATTTTCTAAAATAAGAAAAATGGATTTAATAGTTCATAAGGTCTCATATAAAAATCCGTTTTAAGGAAAACTTAAAATTTAACAAATTTAAAGCTAAAAGAGTTCTAAATCCTAGAAATTACCAACAAGTTAAAATTTTATAAAAAAGAATAACGTAACGTTTGATCCCGATTAACGAGTATGTAGGTACCTTCGGGGCGACATTAAAAAATGAAAAACCTTTTTTTTATTATTATTCTTTTTTTAATTCATTGTTCATATTGTAAGCTTTGATAATAAATTGTAAATATCAATATTATTTGTACTTATTTGTAAATATTGATGTAAATAATTTTTTTTTATTCCTCAAAATTGCAATAATAACTTGTAGATATTACAATTTGAAATTTTTTCTTCTTCTTTTTTACATTAGTAAATTTTCGAGCATTAAAAGGATAAACTTTAAATTTTAAATTTTAAGTAGTAACCATATGGTTTTAATAGGTTAGCCCCCAAAACCAAAATTTATAGTTTATAAAGTTTGGTTTGTAAATCAAATTTTTCACAGACTAGTAGCTAAGTTAGGATTTACCAACCCATTAATCCTAACTTATAAATTTTTCCCGATTCCACTTGGGTGACGACTCCAAATTGTTTTCAAAATTTAAATTTCTTTTAATTCTTAGTCGAGGTTCGTATTAAATGAGTTCAGGTTTAATACGAATCGGATTAAAAGAAATGAAACCAGAAACGAAAAATCCAGACTCGACAATCAGCATCCTCTTATCTGTATTTTTGAATGAACCTCTTAAAAAAATATCTATTGAAAATAGCCCATGTTTGTAAACCCTGAGATTTTTCACAATAGTATACGATAATAAAATAGAAAATGTAAATTAGACAGTGAGTTTAGAACTCGACAAAAATCCTAGAATAGATTTATGAGTTGTAATAAACTCATTCTTAGTTTGAAAAACCCGAATAAAAATTTCCTTAACCTTAATAGATATCAAAAACGAGATTTCGTATCTTGAATTGATAATTCAAGATATAATTAAAAGTAGCTCTAAATTTCAAAAACCGATAAGATATAGTCTATTAACAAAACCAATTGGTGCAAAAAAATGATCCAAAGATGGATTACTAGGATCATAAATGCATAATAGATACTAATATCGATCAATAATTACTAATCTAGATTTAAAATAAAAATTTCAAAACCTGTTGTTGTACCTGTTAGGAAATTCTGAATTCATTAAGACTTGGTTCCTAATTTAATTTATTAAACTTGAAAAATTTAATCACGTAAGTTAAAATACTAAAAATAACTAATCGCGTAAACTTTAAACCAAAAATTTGAATATACAAATAATCTAGAATTTTTTTTAGAACTTAGAAAATTCTATACGATAAAACTTGCACATAATGGTTATAAATATACGTTTGTAAAATTAATGTTATTAGAATATTTTAGTTAACTAGTAAACAAATCAATTAAAAAAATGAAAACTGAACCGCAGAAGCAAATCACGGACAGAAGAATCACGTTGGAACAGAGGCATGTGGAACATTGCAGAAGTTCCTCACATACAACAGGGGACAGGCAGCAAATGGATTTCTCGGTTGCAGAATTTTCACACCCGAAACAGAGGAAATGGTGCAAAATTCATCACATTCTCACGCACGGAACAGACTTGCTTCACAGAACAGGGGAGGTCACGCTGCAGTAAAAATCTCAGTTACAGCAAGCTTGAATGGCGTCCAACGTTTGCAAAAATTTAACACACAATTCCAACTTGAAAAAGACACCCCAAACAATCCAAAAGCTTCATCTATAATCCACATTAAATGCACAAGAATTTCAACTCAAATAAGCAACCAAAACAGCTCAAATGGCCTTGAAATTTCGGATCAAGCGAGCTACAGCAGAGGAAATTCAGCAAAGAACAGCAGCTACACATAAACCAATTCCAGCTCTTATTTTTGTAAAATTCATAGGATTATTTGAGCTGATATTTTTTGACTAACTAAACACCAATAGATGGCCTCTAAATGGACACTTAAAACACCAAAAATTAATTAAAAATCTAATGAAGAAATCTATCTAAAAATCCATGAAAAACTGCTTCAGAAATTCAAACTTTTCAACTCCAATTTTAACCTGATTTTGATCCGATTTTCAAACAAGTTGAGCCCCTAATTTATGATTAATTAACTACTAAATAAACACAATTAATGCCCCTCAAAATTAGCCACAAATCTGTCAAAACAAAATCAAAATTCGTCACCCAATGCAGTATAATTCGTATCTAAAATTCCAACTGCAAATTTGAGTTTTTTTTAAGCCCAAAACACTCTCTTTAACCTCCTAACTTTATCCTAAATTTAGTACATATATATAGCCTTAAGTTTGACACAAAATCAGCTCATAATCCCCACAAAACAAGTTAAAAATATTGCTATAAGAGGAGTTGCGTCCAGCCTCTTTTCCTTTGTAACACATTCACTTAGATAGCTTGGAAACCTTTTTAAAACATAACATAAACCTCTAGTTTGCTTTCCGTATTCCATCTATATACCAAAAACATTAAGAACATCAATTCTCTCTCTCCAAAAACATCAAAAACCAAGTTAAAAAGCCTTGGTTTACCATAGATCTAAGTTGGAACCTAAGCTCAACAAGGTAAAAGTTTTGTTAGAATTAGTAACTTTTATTATAGTTAAAGTAGTTAACTTATAATTTATCTAGAAACTTATCATCTAACCTTTGATATAGGTTTAATTCTTGCAAAGGAAGAGAGTTGGGAATCCTTTTCCATTTCAAGTCAAGGTAATTTCTAAACTATCAATACATGCTTATTACATTTATGTGAAGACATTAGGATGAAATGTGTGGCATTGGAGAGAGGTTATGTGGTTGGAAGAAATTGTTATTCCATTGGTGAATTCAAGTAGATGGATTGTTGTTGTGTTAGAAATGCTTAAATGTTGTTGGTCAAGAAGGACATCAATTTAGAAATGTTATAAATATAGTAAGAGTAAATTCGGATTTAGGAATGAAGTGGCCAAAACAAGACTCAAATTTCATCTAAACTAGTTTAAATTCATGTCTAATGCTTCTAAGACCTTATATGATCATAAAACTTGATACAACAAGCTTTAAAAGCATAATTAGGAGCTTTACATTACAAGAAAAATATTATGAACAAATTCATAGAAATTACACATATTGATACCTTTGTAAGTTATGAATGAGCTTAGGATATGAATAAAGGTTTAGAAGATGAAATGAAATCCTCTAAAATAATACAAATTCTAACCTAAGAAAGCAGATAAGGTTGACAGGCAAAGCAAATTAAATAAATAAAAGATTACTGTTAACAAGGACATTAAACAATGTAAGACTTGAATAGAAAACTAATGGAAAATTTAGCTTATCTTAAATACAGAATAAATAATGTGTAAATCAAAAGAAATTCAACGGAACTAAACAATAGCTATCCTTTTTCCATAAGAATCAATACCTTAAGAAATCGATATAAACAGTAGAAATAATATCAAATACCGACATAGGATACTTAGACACTCATAGGAATTTAATATTTTATTTATAAGTATTATTGATGAATATTTTCATCTCAATAGTGATTTTGATACCGTTGAAGACTTCCCGATCGATTACTACGATTGATCAATAGGAGAAGGTGAGTAACTTAGACTTATTACACTTTTGTGTTTGTAGTTTAGCTAGATTATAATATAAGAATTTTAATCATGAACTCGTGTGTATATGGGTTATAGGTTTTGCTTGCTATTTGGAATTATTTGATTGACAAATAATATTAAATAAAAGTGATAATGGATTACTTGTGAATTTATTGTATGTGAAGCATGTTGATTGTCTGAATGAAGTTTTAGCACTTATAACCTGACTAAAAATTATTGGAATCATAAATAAAATGAACATGCATTGCATAAATTGCACATACTGCATTATAATTATGTGGTAGCCTACTACGTGTTAGAATTTCAGGTCTTTGGTAATACTTGGCTTTTTTAGGCAAGAGGCTAGTAGTTCTACTCAAGATTACCTTTGTTCCGTCGGTTCCATGGGAACTAACTGGTAACGAAGGACGCCGCTCATGGTATCGCTGTGAAATATCTAACACTTAGTGGAGTTTCTAAGGCTTAAAACAGGAAATGCCTGTTTAAAAACAACATTAACATAAATAGATAATAATTGTGAGGATTGTGGCTTTTCTGTGTACTTAGTTTCTCCTGGGTAAGTGATTCATAGATTGGTCTTCCTTTAACCCCGATGAGAGGGCGTAAATCTCCATCCTGTTTGGATTCCGGATTATCCAAACTTGTAATTGTTCATGTGTTTGATTATTGCATTACATATGATTGATAATAACTTACTTGTTATGTGATAAGTTCTGATTATTCACTATGCCCGTGGTTTATGCTCACACTTCTATAGTCCTTACAGGATGACGCTTAAGCCTTGGCTGGTAGCTTCTAAAATTTTCGAGCCGGTATGTTTCTAAAGCTGGAAGAGTCTTGGAAACAGAGAGAATAGTTTTTATTACTTATATATATTAATTAATGTTAGAACATCAATTTTATTATCTAAGAATTTAGAAAGTTTCATAGTTTGTAATATTTATTATTCAGATAGTAAGACTTATTTATGATATTGTGATTTTATTTGCTTTCATCATTTCTTATCATGCAACCAAAAAGATCCTGTTTTGTTAAACTCATGTTATTTTCCAAAGTAGTTCTAGTAATAATATGTGTATTCGATACTATCTGGGTTATCAGGCTGTGTCATATTATATGTATTACTACTAGGGTACTCTTGGGCTATGACAATGTACTTCACCTTCTAGCAACTTACTAATTGATTTCTATTAATTAAAAGTAGCTCCTTCATCATAAAAGCAACACAATCAACATTTTATCTCCTTGGGCACACCATAAGCAGTAAAAGCCCTTTTCATATTCTCTGTCAACTCCTTAACTAATAAAGGACCAACAAGTGTTGTAGTAAGATGTGTAACTACACATACAAAGTTGGTAAGTTTTGCACCACCAACTCTCTCACTATTAGACATCGGCACTTGAGGCTCAACCCTTTGTTCATTAATCTATTGTTGTTGATCTCTAGTCGTATGCAACATATCATAAACCAAAGCTACCAATTGCTCAGTCTTGGTGTGATGTGCATATAGTAGAAGAGGCTAAGGCCCATGGACATTATCTCCTCCAATGAGAAAACAACGACATTTGGCCAATATACCCGTGATTAGTTTTATATGCAAAGTTTACCCCTACTAAATCCATAATTCATCCATAATCATTATACAAAGAGTCATATGAAATCCTAATTGATCTTAATTTTATATAATTACGTTTCATTCATTCTTATTATCTAGTTTATGTTCTTTACTCTTAGCTAAGCTCAATGGACTATTAGAAGTTATTATTCAATTTTTCAAGCATTGTATCCATATGTGTCCCACTCTCATTCTTCTTGTATCATTGGTAACTATTTTTAGGTTTGCTTAACTTATTGCTTAGGTACTCGCTAAATTGTCACAATCCAAAACGAAGTCATGTCAGTTTGCCATGCAACTCACTCGAGTAAAAATACGTTAAGGCTCCCTAAAATTGGTGATGTTTCTACATTCATTTTTAATTCTTGAATCATTAATTAGATTTTGCAAAAAAAAAAAATTACTTAATTGAAATGGGAAAGTGATTTTGATAAAATTTTAGCTGAGTATGATACAAAGTGTTTAAGATAATTTGAGGCATATTGGCCCATAACCATGATGAAGTCAAAGTCCATGAAAGTGCAACATAGTCACTATAAGAAATTTGCCATATCGTGACAAAAAAAAATTTTTTACAATTAGAAGTTGGTCACAAATAGTACTTTTATTATGAAAAAATGAGAATTTGTCATTTCAAACCTAAGAAAAATTTAAACTTGTGAAAAAATAGTATTTGTCAATTGTCATGATATATAAAACTAATAGAATTTTAGAGTCAAAGAGGGTTTTATCATAGAATTTTTCCACCATATTTTTTGCGCTAATATAAAAGACATGTGATAGAAATATTCCATCATTAAATTTTGTTGTTACTATATATAATTATATATGATTTTTACAAGTAATTTTAACGTAATAAATTTTACTTATTGTGTCAAAATGATATCACGTTGAAATTAAGTTTGTCACCTTAAAAACTCTTTAACTGATTCATGATAATGATGAAAATACTGTATTTAATTCATCAAAATGCAAAATTATGTGATACTTATATTTATATCATACATGAATTTTTAACAATAAAAATTTCACAAAAATCTTGTGACAATTTTTTCTCATATAACTAAAATTTTGACAAAAGAAAGTTACACTACAAAAACTTTGGCTTTTGGTAGCCAAACTATAGCAATGATACTAGATATGGTAATCAATATAATTAATTTTTCAAAATATAATGTATAAAATTAAAATTTGTAACTTTTTTTTTTTCAATATAATTAGTTGTAATAGGGTCTTTTACACATTTTATATGTAGAGGGTAAATACTAAAGCACTATAGTTTCTCAGTACATGTCACCCCCCAAGTAGAGTCTAAGCATGTCCAATCACGAGAATTGGGCAAAGTGGGTAAATGGGTCAACCCGGCTTGGTCTGCGGGTTAAACGGGCTAGGTTATTTTGGCCCGCTTTTAAATAGGCCATAATTCTTAGGCCCTGGCCAGGCCTACTTTGGCCCGCAAGCTCAATGGGTCAGCCAATGAGCCAAAATTAAATTTCTTAATTTTTAATTTTTAATATTAGTTTATGTGAAAATTATAATTATTTATATATTCTAAGGTGTGTATATATATAATATTAACGACTAATTTTATTACTATTTTGATTATTCATATATAAAAACAAGTTTTTTTAAATGATTTATTCTATATCATATTACGTTTAAATCAGAAATATGTATTTTAAAAAATGTTATAATACTGGTGATATATATATCAATCCATCTTCTTCCATAACATGCATCAATAGTTACTAAGATGTTATATTATTCTTATTTTTAAACTTATCCTTTCTTTTTTTTTTCCCTGGCCATGGGCTAACCTGGCTTAACCCACTTTAGCCTGCGAGTTAAACAGACAAGGCCAATTTGGCCCGCTTTTAAACAAGCTAAAAAATTTTGTTGTAACCCACTTTTTTAAGCAGGTTAAAGGGCCGGCCCTCGAGCCATGGTTTATAGGCCTAGCTCTACCAGTCGCAATGTATAATACTTTAGCATGTTATATTCAGGCTAACTTTAAAGACTTATTTATCATGAACATTTGTTAACCACTTTTGATTATTGAAATTGTATAATTAGTTTATGAAAACAACTGGATTTAACAGCGACAAAACATATTTTATTTTCTACTCTCATTAGTAGATTAACCTTCATAAGAATAACCTTACCATCAGGTATCTCAAACGTAGAATACCTATTCGTGATGATAAAATAAAGCTTTAAAATTTAATTACAAAAACATGGGCTCCTCAACCGGCCGTTTAAGAAATACAAGTTTGAAAGATAAATCCAAACTTTATACAAAATAAAATAAACTCGGCAATCTTAACTTACTTCACTCATTCATAAATTCTTTCTGAGTCATCATAAACCAATTACAACCATCATCATCCAATCAACACTTAGAAGGAAGAAAAGAATGAGTCGAAACCTAGTATAGCAGCAACACAAGCATACACAAGATAAGCACACATACTTATTCCAATGCAATGCAATAATTAACAATTTCTATCTTATAATTAAAGTGTAACAAATAATAGTGGAGCACTCACACTGTGACAACATGCCATTAGGAAACTAGAGGTTATGAGTAACAACAACTGGTCAAGAAGTTAATGTAAGCAGTTTGAATACTTATATCTCATATAGGACCATATAAAATAATAGCTTTATCTAGGGTTCATTACTGTTACACATCTTTATCCATATTAGTCCATTGTGATTAAGTAAGTACTAGAGCCCAAATATTACACATTGTTTAATATAACTTCTCTCTAATGTGAATAAATGTTACCCCAATATTATTTTCTCTATTAGATACTTGCTGAGCCACTAATGAATTATCATTAACAATAATAGAGGATAGCCTAAGTAAGTAATTATTGTATAGGTATCACCTAGCAAGGTTGTTGCTCCTAGGACTGGATTCAACGACACAAGCACAAGTAATAATCGAATATTAGCTATCTTTAAGTTTTAGCTCATTTAGAATGCTTATCTTAAACAAAAAACAAGCATGTCACTACATACCTAGTATACTATATAAAATCTGGCAAGGATCAAAAGATAGTTTAGAAGATAAAGCAGGCGATAAACTCAAGCATCTGTTTGAGAAATTAATTTATAAGTATTTAAATTAAATTATTAACTTACATCAAACTCATATTAAAAACTTGTTTGATCGGACATAAGAATAGGAACCCTGCCATGGTTGTGAAAATTGCCACATTAAGATATGAACAATTCTCCATTGTCTATCGATTCATTTCTTTTCCTTTTCTTATAATCAGTCACTATAAAATCATCATCACTTCTTATTATTCATGCAAGTATTTAAATAAATTATTAACATATAGAAAATACTCATTTTTCTTAGCAAAATACATTTGAAATAACATACTCCTCTTATTATTAAAGGTTTAGCATTTTGGAATTATTTTATCTCTAAGCCAATTACAAATTAACATGGCCTTAGGTGAGTTCACTAGTTAGATTAATTGCTAACTACAACTTATTGAACTCTAAAGAATTTACAAAGCCAATCTTAGTTAATAAGTTTATACTAACTTAATTTAGCTAAATTGAATAAAATTAGTCAACTAAGTTCATTTTAGCTCAGTTTAGTCCATTAAGTCAAGTTGAACATAGATCTATTAACTAAGTCCACTTTATTTTCAAAATCCAAGTTAAATCTTAATTGGTTATTAAGTTTATTAATATACTATATAATTCTAAGTACACTTAGTATAACTATAAACTTAGCTCATTCTTATTTATGCAAATACCAATATACATATATTTTATTATTTCTTTATTCTTTCTTTTTTTTTTAAATAGTACGAAAGGATTTATCACGCTCGTGACAATGACCACAATACATATCATTAGCCTCATCATGCCTCGTGATCAAGATCACGCCCTCGATCATGGCCGTGATCTAAGCCATAATATGAACCGCTGGTGAAAATCACGCTCATTCTTATCCTTTAATCATTGGTCAGTGTATATCATAGGCATGATGATGTTCATGATGGCCTTTAACATTTCATTTCCTTTTGTATGATGGATCGTATCACACCCATGATGGATAGGGTATCTACTTTCATGTTTTCCTTTGTTTATTTTCTAACTTTAACTTACTTAACTAATTGTTTGATTACAAATTCAACAAAAACATCTCAATATCATCATACAAAGTTACATTCATGTCTATATAATACTCCTATACATATTTCTATATCATATTTCTTTAAGACATATCATCAAACACTTAGTCTACACACATACGTACATATCTTAGGTCTAACATATGTGTTCATATATCACTAGTTTATCAATATTATCATAAACCCTTCCTCTATTTGACATTAATTTCAAATAAATCATGTATTCACAACAATAAATTGAAGAAATAAACTAAACTTACTTGTTAAGTCAACACAGGCCACTTGACCTTCACTATTACTACTCTTCCTAGTTGTTAAAGCTATTTCATGCATGATTCTCAACTTTTGTCTTGTTTTCTTTCTTCAATTTCTCTTAAGATCTTATTGAAATAGAGATTTGGGGTAGATTATTTGAGAGAAGAAGAAAAAAGAAATGAAGCCACAGAGAAAATAAAGGGAAAGCAATCATAAGGAAAAAGAAAATGAAAGGAAATTAGGGATTAAGATTTCCAATGGTCAATTATATTAAGTTTATGGGCTTGCGCTTTTAGATTTTGGGTTGGGCTTGAGCTTTACATGTCAATTGGGCTAGAATGATAAGCTTAAGTCTTTAGATGATGATCTTTAAGAATTTTGACATACTTAGGAAGAGATAAAAGTATTTAAGACATGGAAATTGATAAATTGAATAAAGAAATTTATCTTGGGAATTTTAAATTAGTAGGAATTTAATATTTCATTTGAGTTTGAGAATTTAGGACTTAGGTATTGATATTTATGATCAAGTAGTAGGATTTACAATTTCTAAGGATTAAGGAAATAGGATTTAGACTACGGGGTTTATGAATTGACTAAAACATCTAAGTTGTAAGTTTAAGGGTTTAAGGAACTGAATTAGGAAGAAAAAGCAGTTCAAATTGATGATTGAAAAGAATTGAATAATTTCATTCATAAAATAGATTACTGAAGTAAATAGATAAACGAAAAGGAATATTTGAAATCTCACATTTCAATTAAATCTATTTATCAATTTAATTCTTTTAATCTATCTAATCATACCCTATAGTTTACTTGATTTATTTGATTAAAATATCTAAGTTCAATTTCTAAATTAAGTTTAAATTAAAACTCAAAACTAACTGCTTATTATACTATTCAATTAGGACAATTTTAACTTAGATAGGCAAAATTTTGGGGCATTTCAGTACAAGAGTAGCTTATTACAATATCAAAGTAATGGAGAGCTACCATAAACATGAGATATCTATCTATGTGTATCAATCAAGATTAGTTGTATTTATATCTATCAAAATCTATATGTATATCTATATTTATCAATATCTACTTATTCATATCTTCAATATCACAGATATTTATCTCTATATATTCCATATTATTAAGTAAATAGAAGATTTTTCACTCCATAAGACTTATTGCTTATTTATATATATGTCTTTTGTTACTAATCTAAATTCATTGTAACAAACTAATAACATTTTTTTTAGATTTTTTTTAATTTATCCAAAATATGTGGTTATTATGGATGGTTATTAAAAAAAAAAAGGAACTAATTATGATAAATTGAGTATATATATGAATTGATATTATTAAGGGAAAATATATGTACTAGCAAATGCACATTCGCAATATGTATGCTAAAAATAATAAAAAAACTTTAAACTATTTTATGTTTTGATTTTAATAATCAATTCAAAACATGTTAAAAATTTAAAACTGTATAAATTTATTTAATTTTTGTAGTTAAGTTGTAAAATTCACCGAAATTACATATTTAAATTCTAAAATAATGTAGCAATTTAAATATTAATAAAAAATAAAGATCTATTTTGTTTATTTTGTTCTGTACTTGTATTGATTAACTATTACTCATAAAGGTTATCAAAGTGGTATATCTTTACTGGATTTTAGAATTTTTCAATTAACATATGATCATCTCAAAATAAATAATAGATTTTAAGGTACATTCATCACATGTTAATTTTCTTCATTAGTAATTATATAAATTATTATATAAATTACAAGATCATTGATATTTAATGCTATATTTCCATAACTTACAAAATTATAATTTCTTTTGAATTTTATACAATTTTATATATCCATCGATAATTGTATAAATTATATATATTACATTTATAATTACTGGTTTAATCTCACACAAAGTCGAACCAAAAAATAATTATAGGGGTAGCCTTTTTGTTTAAGATGACAAAAAAAATTCACATGGGAGAAAAAAGTAGTTTCATTTAAAAAAGTTGAAGCCGAAATAATGAAAGATATTCTTATATTTTTCACATTAGCTCCTGCAACTCGGCTCTCTCTCTCTCTATCTCTTTCTACAATACATAGCCTACATCACAATAAGCGATTTGCTCTTCTCCTTTTTCTCTTGCCTTACTCATTTAGTTCTCAATAATATACAATCATCTCTCTTAAATAACGTGTTTCATTCATAAACGTATAGTATTGTCCTATCTCTTGGGGTTTTATGTAACCATCAAATCAAATAACGAGGCCTTTCACTAGTGGAGAGAATGACACACATCTTTAATGACGTGCAACCTTATTATTCTCTCAACCATACTTTGATCATAGCAACAAAAAAACCAAGTAAGAAAGTCAAAATCAATCCTTAATTATGCTTTATGACAATTTTTTTAAATTGATAAATTTGTGAGGTTTATTTATTATTTAATCTTCTTTCCGGTTTTACAAAACAATTTATGGGTACTCAACAAATTTAATTTGTTCTATTGAAAATACTAAACCAAGAATTTGAATTTTGGAATGAAATCTGCAATCTTTAGGGATTATTATCATATGTTATATAAGAATGTCATCTACTTTTTTCTTCTTCGTAAGTACATACATTATAATATTCATTGTTGGTTGTTTTATATGATGTTTTAAGATTTCTCTTTTTCAATGTAAAAGTTACAACGCAATATTGCTTCATTAATAAATTTATTTGGTTAATATCATGGATCAAAACTTAAAATTGATCAATTTAGTATCTGAACTTTGAAATTGATCAATTTAATATCTCAGAGTAGTTTTTGTGCACACCAATAGTATCTCTATCAAGTTTTTCTAGGTACCAAATTGATTAATTTTAAAATCCAGATACTAAATTGATCAATTTTAAAATCGAATACCTAGTTACATTTATTGCTAAAGTTTATATATCATATATGATACTATTCCTAGTTATTTTAATATGTAGATTGGGAAAGATGATTTTTGAGAGATGTTGTACAAGTGGAAGGAGTTTATGAGCAAAAGGGAAAAGATTGGAAATTTTAATTAGTGTTTTCTTTTTTCTCTTGTTTTTGTTTAATATATTTATTGAGTTTATGGTTCAAGTTAAGCGTGCTCTAGACAGTCCAATTTCAGGATGGGTAACCCCATGAGAAGCGTTGGCACCAAAAAGACAAAATCGTGCGGTGTGTGGTCAAAGCGGACAATACCTCGGTAGGTAGAGTTCCTAGTCGTTACATAGTGCTTCTTGTGTCCTGATTGCGCCTGAGGATGCACTGGAAGGGCCAGTGTACCTGGCATCATGATCCCTACCTAAGGTGGCCTAAGAGCCTACGAGCGCCCCCTCTGCTCATGGAGCTTGGGGTGATAGGTTGTGACAATCATAAATGGTACTACACTTCACAAAAAATGCAATTAGGTACCTAAATTTTGGATTTAATCAACTTAATATATGAACGTTGAAATTGATCAATTTGGTACTCAAAAGAACCTGATGGAGGTACCGTTGGTGTGCACGAAAAGTTTTTTTAGGTACTTAATTGATCAATTTTAAAGTTCATGTACATAATTGCATATTTTATCAAAGTTTATGAATCATTTGTAACATTAACACTTAAAATAAAAAGTGTAAAGTTAGGTTATGGGGAAAGAAAGAAAAAAATTTTGTGTTTTCTCAAAGCCAACAATAAACAGATTGAATTTTATATATTGTTATGAGATATTTTTATCTTTTTTAATTTAGTTGATGCATTTTGCTTTGTTAGCTAATTATAATATATAAATTGAGAAATTAGAGTTTTTTATTTAACTTTTTAGTTATTCCTATATATATTTAATGGTTTATAATTAGAGATTTACTTAATATATAATAGATGAAAAAAAAATCGAATTTTTGCTATGATTTATGGTAGGAATTTTTCTCTATTCCAAAGGGAGTAATAATCCCTAACATATGACTTTTCTCGATATTAATATAATGACTAAAAAGAGATAAAGTCACAAAATAAATGTTTTGATAAAATTAATTTTGTTAATGATAAGATTTCATGATCAAATTATTTTGTCATAATATTTAATTTTATGACAAACATAGTTTCTTATTATTAATATTTTGATAAAAGATATTAAAATTGTAAAATATTTGTGATATTATTATTTTTTTCATAACAAAAAATTTATATAAAAAATTATTATCTTAGTAAATATGTGATGAAATAATTTTGTCACTACGAAAAAAATAATGACAAATGGATTTTAGTCAATATAAGTCATATTAGAAAGAAATTTGTCACCATTACTATAATGGTGAAATCTTTTTTGTCACTATAAAAACTTTTGTCATTATAAATGTGATACCCCGCAAATATAGATGGTGGAACTCTAATCACAGTGGCGCCTTTTTGGTGTAATGGCTTGGAGTTTGTCAGAACTTTAAAGTTAAGCGTGCTTTGGGTAGAACAATCCTAAGATGGTTGACCCCATGGGAAGCGTAGACACCAAAAGGACAAAACCGTACCGTGTATGGATAAAGCAAAAAATACCTCGGTGGGTAAAGTTTCGAGTCATTATACAGTGCCTAAGGGTGCGCTGGAAGGGTCAGTGTACTTAGCATCACGATCCCTGCCTTGGATGGCCTGAGAGCCAACAAGCACCCTTCTACTGTGGTGGAGCTTGGGGTGGCAGGTCGTGACAACAAAGCATCTTATCTAGTAACAATCTTAATATATTGTGAAAAAAATTATTATGACAAATTATTTTGTTACTATATCATTTTTTCAAGACAAAATGTCATCAGTACAATGAGCATTGTCATATTTGATTTGATTCAGGAGCTCATGAACTTGCAAGCACCAATATGAGGGAACTCTTATGTTTTAATTTCATCTCCATTGATAACTTTAATCTCCTTCCGTCTTTATTGTAGGATTTAGTATCAGCTCCTAATTTTCTTTTTGTTTTGCAAGCAAATCCTTTTGAGACTTGATGTGTTAACTTTATTACCCATTTGAATGATTTTTGTAGTTACAACTAAAAAAAAAAAAAAAAAAGAAGTAAGCATCATCATATTATTACAAAGAACATTTTTGTTACAATAGACTTATTATGACAAGCTTATTGTGCCTAAGAAAATGATAAACTAAATTTGTCGCAATGGATATTTTGTGACAAATTTGGCATTTATATTAAAAAATCAATTTGTTAAAATAAGCCTTAATTATTGTAGTGAGTCCATAAAGTCCAAAATCAACCACTAAATCACTAAAGCATGTGAAACATTTTTCTAATAAAAATTTTGAGCCAAACATCAATTAAAGCATCTAGAATTCATAGGGTTGTGATAATTATTCTAAAGAGTCGTAAGCATTAAAGACATTATGGCAAGAGACTTCACTTGAAAGTGATAAAAACGAGTGAGATACAATGCACTCATAGGGGTGGCCGCAAACACATAGGATGCCACAGTCAAACACACATTTGATTTTAACGCAGGAAACAACAATAAAATTTCTCGTAATTTGTATAATCAAGTGCATTTATGGTACCTTAAAAATTGGGGTAACTGATGACTCCATGCAAACTAAACTAGTAACAAGGGGATCCAAATTCAACAAATGCAAGGATTTGAGGATTGATGGGGATGACAAGATCACAACATCTAAAAGAAAAAAAGGCAATCTTGTGTGGAGCTCTCCACCTAAATCTTCATTAGCAAGCTTAATCAATTGCAACGTATTATCTAGAGTCATTGTATCCATTTGTCAACCTACTAGCCGTAAATCCTACCTATCAACTATTGGCAACCAACTTTATGGCCTAGGTTCTAAGTATTGCACTCTCTTATTATCATAGATGTGGCTACAATAATGCCAATGCAAGGGTATTGCTTAGACATGCAATACAACCATCCACAAGCAACACTCCCACAACACAAACTATTAGCTAGATTATTGAATTTATGAGAATGTAATGCTTAATATGCGTGAGACATAAGCTTTTACCCATATCCATTTTATTAAATTATCCTACGTATTTTTACTTAATGCATATTACTCATCTTAATATTTATAGTCAGTAGTTAGGCATAAATTTAACTAATGGACTATGCACCAATGATACGTGTGCTTAACTCTTTTTCAATTATGCCATTATATAACAACTTATTTTCATATTTATATATATATATATATATATATCCATGAATACCATTTACCTAACAGAATATTGATAAGAGTCGTTAAGAATAAGATTTTTTGAGAGAGGAAAATAGATTAAAAAATATCAATTGAAAGTTCTAATTAAGTATATTAAGATAATAATACATGTAAGATTTTGTTGTGATAAATAGTTAATTACATGATTAATAAGATAACTCAAACAACATAAGCACTTTAAGGTAATTAAAAAAGCACATATAATATAGAAATTATAATTAGTCATGATAAGGGAGTAGTAAAAATTCATATAGCTTAAAGCCATGGAATAAGCGTAAATAAAGCAATTATTGTGTAGAAATATCACATAATAGAATTAAAATATTTTAGAAAACACTATTCCTTTCTTCAAGTAAGATGAGAACTCTAACTTAGACAACACCTACAAAGAATGGGTAATTTACACCAGAATGTCCAACGTATGGTAGTAAATTCATTTGAAGTCTCAATGTTTCGAGTTGTTTTAAAAAAGTCTTAATATTTAAATAAGTGAGTTAATTGATATCTCTATTGATACATCTCACAATATGATAAGTTTTTTGAGATTTAATTAAATATTTCTCTTATTCACACGTGTCAATAAGAAGCTTAATTGACCCACTTTTGCAAATATTAGGACCCTTTTTGAACCACTTGAAACGTTGGAATCTCAAATGAATTTACTCCAAACAGTGATATCTTCTAATGTAATTTACCCTACAAAGAATAAATCATGTTCTCTTTATTTGGAGGACTTGATGCAATTCTTTAATCAAGATTAAGCACTTTTCTCTTGGAAAAAAAAAAGAGTAGTTTAAATAATGATAAAAATATTAATATAAAAATAACATCATTGTGTTAATATGATTATCATGGATGATGAATAAGAAAAGTTTATGCCTAAATAATTGAAATGAAAGTGCGAAAAAACATCTATAAATATGTTATGAAATTTGTTGACTAATAAATTTTAAATAAAACTTATCTATACTAAGCTTTAGAAAATTAAAAGATGGAATGAAAAGGCTGTTCCATGCAAAATATCATGGAAAATTGAGACAAAATCTTACCATTACTTACATGTACAAGAGGTTTGAGTGCCTAATAACTGCGGCATATATACTAGGAATATATTCCATTTTGAGAGAGTTAAAAATACATTATCTTATTGAAAGGTCATATACCACACATAAAAATAAATAAATAAATAAATAAAACCTTAATCTATAGTGCACTCTATTATTTTGTTGATGAATACTGTCTAATTTTATTGTGGTTACTTTACTTTGGCAATGTAATAAAGAAAATAAAAATCATCAAATAAGAGGCAACCAATGCAATAAAAAGAAAGAAAAAGTAAAGTAACCTCATCTACCGTTAGCTTCAAAAAATTAAAAGATAGAATGAAAAGACTATTCCATGCAAAATATAATGGAAAATTGATACAAAATTTTACTATTACTTACATGGACAACAGATTTGGAAAAGCATGTAAAAGTAGCAAATTTAGATAACTGTGTCTGATGACTCTGGCATGCATACAAGGAATAGATTCCATTTTGAGAGAGTTAAAAATACATTATCTCATTGAAACGTCATATATTGTATACAAAAAATAAATAAATAAATAAAACCTTAATTTATAGTACGCCCCATTATTTTGTTGATTAATAGAGGCTAATCTTATTGTGGTTATTTTACATCGGTAATGTAATAAAGAAAATAAAATTCATCAAATAAGAGACAACCAATGCAATAAAAAAAAAGTAAATAAAATAACCTCAATAAGATTTTAACTCTGAACTTCTTATTTAACACAACAAGATATTATTCACCCAACCACGTCCAACTTTATAGTAAATTTACACTTTAAAACATATGGTATATAATATGTAATATATAATTTCTGTTTTTAAATAAATTTTAATGATTAATTTTTTCTGAACCCGGCTCCGACCATCGGTCTCGTCCTTGCCAAAACTCCATAAACGTCCTTATATGTGATCATTTTCAGCAAACTTATAGGATTTATTTACTGTTGGGATAAATTTTGATAAAATATATAATTAGATAGCTAAATTTTAAAATTTATTAATTTAATAGTAAAGTTTTGAAATTAATCAATTTAGTATTAAAAAATTTTTAATGGATAAATTTAGTATTTGATATAACTTGACGGATGTATTATTAGCATGTATTAAAAGTTTTTTCAAGTATTAAATTGATCAATTGCAAAGTTTAAGCCAAATTAATCAATTTTAAAATTTAAATACCTAATTACATATTTTATCAAAGTTTAAATACCATTTGTGATATTAACCTATCATATTTATCTACATATTAATGAGATGAAATGATAATTTAATGTGTGTATAAGACTATTAATTATTACCAAATCGAGAGGGAAATAATAACTACTCATTATATGGTTCTGCCATTAATTTTGATGGAATTGGTCTCATCATAATTCAATGGCTTACACCATACTCAACCTAATTGAATTACTAAAATAATTAATATGCTATTTATTATATTTATTTTAACGGTTAAATCAATAACAGGACGATCTCGAAATACTGTAGGAGCTACTCATTATATAGTCAAAGGTATGACCATTAAGTAGAAATAGTATAAAATCAGCCGCATTTTTTAAATATATAGTATGTAGGAATCTATTATATAGGGTGTCATTAGCATTAAATTTCTATGGAATTATAAAAAGCCAAACCGTAAAAGCAAAATCACACCAAAATCATAACCACATCAACTTCCGAGGTTCACCAAAACACCGCTATAATGCTGCCATACCAGACCATCCAAGAAGCAGAGGCCGTTCTTGGCCGAAACCTAACAAATTTAGAGACCCTTTGGTTTAATTATTCTGCTAATAAATCAGATTACTTCATATATTGTCACACCATATTTTTCTTGCTCCTAGTCGACACTTTTATTCCTCTTCCTTATATTTTGTTGGAGTTATGGGGACATCCCAGTATCGAGAAGTATAAAATCCAACCCAAGGTGAAATTGTCACCAGCTCAGATGTTTAAGACTTATAAGGATGCTCTGAGGAAGTTTTTACTCGTTGTGGTTCCATTGCAGCATCTGTCATATCCTTCCATTAAGGTTGCTGTTTACTATTTATTTTTGTGAACTGGTTTCTACAAAAAATTGATCTTTCTGTACATTTTGTGTAATATGTTTGTTGTTATGAGTAATTTACTTGATTTTGTGAAAGGGTAAATTATACTAAAAGTCTTAATATTTGAGTAAGTTTATATAGGATCTCAACGTTTCGAGTAGTTAAAAAGAGGTGCAATGTTTGGGATAAATTTATTTAAGATCTCAATATTTGAAGAAGTGGGTCAATTTGGATCCCTAGAACACATGTTAACATGAGAAGAGTATTATGAATTTTGATTAAATATTATCTCTTATTGATATATGTCCTTGGGACCTAAATTGACCTACTTTTTCAAACGTTGGAACTTAAATGAACTTATCACCAAACGTTGTAACCTGTTTTTAACCACTTCAAAATTAAGACCTTAAATGAACTCACTCACAACAATTTACCTTTGGTGAAATTGGGTGCAAAACTAAATATAATCTTGAGGTATGTGTTGAGTGATTTGGTTCAAAAGATATGTCAAAATATTATATTATCACATATGATTTACTAGATTTGTGAAATGAGTATTATAAACTTATAAAGCAACGAATTCTACATTTCTCCTAGAACATAGGATGATAAATTAATAATTTAAGGTCTTACTTCAATATAATAGAGGATAATTCGGCACCTACTTTCGGAATATATTATAGAGCAGATTCCACTTTATTCATCTAAATTTTCACTTTTACTGTTTTAGTACCCATGTTTTTATTTTTGACAAGTTGCACACCCGATATATTGTTCTTAATGTCACATAGTAAATCAAAATTTAAAAATCTATTGTCAATTAAATATCCAAATCAAATAAGCAATTTTCTTTCTTTTAAATCAAACTTTATTTCTAAATCTACTTTTCTACAAATAAGAACGCCAACTCAATCATTATAAAGTCAATCTATACATTTTAACCTCTTCCTTTTTCTAATTGAATCTATCTTTACTTTAGTTGAGTATGTGAATTTAGAATTTGTTAATTTCCATCTTCTTTAAATACATGAATGCTTTCGCACTCCTATCATATATTCTCTATTGTTCTTAACTCCAATAGCCTTGTATTTATTTTAATGTAATAGTGGCTTGGATAACTGATAATCGACATATATTCATGCGTTATCAAAAAAATTAGCATAATAATACTCTCTTGTTGTTTGTACTTGATTGTTAAATTGTTTCCATTAAAAGAATTAGATTTTATATAGCTCTCACAAAAAATATCATGAAAAGATATTAAGATCATTATGGAAGAAAAAATTATATTAATATTAAATTCAAATGCTCTAAATAAGCATTAGTGTTTTTGTTGCTTCAACATGTGTTAAAGGGAGAAAAAACATACTTGAGCTTGCTATCAAAATAAGCTCAGAAGTTATGCTACAATGAAAGATAACAATTGAGATTGTCAAATTGACTCTGTATGAATATTTTGTGAATTTTCATTTGAGGGTGTTAGATGGATTTAGATTTGTTATTTTGACAAAGAGAATAAGGTATTCTTAAGTTGATTTCCATTTATTCCCCCCTTAGAATTAAGAGTAATTTAATTGTGACATTAAGAGGAATCACTAGGATATGCAATTTGTAAAAAATAAAAACATACCTAAAACATCAAAGAGTGAACACTCAGGTGACTAAACTGAGGGAGTTTCTATGATCCCACCGATGGAACCATCCCACCGTTAATATAAATATAGTAAATGGAATATTAACTATTTTAGTGATTCGATCACAGTTGGATATGGAGTTGATCGTTGGATGGTGATGTGACTAATCCCATCAAAATTAATGGTGAGACCATAGAATTTTCCTAAAGTGAAATTTTGCTCTATATAATATTACCTTATTTATTTGCAAAAAGCTCTGAAAGAATTTATTTCTAGTAATTTTTGTTATGTAGAGAAAAAGTTAAAACCAAGTGGCAGGGTTTTTCTCATATCCCTTCTATTCTATCTCTAAGAAGGAATAAAAAAGTGAAAAACAATACTATTTTCCCCCTAATAAGTAATTTTTTTATTTATATAAAATAACCCAATAAGATTATAATGGTATTTTAAATTCTTTTTCCAGTTTAATATTGTAGTCAATGAATTGAATGGAATTTGTACTCTTGTAACAAAACTTTAACATTGTATTTTATTTATTAAAATGAAATTAATATTCTACCTTTACTATTGTGAAATAACTATTGTTTTATTTAATTTGTAAAAAGTTTACATAAGAAATTATTGCTTCATGTAACATGAAATAGAATAGAAATCTCTATTCCTCTCATTCACTGTAGGAATAGAAATTTTTCACAAAAAACTTTTTTTTTTTCCCAAAAACTTCCCTTAATCATTAACAAAGGAATTGCTTTTTTTTTTTTCTAGTTTTATTCTATTTCGATGAATCAAACACGACATAAATGACATAAGTGCTGAAATATACCATTTATAGTCTATTACCAGTAATACTATTTTCAATATATAACTTTTTTTAATACTTTTGTATTCCCTATTTATAAGTAAGCAACATATTTCTTTGTTAAAACGAGAGTTTTAATAATGATTATATTTCTTTGGTCAAAAACAGGAAAAAAAAAAAAACAATGATTATTTTTATGTATAAATGGTAAAATATAATTATAAGTACACAAGTAATGGATGGTATAATAAATGATAAAATTAAGCACGACTTCTTAGAAATAGGACTTTTCCTTTTCTTACACTTTGAGGGTGAAGAGAATCTTATCTATTCCATCTTGCTGGAAGTCTTGCGTTCCCCCATTAAGCCAACTTTAGTATGGATATCATTATGAGAGAATAATACATATCTGAATGTTTGGCCAAAAAAAATAAAAAATACATATCTAAATGGTAAAAATTTGCCATGATCCATTTATCCCTGTTTTTCAAGTAGATGTGTCAAGGTTAAATTCCCCGTTATCGAAGAAAAAAAAAAATGAAAATCCTCGGAGATAAACTTGCAAATACACCCCATTGAATTAATAGCCATATGTAAATATACCCTTAAGTTATTTAAATTTAATTAGGGATGGGTGGATAAGGTATAAAATCTTATCCGTACCCCATCTATAAGGTACATGATATGAAGTTTGATATTTGAAATCTACTTTGTAGCACTTTGTACTCACTTTATTATATATCCTGTAAAACTTATAGAATAAAGGATACCTTATGGAACTTGAAAAAACTCTTCTTTTTTTTTTTTCAAATTTCAAGTTGTAACATATAAAACTATCTATTTATATATATATATATATATAGTGATTTTAAATAACATAATGAAAGAAATTAAAAAAAATAGTATCACAACTTTTATAACATGTAGCCTTATTTATGTGTTAATATTGAAATCTATAACAAATACTTGTAAAATGTGATTACAAAATTTTAACAAAATTGTAAAACATTTGGCAAATCATAAAATAAAAAACATTACTATGTATTAATTAGTCTTAGAAGACTAATTACACCTTTTATATAACTTAGAAGTTCAAGTACATAATTATAAGTATTTCTATAATAAATTAGTACAAGTTTTTCTAAATAAAATTTTCTAAATGATAGTTTATGAAAGATAATTTTAACCAAATGTGATTTCAAAATGAAAATAAACTACTATTATTTATGTTATATTTAATTTTTTAATAGAATACATGTTTTAAGATAGGTACATGATACTTTCTAGGGAAAAATACTCTCTACTAAGAGTGTGTCATATAAGCAAGTGGGACTGCATGCGGTATGCTTATTTGACACACCCTCAATGAAGGATGTTTTTAAAGATAGGTACTCCAAGGACCACCCACTTATCTCTCGATTTTAGGATGTGTATATGGTATGAAGAATTCATACCTATACCATATCTTGTGAAAGCAGGTTTTGAAAATATAATACTCGTGTGCTACCTTATAGCATGCAATGCCCATCTTGACCTTATAGGGTATGAGTGGATACCTATACAATGATGTTACCTGATCTTTCCTATTCCATAAGCATGATACATTCGGTCTTTTTAGGGTTTGTTTGAATGGTTTGTTATTCATATGTTTTGTATCTTTTTTAAAATGATACGTGTAAATATCCGATTTACATTTATATTTAATCTTTTAATAAGAATTGCCAACTTTTTTTTTATCTGTATCTAAGTCTTTATAAATAATTTGTTAGAAAAAGATTTAAAAAAAGTGTCTATATCTGTAATCTGTCAACAAACCCTTAATATTTTTTAGCCAAGCTTTAAGGGTATTTGTAATAGTATAATAACTATTTGCATAATTTCAAAACTTAGAATGAATATTGAATTATATTATAGAAATAATTTAGAGTACATTTATAGTTATCGTATTCATTTTTTCTTCCATCAAGGGGTCATTCATTATCTAAATTTCAATATCTTAATAATTTTATATTAATTGGAAAAAAATATGATTAAGCATTCATTAAATATATAAAAGAATACGTCCATCTCCATCACAAGCACAAACACAAACACAAACACAAAACGAACATCTTCACTTGGAAAATCACACACACAGCCAAACTCTATAAAATACTTCCCTCCCTTTATTCTTTCACTCTCACACCCTCACTGACCATATAAATCCAAAAACCTAAACCCAAATCACATCAAATCCCAACCACATTGACTTCCCAACTTTTCACCATCATCACCATCATCCAACGATGCTGCCTTACCGGACCACTGAAGAGGCGGAGGCCGCCGTTGGGAGGACCCTCACGTATTTAGAGACGCTTTGGTTTAACTACTCTGCTGATAAATCGGATTACTTTCTATACTGTCACAACATTCTCTTCTTGTTCATCATCTTCTCTCTCGTTCCTCTTCCTTTTGCTTTGGTTGAGTTGTGGGGATCTTCCGGTTTTGATAAGTATAAAATCCAACCTAAAGTCAGGTTGTCTCGTGCTGAGATGTTTAAGTGTTACAAGGATGTTATGAAGATGTTTTTTTATGTTGTGGGTCCATTGCAGCTTCTTTCATATCCTACCATTAAGGTAGTTGTCACCTTTCTTTTTTTTTTTTGTTGTTTTATGAAATTGGTGTTGAGGAAAATCTGATCTTCCTTTGAATTTCATGTAAAAACATGTAATTTACTTCGTTTTTTGTAAAATGGGTGCTGAGTAAAATATGATCTTAGTATGTATTGAGTGGTTTGTATTGATAGGAATCTGTTAACTAATGCAGAATATTCCTTGGAATTTACTAGATTTTGAAATGATCTTTGAGGGGGACAAGAATCGATTCTGAAGTGTGCATTAAGTGGTTTGATTAGAAAAACCTGTTTACTCATAAAATATTGCTGTTTAATGTAGAATACTTGATTTTGTAAAAATGGGTGTTCATAATAATACACTGTTGAAGTATACATTGAGTTTCGGTTTAATGAAAATGTTGCTCCATCATGTAATTTACTAGATTTTGTGAAAATGTTGAGCAAAAATCTGATCTTAAGTATTAATCCCTGTAGGGATTAGTTAGTTGTTACATAATATTGTTGTAACAGCGTTATGGAAATTTCATTTTCCTGTTTTCATTTCTCCCTGTTTGTATGGTGTCTGGTTGCATGAACATAAAGACAATGATGTTTCTGGAAGTCGTTTGTCTTGAAATAAAGAAAGTGCCAATTTGTATCAAGCTGATGGATATGGATGTGAGACCTCCAATGAAGAATCTTGGATGTGAAGTTTCTGAATGCACAAATTAAGCAACATTTATCAGGAGAATTCTTCTTATTTATCCAATCTCCGTTTTGATAAATTTGTCTTTCTTTATGTCTGTGGCTTGTAGCAACTAATCCATTGGCATAATCTGTATCTGTTTATCTACAGATAATTGGGATTCGAACAGGACTACCCCTGCCCTCGGGATGGGAAATCCTGTCTCAGTTGTTGGTATATTTTTTGGTAGAGGACTACACAAATTACTGGATTCACAGATTCTTACATTGTAAATGGGGATATGAGAAAATTCACAGAGTCCACCATGAATATTCCGCCCCTATTGCATTTGCTGCCCCTTATTCTCATTGGGCTGAAATGCTCCTCTTAGGCATCCCCTCAGCTTTGGGTCCAGCCCTAGCTCCTGGACATATGATTACCTTTTGGTTGTGGATAGCTTTACGACAGATGGAGGCGATTGATACACACAGCGGGTATGTATCTCTTGTAGTTTAGACACAGTTTCTTCTGTTATTAATACAAAATGCCTGTGTAAGAGAATTCTGTAGTTGGCTAATATGCTCTCCTCTCTATGTCTCTGTCTCTTTGGTCAAATTCAGTGATTGATTTTTGACAAATGATGCTTTGAATTATGTTTTGTTTCTATCAGTTCTAGGTAGGCCAGGATTTGTAAGGTTTTTCTTAGTGGATTGCCTTTTCATGATGGAATATAATCAATTTGGCCCCTTTATTTTTTTTCACCGCTTTTCCATTTCTTTATATCTTTTCGTTCGTACTTTAAAGATCCAGCTCCTATCAGCAAAGGAAAGATTTTTTTAAGCTGTAGCACTATTCAACTTTTATTGTGCAAAATATATTCCTTTACCAAATATGTTTGTAGTTTTTTTGCTTGTCGATACTCCCAATATAAAGTTGATAGCTGTTATTAGGAGCTTGTCCGAGCTATACACTGTTGAACAGGATATTCTTGGTTGCTCTATTTGTCAAGCATCATTGGTATCATATTTGAGTTTTTGTAATCTCCTTGATAATTTCATGGACTATGTCGTCATATGTAGTAATTGTTAGCAGGGAAAGGACAAATGAGTGTTGTGACTGAAATGAAGCTTGCCATCATTATTAAAGATTGTAGATGATTAGTTGGTTGCTTAGAATGGCTGCAATTAGGAATTGAGGGCATATCATTTGTACTAGGGGTCAGCATTTGCAAGACATTTATGAGCTTTCAGATAAATTGCTATGGAGGTTAGTTATTGAGTGAAGTAGGCCATAGATGAAAGACGTAACATGGAAGGAAAGGCTTGTAGGATAATAGAGAGGTCTTTGATATCTTTGTGGCTTCACTTGGAAGATACATCTATTAATCATTGTCAATTTAATGATACATAAGCCTTGTAGATTCATGAATTGTGTAAACCTATCCATAGAGATGCAATTGAGATTTGATGTATGAGTAGCTGATGCTAATTTGCACATTTATCTCACATAATTATTGGGGTGGATTGCAAATTCATCCTCAAATCTATACGACAAAATGCATATACCCCTTTAACTTCCACGATGTGCATATACCCCTTTAACTTCCACGATGTGCTTTTACCTCCCTAGAAGGCTAGAACAATGTGCATTTACCTTTTTGAACTGTCACTAGGGCTCGTTGATGAAAGAAACGGCCCCTAGTGAGGGTTTACATTGGTATGGAGAGAAATACTTTTTGGAGTTTAAGGATAAATCCACACCCGATCCATCGTTCTGGGTGAATCTGCTATAATACCTAATTGTTATAATTAACATGGAATAATGTTATATATTTACTTGATTCAGTTATTCCTATGCAAATTACATAAGACTGATTTGTCATCATATTACTCCATCAGTTCATGAAGCTTCCTTGTGGTATTTGCTCAAAGGAACAGTTGATAAATAAATAATAAACTGTGTGTGTTCATTATGTCATTTTCTTTTTATCGGTATCAGCTAATTCACTTTTGCTTTGCAAACTTCTGTGGCTTTCTTTGGTGCTAATACTTGATTCTTTTTCAGATATGACTGGCCCTGGAATCCCACGAAATACATTCCATTCTATGGTGGTGCTGAGCATCATGATTACCATCATTATGTTGGAGGACAGAGCCAAAGTAACTTTGCTTCAGTTTTCACCTATTGTGACTACATATACGGAACCGATAAGGTAATTATATGACTTTGTGAACTTGATCTTGAATGCACCAGGTGCTTGCTATAACAATTATCTTATATCTATTTTTTGTTGATTCTGATCAGGGTTACCGATACCATAAAAATCTTCTTCAAAAGGTAATATCAGATTTCATTCTTTAATATATATTAGCTATAGTAACATGTTGTGCTGCTTCTTATGTGACTCAATCGTGTAGAAGTTTGGTGAAAATGCAATTTCACTTTTGTACACTTTTGAATGTTCTTTCCCAATCCTTTTGAAATGGTTTTAATTCAATCCGTTTTGCATGATTGTTATGGTATATCGAATTCTGAAAAGGTCACATTGTAAAATAAAACCATGTCATAATTTCCTCAAAAGGTTTTAAAAATAAATTGAGCATTGACAAAACACTCAGGATGAAAACTGTGCTTCATCTCTGAGTAACCTTTACTTTAGTCTGGTGTATTCAATAATATTGTTACCCGACAATGAGTTAATGTTTTGCCATGTTCTTTGTCCTAACTCCTCATTGCTAATGGAACTTTCATTATCCTGTAGTCATTATCTAATACTGCCTTCTCTATAATTCAGTTGAAGGAAGGAAGTAACGGCATTGAGCAGAATGGCGGAAAATTTGATTACTCTCTGCAAGATCTTAAGAGTGATTAACCGTTATGTATCCATAAAAACCGAGTCTGCAACTGTGGTTTCAATTTTGTATTTGCCCATGACAGCAGCTTGTAAACTCGTTTATTGATCAGTATATTATTACATATTAGTGTTGTTGATCGTTATAATATGTTGATGTTGTCAAGGGGAGGTAGGTGAAAATAAAACTTGTGTCCCTTTGTTACATTTATATTAAAATATGACTATGTAGCATGATGTAAGTGTACTCATATTCATGAAATGTGGCCATAGCTTGTGTCTGTTGTTTGCCTTTGTACAAGAATCAGCAGATCTAGATTTCAATAATTTAGTGTCTTGAAGTTCTATAATATTTTGGTGTTGTACTATAAAGTGGCTGTTTTTTATCCCCAATTGGTCTTGTCCACCTTAATGAAAACCATCTTAGAATATGGAAGTGGCTGAGTTCTTTACAAAGTATGTTTGTTCTTTTTTGATGGTCTTTCTTTTTTATCTTTTCCTCAAAAATACAAAGTTAAGGATAAGATGGATTTACATAATTTTCTTATTGGTAGGTATAACTATACCAAGTTAATCATGAATATAAATGATAATTATAATATTTGGTGATGTTATCCGCACTTATGATACACACAAAAAATAAATAAATAATAAATCCTTTAATATAGAATGAATGTGCCGGAGGATTTAGTCCAACTATGGCTTTCATGGTGGAGGAGGAGGGAAGACAAAAAAATCTATGGCTTTCATTGGACTGATAAGTCTAATGTAACAGAATGTTGATTTAGATTCTCTTTTTACTTTAAGGACAAAGTTATCTAGTCATTTAAAAGATCAAGAAGTTATATGCTACAGAATTTGGGTCAATCAGCTTCTGAATTGTTTTGATTTTCGGTATATTTCTAATATGATTATAAAAAATTATATATGGTTTATATTGACTTCTCGAAAAATTTATGATTCATATTGAAATCTATATTCGCGATTTTGTTTTACACGAAGCTAATGAAAGGCATAAAACCAAAATTATCTATTACTAGGGTTGGCATGGATCAAATTACTTCGGTTTATTAAAAGTCAAACTAAATAATTTTATTTATTTGAAATAAAATTATATGGTTTAGATTATAAAATTTTCAAACTATTAAATAACGATTTGGTTTGTAAATTTTTTAAATTATTTAATAACGATTTCGGTTGATTTGATTCGGATTATAGAAAAAAGTTTTATCCTATCTTATTGACACCATAAAACTGATACTTAAAAATATACAAAATATGCTCATTGTGTGAACGATGGAACACTTAGTACATCTGTAAGTTTGTGTGGCTTGCCTTTGCTTCATTTTGTCTCTTGCTGATTGGTAGTTAGAGTTCGGCCGATAGCTAACGGAGTCTAGATGGTAGCATGATCAGAAGTTCATTGATCATGATCTGTTGCTGAAGTTGGGATGGTAGCACAAGAAAATAACCATTAGGAGCATTTAATGCAGAAGTAAAATTGGAGGAAAATGAGCAACAAACCTTTTTTTAAGAGCTTATAAATATGACCTTTTTGGCAATTTGAAGAAGATTTTGTGTTAATTTAAAACAAACACGATCTCAAACATGTTCAACAACTCAATGAACATGAAAGAAAAGAAAGGAAAAGCAGAAGCAAGGATCGTGTCGATTACATACCTCCAGCCATTGCCAAATAAAGAAGAAAATACTCGAATCGGAATTTTCCTTTTGTTTCTGTCAGGTGCTTCTAAACCCTCACTCACTCAATCCGATGGTGTAATTTTGTAGGAGAGTAGGCTTAGGGACCTAAACAGAAGATGCACGTTCCTTTATATAACTCCGTTCATCACAGAGTTTGTTGAATGTGATAAGGGCGTGTGGATAGTGGGTTGAAGATGTGCTGAAAAATGGATCACATTCGGAGATAGATTTCCTGATGAAATAGCTAAGGACTCAAATGACATCCTCATCCAATAACGTCTTACGAAAAACACGGGAAATTTCAACATTCTCTCACTTGATCGATTTAACCCCAGTATCATACATAACAAGAAACAAAACATATGAATCATGGCGATAGGTCCTCCAATGGTGAGTATTATCTTCCATGTATTACAATACACTATGTTTCTCAAGCCTATACAACTTAATGAATAAACCTGATGTTTATTCGAGGTCCAAACTAATGATATTTCAAAATGAAAAAACAAATGTACACAAAACCAAATGAGAAAGCATCAACTGAACAAGAGTTCCATTAAACATCAAATGTATATACAATGAAAAATTACATCATGGAACTAAGTCCCATTCTTACTACTTGATCCTTAAAATTCTTTGGTGGCATGCCTTTAGTTAAAGGATCAGCTATCATTAACTCAATGCTAATATGCTCAATGACCACTTTCTTTTCCTTGACACGTTCTTTTATGGCTAAGTATTTGATGTCGATATGCTTACTTCGACTACCACTCTTGTTGTTCTTAGCCATAAATACAGCAGCTGAGTTATCACAGTACAATCTCAATGGCCTAGAAATAAAATCTACAATTCTAAGCCCAGACATGAAACTCTTCAACCATACACCATGTGAGGTAGCCTCAAAGCAAGATACGAACTCGGCTTCCATAGTGGAAGTAGCAGTCAAGGTTTGCTTCGCACTCCTCCAAGACACAGCTCCATCGGCAAGCATGAAAATATAACCAGATGTTGATTTACGTGAATCAACACAGCTAGCAAAGTCTGCATCAGAGTATCCAACAACCTCCAAATTGTCAGTCTGTCTATACATAAGCATGTAATCCTTCGTCTCTTGAAGGTATCTCATCACCTTCTTTGCAGCTCTCCTGTGGTCAACACCTGGGTTACTTTGATATCTCCCTAGCATCCCAATAACAAATGCAATGTCAGGTCTAGTACAGACCTGAGCATACATTAGGCTTCCAACGGCTGAAACATATGGGATGTTTTTCATTTGTTCCCTTTCAAGCTCATTTTTAGGGCATTGACTTAAGCTGAATTTGTCACCATTCACAATGGGTGCCATACTTGGTGAACAATCCTTCATTCGAAATCTCTCTAAAACTTTGTTGATATAGGTCTCTTGAGACAAACCTAAAATGCCTCGAGATCTTTCCTTATGGATCTTAATGCCAATGACATAAGATGCCTCACCCATATCTTTAATATCAAAGTTTTTCGAGAGGAATTGTTTCACCTCATGCAATAAACCCCTATCATTGGTTGCTAGCAAAATGTCATCTACATATAAAATAAGAAAACAAATTTTACTCCCACTGACCTTCTAGTATATACATTGATCATCAATGGCTTTTAGCAAGTTTTTGACCTTTTCATGCTGGTCGACAGAACCACGGATACTAGCAGAGATTCTAGTCTTAATGAACATCATGCTAAGACGATTAGATCGCTCCCATCGTTCATAAAGCGCGATGTCCGCTGCAGTGCTAGTGTCAGTTAGTTTTGGTGGTTTGTCTTTCCTAATAGCATAGTCTATGTCCATCCACCCCAAATGAATAAGAACTCTCTCTTTCCATACTTTGTAGTTGTCCCCTTTGAGCTCGGGAACATCATATTTCATATCAGATAAATTGACAGGTTGAATTGCTGCAATAATTAAACATACATGCTCATGTTACAAAATTCGAGGCTAATCAACATATGACATGTTTTTACCAATGTAAAATCATGCAAGAATATGAATCTAGTGACATAAAACTTGCCTGTAGGCTAAAGTTCTAACTCAATTAGATTCATCTTAAGTCTTACAATAAAACTATTAATTTATGTTCCTTTTTCTAATACATGTGGGTAAATTAGAGAATATAACTTGATATTTTATCCCAATTAATTTTACACAATATAATAAAAATTCCTGTGGGATAAGATCTATTATATTGCATATAATTAATCACAATTAATGTTTATTTTCGATATGTGATCTTAAATCATCCTTAATACACAATTTTAATTAATTAAAGATGTTGTGGCTACTCTCTAATTAATTTAAATTATATGGATCACTTAAACATTAACTAGATTCTTAGGCTTAATTATTGCATAAAACTATAAGCAATATCTTACGATTTCAATTTTAACATACTTATATCATTTAATCAACATTTGATGTATACTGATAAACCTCAATTATACACAACTAAATAATATAAGCATATAATATTAATAATCAAAATCATAGAAAGCCAAACAAGAATTAATTTTACTTTAATAATCCGCAGAAATTAATTATATCTAAAACAAACCCAAACTGATCGGAACATAATTACTCCTCGATCAAACTAGGTACATTAATTTCTGACTTTATAAAATATACGGTTAGCTTAATTCATTAAGTATTCATTTTGGATTCGTGCACTGCTCTTAATGATATCCGTATGTCATTCTGGTTGTAACATAATAATAATAATTATACAAAAGGAGAAGGCAGGGAGAATTCCGACGTCTGTTTCCAGATTTCCAAGGCAAACTTAGTCCATTGGTTTTCAAAAAGAAAAAAAAAAGTGCAACAGACTTTCATCTTTTGCATTATATATATATATATATATGTTTATGTCCTTGCTCATAAACAAAAAAAAAGACGTGGAAATCCACATACATATTGAAATACGTGCCTTAAATAAAAAATCCACAAAAGCGATCTGGTAAGTTCAAAAATAAAAAAAGCATACAGTCATCTTCAACCTCATGACCGTTTCATGTCCATCCTTTTTACACACCCAAACAAAAACTCAAACTCAGAAAAGACAGAAAATCATCTTCATATACCAAAAAAATAAACCCATCAAAAATCGAGCAAGACAGAGGCAATTAAGAGGCTCTGATACCAAATGTTAATTTAAAACAAATACATGATCTCAAACATGTTCAGCAACTCAATGAACATGAAAGAAAAGAAAGGAAAAGCGGAAGCAAGGATCGTGTCGATTACATACCTCAAGTCATTGCCAAATAAAGAAGAAAATGCTTGAACCAGAATTTTCCTTTTGTTTCTGTCAGGTGCTTTTAAACCCTCACTCACTCAATCCAATGGTGTAATTTTGTAGGAGAGTAGGCTTAGGGACCTAAACAGAAGACGCATGTTCCTTTATATAACTCCATCCATCACAAAGTTTGTTGAACGTGATAAGGGCGTGTGGATAGTGGGTTGAAGATGTGCTGGAAAATGGATCACATTCAGAGATAGATTTCTTGATGAAATAGCTAAGGACTCAACTGACATCTTCATCCAATAACGTCTTACAAAAAACACGAGAAATTTCAACATTTTGAAGAGTGATTTGCTGTAAGAAAACTAACTTTGATTTTTCATTGATTATTTTTATCTTTTGTCCATCATTTGTAATTCTTCGTGTATGGGACTTCAAAGGGAACCTAAGTATAGTGAGTGATAGTCGTAATATTGTTGTAAGGCACCACCTTCTACTTTTTGTGTGTGCTAGAGAGATATTAAGTTGTGTCTAGAGTGTTATTTGCAATTTGAAAAGAAAATACAAGTCCTATGGGCTATGATCATTGTGTTGTGTGTGATCTTATGAAGCTCCTTGAGAGCATTCTTGATTTGGCGATTAAATAAAGTAGTGTATGAAGTCTTCAATTTGAGGCATTAGAGTCTATGGAGATTATCGTGTGGTTCAAACTCCATTTTATATTTGGTCTTGATTTCTCTATCTCTTCTTTATTTATTTTAAGTACTTTATTTGTTGCATATTTATCTTATTTAAATCATAGAGCTTAATAATTTATATTTAAAATAAAAAAATCTACAATATATGATATGAGAGGAAAGGATTATACGCAAGATGATTGGAAGAAATTTAATTTAAATGAAATTGCTATAAATATCTTGTACTGCAAAATGAATGAAATTAACCTTAGTGGAATATGTACATATAAAACCACTAAACAAGTATGAGATACATTCGAAAGCACATATGAAGGAAAATCCAAATCTAAAGATAGAAAGGTAGTTGATACATTTGGCATCCAAACTTAAATCTATTATTTTAATCCACTACCTAAAATTTAAAAATGTTAATTTGGTATATAAACTTTGTCTATTTTTATCACCAAATTTTGTAATTAGGTACTTAAACTTTAGCCATTTTGATAATTAACTACCTTATTTAGTAACTATAAATGACTTTAAAAAGTTAATAGTGTATATATTGACGTTTTTAAACTTTAGGTAATTAATTACGCAACGAATAATGTTTAGATACCAAATGTGGCATTTACCTAAGATACAAATATTAGCCTTCCATGTGATCAATTTGAACATTTAAAGATGGAATCTTATCAAATTATTGATGAAGTGCATAATAGGTTTATCACGACCTTATGCCTAACTTGGTACACATTTTGATGTTAAAACTCTCTTCAAAGCGTGAAACTACAGGCAAGTATACTGAGTGCATGTGTAGTAATAAAACTTGTGAGAACAAGGTCGTGATCCACGGGAAGTTAATTAACTAAGTACCAGAATGCAATGACCTGCTCTACACTAAGCAAAATGATCTCAAATTTTTGAGCTAGACTAAATGATCTACTTCTATTGCTAAATTTTTTAACTAATTTTAACACTAAAGACTACTGAGCACTGAAATAACTCTTTAACTCTTTCAAATCACAAATGTGGGATTATGTAATGGTAAAAACAAGATTTCTTTTCATTGCATTGTAATTATAATTGGGTTTGTTTAATTAGATTTTAATTAAATTCACAAGAATTTACTTCCCTTTCATATTGCAAAAATTTAATTATAGCATAGATATCCCTTTCGAATAATTTATCTACAACCAGCAGCTAAATAACACATTTCACTCACAAATAATATTAATTTAATTGAGTTTATGATTCAAGCATGTATCCATATCGATAAACCACATTTTCAATTGCACTAAGAATGTGAATTCTAAGATTTAAATCAAATAGCATGTATCTATGTCAATTTTGAAATCTTATTTTATATTTCAATCAAATCATCAAATCCCTTTTGAGTATCTCAAATCCTAATTTATAAGAAAATCCATAAACAGATTTTTTTTCTCATAAACATTGAAATAAAAACAATCAATGTTCTAACTTAACAAAACTCATTATAAGAACAAATCAACTACTTAAGAAATCCATTAGCCCATCACATAATCCCACTTAAACAAATTAGCTCATACTCAAAAACATTTCATTCATGATAAAATTCTTAGCAAAATTCATAACAAAAGATAATGGAGAGAGTACACTTAAAATATCAGAAATATTTTCCTAATGATTCTGGGTCCAACTCCACTGTGAAAGTTTGTAATGAACAGTGCCAGAAAATTGAGGTTGAGAAAGGTGAGGTCAGGTGAAATGAGATGAGGTGGATGAATGAAGAATGGAATGTGGAGTGATGGAGAATGAAGGATGGATTCTAGGTTACGAAAGGTATTATGGAAGATGGAAGGTAATGGAATGAGTTGTGTAATGAAAGGAATTGTTGAATAATGGATGATTTTTGTGGGATGAACGATGGGTATTTATAGTGCCTGGGGTTTAGATTTTGTGCTCTCGTGTATGGTGAAAAGGAAAGGTGTGTATATGATGAGGTCGAGTGGATAAGGGGAGTGCACCTCTTAATTAGAAAAAGAAAAGAAAATTACTAGATATTTACAAGAAAAGCAACAAAAATAAAACAAGATGTTGCTAGAATTGATTCTGCTCAAATCAGTTCAATTTGGATGTTCTCAGTTTAGCTTGTAGCTTCCAAGGATAGGTTGTCACTTTGTGATCAGGTCAGCTCCTAAATTGTGCTTAAACTCAATGGTTAGCAAGTGATTAATAGTTCTAAGCATTCCAACATGGGCATGAAAACTTGGTTCTCCAATGAATTGCACAAGTACTTGAGCTGCTCTTCAAAACATGATCTGGTCGGTAGCATCTGTTCATATATTCTCACATCAGCTCACATTGATCAGGATCTTGGCACGCTTATGGCTCAGGTTGTCAAGGAACAGGTCGGTAGAGTCACAAAGATCGGTTGCCACTCCTACTGCACAAGTTCTGCTCTTGACTCATATCAGCATTCTGCTCTCGTAGCAGCATGGTTCTGGTCAATCACCATAAATCGATTGGTTCCACAAGCGTGTGGTGTGAATAGATGGGTGCTCTTCCCTCATAAATTTTGCAACTAGACGCTGCTCGGTCAACGCGAGTTTTGCCATTAGTTGCTTGGTGAAAACATGATACTCCTCCTGCTGAGAGGGAGGTCGTGGATTTGACTAGGTCGACACTTGGAAGACCACTTAAGCTCAATCATTGCACTATCAGGTCGGTGTTCTGTCATGAGAAACTCGATTTCTGATTGGAGGCTGGTCGGTGGTGACTTTGCAGATGCTCGATGCTTAAAGGAAGCTTAGAACTGTTAATGCTGCAACTTGTTCGATGGTTTTGTGGAAGCCCAGGTTTGGTCGGCAACCACGAAGCTCGGATTATCCTGCTAAGAGCAGTTCGATGGAGTTTTGCTCAGATCAGTTTGTTCTAGGCATAGCTTGGCTGCTGTGTTATCATTGATCTGGTTGATAGCGTACAGGAGCTTCCAGTCAGCTTGGTCCCCTCCTCCTGCAACTGTGATATGTCAAGTCGGATATAGTTGAAGCTGTTTGATCGGTGTTGAACTCATCAGTAGCAGATCAGCATGTCCCAACTTGTGGTTGAAATCTGTTCAGCTAGTGTTCGGAATCAGCCATTGAAGCCACTGAGATGATTTGTCTTGTGCTGTTCGAATTGAAGTCAGATCGGTGGTTTGCAAAATGCAACCCGGTTGTGTCGAATTAGCAGGTCTGCGGCGTGTGATGGATCAGTACACTGTTGCTGCTGCTGTTTCTACTTGGTTTGAGGCAGGTTGGATGGAGCTCGGTCCTCTATCGCTTCAATCACTCCAAGCTCGGTTGTGTGTGAGCTCAGTTTGGGTCTTATGTTGGTTGATCAGGTCGCTGCTACGGAGCTCAGGTACTTAGGACTCGACAGCTCGTCTAGGTCAGTCTACTACTGTTAAGCTCAGAGGTCAGGTCTGTAGCTCTGGTCGGTGCTCACAGGCTCAGTCAGCTCTGTAGCTTCAGGTTGTGCCGATGCTAGAATTGGCGTAACAGGTTGACCTTAGGAGATTGGTTTGCATTGATGTCAGTTCAAAGTTCGGTCTTGGCGTATACAATTGAAGGTCAAGTCGGCAATGAGTTACAGCTCGGAAATATCTGCTGCCATTGTTTAGCCTATGAAGCTTCGACTGATCGGTACCGGAGCACTTATGAAGTTTTGCATTCTGCTCTGTCCATTTCCTATTGCAGATTTTGGTTCTGCTCAACTCATATCAAGCACTGTAACACGAGGATGATAACCCGGTTGTCGTGCTGCTTCGGTTGGCATTTGGACGTCTTCTGCAATAGTTGACCCTTCCTTCCAGATTTTACAACTGAAACTTGGTAAATTAGATTAGTGACTAAGAAAGTGCTATTGGAACCTAAAAAATTGATCCTTTTAGCATCTTTTTATGCATTTAAATACAATTGATCTTCATCATGCATTTATCTATTTATAATAGAATTTTCACTCTAAAGCATAAAATTATGCATGAAAATGTAAAATATATATAGTATAAACTTGTACTTTTACATATTTATCGGTGTGCTTAAATTTTTTTTTTCTAATATTGAAATTAATTCCTAACTTTCAGGTAATTGTTGAAGAATTAGGAAGCTAAAAGGACCCCCATTGACAATACACATGATCTTAGCACAATGTTGAAGGAATACCTTCTTAAAACTCTTAAGACATGTGAAATGATCAAAAGACAAAGAGAAGAGTCTAAGAAAAAATCAATTACACTCAAAGTAATATGCTCCAACATAAGTGATGATGATGATGAAGAGGAGGACTTAATGTTGATGGTTAAGAAGCTAAAGAATTTCTTGAAGTTAAACAAGAAATTGAAAAAAGGGAGAACATTGGAAACACATTCAAATAATTAAAGGAAATAAAGGAGGTCCTCACTTGCGACAAATGCCACAAGTCGGATCACGTACAACACAATTTCCCAAAGCTTAATAAGGCCAATAAGGGATCAAAGAAGGAGACACTAATGGCTATGTGGGAGAGATGATAATTGGAGTGACTTGAATAAAGATTTGTGTTTTATGACCTACATAATGAGGTATACTCTTCTTCATCTAACATATAATATAATGAATTGGCAGATACGTATGGCCAATTATGCAAGAACATGATTAAGAAGCAAAAGAATAATAATATGATCAAAAGAATGATGAAGGATATAAGAAATGAGCTTGATGTATTTAAAGGCAAGCATAGTAAGATAAAAAATAAATATGAGAGTTAAGAGAAAAACAATGAGTAATTGAATTAGAGAATGAAAAATTATGCATAATTAATGATAAGTTAAATATATATTGTGATAGATTGAAAAAGAAATGTGAAGTGGTTAAAAATGAATGTGTGGTGGTAAATAATGATAATTTACTTGTTCAGAAACTACAAGAACTTAAAATTGAGGATGCTATTTTAATATCTAGTTTAGATTATTCAAAGCAAATTATAACCAAATTCATTGAATTTGAAAAACATTTGAAGATTCTTCTTGGTAAACAAAAGTTTGCTTTAGATAAGTGTGAAATTGACTACAATGAAAATTGTCATGCCCCAAACCTAAGTCCAATTATGCACAGCTTAGCCCTGTTCAATGCTAAAGCATTACATGGAAGGTTCCATTAAAAGAAAATGTTCGTGTCGATTATGTGCTTTAATGTACCTTAAAGGCTTAAACACACGCATAAAAGCTACTCATTAAGAGTATAAATATATATATATATATATACGTATATATATACTATTACATCATTAGTACCACTCAAATTGGTACTTCAAAGGATTAAAATACATCTAATACATAATATTACAAACCAAAGGCTTAGAATTAAGCCTTTAACAAGAATTACATGAAGTTGGAGAAATCTTGATGAAGTCTTCAAGATAAGAAAATTAACATCATCTTGGAAAAACATTTTTCTGAGTCTACTACAAAAACATCTAACGCAAGGACATGACCCCTAGTCGTCCCATTCGTTAATGAATTCTTCCTAATCTGTTCCATAACCCAAATCATCGTAGAACTCATCATCATTAGTACTTGTAAAAGAAAACATGAACCAAAGGCCTAGTACATAGTAACACAAGTAAATATAAAGCGGCATACACTCTTAGTCTAATACAATACAACAATCTTTAAGTTTTATTTCAATAACTAGGTGTATCAAATCAACATTGGAGTGTTTAAACTCCAATAACAAGCCATTGCGAAACTGGGGGACTTGAGTAAGATTAGCTTCTTAGAGGATTAATATAAGCAATCTAAATATCTATATCTCCTATAAGAACTTCTGCAAAGATAATAGTTTCATCTAGGGTTCATATTGATTTCTCATCTTTACTTAACTTAATCCATAATATCACTTAGTTCAATTGGTCTCATAAACATGAAAAATCATATTACTTCCCTTTAAAAGTAAGTAAACATTCTACCGATACCATTACCTTTATCAACTATTAGCAGAGCCATTTATAATTGTCGTTGCATCATGACAAGGGGATAGCCTAAGCATCTAATTACCACGTTGGCATCGCTAAATTAGGTTACCACTCCTCAGACCAGATTAAATAGCACACACACAAACAACTCAAACAATTTAGGCTATCTTTATTTATAGTTGATTTAGATAATGCCTAACCTAGCATTCAACAATCAAGTTACTACGCACCTGAAAGAATTGATATATCTAACATGGGATTTGTAGTAACATAACCGAGCAGGGGAATCTGTTAAAAGGAAATCATCTCATATAAGGTTTAACATTAATCTATAATTAAAGGTTAAGTCCTTCATTAATTATCAAACTTAGATAATGTCTTATATTAAAACATAACTTAGTATTGATATGTATGTATGTATGTATGTATGTATGTATGTATGTATGTATGTATGTATGTATGTATGTATGTATATAACATTCATATATATACATTTCTATTTATTTATTTATATATATATATTTTTATAGTGGATCAGGGGATTCATCGCGGCCGTGATCAGTGGGAAAAATTGTGATTCGAGAGGATCCTGTCCCTCATAACGGTCGTGACCAGGTCTGATGTACAAAATTTCATGCCTATAAGAGATCATGGGTGACATAACGCCCGTGACGAACAAGGGGATCTTCTTGCATATTATGATTCGAAATTTACTTTTCATTACTTGTTCTTATGATCTTCTATCAAGCATAACACTTTAAAGTCAATATATAAACTTATCATTAAGTCTTAAAAGGTCCATATAAACCTACTACACGTACATGTACAAGCAAACCAACAACTCTTTCATTAACATCATCACTAACTTTACTTACACTACTAGTTTAATATGTAAAGCACACTATCTACTTATTCATCAAATATCTAAAACAACTTCATTATTCTACTCTCATAGATTCTAAAGATTTATCTATGTCTAAGGATCAACTTACTCCATCAAAATTACCTATAACTCACTAAGAATTCATTTAAATAGAAATTGTTTCCACGAAAGAAACAAGTGAGTAGAAGCTCAAAAAAGCAAACAACACTTTACCTTAATTGTCCTTAACTTGTAGGTATAATCTTGAAGGTGATTTAGGTGAGTTTTGCAAGAAAATTAGATTAAAAAAATGGTGGAATATTTAGCTTGAGAAGAGGCGTATGCTACAGTCGGTTTTGGAAAGTTGATTTGTGATATCCTTACAAAAGTTTAATTAATACTTATCCCTAAATTCTGCTTTTTGACTTTTGGTGCATCTTAATATTATTATCTAGTGTGTGTGGGTGCATGCCAAAGAAGAAAAGGAAGCCTTGGTTTATGGGCATGATTTATGGGCTTATTTTAATATGTTTGGGGCTTGGATTTTTAAAACAAGAAATTGGGCTTGTTCTAGAAACTTTGAATACAATCACATTAATCCAAATACAAAACTTTATTATTTACAATCAAATTCATACATTAATTAATCAACACATACATATACAATTTTTATCAACTAAGTATTTACCACTAGTTTCACACATCAATCAATCAATATTTACAAAAATGCAACTTAATTAAGCTTAGTAGTTTAGGATATTTCAAAAATAATAAGAACAAAGTCCTATAAGCGTTTCTTTGTAAAAGCATCTTATAAAGTTTGTAACTATTATGGTAGAATGGACCATATTGCACATAATTGTACAATAAGGATTAAGGAAGCTTTAAATCATAAGGCAGGATAAGATAACCTAGGTCTTAAAGGAAAACTTTTGTATCATTGCAACTAATCTCAATGGATCTGAATGCAAATGGGTATAAAAAAAGTTGTTTCTTGTCTTTGTAGGAAAACAAATACAAATAAGTTTGCACAAAGAAATATTTAAGTGATCTATATAGTGTAACGTTTCTTTAAAACCTTATACCCTCTAAATAATCATCAAATTTTGAACTTATATTGAAAATTTCTTTAAGACTCGGATGCTTAATTGAGTGGCAATGCCTAATTGAGGGGAGAAAATTGTGCAATGGTTATCCTGATTAAAACATAAAATACCCTAACTCCTTACCTAACTAAGTTAGAACCTCCATAATTGAGAAGTATAATATGTAGTTAATTTTTAACTTGAATTTGAACTTAGTTTAGAAATTTGATTTAGATAGTTTAATAAAATAAAATAAGTAAACAATAGAGTAAGATTAGATAGATTAATGTAATTAATTTAGTAAATAGATTTAAATTGAAATATGAGATTTCATATATTCTTTTAAATCATCCACGCACCTCAATGATTTTTCCTTGTGAGTCAAACTATTCAATTATTCTCAATTATTCATCGAGACTTTTTTTTTTCTGCAAATTTCAATTCCTTAAATATTAAACAAACAAACTAAATTGTTTAGTAAATTCCTATACCCTTAAACTTTGACTTAACTTTTATTTCTTTAATTCTGATAAGTTTTGAATTCATCAGCTTGTTTAAAAATATGAGTTCTTATGTTCAAATTCAAACTTAATATCGATTTCTTACAAATTGAATTTCTAAACTAGATTTATAATTCAAGTTGTTAATTTATATTATATAAATTTTCAAATTATTTTATAATTATTTTTTATACTTAAAGTAATTATTAGAAAATTTTAAACCTAATACCCCTACCTGTAAACATCTTTTAATTTCTTCTTTCTTTATCCCTTTCCTTTTCTTTTCAATTCCTAACCTCCTCCACCCCCACCCCCCCCCCCCCCCCCCCCCCCCCCCCCCCCCCCCCCCCCCCCCCCCCCCCCCCCCCTCGAGTCATATGTTTCTCTCTCTTTCTCTTTACTTTTCTTTCTCTCTTCTTTTTCTCTCCACAAATCCAACCCTAAAATCTCAATTTCAATGAGACCATATAAGAAATTGAAGTCAGAAAAGAAGATAGAAGATGGAAAACATGCATTAGATAGCTTCATCAATTAGAAAAGAGGAATAATGAAAAAGATCAAATAGTTTGAGTTTGTTAAACATGTGAGATAAGTTGCTTTTCTTGTTTTGATTGTTTTATAGGTGTGAAAATGATGAATAAATATTAGTTAAATGTAGGATTTAAGATAATACTTGTAAACTTATAAGAGATGAACTAGAATGCTAGAAACTAAGCTTGCGTATGCATGTGTAGAACTAGAAGTTAATGAAGTGATTTTGATGATATATGGAGTAAAAATACATGTTTAAAAATGTTTAATTAAGAATATAAATTGTATGTTAATTATAAGATGTGGAGTGTTGAATTTGTAAAGTAAAAAATGTAGATATATAGGTAAAAGTTGGCCTGCTTTGTTTTTGTGAAAGAACATGAGGGAAACATGGGGTTCCCTAATTAGTCATGCTCCTTACTATTGCTTAAAACGCATGAAATTTTCCTATCTAAGAAGAAGCATGATTGGTACATGACTTCCCTATCTCCCTGTGTTTCTCTTTGTTAAGGAACATGATTGGAAACACGATTGACCCTTCAATTGTGCTTCTCTCTGTTTTCTTCATCAAACACAACTCCAGAAAAAAAAAAAAAAATGGTTGGAACATGACTTTCCTTATCCAATCATGTTTCTTTCTAGTCCTTGACTGCTTTAAATGTCAACTCAAACATGAGAAGAACATGACTTGCCTTGTCTCATCATGCTTCTCACCGAGTTTCAAACCAAGAACAAAACATGATGGGAACACAATTGAATGTACTTAGTCATGCTTCTCATATGCTTATTCATGGGGTGGAACACAGTTAACCTTATATGCCCGTGTTCTTTATAAAAAAATAAATAAAAATAAAATAAAATAGATGAATAATAAATGATAGAATATATCTTAATAACTTATGTAATTAATAATGAATTAAAAGAAATTATAGATTTAATAACTGATTAGATTAAAAATAGAAGTTAAGTATAAAATGAGCTTAGTAACTAAACTAGGTTTAATTTATAGATTTTAAATATAAAGTGAACTAGTTAATAGACCTAAGTTTAATGTAAATCTTAGATATAATATGGACTTAGTTAATAACTTAAGTTCAACTCAACTTAATAAATTTTAATGAGTTAAAATGAACTGAATTGATCAAGTCTAATTAACTTGGTTAAGATTAAATTAATATAGACTTAACTTATATTTAGCTTAAATGTAATATATTGGGTTACATCCTAATTAATATAGAGAATATGTTGTTTCTACAATATGTTAGACTAAAACTTTGTATAATAAAAGATAATTTGATAGACAATGGAAAACAGTCCATATCATGGCATAGCAATTTTCACAATCATGACAGGGTTCCTACTTTTAAGTCTGATCAAATGAAAACATAAAATGAGTTTAATATAAGAAAATGATTTATTTAATTGCTCATATAATTTAATTTCTTGAATAGATATTAAGGATAACTGATCAATCCTCTAATTCTGTTTGGATCGTGGACATCATAAAAGTTACGTAGTGACATGTTTATTGCATGCTAGGATAGACATATTAAAATGAATTAAAAACTTATAGATGACCAAATAATTGAGTGTTACTTGTGCTTGTGTCATTGAATCCGTTTCAGGAAGCGATAACCTTATCTAAAGCCGAGTACAGTAGTTAAGCGCTTAGGCCACCCCTTATCATGATGCAATCGTAATTCATAAATGGCTTGGTGGGTAGCTGATACGACAAACGATATTAGAATAACGTCTACTTAGGCTTAGAGGAATGTAATATAGTATGGCTCACCGTATTATATTATGGACTGAGATGAGTAGGGATGCGTAACGGCTGTGAACCCTAAATGAAGCTATTTTCTTTTTTGGTTAGATATGGGAGATATAAGTATCCAAGTTGTTTATATCAACCCTCTGAGTAGCTGCTGTTACTTAAAACTCCTAGATTCCTAGAGATTATTTTGGAGTATGAGTACTCTAATATTGCTTGTTTCACTTTAATTAAAAGATAATAAACTGTTGTTTGTTGCATTGCATTAATTTAAGCATGTGTGTCATCTCATATGTGCCTATGTTACTATTGTACTAGGTTTCAACTGATTATGTTATTCTTTCTAGGTGCTGATTGAATGATGATTGTGTTGATGATGGTTTAGATGATAACAATGATGATGATTATATCACTTAAGAGGAGTTTGTTAAAGATTGAGGAGGAATAGGATTGCCAAATTTATTTTCGTTTTAATTTGTTAATGAATTGGATTACCTTTTAAGGTTTGTATTATTCTTTTAAGGGCCTGATTACGGAGCCCATGTTTTGAAATAAGTTTTAAAGCTTGGTTTACCATCATAACAGGTATATAAAAACACCTGACAATATGGTTTTGTTTCTGAAAGTTGATCTACTTATGAGAGTAGAATATAAAATATTTTTAGAAGTTTATATCTTTGTTGTTAAATCCAGTTATCTTTAAAATTTTACTAAATGTTTTCAAAATTTTAAAAATTAGCTAGCAAATATTTTGAAATAAACAAATTCTTTAAGGTAGGGTTGTGCAAAAAAAAAACCGACCGAACCATAAATTGAACCAAAATTTCAGTTCTTTTTTTAAACGGTTTGGTTCGTGGCTCGGTTTGATGAAGAGCAAACAGTTTGTGGTTCCATTCAGGATCCTAAACCGAACCGTGTTATATATTTTTTAGAAAATTTAAACATATTATTTTTACTCTTAATTGTTTCATAAAAAATTAATTGTTTTTAAAATTTTTGACTTAGATATGTATCATTCATGACAATAAAATTAGATTTGTCATATCATGTTTTAATTGTCATGTTGTCTACAAATAAGATAGATTTAAGATTTTAGCTATAGTATTCTAACTCCTGAATTTTTTTTCCCTTTGTCTTACTAATTAATATACTTCTATTATTTAGTTACTTATTGATTTATATAATTGAAGATATATTAGTTCAAAGCATACAATGAATTAAATTTTGTGTCTTATATTGAGATAAAGTCTAGTATACCATTATAGTTCAAGATAATTAAAAAAATGAGACTAGTCATAATTATAATTTTATAATGGATGAAATCTATTCATTTCTATAAGTTTCACATGTTTATTTGGTAAATAATTAATTTTAGATTTTTGTTTATATTTGTATTATTGATAAGAAATATGTAATGGAAGTTTTTCAATAGAATGTATTTTTTATTTTAAGAATAAAAACGGTTCAAATTGCAAACTAAACCATATTGAACCAAATTTGAACCTTTTTTTTCGTTCGAAAAAATTACAAACGAGTCGTATGGTTAGGTTTGAATTTAAAAGAAAAACTGAATCATAAAATATGGTACGGTTTGGTTCAAGGAGTAAAGTAAATCGAACCGTACCATGCACATCGCTACTTTAAGGTAGCCTGTGTATATGACGCTTAAATATTATACGTGGCGATTGGACATGCCTTGATCCAATTCAAGGTGTGATAAAATGGGAGAAATTGTTGAATTGAAAGGTTCATATTGGATTTTGATGAGATAATACATTGAACAATCAAATAAATTTCATAGAAAACTACATTTAATTGGCTGAAAAACTACATTTAATTGACCTATAATATTAATACCATTAAATTTAACTCAAAAATATGTTCCTCATGTGTACTATGGAGTGATTGGTGTGTTTTTGGGAGTTTGTGTGGTTTGCCATTACTTTACTTGATCTCTTTTTGTGGGACTTGCTAATTTGCAGGTAGATTTCATATGGTAGACAAAGGAGTGAAAATGGTATCATGATTAGAAGTTCATTGATCATCATTTACAATTAGAGAAAAGCTAGTGGAGTCTAGATGACAGCATAGTTAAGTGGAGAGTAGAGTGTTGGTTGAACTACACATCATATTTGAATTTGATTTCTTCATTCCTTATTTATTTATCTTTTAACATTTTATTTGTTACATATTCAACTCGTTCAAATTATCGAGTTTGACAATTTGGAATTAAACCGAAAAATTGATTAAATTGGTCTTAAGCTCAATTTGCATCTCACATTCCCCTTACTGCCCTTTTTGAGTTTAACTTTGTACGTAATCTCATATATTTGTATAACATGTATATCCATATTAAAAAGACAATTCATTCAATAAGAACAAGTATTGAATAATATGAGAGGTAAGTTAAATTAATATTGATGCTGTTAAAAAAATTGTATATTAACAACCAACTTTATTCATAAAACTAGTAGGTTGTCTATATTTTAAGCTAACATTTTTATATAATTTATAGATTATGGATATAAAAAGATAAACAATTATCATTTTAATAAATGTAAACAAAAAGTCTATTAATTATTACGTTACAAAATAAGAAAATTTTTAGTTACAAGTAAAACGAGTAAATTATATTAGAACATATCAATATTTGAGGGTTCATTTAAGGTATTAATGTTTCGAGTGATTAAAAAAAAAAAGAAGCTACGTTTCACAAAGTAAATCAAATTATATATCAATATTTTGTGAAGTTCATTTAAGGTATCAACATTTCAATTAATTTTTGTCAATAGTCAATTATTAATACCTTATTTGACTCACTTTGTAAAATGTTGATTCATCATTTAACCACTTAAAACGTTGATAATTTAAATAAACTTTGTGAAACGTTGATATCTTAAATGAACTTATTTTAAACGTTAATACCTTTTAATATAATTTACTATAAGTAAAATATTACCTTATTTTTTCTAAAATGATTTGGTTTAAATTTATGGATTCGTTTGATTTACCGCTCCAAAATAACAATAAATGTATAGATTAGTTTTGGAATTTTTTTTAACTAAATTAACATAAAAAAAAAAAAGAAAAACATACATTTGGGTTGGTGCTTGGTCAATTTTTTACCCCTTACCTATTAATATTTACCATAGACAACCTTGGGGGGGGGGGGGGGGGGGGGGGGGAGAACTGATTTAGAAATTACTTTTCTTCTAGTGCATTTTGATCTTTCTTACCTTTAGAAAGTGTTGACACCAATTTTAAACCATGCACTTACATAGAATAACATATTTAATATATGAAAGTATAAATACATAGATTTATATAGCTATAATACTTACTGTCAATTGTTTTCCCTAATTTTGGTTAATTAAAATTATGGATATTTTTCCTACTTAAAGTTTGGTTTTGATAATTTCGGTACCTGAATAAAGTTTCTATAGACTTTTTTTTTTATACCTAATTGAACTTACTTTAGGTATTAAAAAAAATCCACAAAAACTTTGTCCATATTCTAAATTGTTCAAAATAAAATTTTAGGTACCTGATGCGATAGTTTAGGTCCCATTTTTGTTATTGACCCATAAAATTATCTAGGAGGCTATTTTGATGATTAAGCTATTAGCCTAATATAATATCATAAATTAGTTTAATAATCTGGTAATAAGGTTTGAAAAACTGAATCTAACAAAGATGTTTGAAGAAATTTTAATTTATAAGTTTGGAGTAGGGATTGATAAATTGATTCCCCCATTCTCGGCTTTACTTTATTTTCTCGCATGCTAAAAATATGTTCAAAAGAGGTTTTTTTAGTCAATTTAGGTTTCGTATGCGCTTAATAAGTCTAGTTATTTTAAAAGAAGACGAAGTTCTTTTTATATTGAAAATGGACTTATTTTATAAGTAACTATACTTAACCAAAGCCATTATTAGATTCATATAAGAAAATGAGGTCTCAATTTAGACTATCAATCATCGAAACCGATCCAACAGAGATTAAATGTCAAATATTATATATATATATATATATGGTCCGCCCTTTTCTTTGATTACTTATATTAAAAGAGTAAATTATCTCAACACAAACTTTCAGTTTTTTTTCCCACCGATTAGGAAAAAAATGAAAAAGGGCGTTTATCTGGATGTCAAGTTAAAAAGATGCTAGATGATACGAAATAGCCTTAAATGCACTGAAAAACTAATGGACTACAGGAATGTCATATAAAACGAAATTATTGTTGGATATTCAGCTTTACTGATGACCAACGAACGTGCAGCCCGTCTAGCTCAGTCGGTAGAGCGCAAGGCTCTTAACCTTGTGGTCGTGGGTTCCAGTCCCACGGTGGGCGTCATTCTTTGTTTTTTCATTTTCGCACTTTAGCTTTTGGTTCTCCGAAAAGCATCCGGGTTCCTTGGATAGGCCTTGCTCTTCATCAAGTAATACAACAGATGTTGGTCTATTTATCATCGTTATTATTATTTAGAATTATGGTTAAATTGATAGGCGGTAAATTATAATTTTCATAAGTTCATGATGATGTTTCAATATTTCAAGTATAGGGAATTATTAGCACACTTGAAGAGTTACCTATTAGCACACTTAGATCAATTAAAAACAAATAACTAAAAAATATTCACCATAACTATGATATATAACTGAAAAACACTAAGGTTTAATCTATATATTACTATAAATCAGAATTATAAAAATAAAAATCATCTTACATTTTATATGATGAATACTGTAAGTCCAAGAAGCAGTAGTTTATTTTAGTTTTTGCAGTTTTGAATGTATAATATCTATCCTTCTTTATATTTAAAAATGCCATGTATTTAGTAAGTTTTAATGAGATTGATCATGGTTCCACTTCCAAATCCCTCATAAGTAGAATTGACATGTTGTAATTCTACATTCAAGCTGAAGCTTCACTTAAGATTTCAAAAAATTTGAATTGTATTTAGGTTTGATGGAGTATAGAAATCCAACTCAAATGTTATAAAATTTAAAACTTAATAAACGAATCGAATAATTCAATCGGGACTCTAATAACTATGGAGTTAAAAAAATTTGACCCGTTAAAACCCTAATTGTAAGTCCTTCCCTAGGTGTACAAATGTGTTCACATTGGACACTGGGGGCGTATAGGAACTGTCTTCAATAATACTTTCCAAAGATCAATCCTCCTCAAATGATAGAAAATCCAAAAAATACTCACATGAGAGGCCTTTCCTTTTTATTCACCTAGGATTTCAATTTTATTCGTTCGTTTTTGTCTCTGGTGTTTTCTTTTTCCATCCACATGGTAAGGATCGACCCCATGCACCATGTTATCTCCTTTCCCCGGTACCGACAAGAGATAAGAACAATTATTGCTAGAAAAACAAAAAACAAAATTATCTATATGTGGAATATAAATGGATACATTTTTATTATGTATAATATGTAAAAAATAGCAATTATTTTATAGACTATTTAAATCATTATTTTACATATCAAAATTTTATTTAAGCTTATATGTCAATTTTCATATAATAGGCCATAAATATTTTTTTATCCTGAAACATAATATTGTAAAAATAAGGAGGAATGATTGTCGGAAATCTTGCATTTGGCTCCTAGATTTTGATGAACGTGCATAAAACTTTTTCCAAATGTGGGGCGTAATCACGCCTTTTCATCTTTTTCATTCAAATGTTGACGTGACTTTTTAATTAACTTTTTTTTTTTATTCATCATGTGCTAACGTACCATATAAGCAATTTAGACCCACACCTTATCGTTTTAGTGGAGAATACCTGCGACTTGTATTCAAATTCCTTAATTACATAGTACAATAGATTTATGAATAATTATAACGTCAACATTTTAAGTGAAAAAAAAATTATGGAATAACCTTATATTTTGTTTTTTCAGACCATTTAGGATTTGAAGTCGGTCGACTAGGATCACAAAATGATAAAGGTTTAGAATATTCAATGGTCTTTTCAAATAATTCCACTATGAAACAAATTAATATGATTACTCATAACATTTAATCAATTTCATACATTTTTGCTAATGCTACTTCTAATAACTTAATAAAAATACAATTAACATAGATTTATAACAATTTGTATCATTCCTTTCCCATTTAAAACAAAAGCGAAACATCATTTATAACCAATACCAACTCCTTTTTCATTCATAGGACTATAGAAACTTGAAACATACTACAAATTTAATTACAATAAGTGAACATTAAGGGGAGGGCGTTAAACCAACAACACTCTCCTCACCATTAATGTGATGGTGATTACTACTATTGTATCTACACAAAACCTTGCACTTAACCACATTGCCATATACATAGAACCCCGGTGCGACCATAGTCCGCACCATGGTCGGAACCAACTTTCTAGCCCTATCTGCAACCATGTCTTCCATGTAAACCGAATCGAACAGAACTGTACTATCCACTCTAAAGATTGGCAAACTCGGATGGACGGAATTGGCCAATAAGTGCACCAACCAAACACTCTTGGCCGCCCCGAAAAACGCTTGTAACAGCCGTTCTGGCCACGCCCTATTCCAACCCAACATTGCCACAATCTCACTCATTTTCCTATCACAAAATCTACTAAAATCCTCACTGAAATGCCTAGTCCCTTTGTGCAACACCTCCTCCCATGTTAAACTCTTTAATGCGCTGTACGCTTTGAAATTCGACTCGCATCGTTCCATTGGGTTGAGGATCGAATTCGCTGCGTTCTTTTGGAACGCAACGGATTCGAAGTCCTCAAAAAACGCCCTATTCAAAAGGGCTTCCAAGTAGTAAAGAAAGCTCCTTGAACTCGGATTTTTCGATATCTTGATATCCAAAGGTCTAAGTAAAAGAGAGATCTTATCAAACACTTTAGAACCAACGTGCCTGAACTGATTAACAAGCCAACGGCTTAAAATTCTCACGTTAGTTCGGGATTCGGATACTGCAAACAAGAAGCTTTGGATAACCTTATCATCAGGGCAATCCCAATTATTAAAACCCGATTCACGGTTACTTCGAGTAACGATTTTACAAGGCGAGTTCGAGCTACATTCATCAAGACCAGATTTTAACTTATGGCAATAAACTTCAAGCTTATTAAGCTTCTTTTCCAATTCCTCCATTGAATTCTTAAACCTCGAAGCTTCCATAAGAGCTTCATCTCTTTTCCTCGTTGCATGAATCAACTTATGCGACAATTCAGCCAAAGCTATCTTCCACTGTTCTTCTCTAACCGAAGATGAAACCTCCTTGGACGAAGCCAACTTTGGACTTTTCCTCGTTAAGGAGGCTAAAATGTTTTTAAAAATACCATTTGGGGACGTGAGGGATTGTTTGTTGAGGGAATTATCGAGTGGTACGACTGAGAACTTTTCGCGAGCATGTGGTCGGCAATTGTTGCATGAAACGGAGGCGTCATCGTTTGGGGTGTTTCCGTCGGTTTCTGCCCGTTTCGACTTGGTGGGTTTTGTTTTTTTGGGATGAGGACTAGTGGGTGTTTCTTGGTTTTTGGTTTCTCGTACCTCAGAACTGGGTTCTGTGCCCTCTCTTTCATTTTCTGGAATCTGCAAAATGAAACAACCATAAACAAAAAACGTTAGCAACTTGCCCAAGACACAAACTTTAAAACAAATAAGGATAGAGAACACTGAAAGATGTTGTTTTTACAATTATGTGGTATTTGAAAAAGGTGTTTACTTACTGGAGTGAAATGGGGTGTCTGGCGTGGAGGAGGAGGAGGTGACAGGGAGGACGAAGAAGCTGGAGGAGAAGGAGACATTCCAGTGTTTTAGTGTTATGTTATCTTGTTATCTTTTTGAGGTTTATTTTCTATATTATGGGATTTTATAACTGTACATAGTCTTTGTTTCATGTTGAGATGATAAATTTTGTGTCGTTGGATTGCCATTTGGAGAGCAATCTAATGGTGGTTGTTTGAGCTGTATTTATGGCAACTAAGGTATAGACCCCCCTTGGTGTGATTGAAATATGAATGGAAAGAATGTTATTACTACACTTAAAAAAGTACGTTAGCATTTTCGTAAAGCAATTTAGTTATATTATAATTGGGAATTTACAGTTGGCAATTCAAATTTTGGAAAATAGTCATTTCATATCTAAATTATAATCATATATCTGAATTTTGTTTTTGATATCTTGTTATATGTGATGACTATTTGTATTAATGGTCTTGGAATTGGTTTTGAATTGTAAACAGATTCATGTCTAAAACCTCAATGCAATTGTCATTGAAAACGTAAACTTATATAATCCCTCTATAAATTCTGATTGAAAACCTAAATCTAAAATTTAACCCATTTGAATTGTGTTTTGTGTCTGGATTGAATTTGCTTTGTCCATAAAAAAGTTGTAAGATAACTTTATGATAACTGTCTAGCCTTTATGGGAGAAACATACTTCAATTATTATCTACAATTTGCCAAATGTTTATTAACGTTATAAAATTGCACAACAAGATAACCATTAATTTTTTTAATTTTAGGTATAGATGACTCTAGAATCCATGTGTTGATTTAAACTTTAATGGCTTATTTGGTATATAGGAATGAACTGAAATAGAATCACGATTCCAACTTCCATTCCCTTTTTTCATGTTTAGAAGCGTCATGAGAAGGCGAAATCACGATTACATTCCACCTTCCATTAAAAATTTTTATTTAAATTTACCGTTTTATCCTATAAGAATTTATTATTTTATTTTCGATAAAGGCTATTTTTAATAAATTTCAATATAAACTTATTTATTTCCATTCCCTTCCGTACCCATATCTAAACAAAGGAATGAATTTACCTTTCCTTTATTGATTCCATTCTATTCCATTTATTTCCTTTGGTTTCACTTCATTCCATTCTAGATAATTCCTATGTATCAAATGTGAGAAAAGTGCTTTATGACTGATTAAATAAAAAAATATAGGGTACAAGTTTGTTCTTTGAATAAATATATAATATTATGTGATTATCTTACATCAAATTCTGTTTTTATAAAAAAAAAATTGAGATGTCCACAATCAGGCTAGAGTTTTAATAGAATATACCTTTCAAATGTGTTCATATATAAGAGCAAAATTTGAAATTACTTTCACTTACATACACAGACCTATATATATATATATTTAATTGCCTAATGTAGTATTTAATTAAAATAGTAGATTCTAAATCATTTTCTTTTATATTTATGAAAATATAGTATATTTATCAACAATGCTTCATAGTTAAGTATATACTATATAGTAGTCTACATGATGATTGAAGGCTTAAAGAGAGATTTAGAATTTGATTTTATTCAAATACACACCATATCCATTCTAGAATCTACCTGCTTATGCAAAGTACAATTGATTTTAAAGTCTAATGAGTTTTAATATTGAAAAGAGGAATATAATATTTGTTTTGTTTTATTGTATTTGTCTTTGTTGATAGCCACTACCTAGAGCAAGCATTGAAATAGAGAAAAGTTCAACTAAATTTGTTTCATTGGGAGGTCCATGTGTATGTGATTGGGCGACAAGCACCTTGACAAAGAAAATAATTAACCATTGAGTTGCAATGATGTTACAAATTACAATGAAGATAATGCTTTTAAATGGTTCAAGATAGTGTTAAACCAATCGATTTCAGGAGCCTTGTACAGCAATAGTAAGAGTATGGTACTAAAGAAACTACGTCGCTCTAATTGAAGTATAATCAATTTTTAATATTATGCTCAAACTTTAAAAACTTTGTAAAGTAATAGTTGCCTTTTCTCGAAAGTTACCAAAAAAAAAGAAAGAAAAAAGAAAAAGTAAAAATGATGAATAGTCTTTAGACGGTAAGTTCCAACATGCAGAGATTTTTTTTTTTTTTTTTTTTCCATTTATGTAGTTTGCAATGGATGGGAAGAGAGGAGAGATAAATAGAGCTGATTTATCCACATGATTGAGTAGTATTTAAACTCATGAGCTACAAAATGTCAATAATGAAAGTTAAAACCACAGGGTAGTCTATCATAATTTTTCTAATTGATTCCGAATTCCACGAGGAAATTGATGATTGCAAATAGGAAATCTTGGAAGTTTTAATGGTTGTTTTATGCCACTTGAGTTTTAGCAAAATGCAGATGCAACTTTTATGATAGCTTATGATGGTTTTCCCAAAATCAATGTTAAATATAATGCGATCAGGTTATAATAAATAATAACCTGGCAAATCGAATAAGATTTTTTAGTTTTAGATTAGGCAAGTCAAACTATTTTGTTGCTAAAAAGTTAAATCCATTCACACAATTCAATATATTAAAGTCATCTCAAAATTAACATATTGATTTGTGATATATAATATTCAAATAAAGCTGATTCAATCATGGTGAGCTTATATCACGTCGGCATGCAGCAAATGGATGAGAATAGAGTCATAATTTCAATTTCAATCCCTAATTCTACATTTAAAAATATTTTTAAAAGTTTGAATCTTGATTCACAAGAATTGACAATCCTAATTTCAAGAAGAATTTGATTCTGTTTGTAAGTGGATAGGGTTATGATTTTTCTTTTCCTGTCTCATCGATACTAACTATTTTGAATTATTTTCTCTTTTACTAAATTATATATTTATTACCCATATTTATTAATAAAAGTATATATATAGAAATTTTATTCAATTCTATGACACACGCAGGTACAAGAATAGATTATTTCATTCTCTTACTAAATTCATTCATTCATTTCTTCGTTTCCAGCCTATGTACCAAACGGACTTGTTGATTTTCTAAGCTCAATTGTGTTTACGAAGAGAATCCGAAACACGCAACATTCGCTATACTTGTGTGTGGTAGAATCAATGTGGCTACTAGCTAGTACAAGAATCCTGCAATCTTGTCGTGTTTGAAGGAGAGGAGGAGGGAGTGAAATTGCGCTCTTACCTCTGACCGAGCTTCGTTTTTGTCGTGTAGTATTTATGGTGAAAAACGTGAAATTGAGCACCAAAGTTTTCAACACTCAAACAAGGACGATGTCGAGGTAACATAATGATCTGTGTCTGTCAGTCCTGCTGTCTTCTTATTGTTTGTACTACAGTTGAGTTTTTTAATTTGTTCATTTTTCCTTAATTCAGACGGAGAAACATGCCATTCTAGCTAGCTTAGGTATGAATAGGGTTTCCCAAGGGTGGTGCCTAATGACGGATTGAAAAATGATTTATTCATATTAATACACTATGTGCAAAGATAACTAACGTATGAACATATTAGATGATGTACATGCAAGGTTCTTCATGGACAATTTTATGCACTTGTTATATGGATCTTGCACTTAATATGCAATATGAAAATGCTACCAAAGAGATGACATGACACTTGATGACACGATAATTTGAAGAGAATGATGAGAGGAATAATAATTTTAATGTCTCGAATGCATAAGTGATAGATAAAAGAGATTGAGTAAATCTCGTGCATCAACCTTACAGTCTTGCATAGTTTGGGGTGGAAATCACTTGAGTCATCTTATTTGATCTTTTTGAACAGTCTCTTTTATAAATTGTTGTTTGTCTTCTCTCTCCTAAAAGTTCTAAATAAAAATAAGTGATTGGGCACATATAGATACTTGACATGGACGACGACTGTCAAATCACCTCTATAATTAACATATGAGATGAAGCAAGCTTAATTCATAGTTATTATGAATGAGCTTCTCATGGGCTAAGGTCAATAGCCATCTTATGTGTACATGAGCCTGCCTAAGAATGATTGAATATGGCGGACTAGTCCAGCATCCCTATTCTGAGCCCACCAAGCGAATCTCCCTAGCCATCCCAACTAGCAAACTAGTCTTGTTGGATTTTGTTACTCAGCCTATGAGTAAGTCCAAATAATAAATAATATATAATTTTAAGCCCACTTCCAGAAGAAAAGTACTTACAGAAAATGTGATCCATCAATTAATCTCATACGTCATGGTGTCATGCGGTTTGCACCGTACAAGAGTTACATCTAGAATGCCTTTACATGATCAAGCTAAGAGAAAATTGGAATTTCTCTTCAAAACCATGGGGAGAAAGAAATTCATTTCTAAACTTATCAAACTTGATTTGATTTTTCCAAATATTTGAAAATGAAAATTTGTATTTTAACTCTCCAAATCATTGGCAACAAAAAATCTTTTAGCAACCACTTAAAAGCTATAATATGATAAGTTTGTGAAACTTGTTAATGTATTTTGTAAAATAATTATATGAGATAAACTAAGTGAATATGTATATAGAAATTAGTTGAGGTTGTGTCTCAAATTTACTTATTGGAAAATATTATTCTTTAGGAGCGGCCAACACCTTTCAAAATATTTATAATTATGATAAAAAAGTAGTTCAATGAATGTTTTAGAACACTTATTAACCTACCAAATAAAATTTGTTATATATGTGTAAAATGGTTTTTTTTTTTTATAAAATATATTATCAATATTAAAAAATATAAATTTCTTAGAAATGAGAAAGGATGTTCGTTTTCATTGCTAACTTTTACATGACCATTGAGTTTATAATTACTAGAAATGAGAAAGGATGTTATCATGCTTACAAATCATGCAATAATCAAACGTAGCATCAGTCATTACTACCGATTTTTCATTGCTTGATTAGATCAAACTATAGAGATAATAATTTTTAAATGTGTATATTAATTAGGTCAATAAAATTTTTGTTTTTGAAGTGAGAACGGTTTGGATAGTTGATTTTTCGTTTTCAAACTGAACCGATATTAAACCGATACAATATAATACCGATAAAAACTGAATTTTTACTCATAACTAACCAAATTAAACCGATACTAATTCGATACCGATAAGTTACCAACAAAGATAAAAACTAACAATCCAAGCAGGCCTTATTATCATTATAATTTCGATTTTCAACTACTTCAATTTAACTCGTATTATTTGAATAACTAGATATTAAGACAATGAAGATTTTAACAAACCAAATAGTTGACCAAAAATTCCATTATGTTTTCAATATGGCATTTGAAAACTTTTTTTACTTAATGTGCAATCAACATGGCGTTAATTCAGGGATAAGTAGATAGAATGTAGATAGACCAGGTGTTTGAAACTTGGTAACAGCCCTTCTTAGAATAGGGTAGGGGGAACCTAATCTACTTCAATTTTAGAGAGAGATTCAGGTGTGGTTACTTTCTTAAAATTATGCACAGGTGCCTCTATAAAATAATATGGGTTTTATTTATTCATCATTCAGCCAAGCATGTGTATTTAAAGCATAAATAATAGAGGTGCTCATTACAATCCTTTATACTAACAATTTTATATTATTTTTTTACTATTATAATAAGATTCTTGTAAAATCCGGGGTTCTTCTTTAAGATTCTAAAATTTTATTTTGTATTTCTTAGTTTTTGATAATTGTCAGACTAAACCAATAAAAAATGAATAACTTATATTTCGGATATTAAACAATACTAGAACCCTAAAATAAAAAAAAGACATGTCGTGTAAATTAACAACTGACATATAACCGCTCAAATAACATTATACTTGCCGAACACTAGTATAGGTAGCTATTAGTACTAATATATCATTTTTCCCTAAATGAAGGAGATTCGACAAAATAAGAAGTTCTTAAGGGAGACCTACTTTTCAGGAGTTGATATTGCATTTAGAAATTCTAAATAAGGTCTTTGTCAAATAGACCAGCTGGTAGAAATTTATGAGGATGATTGGAATGGCGTTGTGAGATATTTATGGCACCACCAACCTCCTAGCTACTTCCCCAAGGCCCACAAAATAATAAATACAAAAGTACAAGCGAAGATTTAAGAAAAATTTCAATTTCTTAAATTACAATCCCCAACTACCAGCATTTAATCCTATCTCCAACGTGAAAACTCAAGGTGATGTGGATCTAATAATGCTACTGGCCATGATTCCAAGGTGTCCGTGCCTCAATAAGTGATGATACGAAGAAGATACTAAATTTTAATAAAATATATAATTAGTATATAAACTTTTAAAATGTTCAATTTAATGTTTGAATTTTAAAATTGATCAATTTAGTATCTGAAAAACTTTAAAATTAATTAATTTGATACTTAAAAGAATTTGACATAAGGTATATTGATATGCACAAAAAGATTATTGATGTATTAAATTGATCAATTTCAAAATTCAAGTAGCAAAGTAATCAATTTCAAAATTTATGTACATAATTATATATTCTTGTAAAATTTAGATATTATGCGTGACATTAATCTTCAAAATAAAGCAAGTTGCAGCGAAGAGAAAGAGATAAGAGAGATAAAAAGAGACTCCAAAATTTAATAAGTTTCCTATGTGTGGTCATTAAATGGAAGCATATAAAGGAGTTGGGTGAAAATAGTTTAATATATAAACCGATTAAAAAAAAACTCAATTCAATTTTCCGTTTGACTTATAATTTTAGAGTGAAATCCAAACTCAACTCAATCATACTCAATAAGTTCCATTTCAATTCAATTAAAATTATTTTGATTCAATCTTAGAAATAAAATTTAATTATTTTATTTTAAGAAAAATAATACGGATATATAAACTTTATCGAAGCTCAATTATCAATTTTTTTTCATCATTATAATAGGAGAGGAAGATTTATATATAATCCCTCTCACAACCTCTAAATAGGTCATTGATGACTTAGCAACCATTTCAGTAAAGATTGTTTCAACACAAAAGCTAATCAAATCAATTATCATACAATTCAAGTTTCACTTAATAAATTATTTGAATGGTTTGAGCATGAACTCTACCGAATGCAGTCATGATGTATCAAGTTGGGCTCAAATATTTTACGAGCAATTTATTGCATCTACACCCTATAAAACTGAAAACTGAATGCGACTAGGGTTTTGTGTTTCCGAGTATCGGCAGCGACCAATTCATGTTACGCAGTGGGCGCCTGTGTGCTCACTTACTGCATTAAATCATGTCTGTACTTGGCTCCCCATACGTCCCTTCCTCACGAATTAGATGCACTTTCCATAACATTTATGTGATATCGGATCGGTTAGTCGATAATATCATAAAAAACCAATATATATTACGTCCTCCATGAAGTATCTTTTGAAACAATGATCTGAAGATGTAATTCTAGCATATTATAAAGAAAAGTTTATTCACATGAAAAATAGTTGGATTAGATTTGCTAAATTGCTGGAAACTAATTTCCATTAAATTATTCGTATGGGCACAACCAGCATAGACTCTTGAGCGAAAAATTGCTTCATATATCTCATTCATCAATCCTAGATACCGTGAAGAAATAGAAAGGATGGATATCATATTTGGCACCTGAATTTTATTAATTTGTACATTTAACTATCCGAATTTTAAAAGTGTTAACTTGCTATATAAACTTTGCTTATTTTTACGATTAGTTATTTGAATTTTGCCAAATTTTATAATTAGCTACCTAAACTTCACTTATATGTGCAATTAACTACATCATTTAGATACTATGAATAAATTTGAAATGTTTTTAAATTTTTATAGTTAATTGTACAAGTTGATAAAGTTAAAGTATCAAATGTGACATTTATTTATCTAACTATAAACTCAAGATAAAGAAATTAAGAGATGTGATTAAAATTTAAAATTTTTGGCCATCGAGTTTTACTAACTCTAAAATGTTGCATAAAACGACAATCCAAATCTACCATATATAGCACTGATCTAATGTAAATTAATATTTTCTTAAGATGTGACATGTAACACACCAGCAAATTGAATGTTGTAATTAAAAAGTTGAAAATTAAAAAAAAAACTTCAAAGGAAAAATAAAAACCTAAATAAACAAAACGATGGATCCTTCGCCTAATGGTTAGAGTAGGTGGATGATTAGCCACCGCAACCAAATTGAAAGAACAAAATATAAAAATTTGGTTAAACTGTTAAGCAAATATAGATTATTTTAGCTATATATACAGTTTTGGGTTTAATCAAGGGTTTAATAGCAAAGGAGCAGTAGAAGAGACAATAGAAATCATCGTGCCATATGTAAACACGTTACATTACTTCAAGAGTCCAAAAGTTCGTGTTTTGTTGACAAATCCTAAACAATAAGGGATGATGACCATTTTGGATTTTAGCTAGGTGGTCCGCATTCTCGGGGCATGTACTAGTTATTTGAAAATAATTGTACATGTTACGATCTTTCCTACGTTATGCCCTTGCAAAAGTTGTCCATAACCTAAATTAACATGGCAATACATTATAACCTAGTAATATCTTTTAGTTTTTATGTGAGAGTTTCAAAATAGAATTGTCTCTTTCTTCATTGTAATTGGCTAAAAAAAACTGAAATTAGTGAGGCAAAAATACCTTTTCTAATTTTTAAAAACAAATTATTAATTAACAAACATCAAATATCTATTTTTTTTACAAATTAATTAAATATCAAATACTAAAATCTAATTAAAATTAGATTATATGCATTAAAATGCAATAAAAACAAAAGTCCAAACACTCATATTCAAGAAAAATGCAATGACTATAGAATTCTCGATTAATGGAAATACTAAATAAAATTAGAACTAAAACTAAAGTATAAGCACATTGAAATCAAAAAGAAAAGGATATATTATATTAACCTCCTTCCCTATAAATTTTGTAAAATACGTCGAATCCCATCTTTTTGAAAATATGTTGTTTATCCCCTACTTTTATTTATATTAATATTAAGATGGTATAAATACTGGTGCGTTATTACTATACATTAAAAAAAAAAAGGATTTTTAATTTCACTTGAATATTATAATTATACGTTAATATTTGTAAAAATAAAAAGTTTAACTAATTTAAAATATATAAAAAAGGAAAATAGTTTATGCTTTTTTTCCTCTTACAAAAGCCTTCTTAACAATGTATTTCAATAAATTCAATAAAATATAAAAGCAAAAGCAAAAGCAAAATTAAAAAAAAATGGAAAAGAATGTTTCCTTTGGAGAAATCTCCAATTTATTGGGTTTCATTAATTGTTTTAGATTTAAGGTGGAATAATCATGGTTTGATCAAATTTTAGTTGAGCTTTTTTTTTTTTTTATTGATTCATTATTATGTATTAAGCCTATTTACATCTTATTTTAAAAATGTAGTTGAACAGTCAAATAGTTAGCTTATAATAACAGGCTTATTGAATTATTACATATAAGTGAGGTCCTCCCCACTTCTCATAATAACAAGCACCCAAAAATCCTAGTTGGCTAGTTCAATTGAAATACGTCAATTATGAAGAAGGAGAGCAACAAATAGCCACACACATATTAACATCAAAAACTTTAATTATGGCTATGATTAAAACAGATATATAATGCAATTACTTATATGCACTATGGTGTTCTAGATTTATATATATGAGAACTAGGGAATCTTTTTAACATTTACAAACCATTGCTACAACTTCAACCGGTAGATGGCTGATAAAGCAACGACCCACCACCACACATTAGAATAAATAAATAAAAACCCACTGAATTTTGATAGTTTTTATTTTCTTTAAAAAAAAAATCACAAACCACCAAAAATTTTCAGGCCATTCCTGACCATCCAAGGGTAGGGAGGCCACGTCTATGTGGTCGCACCTTTTGAGCAATGTATGTAAATCAATTTGCCAAGAACGTGCGGGGCATAATTGACTCAAGACAAATTGTTTGTTTGGATGATATTTTTTATTTTGTATTTATATTTATATCTGATTTGTAAATAGTTTGTTTGACTTTTTTTTATAAATAAAATTATTTATTTATCATCTATTGATCATATTGTCATATTTGATTTATCTTTTTGTTTCTTGTCAGACCCTAATTATCTTCCATGCAAATTTATCTTGTAGCCCTTTTTAAGCCTTATCTTGCAAGCAACGCTACTATACCTCCTTTTTCCAAACTCAACAAATTTTCTGATCAGGGACCAAGGTGGGCACTGCCATGGGAAACTTTGTACGGTTGCAAATGGCTTGGTAGGGTTTGTACATGGCATGGAGAAAGATGAACATGCTTTTGAATTTCCTCCTACTACTTTTTTATCCATTCTAAAACAAGACATGTGATTTTTTTTTAGTTTGTACGAAGATGTAAGATCTATACTCTTGAGTAGGGAGACTGCTAATTTTGGATAAAAGTTTATGTTTAAAGGCTAAAAATTTATCTCTAATACCCAAATTTATTGTAGTGTTTGTTTTTATTTCTTGACAAATAATTTGTTTGAAGATAGTAAAAAAACAACCAAAATAAGATGAGCAAAATGGAGCAATAAAAAGAACAAATTTCCTAATCGAGCAATAAGATTGTGATATGATTATATTAAATATATAAATATTTAGGTTGTTCTCTATTTTAACAAGATACTGTAGAATTTATAATTTACCAAAGAAATTCTACTTTGATGGTCTAGTATGCAATTCTGAATGCGAAATTGTAATGCTCAAATACAAGAATGATCACAACAATTACGAAAGAGATATTTTTCTATTTTTCTCATTGTACAATTTTCCTTTTTAATTTTTTTTGGTACTCAATGAGCCTCCTTATGGAAAAAAAGAAAAAATTAAATCATTATAGAATTACATAGTTTTAGGAGTGGGCATGGATCGGTTTGGTTCAGTTTTCCCTAAAACCAAAGCAAACATAATTTGCGATTTGGTTTTTTTCCCCTCCCAAACCAAACCATTAAGTAACGGTTTGGTTTGGATTAAAAATTTCTAAACAATTAAATAACGTTTTGTTCCGTTTGGATTACGGATTGGATCAAAATTCTAACTAAAATTTTTTTTATTCTAGTATTTTTTACATTTGTATAGATATTAAATTATTTATATCATTTTACAAAGTCTATATTATAAACTATAATAAAATACTTTATGAATTCATCATATTTTAATCTATAGATCTTTATAAATCAATTATCCACTAATAAAGTATATTCACCAACCATACATAGTAAGTCATAATTATAATTTTTAATAAAATCATCAAGTCAATTATCTACCAATAAATTTAGCTAAAATAAAAAATCATCTATCAACAAAATTCATCAACGAATAAAATGATACGTTGAAAAAATATATTAAACAATTAATACATAATAAGAATTTATAACTGAATAAATAAATTTCGTACTTTATAAAGTTAAAAGCTATTAAAAAAATAATAATTCATCATCCACAAAAAAAATACATATCATGAGCCTAAAAAAAATTTAAAATGAACAAAAGAATTTTAATCAATATTCACCAAATAATAAATATAAAATGATATCATATGAACGTATAGTAAGATATTATTATATTTTCTTAAAATGGTTTGGTTCAATTTTACGGATTGGTTTGGTTTACCTTCCAAACCAAACCATAAATTTATGGATTGGTTCAAAATGAAAAATTTTTAAACAAAACTATTTAAAAAACCATATTTTAGGTTTGGATTGGTTTTGTTACGGATTGGCTCTGTTACGGATTGACTCAGTTTGGTTGGTTTTTTGCCCACCCCTACATAGTTCTACAAACAAGTGGAGTCTAACCACATTTTTTACGGAAATGGCTCAATTTGTTTAAAAATTATCAAGCTTGATCTCAAACTAGAGATTTTTGTCTCGTCTCAAAATTGAGGCTTAACCTCGACCTCGAATAGTTCACGTGCTTTAAACATGATGTAAAATGTAAAAAACTTAAATTTACAAATAAATATACAAATATAAATCGAGTGAATAATGAATAAATATTAAATTGTGTGTATATATTATTTAAAAATAATTTTTTTGTTTAGATAAGCGATTCCATTTAATGAGTATGCCCGCAAACTTAAATGAATCTACTCATGAACTAGTTTGCAAGCTTAAATTAAAGTTCAAATTTTACTTGTTTTCATAGACAAACTCTATTTTAGATTTGTATTCGGCTCATTCATTAAACGAAATGGAGTCTGCTAAGCGACACATAAGCAAGTAGTAAGCATGCATGACATTTCCCATTTGCCCAATTTACATTGTGCATAAATGCAATGGGAAATTTAATATATGGCCGAAAGAGGTACCGTGCTATTTATTTATATAGCAACTGTTATAGAATTAACCCATGGACTGGGTTGGAGGCCCAACCCAAACTAGCCGTCGAACCCAGTGCGATAGCCTGATCTGCCTACTCACGTGCCACCCTAGACACGGAGCCTATGCGCATGTGTTTGTTCAAATCTGAGGAGAATGCCTATAGCCTTCGTTTCTTTCCACATATAGCCTACATAGAATTCTGAATAGGACCTACAAGACGGCTCTGTTTAGAGTGTCTGTTTTTCATCTGTATTTGTATCTTTTTTAAAATGATATGTGTAAATATATCTGATTTACATTTAAATTTTATCTATATTTGTTCTATTTGATATTTTAATAAGAACTGTCAACTTTTTTTTTATATATATATATTTCTTGATAAATAATTTGTTAGCAAAAAGTTTGAAAAAGTGTCTGTATCTAGCGGAAAAAAGCCAAAACAAACAGACCCGACAATCCAACGTTACAAAAGCTTAGATCTGTTTGGATTGCTAGATTTTTATCCGTATACTATTTGTATTCGATCTGTATTTATAATTTATTTATATTATATTTCTATCATATCTATATTCTATTTATTTGGTTGGTTTATGAGTAAAATTATCGATTTTTCATTAGTATCTACTTCTTATAAATATCTATTTAAAAATAAAAAATATATAATATCAAAATAACCAAAATATAATGAAACAAACGGACCCTCTTAATATATCTATTATTATAATATAGGTTATAACTACCTCTCATGGCCTTTAGAACCCACTAGACTCTGCTACTCCACTTACATACTAAAGGTAACCCAATCCTTGACGTTTTTAAACAACCTTAACCTAAAATAGTAATTGCTTAGGATTCGGTAGAATCCACGAGTTCAGGAAAAGACAAGATGATAAGAAAGGCAGGTTTTCAATGTGAAAAAGAATATGGATAAAGCTAATATTAGATATGTCACCCTAATATTTAGGCTGAGTTAGTACATGATTGTATTATATAATCGATGACTCATGATTTATGAAAAATATCACACATAACTAATAAAAATCCAATCTACAAGTTTACTAGATCTAAATACATCACAACGAATAATGAAATCTTAATATCCTTGAAATCAGAAAAAAAAAAAGTTATTCCACTGAATTCAATAAACTATAAAAGGAAATAAAACTCAAATTCGATAAACCAAATTTGATATGTAACTAAATACATAGTATGCACATTTATAGGCTCATATCAATCTTACTAACTAGTAAGATAAAACAAAATAGCTAAAAAGAAAAGATATGAATTGACTAAGCAAATAAATAAATATGGAATATAAAAACATGAAAAGGTCTCCTAATTAATGACTAAAAAAAAAACTGAAGAATATAATAAAAAACTAGCAAAACTTAATAATATCTAAGTAACACAAGATTTTCTGGTGCAAACATTATTCCCCCTTTCTTCTTCAAAAAGACCTGTCCTCCAATCATTTGTCTTCCTTTAGGATCAAAGATTAATATACATGTGTGAAAATTATCCTCCATCATAACCAATCACAACATACATCAGCAAACTTAAATAATCTCCACTAATCACCAACAACAACCATTTTTTTTAATTCAACTCTATCTCCTAATATCTAACATGAAAAATATAAGAATTCACTTACCACAAAAGTCCTATGTGGATTCAAGTAATGAAAGCCTAGAACCAAGGCTCTAACTTCAAATGATGAGAGATCCTGGATTTAAGGTTTTCAATGATGAAAAATAATGTAAAGATGGAATCTTTAAGAAGCAAATTACATTAGAAGTTATCAAAGTTTTGGGGTAGATTTATTTAAGATATCAACATCTTGCATGCTTAAAGGAAAAAAAAATCAATATTGTATAAAGTGACTGAAACAAGTGATTAATGTTTCGCAAAATTCATTTAAGGCATCGATATTTAGTTTTTTTTATTAACTTTCCTCAACGATCCGTTACAGATGCCTTTATGAAATGCTAATTCTTCTTTTTAACTACTCAAAATATTGATATCTTAAATGAATTTACTTTTAAACATTAATATCTTCTAATGTAATTTATCTAATTTTTATGAATTTTTTTATTGGTTTTTGTAAACAAAAAAAAATCATAGATAAAATTAATGTTAGGATATTACAAACCAATATTAAAACTAAACTAATTTGTAATTGAATAATAGAATCAATATAACATCACAGATGTATTATAAAATTTCAATCAATAAGTTCATCATAACTTAAATAGATCAATAAGAACAAAACCAAATAAAGAAGATAAATTTTCATATCTATCCAATAAAGAGACAATCATCTCACTAAATTCATATCTATCAAATATAGAGACAATCATCTCTAAATTCAACAAACCATATTAGGTTGAATAAAACCCAAATTTCATTTATCCATTCCATGATGCAACTAAATAAATAATATACTTCTTTATAGGCTTATAGAAATCTTAATAACAAATAACATAAAAAGGAAAGGGAAAAGGGAAAAATGCAAAAACACTCCTAAACCTTAGGATTGGTGCGGATTAACCCTCTAAACTTTAAAAATATAGTTTTTGACCTTTGAATTATAAACAATTTGCAAGTATTGGACATCCTGTTCTTTTTTTTTTTTTTTTTTTTTGCCCTTTTTTTGTACAAATCTATATAAATGTTCTACAAAAAAAGTATGCCCGAAACGGTATAAATTTTGTACTTTTTTATAGAAAAGTATAAAATATCTTAAACTTGTAAATTATTTATAGTTTAGGGAGCCAAGAATTACCCTTTCAAAGTTCAAGAGGTCAATCTGTACTACTCTTAAAGTTTAGGGTGTTTTTGCATTTAACACTAAAAGGAAATAATCGAACATGAAAGATATCCTATTGATTAAACAAATAAATACATATGAAATATAATAATATAAAAAGTACTCTTATGAATGACCAAAAAGGAAACTAAATAATATAATAAAAACTAGCTATACTTAATAAAATAGCTAAATAGGACGAGATTTTCTAATACAAGCATCATAACAGATCTTCATTATACTATTACACAAATCAACTGGGATTGTCATACAACTTTAACATGCAATATTTATAACATATGACACCCACATAGTTATTTAGTCCAATTCAAGATTAATCATAGTTTAGATTTGAAAGAGTTAGGCTAAGGATATGCACAACAGATCACCATACCTCAACAATGCAATGGGGATACGTCAAGCCTTACCTAAGAACTTTGTTAGGCTTATACCCTAAGACCACCTTTCCTATGAAATGATTGGGTTACCACAAACCTAATGATTTTAAGGATGTAATTTATGTCCCATTTAAAATTTCAACTTGGACTATTTTATTGTCGCAGTTGAAGGTCACAAAACAATTTCATGCACTAGAATTATGTTACAAAAAACATTTTAGTACATCAAACATGTAACATAGGTATAGAATCAGCATTCAAAGTCAAGCGCTCGCATCACAAACATACAAAGTCAAGAATTTAATATCATAAGCTACTTAATCTGTGGTGCATATATACACGTATGGATATATTTATAATTAGCACCTTATATTATGTAAACTTACATATGTACAAATATAAAATATTTAAAATAATAACATTATTTTGATGGCATATATTATACGAGTAGAAAGCATATAGATCAAACATTACCCAAACATTTGCAATGTAGTCTTATTATGAAACGTTATAACTTCTGTAGTTTTTGGCTCATTAGTTGAAAAATTACATGAGATATCTCCAGACTTAAAATAAGGTATTTCGTTTACTTGTAAGTTATAAAACAAAGTTTGAGTACACGTAATAAAAGGAAAATTATGCCCTCATCCATTGTTTTATTCATGTGAAATCCTACTCATTAAAAAAAAAAAAAAAAAAAAAAAAAACCTATGAAACTAAGTGGTGATATTCTCTTAATTTATGATGTCAAATATGTACTTGAACTAATGGAATGACCATTCTAACCTACCTCTTCTAGAATGATTATGATTTATTTCCATGACCCTCTACATGTCTGGTTGTTTTGAAAAAGTCAACCTTACATTCCATAACCTAATGACTCTAATATATGAAAGATTCATCAATATGATGGTCATTTTGGCATAATGGTAATTTTGAGTCATAAGGTTTCAAATCCCTCCACTCTCCTTATTTATATATGATAGTTAAAAAAAAGTATCATGACTTTTCATTATAGAATAATTTTTCATTCTCCACCATCAAAAGAGAAATAGAAAAGAGAAAGGTAGAGTGGGAGAAAATTACCAAGACAAAATCAAAACAGATTTTTTTCTCTTGATTGGAATTCAAAATCATGGACAACGGTATGTATCAAAACCATTATAATTTTGATTGTTTCTATCATGTTTAGAAGATCCTGATTTGGAAATTAGTTTTAACATGAAGATTTTTTTTGTAAAATCTAAGAATTTCTAACAATTGGTATCAGAACGGGTATGGAAAACCTATTCAATTTAATTTTCCGAAATGTCCCTACATTTGCATTAACGAATTATTGCTTTTCATGTTTTCCGTTTCGGAATTTACCAGGATATCATGTAATGTTCATGTTTTCCATTTCGGAAAACAATAATATTTCATAAAACATGAATGAAGGAACATATGTTTCCGTAATATAAATATTCCATGAAATATTCCTGATTTCCGAAAATGAAATATAGACAACGGGATTTAACATGACGTGATTTTGAATCCTGGAATTGGATTTGACCAGAATTGGAAATGTACGAGCACGAACATTTAACAGAATGTTGAATTATGTGTTCCTATTTCCAAACACAGTTTGGTCTATGTATGCTTCACGAACATGGAAAATAAAAACAAATATCTGCAAATATATATATGTGCTATATTTCTGATATATTCCGCATTAATGATAGTTTATTGATATTTGTTGATTTGAATGATCTTAATGATTGAAAAGTTTGATGTTTGTTGAGATTATATTAGTGTAAATGAAATATCAAAAGCTTGTTAGTCACCAAAGTGGCCTAGCTTGGAAGGATTTAAATATTTAATTGTGAATTTCAATTGTTCATCTTCTTTAGATGCTAATAAAATGATATAAAAGTTTGAAATGAACAATTGTAATCATTAATCATAAGGCTAGGAGATCATCCAAAGATGGATCATTGCTTATAATTAATGATACTAAAAGAGATTCATTGATATACTAGGTGAATATGGCTGTATATCTAAAGATAACATACATATTGACTTAAATATGATTGATTGATCTATCATAGTATATTTATCTAAGCATCATTATTGATTAAAGTTATGCATTAAGGTATCACCCAAAGGTGACCTTAAATACATAGTTAAAGTTTATCATTTGTTTGAATCCATTTAAGTTTACTCAAAGCATTAATATGTCTATTTGGATTACATTTATAGCTTCTAGTAATTTGTTCTCTTTGGGCAATGGAATGATCAAGTTCAATGGGCTAAACTATGCGGAATGGTCTGAACAGATCCAATTTCAAATGGGCATTTTGGATTTGGAACTAGCAATTATTTCTGATGAAAAGTCTGCAGCCATTACTGAGACTAGTACTGAGTCAGACAAGTCTCTTTATGAGACTTGGGAACGGTCTAATAGGCTGAGTTTGAACTTGATGCGAATGACGATAGCTTAAAATGTCAAGCCATCGATGCCTAAGACAGAAAATGCAAGGGAATTTATAATGAGAATTAAGGAATACTCTCAATCAGATATAGCTGACAAAACTATTGTAGAGAGCTTAATGAGTGAGCTAACGACCAAGAAATTTGATTGGTCACAACCCATTCATGATCATGTGACATGCATGGCTAATCTAGCAGCAAAACTGAAGTTAATGGGTATGGATGTGAGTGAATCTTTTTTGGTTCAATTCATCATCAATTCACTTCCTCCTGAGTTTGGTCAGTTCCAGGTGAATTACAACACCATTAAGGAAAAATGAAACCTTTAGGAAATAAAGGCCATGTTGGTTCAGGAAGAAGGGAGATTAAAGAAGATGAAGGATCACTCTGTTCATCTCACTGTTCATAATGATGCTGGTAGCATAAGTCTAAACCAGGCAAGAAGGGTAAGAAGAAGGATAAAGCCTCTATGAAAGTTGGTGGAGGTCAAATCCATAAGGATCAGAAGTGTTTTTTCTACAAGAAAACGGTCACTTCAAAAAGATTGTCTAAAAAGAAAGGCTTGGTTCGAAAAGAAAGGTATGTACTGTATATCAGTATGTTTTGAATCAAATGTAATTGAAGTGCCTAATAATACTTGGTGGTTAGACTCTGGGGCTACTATTCATGTGTCACATATTATGCAGGGATTCCTTTCAATCCAGCCCATAAAGGAATGAAAGTTTCTTTATATGGGAAACAGAATGAAGGCACGAATAGAAGGAATTGGGACATACAGATTGATTTTGGATACTGGGTGGCCTGGATCTAGAAAAGTGTCTCTATGTTCCTGAATGTGCTAGAAATTTAGTTTCTGTTGCAAAGTTGGATGAAGTAGGTTTTAACTTTAAGATTGGAAACGGTGTATTTTCATTGTATAGACATTCGTACTATTATGGATCTGGTACTTTAGTTGATAATTTATATCGTTTTAATCTTGATGTTATGTATGCTGAATCTCTGTTTCTTGTTGAGCATAGTATAGGTAACAAACGTAATGCACACAATGATTATTTCTTTCTTATGGCATCAAAGATTAGGTCATATATCCAAAGAAAGGTAATGAGGTTGGTGAAAGGTGAAATCTTGCCTCAATTGGATTTTACTGACTGGGATATATGTGTTGATTGTCATAAAAGGTAAGCAAACTAGACATATATCAAAGAATCCAGCCACAAGAAGTAATGAACTCCTTGAATTGATACACACTGATATTTGTGGTCCTTTTGACATTCCAACATGGGGTGGTGAAAAGTATTTCATCACATTTATTGATGACTACTCACGATATTGTTACTTATATCTACTGCATGAAAAGTCACAATCAGTTGACATCCTAGAGGTGTTTGTTAATGAAGTTGAAAGGCAGTTAGATAGAAAGGTGAAAGTAGTGAGATCAGACAGAGGTGGTGAATATTATGGTAAATTCAATGAAAGTGGACAATGTCCTGGTCCATTTGCAAAATTCCTTGAAAGTCGAGGCATATGTGCACAGTATACAATGCCTGGTACACCACAACAAAATGGTGTGGCTGAAAGGCGGAATCGTACACTTATGGATATGGTTAGGAGTATGTTAAGTTACAGCACTGTACCTTTATCCTTATGGATGCATGCATTAAAAACTGCTGCATATCTGCTGAACAGGGTTCCTAGTAAGGCAGTCTCTAAGACTCCTTATGAATTATGGACAGGTAGGAAACCCAGTTTAAGGCACCTTCATGTTTGGGGCTGTCCAGCGGAAATAAGGATATATAATCCACATGAAAGAAAGCTTGATGCAAGAACCATTAGTGGTTATTTCATTGGCTATCCTGAAAAATCAAAAGGGTACAGATTTTATTGTCCTAACCACAGTACAAGAATAGTTGAGTCTGGTATTGCTCGGTTCATTGAAAATGGTCAATTTAGTGGGAGTGGGGAATCACGAAAGGTGGATATTAGAGAATTTCAAGAAGAGACCCCTACCCAGTGTTTCTACTCAGGTTGTTGTTCCTTTTGTTGCATCACAGTCAAGCAACAAGCTGAAACGACAAGTTGATGTTCAAAACACACAAAGTGAACATATTAGAGGTGAACCAAGCAACAATGTGCAAGTCACAAATGAGCAAGGGACACCACAAGAAATGGCATTACGGAGGTCTATGAGACAGAAAAGACCAGCTATATCGAATGACTATGTGGTTTACTCACTTGAACACGAATCTGACTTAAGCATTGATAAAGATCCAGTCTCATTTAGACAAGCCATGGAATGTAGTGATTCTGAAAAGTGGTTCAATGCCATGAAGGAAGAGATGAAATCAATGGATGTAAATAAAGTCTGGGAGCTAGTAGAGTTGCCTGAAGGATCAAAACGAGTTGGCTGTAAATGGGTCTTTAAGACTAAGCGAGACTCAAACGGCAACATCGAAAGATACAAGGCCAGACTTGTTGCTAAAGGTTACACTCAGAAAGATGGCATTGACTATAAAGAGACCTTCTCTCCAGTTTCTAAGAAGGACTCCTTAAGAATTATTATGGCTTTGGTGGCTCATTATGATTTAGAGCTTCACCAAATGGATGTAAAAACCGCCTTTTTGAATGGTGACTTAGAAGAGGAAGTTTATATGGACCAACCTGAAGGTTTCATAACCACAGGACAAGAAAATTTGGTGTGTAAGTTAAAGAAGTCGATATATGGATTAAAACAAGCTTCCCGACAATGGTATATTAAGTTCAATAATACCATTACATCATACGGTTTTGTAGAGAACACCGTTGATCGGTGTATCTATATGAAGGTCAGTGGGAGCAAGTTTATTATATTGGTCTTATATGTCGATGATATCCTTTTGGCTACTAATGACATGGGTTTGTTACATGATGTAAAGAAATTTCTCTCTGAAACTTTTGAAATGAAAGATATGGGCGAGGCATCCTATGTGATAGGAATAGAGATATTTCGCAATAGATCACAAGGATTGTTAGGATTGTCTCAGAAAAGCTATATCAATAAAGTATTAGAGAGATTTAGAATGGAAAATTGCTCTGCAGGAATAGTTCCAATTCAGAAAGGGGACAAGTTCAGTGAATTGCAATGTCCAAAGAATGATTTGGAACGAAAATCAATGGAATCCATTCCCTATGCATCACTGGTTGGAAGCTTGATGTATGCTCAGACATGCACTCGGCCAGATATTAGTTTCGCTGTAGGAATGTTAGGCCGATATCAAAGTAATCCTGGAATAGATCATTGGAAAGCTGCAAAGAAAGTACTTAGGTACTTACAAGGCACCAAGGATTATATGCTTACTTATAAAAGGTCAAGTCATCTTGAAGTAGTGGGCTATTCGGATTCAGATTATGCTGGATGTGTAGACTCGAGGAAATCTACATTTGGTTACATGTTTCTGTTGGCTGGAGGAGCAGTTTCATGGAAGAGTGGGAAGCAGTCTGTCATTGCTACTTCCACTATGGAGGCTGAATTTGTGGCATGCTTTGAGGCCACTATTCATGCATTGTGGTTGCGGAATTTTATCTTAAGGCTTGATTTAGACAGTATAGATAAGCCGTTAAGAATTTATTGTGATAATTCTGCAGCTGTTTTCTTCTCTAAGAATGATAGGTATTCTAAGGGTGCGAAACACATGGATTTGAAATACTTATCTGTTAAGGAAGAAGTGCAAAACCAAAGAGTGTCAATTGAGCATATTAGTACTGAACTGATGATAGCGGACCCGTTAACTAAAGGTTTGCCACGAAAACGTTTACTGGACATGTTGAACGGATGGGCATTTTAGACAGGTCCTCACAGATTTGATGGTTAATGTATAAATATATATACATATGGTTGTACTGCTCGTATTATTATGACACTTATGAATTCAGTTAAAGTTATGGTTTTGCTTGCTCTTTGTTATCTACATCAGGTTGTATACAGTTATTGTTTATGAGATAACTAGTAGCATATTTGGAAATGACAATTTAAAGTTTTAATGTTCCTCGGTTAAGTTATTATGAATTATAATGATCATGTGATACATGGAAGGAATCATGTCATTAAAAGATGTGTGACCGCCATGATCCAACCATTTTAATTCAATTGAGAATTCTGATTTGATGAACTCTAAATATGGTGCACTCTTATTGGTTATTGATTCATCATGTCGTAACATGGGCCAAGTGGGAGATTGTTAAATTATTTTAACATTAATGGCCCATGTGACTTATGGTATGACTCTAATATGAAAGGTTCAATATGATGGTCATTTGGGCATAATGGTAATTTTGAGTCATAGGGTTTCAAATCCCTCCACTCTCCTTATTTATATATGACAGTTAAAAGAAAAGTATCGTGACTTTTCATTACAGAATAATTTTTCATTCTCCACCATCAAAAGAGAAAAGAAAAGAGAAAGGTAGAGTGGGAGAAAATCACCAAGACAAAATCGAAACAGATTTTCTTCTCTTGATTGGAATTCAAAATCATGGACAACGGTATGTATCAAAATCATTATAATTTTGATTGTTTCTATCATGTTTAGAAGATCTTGATTTGGAAATTAGTTTTACATGAAGATTTTTTTTTTTTTTTTTTGTTTGTAAAATCTAAGAATTTCTAACAGTACCTTTAGTGGTCAACCTTCTTACCTAGGGCTGCAACTGGATGAGTTGTTTAGGATACTTAACCTGCACAACTTGCTAAAAACCCTGTAGAGTTTAGAGTCAAGTCAAGCCATAGTGATGACCCGTTGGAAAACCTGACTAACCACAAACAAATGAAATTTAAAATAAAAATTAATTTCAAATTAAAAAAAAAAAACTAGAGAATCAAAATCTTTGTTACTCTCTCTCCTCATAATAATTGTGATACAATCTTTCAAACTAACTCATGTTTTCTATTTATTCCAAGTTACAAATATTTATATTATATGATAAATTATGATTATTTATACATTATTTAGGTTATATTATGCATGAATGTTGAATTTTCACATATAATATGTTAATTTGTGATTTGGAAAACAATATATTTGATTTTTTAATTTTATTTGGAGATATTTTTCTTTATTTTAATAGCTTGACCCATATTTCTTTATATATTTTTGGGGTTAAACTAATTTTTCATTATATTCAATCTGGTTAACACAGGCGGGGTGGGTTGACCTGATACTTTATATTGGTGGGTTTTGATGTGGCAATGAAAACCCTATACGATTTAAGGTCAGGTTTAGGAGATCCTATTGAAAAGAGGAGTGGGTTTGGGTCTTATATGACCCATCCTAAACCCGACTCGATTGCATTGCTATCCTTAACAATTGTTTTCATTTAAGCTAACTACTTCAATATGGTACATAATGTAAAAAGTATCATGTTGTTTGTTTTTGATATATTTTGTCAAATCTTTATCACTTTGCCCTCTTAGAAAAATCCAATTAAATACGTGGAGGTAAGAGGAAAAGAAGTAGAAGTTTCTTTATTAATCCTAAGGAAAAGTGGGAAGATGATTGTTAAGTAGACAAGCAACTCACTTTTTAACATAGCTTTCCCCCCATCTTTACTCAATAATTATAATAGGAAGAGGAATTTAGATCCACTTCATAATCATCCTCATTACAATGAAATATTACACATTATTCCTATACCATTCACAAAATACGTATATGTAGAGACCGGAACGAAATAATGAATTAAAGAAAGCACATTACGTATTATCATTATGTCTTGAAAGATATTAAGATCCCAAGTCTAATACTTCAAACTACGAATCATGATTCAGGGATGCCGATGAACAGCCTTATAATGATCGGGTTGGAAATCCCAATTTACCTTTCATAAAGATTTAAGATGAAACTTTGATCAGTTCTCTTAATCAACAAGAGAATTCTTATTTGGATGTAGCTTTATAGAATAATCCACATATAGCTTACCATATAAATAACTACATACAACATTAGAAATGATTAATGATTTTCATGTGGATATTTAATTAGCCTCCTATCTGGTGCATGTTGGAGCTTATACAATCATTTGTGTGAAAACTTCCTTATGTTTGTATGTGACATGTGGGTATTAATAAAATTTTAATACACCTAATAGTAAAATTGACATTTCCTAAAATGATTATTGTTCACCTTGCACTACAAATATTACAATTAACAATGCAAAGGACGATTCAAAAATCCAAAAGGGATGGTAAGTTAGCAAGGAGATGTAAGAATAATTGAATATGATGTGGCTTGACAAATTACTTGATTATGAAGTTGGATTTTGTAGGAAATCTGTCATTACCTTCAGATTATCTAACAACTGATATATACTTTATTATTATTTTATTGTCTCAGCTCAAATAATATTATAATTAAATATATCATGTAATGTCTACCTCACTTATGGCTGTGTGTGTGTGTTTTTTCCAAGAATCAAACAAGTCACTTTGTGAAATTTCTGTTATTTTCTTCAATATTCGAAATATTAGAACATATTAGTTAAAAAGTTCATTTTCTAAAAAACACGGTTGAATCAAGTCAATATTGCATTTCATATCGAAGGTATATATTAAATTTGAAATGCCATTTATATATTATAAAGATAAACTATTTTTTGTTATTAACTTGATTCTTGATAAGGTTAGATCATGCAGGAATTAGTCATGTTGTCTTCATCATATTTACTTTAAGATTTTATTTTTACAAATTCTTTTTGGTTCTAAGTTGTGCCACATGATTTTCATTTTAGTAATTCAATATGTTGAGTTTGGTATAGCTATTTTAATTAAGATGTCACAATATTTCTATCATTTAATTTGGTTATTAATAGAGCATATATATAAATTTTATTAACTTGATTAAACCGTATGAATATATAACAATATGACTTCAATCATTGTGATAAAATAAATATTAGTTATTGAGGTCTTTTGGTGAGTTTTCTTTCCAATTAGCGCAATAATATGTTAATATAAATATCTTATATTATAACTAGCTCAAAGCGACTTGATATAGCCAGCTACATATATAATTAGTTAAATTGCTATTCATCAACTAATGAGAAATGGCTTCATAAATTACACTGACCCTCATAGTATACATGAAACTTTGGTCAAGTTTTGTATTTAAATGAGTAAAAGTCAAATTTCTTAGTAAAAAATTCCCTAACTTATTGCCTTTTCTCGCTCTTATGCCTTAAAAGATATGACCGATTAATATGGCCAGCAACATATATACTTAGTTAAATTGCTACTCATCAAGTGATGAGAAATGACTTCATAAATAATGCCAACCCTCATAATATACATGAAACTTTTGCTAGGTTTTCTATAAATAGAAAAATAATCAAATTTCTTGGTCAAAAAGTCCCTAATTTATTGCCTCTTCTCTTTCTTATACCATGGAAGATATGACCTAGTGTCTCTCAACAAATTTTACCTATTTACCATTTTTCTTATCTCAATTAATGTTCTTATTATTGAAAACGGTTAGCTTTCCGCTATAAATAGATAGTAGTTTCGTCTTAAAACATTAAGGAAACCAAAAAGAAAATTAAAAACTCCATTCATACCTTTTATTGTAATTTTTACATTTATACTACCATCTTTAAATAAATATTATTGCATCCTTTCTTGTCCCATCTTTGTATTCATTTAAAGCCACCAATGCCAAATAGAGGTTGCGATTACCTCTAAAGCTTACCACCCTAAATATGATAATAGCCGAGAAGATCATTGTAGCTATACCAGTTTCACCCTTTCCTGTTTTATTCTTCCTTTTTCTATTCAAGTATGAAAATTATATAGTAACGAGTGCTTCCTATGAAATATATATTATATGTTGTTAGCTAGGTGTGTTGTAGTCATATCATTTATACATGTGGCTTACTGTGACGTATAGCATAGCAGCTATAAAAATACTTGAGAATCTCACTTGTAACAAATATACATAACATAACTAACTACTTCTTTCTTGTTTTACTTCATCTCTGTTCAATATATTCCTTCCTGATTTTCTACTATGGAGGATCAATGGTGATTAGCTAGTAGTAACTAAGTTAGTTTGTTGTTTTTGCATGGTATCATTGCATCGGGTAATTGATTCTCTTTTTCCTCTTGTAACTCGATTGAGGTTCTATTTCATAGTTCAATTGAAGTTTTGTCTCTTTGCAATTAGTGCATGATGGCATAATCAATGAATATCGATCAACTATTTTTCTTTAGTTCGGATGCACTTAATATGATTCTTAGAAATATTTTGTTTAATGGTACTACTTTCATTGTGTGGAGTAGATTTATATGAATTGCTTTAGAAGCGAAAGTAAAATTAGAGATCATAGATGGAACCATACCAAAACTAGAAGAAAATACACGAAATTACATGAAATAGTTAACTTGTGATAATATGGTATAATGTTGGTTGTTAAACTCAATGAAAAAATATTTATCAAAAAAATTTCTATATGCTCAATCTTCGTTTGAACTTTAGAATGAAATCAATTTAGACATGCAATGGCCTTATGATCTTTCATTTACGGCATGGAATTAGTAACATCAAACATGGAAATTAAAGTGTTAGTAAATATGAACCTCAATGTTTGAATCTATATCCTTTGTGCACATGTGGTCGCTTAAATTATTGTACACATGAACTAAAGGAAAGATTGTTAGAGTTTGAATCACAAAGCAAGTTGATGTAATTTTTAATGGCGCTCTCATATGTATATGATTTTGTTAGAAGTCGGATTTTTTTAGTACATCCATTGCCAAGGGTAAGTATTGCTTTTTACTTGGTACTACAAGTAGAGAAGCAAAAGTAAGTATCAAAGTTACTTAGAGGAGATAGTCCTACTGTATCTATTTTTAGTGCTAACCAATCATCTTCTAAAGTTCTGTATATGGACGGAAAAGATTATAGGAGAACAAAGCAGTTTTGTACTCATTGTAAATCAGAGAGACACAACATTGATCCATGTTTTGAGCTCATAGGGCACCCGGATTGGTATGATAGAAGCAACATTAAACGAGGCAACGTTAAATGAGGTTTTGCTAAGTCAAATCTGGTTAGAAGTGTGATACAGATGAATAGACTCTACATAACATGCAAGATACTCCTCTTGATTGTGATGTAGGTATTGAGTCTATAATCCACAAATGGTACAATAAAGAGCTGATGAAGATGATGCAAGCTAGACAAGCTACTGAATGAATTCATAGCAACAAAAATCAGGTTCTTGTTCTTTGAGATCTTATTATGTAGGTACATGTGATTCGTTTGTTGACTTAGTTGCTAAGAACATAAATGATAGTTCTTAGATTATAGACACTTGTGCTAGTTATTACGTCCCAAAGGTATCCTAAACGTGACAGTCCTATACATTCACTATTAAAGTTTAAGTATGACTACTTAGTCATGTGAAAGCTTCGATACCGGGTGTAAGGTGCACTTTCTCGATCATAGAGAACCATACCTTGAAACAAGTAGTTTAAGGAGATATGCATATTAGCGATTAAGAATAGAAATCATAACATTACAACTTAATTCATAATATAAGGAGTCTTGCAGAAATCAAAGGGGGCATACCCCATCAAAATATACACTTCAGTCTATAAACTAATTCTTCAAAAGATAAATACGAAGAAGTTTTCCTTGGAAGTCTAAGTCTACTTCTTAGGCCACAACTTCTTTCAAAAGCTCCTAGATGCTAAAAGGGCAATACCTATGTAAAATATCCCCATGGCTTCAACCAGAAAGGGGAGCTGCAAAAGGTATCTAAGGGGTTGTAAGCTTACTTGCTTAATGAGAAATATTTCCGCAATAAAGTAATTGTAACAACACAATCAAACAAGTTAATTATACAAGCATATGAGATGCAACATATACGTGAGCAAAAATACACATGATTAACCATGAAGCATATGTTGAATGGATTTACACTCTCCATTCGGGTTTCCAGGCCACATACAATTATAGTTCGCAAATAAATTATATTGTGGTTCATTTTGGCTACTACTGACTGTTAAAATGTAGTTCATTCGGGCTACTATTCATTGTTACTATTAACGCAGATTTTTAGGCCTTTGCTTACCTCACTACTATGCTCTTGTCCCACCAAGTATATAGTAATGAATACAATATGACTCACTTCGTGTTATGCATGCATCCATTTAATTAAGTCTCATAGCATGGCATTAGATATTTTAAGGGTGATCATAAAATTAGCAGATATATTAATACTATATTAAAGCAACATTTGATTGTAGATAATTCTTGCCTCGATATATTTAAATAAATTCAATCACTTATATAAAGCACATGCATTTCACTTTTTATCTTTTACTAATTCTAGTACCAATATTCTACAACCAAATACATAAGTATGAAATGTAGAAAACAAACCCACCTAACCATAATGCGGTAATCCACTAATCGTAATAATCGTCTAGATTAGGAGAGTCGCCCTCCACATCACCTAAACAAAGAGAAATACCTAAAATGAGTATCATGGAAATTCTACTTTAACTTGCTAATTCTAGCTCACTTTGTTCGTCAAAATTCAGATGATGTGAAATTCCAACTTAAACTAGCCGTAACTTGCGCATTTCAACTCAAAATTTCACATATTATATGTTGTTTTTACTACTCAAAAAGATCTATTTATTTCTAATATTATTTTTATCATATAAAGCCATTTGGATTCCAAAATAGTTTGGTACAGAGCTGCTATGAAATTCTCAGCCCTTAAAATGAATTTTCCTAAGCTTTTCATCATCCAAAAATCCCATAGCAAGCATATAGATATATATATAGTTGAAAATCATTTTTTTAGACATATAAACTCACATTACATGCATGATTCTAGTGTTATTGCCCAAACTATGATTTTTCATAAACTATTTAATATTTATGTATATATATTTATAACAACACTACATATATATATATATTATTTTTAGGTTTAAAAAAAACAAGTTATCCAAATGAGCTAAGCTTGAACTTATATTTTAGGCTCGATAAAAAGCTCAACTCGACTCAAGCTCATCTCATAAATGAGTTAAGCCCGAGCTCGGATTAAAACTCATTTAGCTAAATGAGTCGAGCTTGATCTTAAATTTCAAGCTCGAACTCAATAAATTTTAAACAAGCTGGGTGCCGAGCCCTTAGAATCTTAGCTCAGCTCGTTTGCAGACTTATTTAAGATGGTGAGAAGTATATGTAAAATGGAATTGTGTAAAGTATTTTTATATGAAAATAGTATCTTTATAGATATTAGCAAATGTATATACATAGTACCTATGTAAAAAATATATAAAATATTACAACAAAATTTATAATGCAAGAAATAATTGAATTTAACTAAAGAAAAAAAAATAAATAGTGCGAAATGTCCATATAAGAAAAACATAAAAATATGCTAATCATTATTAATTTACTTCATCAAAGAATTGAGGTTTTTTAATATAATTAATAGAAAGCATAAGGTAAATTATACCGAAATGTCACAATGTTTGGGGATAAGTTTATTTTAGGTCATAACGTTTGAGGATAAGTTTATTTTAGGTCATTTCGAAAATTTTAAAAGAGGTTACGACATTTAGTGAGTAAGTTCATTTTATGCAATAATGTTTTTTAGTGGTTTAAAAAGAGGCCATAATATTTAGAGAAGTGAATCATTTAAAGTCACTATTGAGACGTATTAATAAGAGAAATATTTAATTAAAACTCGAAAAACCCATCTTTTAAGGTTTCATTAACATGTACCAATAAGAAAAATATTTAACTAAATCATATAACACACTTTTTCAAACGTTGTGATCTCTTTTAAATTTTTAAATCGTTATGACCTAAAAGAAACTTATCAAAATGTTGTAACCTTCCTATTTAATTTATTCACAAAACATATATTCATTAAACACGTGATGAGTTCCTAATCCTAAAAAAAAAAACCTACACATAAATATATTAAATGTTAAAAAATTAACAGAAAAAAAGAGTATATGGCCATATATTTATCACTTCTCAATCTCTCTATTTGATAAAGAACATATATATTTTCTTTCGTAAAAGACAGAAGAATATTGAAAAACTAGAAAAGAAGCTACTTCTTTAAATACTAACATGGAAGAATGTGTAATTTTATTTTTCTGTGTCAATTCTCATCATATGCACTGCCAACCACCTGGAAAGATAAATAATTGCAAATAAACTACCTATATCCTAGCAAAAAAGGAGAGCGAAGCAAGCTATATATGTAAATAAATAGAAAATGAATTTTAAAGTATATTTTTGTTAGCTAGACTTAATATAATAGAGGTTGTCATAAAAAAAAAAAAAAAGATGAATCTTGTATATAATGCTGTGGTAAGATTTTATAGAAGTAAAATGTGAGCTAGATAATTTAAATTTTATGCATTAAGAATATTTAAACAGATGTGAAGTCTTAAAAAGGGAGTATTGGGTTAACATATGTTAAGACAACATTTAACAATAATAATGTAACACATAATCAATTTTTCAATGAATAAAAAAATACTTAATAATGTGAACAATAGGTGTAACGCGTCAGGTTAAAAGCGGATAATGGTAAAGCCAATAGACACTTATCTATCTTTTTTTTTTTTAACAACCTGATCAAAAGTTTTTACTAAAATTTTCCCCCTTAACCACATATTCATTTATATATTACTATATATAATATATATGTATACTTTACGTTTCATTTATACATATATAGCAAATGCATTCCTAAAGTTACTTTCGTGTTTCATATAAATTTTATGTGTGTTTATTATGAATCTTATATATTTAGAGACAAAAAAAAAAAAAAAAGAAAAAGAAACAATTACAATGACTTATTTTAAATGATGGAAATTACAATATAAAATTCTTTTTTTTTTATCAATTATGTCTATTTTATTAATGGAAATAATGCACTCAATTTCAATCATATCATGCTATTAAAAAACCTAAAAAGAATTTGGAATAGGACCATACTAGGTAGAGCTGTGCAAACGGGTTATGTGAGCCAACCCGCCTAGCCCCACGCCAGCCCCTGGGTTATGCGGGCTAGCTCACTTTAGCCCGCATTTTTTAGCCTAACCCGCCTTGCGCTGGTTGGTGGGTTATTCGAGTTAGCCCGCGAACCTGCTAATTTATATTTTTTATTAAATTATAAGAATAAGAATTAAATTTAAATTATTAATAATTTTAATATAAAATATATTTCTTTTTATCTCACTAATACCTATATATTAATCCTAGATGATAGTCGTGTATGAAAAAATTATAAACTTCTATTTTGAAAATTTTTATTTCAACATAAAAGGATTTATTTTAGCCAATAGAAATTAGAATTCATTCCAATTTTTCTCTTTGGCGTGGCAATGAAAAATATATCATGAAAATTATCTATTGATATTATGTTACTTATTTTAAATAGAAGCATCAAAATATCTAATAAATATAAAAAAAAATAGTATTGATAAAAGGACTAAGGATATAATAAATATAAAATATGAAAGTTTAAAACATCACTCCCATAAAAATTACATAATCAACATTCAACAACTAAATAGTAGAAAAGTAAAGTGAAGAGGAAATAAATAAGGTATATTAGGTTTTTTTTTTTTTTAAAGATTTATATTCTCTTTTTTTCTTTTTGCCTTTTTAAGTACGGGTTCGCGGACCAATCCGACTGGCAGCGGGTTAGCCCGCTTCAACCCATGGGTTATGTGGGGTGGGCCATTTTTGGCCCGCACATTAAACAGGCTAAAATTTTTAGCCTAACTTGTATTATTTTGCGGTTTATGCAAGTTGGCCCACATAACCCGCTCCGCATGCACAACTCTAATACTAGGATATTTATTTAGTTTCTTTTTTTCTCTTTTCCTTTTGTTAATCATCTCTCATCAAGATAAAATATTACATAAGATTCCTAGTGGACCATGATTGAAATTGAGTACTTATCTACCACACTTAGAAAAAAAAAACTACAAAAATACAAATTAAACCAAAAAAAAATTTACCAAATTACCAACATTATATCACATGTACATGATGCAATACCACTGTTGGCTCATGTATCATATATGTAAGGACCCGCTATTACCCCTATATTTAAAATAGGAGATAACAGTTCCCCAACCATATTAAACCCTAAGATTATATGTAAGGTTGCCTAAAGGAATTGTTTGAGTAATTGTTATATCTAATTTCATAAAGATAATACAATAGGAGACATAATTAATTTTTTTTTCTAACTTTAAATAAGACTATACTACTACACTACCAACATATCTTACAAAGGAAGTACAACTTAACTTCTAAATAGCTAAACACATACATATATTATATATATATATTACATCCAAAGGCTTCTTACAAGCCTTAACAAAAATCCTCAAAACACAACTCAACTAACACTATAATTACATCATCAAGCAAAAAGAATCACATCTAATCTATTACATTCATAGGGTTCCATGAGTCCATGATCATCTCTAATCCTCCAACCCATCAAGAAAATCTTCAAAGTCGGTTCCGTACCCCATACTCGTATAGAACTCATCGGAGTCATCACCTGAAATGGTTAAAATATGAGCCAAAGGCCCAGTACACAAGTAACGAATACAAAATGCGAAGTGGATCACACATTCTTAGGCTAATGCATTATGCAACAATCACTCGTTTATTATTAAGTCTTTAGTTAGTAAGACAGCATGGGAGTATTCAAACTCCGGACAACAAGGATCTAGTATTACGTCCGCCTCCTGAGTGGTCCCTACTGTTCATACAAACTAGGCAGCCCCACATTCCAGCGTAGCCCGTAATACTAGAGGTTCCTGAATAACGTATCACGATGCTCAGGGGGTTGATATGAGCAGCCGGATACTCATATCTCCTAAACAATTCTATCCAATAACGAGAAAGTACCCTGCCCCCAATCTAAGCAGGGTGCCGCTCTCCGAACAAGTTTCAACGGCAAACAAAGACAATCAATACTCATATATCAATAGGATTTTTCTTAATTTAAAATAGTTTAATTTTGATGCCTATCCTAGCAAAGAGACAAGCAAGTTACTGCGTACTTGAGATAGCTCCGAAATTAACGGGGTTGACTGGGCGGTGATCTATCACTGTTTAAATCAATATTGAATTTCACACTTAGCTTAAGCACTAATTTAGTTGAAAATATAAATAAATCAAAGAAATCCAAATAAATTAATACAAAGTTGTAATAAAGCATTTAAACATCCTATTATATCCTAGATCGCTTAACAAATACTTAATTGATCAAATATCAAACTTCGGAAAATTTTAAAGAAAGTTTTTAAAATTCAAAAATGCAGAGAATACGCCGGCACTCAAAGCGGCGGCTTTGAACCGGTGTTCGATACTCTGAAAATCAACACTGCCAATGCTGGCAGCGTTCAAAGGTACGTCGGCTGCCTTGATTATACGCCGGCGGCTTTGAGCGATGTAGAATCCAAAATTCAAATTTCCAAAAGTTTACAGAGATGTAGAAACCGACAGCGTATTCATGTACGCTGGAAGCTTCTCACCCTACACCAGCGGCTTTGGAATCCTAGTAGCCGGCGTACAATATGAAAGAATGAACGCTGGCTGACTTTTCCAGTGAAAGCCGGCGACGGTCGATCAGCCTTAAGAAACTTGATTCTGTTGGCTTCCAACACCGCCTATAAGTCGGCGGCGTAAAAGCCCCAGATGCCAGCGTACGTTCAAATTTTAGCCTATACGAAAATGTTTTTGATTTCCCCTGTTTTATTACAACTTAGTTCATTTTTTTTTTCAAAAAAAATTCCCAAACTAAATCCAAACTTTCCAAAGCTTGTTATATGATCTAAACACTATCCTATCAACATGAATTCTACTTCTAATCTTCAAAACTCTAATCACACTTTAAATTCACATCTCAACTACTCAATCTTCAATCTTCTAAACTACTCATCCCTACACATCAACACTCATATAAGATATAGACTACTACTCCATTAGCCACATAATCTCATTCAAACTATCATCAATGCACCAAATCAATCCCACACCAATTATCACATCAAAATCATTTCTATTCTAACATTTACAGACAACACAATATAGAACATAAAATAAAAGATAAAGTTTGCATTAAACTCACATGACTAAATCTTGGCTTGGAATGATGTTCAAATCCTAAAGCTTGTAATAAATCTTGGCTTAGGGTTTAAGATTTTGGGATGAGAAAGGAAGAAAGAAAGAAAGAAAGAAAAGAAGTGAAAATTCGTATGGAAAATGGGGCTGCCAAAAAGGAGGGCTTAACTTGTCCAATTAATATCATTTGTCATCCAAACTTAGCCATTAGGGGTATATTTGTCCTAGGATTAATTTGGACAAATTTCAAATGCATTTGAGTTGTATTTAACCTTAAAAAGTAGGTTTAAAGTTTGCCAAATTTCTGTCACAAATCCTAGCTATTCAAAAGTAATTTGATTAAATTCTAAACATAATACATACATATTAATTTGAAAAAAACACACATATTCATTACACTATATACACATTTATACATATCAAACAATAATATTAATTTCATAATGCTATACACATATAAAATAATACATTCACTAATCATATTAACTAAGCGCGCGCACACACACACACACATATATATCATTCCAATAACACATTAATATGTAATTAAGGAATTCATGGCTATTTCAATATATAATGTACGCAATATAACTTTATTAGCAATTCACCAAAACTATAATTTACAAGTGATATAGCAATTTACTAAAAAAAAAAAAAAATTTATACCATAAGCTATATTGCATTGTATCACGTATAGGTTATATGATACACTATAGACATCGTTGTATAGCATTGGTCAAATGCGATATGCATACATGCGATATAAAGTTGATAATTGTATAATTTATTTTATACAATTGATATTTATGTATTTTTTAAATGATTTGGTAAATGCTCTATTAAATGCTTGCACATCTCAACTAAGAAATAAAGTCCACACATAAAATGTCCAACCAAAACATGATAGTTTGAGTTCAAATACAATGAAAGTTTGAGCCCATTAACTAGAATACAATAGTTAAAATGAAAATAACCCTACCACATATGACACTTTAGCAATGTTTTGCTCGACAAGACTCAAAGGTAAGTTTTATTACTCCTTCTCTCTCTGTCTTCGGTTACTTTTAGTTGTCAAATAAGGTTTCAATTATCTACTTGTGTATTTTTTTTTTTTTTGTATTTTAATGATAGACCTAAGAAATCAAGATGTTGATATACTTTCTAATACTAATATGATAAGTGTTTGCAATACAAAAATTAACTGGGGTTTTACGTAATGTGTTCTTACGTGACGAAAAATGAAAGATAGTGATGAGGCAGTGACCTATTGGGATTCTAACTCCAATAAGGCTCCAAGAAAAGACAAGAGGAGGAAGAGAGTTGATGCAAAGGCCTAAGCTTTAGGTAAAACAGTCCTATTTCTTCCATCAAGCCATTTTGTTTATTTATATGCTCCTAAAATGAACTCATGTTAACTAGTTAACTCCTTTTAGTTATTTAAAATAGTTTTCAAACGAAAAGCTAACACATGATATACAGTCATATTCTAATATATAAATTGATATTGTAAATTGACATATATATGCCTCTGAATGATATTTCCATGTATGCATAAGATGAGTCCATGTATGCTTAAGTCAAGATTGTATATAATCTTTCCAATAATAAGGAACTCTTCTACCCCTCTTATTCATAACATTTTCTCCCCCATTCGAAAAACACTCCTTGTCCTCAAGGTGATAATTAGGGTAATCGTTCACAAATTCAACTTTGGCTACTCAAGTAACATCCTTAAGTAAAAGTGATTCCCATTGAACCAACACTTAAGGTAACAATCTTCCCATGTTTGAAAACTTTGTTTATTACCTAATATAGCCAAAGACTTTACCAGAGGATGATTGAATAAAGAATCTGATGGTAAAGAAAATGTGCCCCACTAATCTTTGAAAGCTTTTTTAATAATGAAATATAGAAAACATGATGGATATAGCAATCATCAAGCACCTTTAAGTTATATGCCACAAACCTACTATGCTCAATCACCTTAAATGGTTCATAATATCTCTTTTATAGCTTCATAACTGGTTGATTAGATAAAGCAGATTGTCTATAAGATTGTAACTTTAATAGATCAGACTTCCTACTTCAAAAACTTGATTAAACTGATATTGATTTAAAAAATTTTCTTTTGCAACTAAGTTTGATGCAAATTAGGTTACTATTCCTTAAGAATAAGATTTCTTAAATGCAGCTCCTCATCCATTCATCTCTAAAGAAGTAGAACCCACACTATAATCAGAAACTTTAGGTAGCTCTCTCCCATGTGGTGCTTCAAAAGGTATCATCTTTGCACTAATATGATAATTAGTGTTGAATTAAAATTCAGCCTAAGGTAAAAACTTAGGCTAAAGCATGGGGCAATCCATAACAAAAGTTCTTAAATAATGTTTTAAGCATTGATTAACAACTTCAGTTCGATGGTCTGATTGTGGATGATATGTCGAACTAAAATTCAACTTCATGCCACTCAATCTCTATACAACACAATGAAAATAGGAGTTTTTATGTAATTTTACCACTATATCCAAAATAACTTTGCGACATTTACACTTATATAATGAGTTGTTAATAAGCCAAAATGAACATCTTTTGCCAATTGATTAACTACTACCAAAATCACGAACCTTTACCAAAGGTAATCGATTATAAAATCCATCAGTACTTCCTTAAAAACTTTTGATCCATATTAAGTAGCTAAAGAGGGCAAGTTAGCGATGTCTAATATTTAACTTGTTGATAACCATGGCACTTCTTCACAAAATCATCCACAATTTGCATTACAAGAATTAAGGCTTATTTTGCCAAATTGATTTGTCATTATAAAAGCCAAATTTATCACAAAATTGTTAATCATTTAGTTTTTCATTTTATTTGACACAATATGCTTTTAGTAATAAGTATATTGTTACAAGAATGCACTTTATCATAATATGATTATACTTATTTTATGTAGACATTTTGTCTCAAAAAGATAGTATAGTGATGATGTAACTTAGTAATAGAATATTTTATTAAAATATGTGTTTTATTTTTGCCACAATATGGTGGAAAAATTTATGAGAAGAGCCCATAACAAAACCCTCTTTGTTACTAAGTTTACATTAGTTTCATATGTAGTAACAAACAGTTTTTTATTGTAACAATTTCTTTTCCTTTTAGGTTTGAAATGAGTCATTATCATTTTGTCACAATTGTAATACAATTTATGATAAAATTCTAATTGTCAAACATATTCTTGTCACAATATAGAAAATTTCTTATAGTGTTGCCTCATCCCTTCCCAAAAAAATGAACTTAACCTCTTGAAAGTTTGTTTTGAGAACTCTCAAATGACCGGCCATTGAAGCACAATGAACTCCCTTAATAAAGTAGGAATTATGGAGCATTTAGTAATAGAAATATCCTATTACCTAGAAATAATAACCTTTAATGGCCACTTAAGTGACTTCCCAACAATACAATCATCTCTAAGCAACTTCCACTCCAAGTCATTATCAAAAAAGTGCTTCAACTCAGTAATAAAATCAAGGAGGAAAAAGAAATAGCCAATAAAGTACAATTGGATGCATGCATTCGTCATTGTGCATCTTCATCTTATTCTCTGTGCCTAAGTTATATTGAAACTCATTGTCATAGCCCATTAACTTGATGAGATATTGTTGCTTGTCTTGTGTTTGAATGGTTTGTGTCATATCTACTTCGAACTTTTCTAATAAGTTTGTATAATAAAATATCTTCTAAGGAAGTAATGCTTCCATTTCTTAATTAATTCACCTATGCCACCATCTCTCTAACAATACACCAAATTTTTGTAATCTTAAGCTTAATTTCTTGCCAGAAAAAGCAATTGGTTAGTGTTCTTAACGAAGAACAGCCCAAATTCCAAAATCATATGCATTTGTCTCAACTAGAAATATAGATTGAAAGTTTATCAATGCTAAAACTGGTGTATTCATCAATGTCTAGTTGAGATCCATAAAAGCTTGCTTTGCTTCCTTATTACGTTGAATAGAATCTTTCTTAAATAGATTAGTCAATGGAGAAGCAATCATTGTATATCCTTTGACAATCAACGAATAATAACCTGATAATCCTAAAAATCCTCTCAATTTTTTGCACTTGTTGGAATAAGCCACTCCTTAATAGCCACAAACAATCTCATCTTCATTAGGTTTAACCCCTTTCAATCGTGACTAAATATCCTGAGTAATTTATACTCACTTAATAAATGATCATTTTCTTTGCTTTACAAAAAAATACATGTTGCTTCACACAAGTGATGCTTCAATGTGATGGTTGTTCGGTCATATTTCTATTATACACAATTATATCATAATATATATATATATATCATAAACTTTCTTAGAAAGAGCCTAAAATACAGTTCATGATTAATTGAAATGTGTCCCTTATGTATTCAAAAAGTTGTTTTATGTACATCTTAAGGGTATATATGAATTTGATGATATCTAAGCACAAATCAAGCTTAGAAAAAATTGTTGCACCCCATAATTCATCCAACAATTCACTAATTGTAGGGATTGGAAATCTATCCAATATTGTAGCTTGATTAATGCCCTATGATCCAATCAAATTTCATGTTCCATTCTTCTTGTTTAATAACAAAATTGGTGAAGATAGGCTTGTACTTAATTAAATGATACATGAATCTAGCATCTCCTTGATTAATTTTTCAATTTTAATTTTTTGAAAATAAGAATATCGATATGGTGAACATTTATTCAAGTTGATTTGTCCTTAAGATGAATATGATGTTAAATCCTCTTATAGGTGGCAATGATGATGGAGTTGTAAAAACTTCTAGAAATTACCCAATAAAGTCTCTAAGTCTTTATTACTAGTGGTATCCATAGAAGAAACACTCGTCGAGCCATTAATTGAAAAAATGCACAATCTAATTAGAATTCAACAATTTGTGTAATTGACTGAATGTAGCAAATTAAGAGATATGTCAGAACTCTCTGTAAAATGACTTACTTTCATTAAACAAAAAAGTCATGGTTCATTGGGTGTAATCCATAGGCTCGAAAGTCTTCAACTATTGCACCCTTAATATCAAATTTGCTCCTTACAATGCAATACAATGCAATCCAAATAAAAACTAATTTTCTAAAATACAATCTTTACTTGTTCACACAAACCAGTGCACTCCAAATATTCTCCATTATCACCATTACCCAAATGGCTAAATAGCTAAAATGGGTAGTTCGATTTGTCTTAGCCATATTTTCTTGAAGAATAATGGGTGCTACCCGAATCAACTAGAATTGACAACATTTGAGATTTAATGTGTCTTTCCATATGAAATTTTTTAGGAGTCATAAATACAGTTACAACTTGATTGCTTATTTCAATTGCCTGCTCATCATTGATTGGTGCTACTAGACTAATGGTATCACTAGAACCAACTACTATCACCTCATGTTCCTCGACATCATATTGCATCATCAAAAGAAACTTTCCCTTACATATATAGTTCTTATGAAACTTTTCACCACAATTATAATAGAGACCTTTCTCTCTACATTCAAGTAGTTTTGAAGTAGACAATTTATTAACAGGAATTGATTTAGTTTGATTTGTACTACATCATTGTACAATCTAGATTGTTAGAAGGCTTAGGTGTTGATAACAATGACTGTGAACATGATTAACCGTTACTAGTAGATTGAAACTTTGTTGGCTTATCTTGTAATTGTTATAGAATATTGTCAAATTTACTTTCAAAATTATGCTAAATTGATGGCATGTAAAAGACTAATGGGTTGAGATGCCAACACCTCTTGTTGAATAAGTGGTTCAAGACCAGATATAAAGGAACTCCTTAAAAGCTTTCAAAAGCCATTGAACTGTTCGATAAAGTCTCAAATTATGTTGGTATTGGGAAACCATCGCTTTTGCACCAACTTTGACATTTTCTTAATAATCTTCAAATGGAGATGGCTCAAAATGATGCTTAAGTGCATTGCAAAAGCCATCCAAGAACTAACCAATTGGTTCATAGACACCCATTGAAACCTCACACACTTCACTATCTAACGCAAAGAAGCCATTTTAACCCTTTCCTCTTTGACACATGAAACTTCAAAATTAAGTAGCTTTGAAAATCCAACTTGTTAGATCACCATTAGAAAATTAGGCAACTCCAATTTAATTGCCTTTGAATAAGAATGGAATTCATCATGTGATCTATCATTGGAAAATGATGATAATTAACCAACATGATTTTGATTCCCTTGATTGATGATTCCCTTGTATTTTTTTTTTTGTAAGCATATTAAACTGGTGTATCAAAGCTTGTATATTGCCATTCATCGATTCTTTAAAGCTTTACAATTCATTCATTACTTTATCAATGTTTGCTCCATTTGATCAATCGATTCTTTCATTATCCAAATGCATTTTTCTTATGTGAATATGTTAGCTTTACTATTTTTTGTTAGGTATAGGTGTTAGAGTTTAGCTGTGGGGATTTAGGGGATTCTTAGGTTTTGACTATGCATACTATGGAGAGTGTTTGAGTCTCCCTCCTCCACCCTTCATGAGTTAGATCTAGAATTAACTTCGAGTGTTTAATTGCTTTTTCTATTAACACATTGTAGTTTGCGAAATGTCATTAATGGTGTTAATCATGGACTATTGCTAATATCTAAAATGACTCACTTGACATAATGTTCACACATCATTTTAAAACTAAAACTATTGCATCTTAAATCAAATTACCCCTTAAACTTTTGATACCTTCTTGCGTAATTTATCCAATAATTTTTGTTACAAAAAATTAAAATAATTAACAAAATAGGTTATAAAAATAGAATTAAGTCTTATAGAAATCTAATCCCCATTACGAATGCTAGCAACATAAATTATAAAACTCTTAACATTTCTCTTCCAATTTTTCTTCTTATTTTTTTTTCTCCTCTCTATGATCCTTTGCTGCTAGAATCACAATTCATATTTCAAAAGTGTCAATCTATTTTTTGTTTTTTCAATCCAAATTTGAGAGAATGAAAATAAGTTGATTACCTTACACATAAAAGGATTTAGCTAACTTGATTGAGATATGGAGTATGTGTAACGACATTTAAAATGACGTGAATACATGTTTCTTCAAGAAAGATATTAATGGTGTGACAAGAAAGAAATCTGAAATATGGACTAATCCTTGAATCCTATTTTTAAAGCTATCTATTATTCAAGAATTTACTTATTTTCTTTTTCCAAAGAAATTTTAAGAACCAACTACCAAGAATAGGGATTTTATCTTCTTCATAAGTTAAAAGGGAAAAAGCTCCTTTTGATCCCTAAACTTTGATGAAATAGATAAATTAGGTATTTAAACTTTAAAAGTAATTTCACACCTAATTAAACTTTTCGTGCCCCTTTTAAGTACCTGAACTTTTAGAAAACCCAATTTCATACCTAATTAAATTTTCGTATCCCATTCTCTACCCCTCTCATTTATTGTTTCTTAAAGTAGTTGACACACGTTAGACAACAAGTGAGTGAGTAGGGCTTAAGGGCATGAAAAGTTCAATTATGTATGAAATTGACTTTTTAAAAGTTTAGGTACTTAGTTATCCATTTCGTCAAAATTTAGGTACCAAAAGAGACATTTTTACTAAGTCGAAACACCACCATAATGAAATAAATATTTCTATAGAATTTATGAAAATACCATTGTACTATGATCTTTCTAGGATAGGCATGACTTACGAATGAAACCTAAGACATTTTAAGAATTATTAAGTCAATGGTTATGAATAAACATTAATGAGTGGAATTTGTGTATGCAAATACAATTTTCCTACTCCGTGCTATGTATATGTAGCTATAAAATAATATACAATAACATGTGTTGTAAGTATTATATCGTAATAACTCTATAAGTTTTTGCTTTAAAGAGGAAGAAGAAAAAGTAAATAAATAAATAAAATGTAAATGTATATGCAATTGATAGAGCACTAGTGATATACGAATCTTAGGTAATCAATACATGTTAAAAATCTCAAACTCATTCCAAACTATGACCGTACAATAGGCAAGTATACTTATCGATACTATAGTATAGAAATTGATTCCAAGCATCATCTCCACAAGGATTAGTGAATACTAATCCTATTATTTAACCTGCAAAATTTGTGAGTTGAATAATATATATAATATTACTACTAATTATATAGATAGCACAAGTCCAATAAAAAGATAGTCAAATTGCAAGAATGTTTAGATCTTAATTCCCACTAGGTATTATGTGATTATACTAAGGATAACTCTAATATTATTATTGATACTATAGAATGGTAGAGATACCTAAGGTAATTCAATATCTCTTTCAAGCTTATTGAATTCTAATCGTAGGATCATTAACTAAAATTTCTTTCTAGTTAAAACCCTCTACGAGAGCATTATCAATCTAGAATCCTCATATTAGGTTTAACCCTAATCCGAAGTATCCTGTCGTCTTAAGACCAGGATTACGTGCAATTCCTTCACTTGTGTAGATCTAGTTATACAAACAATCTTTCAATTAATTTGCATGAACACGTAATCAAGAATTAATATTAGACGTCTTTTTTTTGAAGTCCAAGAAATAACTTTCTAAAATAGCCATAAATTTCCCAAATCATATCTTATAATGAATTTATGCATGATCATGAAGCATGATGAATATGATTTATGCTAGTGTATGTGTTTTTATTAGTGAATTTGAATATTAGTATAAGTGTCATTAATATTTATGTGGTGCTTGCATTGATGTAAGTGTTATGAAGTATGTAAAAATTTGTTTAAGACAAGTTAATTATGCTTAGTGTGTACTCTTAAACATAGCATAATTTTTGGATTTAAACAAGCCCCAAAAACATTGATTTTAGGCCAAAAATCAAGGCCAAATCCATGCCAATTTAAGCCCATACTTAGGCAGCCCCTAAAGTCAAATTTTGGATAAGTATAAGCCTTATTTTGTATCAAAAAGACACTTTCCAAAACAGACCAAAATTTCATACGAATTTCCTCTTTCTTTCTTTCAAACTTTGCTCCTTTGTCTCCCCATGTGCTGCACCCCATCACCTTAGCTAGAGCAAGACTTGGAATCTAGTGTCTTTCAACAAACTAAAGCCTCTTAAGGTAAGTTTATACTTATTTGAAAACTTATTTTCTTGTTTAAATTTCTCTATACATGTAAATTTCATGATATTATGGATATACATGTTAAAATGAGTATTGATAATATATAAATGTTAGTGGTGTATTGAGTGCATATTTTGATGATATAGGAGTTGTTGATAGGTGCTAAATAGGTAACAAGTAATGTTGGAGTGCATGAAGTTAGAAATAAGTAAGGTTAGGATGATTTAGAAAAGAGTAGATTGGCTTAAGAAGGGTTAGATGATGATTTATGTTTGAAATAGTAAATATGAGCATTTGATGAAGTTAAAGTGTAGATTATGTGTGTTAAAAGAAGTTAGAATGCATATAAATGAAGGTTTGGTATTTGGAATGGGTTGAGAGGAAGTTTGGAAATGAAGACTTAAGTAAAAGTTGTGTTTTGAGCAGGGGAAGTCTGCAATTTTTTCAAAAAATCTGTGTTGTAGTGTACGTCGTCTCCACGCCATCGACGTAAGGGTGAACACTGCTGGCGTACATGACAACACTGCCAATGTTGGGGGTATCCACGAGCATGAACCATCCTCGTGGAACTCTTGAAAATTTTGGAAAATTAAAGTTGTAGTCTACACCGGCTCAACACCGCCGATGTAGACCACAACACTATCGGTGTTTGTTTAAATGTTGCAAGTGATGGCATGCGTAGAGTTTCTAGTGCAAACTACACCGCCCCAACGCTACTGGTGTTGAAGGCCAGCGTGTCTCCTGCAGTTTTCATTTTCTTAAATTCTCTCAATAACTTTCCAAAGCTTGATATATAATCTCTTGAGTATTTGTTGAGCATGTATGATGTTGTATGATATATAAATACTATGTTATGGCCTTGTATTGAATTTATTTGAATTTCTTTGAGATTTTTGCTTAAATTTAATTATATTATTTAAGTATGAATTAAAATTAGAATGTTGATTTGAGATTATTCTTCTTGGAACAGTGCTAGATTCTCGCTTGGATACCCTTATTAATTTCCGATTTAATTCAGGTACGCAGTAACATGCTTGATTCCTTGCATAGGATAGACATACTTTGAATTTACCCTAATTCAAGAAAAATTTAAGGATTGTTGTATGATTGTCTGTTATGCCATTGAATTCGGTTCAGGGAGTGGCACCCTGCTCAGATTGGGGGCATGGTACTTTAGGCGCTTAGACCACCTAGTCATGATGCAATGACTTTCGTAAGTGTTTTAGTGGGTAGTTGATGGGGTATTTGGTATCAGTATAACATTTGCTTATTCTTAAGGAGATATAATATGGGGTCTGTTTGTTTGGCTTTTTCTGACAGATACAGATACTTTTTTCAAACTTTTTTCTAACAAATTATATATTAAGAAATAGATATAGATAAAAAAAAGTTGGCAGTTCTCATCCAAAGATCAAATAGTTCAAATATAGATAAAATATATATGCAAATGGAATATATTTACACATATCATTTTGAAAAAGATATAGATACAGATGAAAAACAGACCATCCAAACAGACCCATGATTTAATTCAATTGTTTATGAGAACTTTTGAATTAAGTGATATTATGGATTAAGTTAAGTAAAGTTGTGAAACGGCTAAAAACCCTAGAGGAAGCTACTTAATTGTTATTGGATAAATTTATTTAGGAGATACAAGTATCCGAGCTATTTATATTAACCCTCTAAGTGTCGAGATCGTTACTCAGGTTCCCCAAATACCCATGTTGTTCAGAGTTTGAATACTCTCGTGTTGTTTGATTAACTAAATATTATCTAATAACTTGATGATTGTAGCATTTGCATGTAGTCTACGTTTATATGCCATTAAGCTTGTGTTTTAGTTATTTGCGTACTGGGCCTTTGGCTCATATTTTATTAATTTCAGGTGGTAATGACTCAAACGAGTTTTATACGAGAATGGGATACGGTACGGACTTTGAGAGTTCCTAGATTACTTGGAGGATTAGAATGGACCTGCTTTTTGTAATAGATTAGCTTAATGTAGCTTGATTATATGTAGTAAATACTATAGTTTACCTATCTTTTATGTCTTTTGTATAAGGCTTGTTATTAGCCTATGTTTGTAATGTATATACTTAACTATGTAGGTTTTAAGTTTATATCTTTTATGAAATATAATGATAAGGATGGTATGTTTTTCTTAAAAGATTCTTAAAGTCAATAGTTTTCAAATTTGTTATTTAGAAGATTTAGACAACAATTATTCAAATACTTCTTGGAAGACAACCTTACATATAATACTACAGATATATGTGGTTGGGGATCTGTAATCACCTATATTAACTATTAGGGTGAAGTCGGGTCTTTGCACTTTCCTTTTTTAAATCATTTCCCAAAAATGGCTTACTATTGGGTTGACATGATTGGGATAAGTCATGTCCTTAAGTTGTGTCCTAGCCTTCTCATGCATAGTAGTTTGCAAGACTAGATAGGTTACGTCCTTGAGTCATGTAACTTTCTATGGTCAACTCCTTGCAACGACATGACTGCGATAGGTCATGTCACGGTTGTGTTCCTTATTGTGCTAAAAGTTCCAAATCGATATGACTTGTGACAGGTTATGCCATAGTCTCGTCATGCTAAAATTTAAATTTTCATCTGTTAGCGCATATTTTCTTGACACGGTATGTTTTCCTTGTTTTGACCATATTTTGCTTCCAAAATTAGTATTTTTGCACTATTTGCTTTCTTTTTGCAAAATATCTTCTTCAAAATCCTGAAAGCATAATTTGTCTTCCCCCTAAGCAACATGTGTAAATAGACTGATTCAAAAAATTGTTAGAAATATTAAGGATTAATATAGATATGCTTAAAATATCAAAGAGTAATTCACTATAAAAAAAATTTGACTTTTAAATGCAAAAATTCTGTGATAGAAAATTAGTAAAATAAGTTATATCTCAACATAAAGAATCAACAATAATGATTTTTGCAATAGATATTTACTTTCAAAAAATAGAAAAACTTAGTTTTGTTGTAGTGATTGTTTATTTGATTGTACTAAAAAAAAAAAAAAACCCCAATGCCTCATTTCGTGATTGTAGCAATTTCATGGAATATAACAATTCTACTAATCAAAAGTAGAAAATAGGTAGTAAGAAAATGAATAATCATCCCATTCCTTCTTTAAAAAATCAATTAAATTTCAATATTTTATTGCAATATGTACCTATGTTCATAATTCTATCAAAATTTTGCACTTAATTGACTTTGCATTATTCATTTTATTTAAGAAAAAAATATGTAAAATTACAAACTCCTGAAAACATATAGTTGATGGACAATTTTGATAGCTATGATGATATTAGAAAACTACTTTTTAAATTTATTTCTACACATGTTTTTCTATAGTATATTAAAGTGAGCTAGTTTTTTCTGCTGTTTAAAATCGTATAGATAACTCACAATATTTAATAAAATTGAAATTTAAGGAAAAAAATTAATTTACAAGTTTCTTAAGTACCTTGTAACATATAAGTTTTACGTGATAAAGTAAGATTTCAACGTATTATAAAATGAGTCCTCAATATAAAATCTAATACCCTATATCCAATAGAATAAGGTAGAGATAGGTCCTCCAACCCTACCAACTAAATACCTACTTACCCCTAAAAACAAGGCAAATGATAAGAGGATTTACAATAAAGTTTTATCAACATATAAACTTAAAAAAAAAAAAAAAGAGAAAAGAGAAAATCACGTCAATAACTAGGGCTGATGATCAAAAGGAACTAGGTGTAAGGTCTCTATCCTATTGATTAAAATTGAAAGAGTGATCATCAGTGATATTAAAATAGATAATCTTAAAATAACGCTTTAACATATATAATATGGCGTTAAAAATGTGAATTAATGTGAGATTTGCAAAATTTAGGATATATTAATAAACATAAGATTAAGATTTGATATCACACACAGTCCATTAAATAGTCAATATTGTTATTAAAAGATACCAATATCAAACACATAATTAATAAAATAGCTAAACACAAGTCCCCAACTATAGAATAACAAGGCTCGAATTATGTATAAAAGAGAATAACTTATAATGTTCATTAGTACATCTCGAGGCTTAGTGTTTGATAAAACTTAATTTAAAAAAAAAAAAAAAACAGAAGAAGAAGAATGATGAATTACGTGAAGCTAATGAATAATAAGCATAAATGTAACTCTAATTCCTGCAAAGGACCAAATAAGAATAAAGAAAATATTAAATAAAATAAACATATTAAAACATACTTAATTTACACCTATAATTAGGGTGTGTAAAAAAATTGAATGCTTAAGATAACCGAACCAAAAAAAAAAAAAATAAATCTAAAAAAAAAAGATTAACCGGTCCATCGACTTTAGCTTAGGATTTGAGTTTTTAATTTTTCCAATTTTCGATTTTGGTTTATAGAATTAGAAATTGACGGTTTCGATTAACCATCCATATTTATATATATAATTTATAATATACTTATATAATTATTTTGTTAAAAGTATAAATAGTTGGATATTGACATTTTCAAACCTTAAACTTTATTTCATTCTCCACAGACCGCAACCATCATCACATATTCGCTAATCTCTTTCTCTTTTCTTTGTTCTCATATCCATATCCTATTCCTTCTTTGTGACCCGTTGTCCGCACAATGTCCGGCATCCATCCATCAACAATAGCAAGGAGGTCTCAACACTCAACTATATTGAGGTTTCATTTTATTTTTAATAAAATATTTGCTTGAAATATCATATTTTTTCATAATTTTTTTTATCGGTTTTTTTAACTATATTCCTTTTTTTTTTAACCCTTACCATACAATACTAAATTGTCCTTTGTGGTTTATTTTCTTAAGATTGTCATTGTAAACTACAAATTAGATATTTTGTTAAATCTATGATCAAGAGCACTACCGATTGCATTGAGTACAATTTTTTGTCTTTATAAATGACCATATGTATTCAAAATTGATAGAATCTAAAATGGGTCGTCCGTCTTGGTGGATTTTTCCATAAATATTATCATACCTATTCATCTATTTTGCTTGCGTAAAAAACTAAAAAAGGAAAAGAACTCTTGCATTCTAGTCTTTGTTGCGTATGAATTATAAAAAAATTGAATCTTATATTCTTAATTTATAATTTTTAATATAATTAAAAAAATGCTCTAATTTTTTAAAGAAATATTGAAAAATACGTTTAACTGCAATTTTTGCATAATCATTAAATGATTAAAAATCAAAAACTAAAAAAATTAACCGAAAGAAAAAGTTAACCGTTAAGGCGGTTAACCATTTATAATGTATCAGTTTAGGATCAAGATATAAAAAAATCGATCATTACTATTAGATTTAAAAAATAGAGTCACGAACCGATTAACCGAATCATAAATACCTTTACCTATAAATCAGTGAGTCGTTTGTATAGCTTTTTGGCCCCTTCAAACAATTTGCACTTGCCATGTGATATCATAGGATTTCTTAAGCCTCAGGGGTATTTACCTTTGTTATCCAAATGGATTGACTTTATTAACTTGGTCCTTGCAATAGTTGTCAAACTTACTTCTTTTTTCTTTCTTTTTTTTTTTTTTTGAGTTATAATAGGTACAAATTTATTTTAGTATAAACTCTTGGTAAAATCATTAGTTTAGTTGTATCATTTTATAAATTTACAATTCTAACAATCCTTTATGATTCTATGCTATTATACTTGATATGGCCTAATAAGTTACCAAAGCTAAGGAAAAACATAACTATGTTCTACAATAACATTGTATTTGCTTCTTTTACATCAACAAACTACACCATTGACTTCACTATTAAAGAGCTCTCATAAATAATTAATAAATAGTTGAGATATACGATTTATTTAATTTATTGAATATATATTTGTTGGCTATTTATTCAAAATAGGATAAGAAAAACATATAGAAGTGCCATTATAAATTGATGGTCTTATAAATTTAGAGAGTCATAGGAATAATGATTTAATAGTCATGACCTTGATGATATTGAATATAAACATTGATAAATATTTTTTAAATTTTTTATTTTATAATCTGGTGATTATTGATAGTAGACGGTGTTAGAAAAAATGATGATAATAACAATAATGACGATTATGGTTAACTGAGCTTATGGTAATTTTGATAATGACAAAGCAGCTGATAATTAATGAAAATCAACAATAGTATGTATATTTTAGTTTTATGCTAAGGGTAACAATCTATGCTTCATTATTTATTTTATAACTTGTGTTGTGACTAAAAGTTATATTGCATTTGTAATAGCCATGCTTTTATTCCCAATATCATATTATATATATATAAATGATTATAGTTGCTTATTAAAATAAATAAATAACATGTATATATACTTGAGTAGTGTAGAATAATTATGTTTGCATTAGTATAATAAATACTTAATATTAATTTACATATTGATGTTGTATATGAAATGAGTAATATTAGATATATATTTCAAGTATAGTGTAGAAAATTTTGTTGGAAACCAAAGCTAAATAAATACTTTATTTTACTTAAATTAATAACATTAATTAACTTTAATTAAAAGCTACATTATGACTTTTTGGGCTGCCTTAAAAGTCATTCTTAGATAAACATAAGCCATTTTTGTCCAAAATGATACCACCTTCAAAACAACCTCCCAAACAAGCTCAAAACCCATTATTTTCTCTCCCAAAGCCACCCCAACTTCAAGACCAAGATCCACATCCAAATTCTTGCAAGTTGGCCACCAAAAGACCATTCTAAAGCCTTGAAAACCAAGTCCAAAGATTTGAGGTAAGTTTGAATTACATTTGATGCAAGTTTCATAGTGTAGAGTTTGTTAAATGTGAATTTGATATATATGTGTGTTGGTGATGTGTTGATGAAGATTTGGTTTACCAAATGAAGTATAATATATGCATGTTTAGTAGTTGAAGTGTAAGAATGAAAATGGAATGATATATGAGTGGTGTAGTAAGGGTTAAGTGAGGTTGAGTTTGTTGAAAGTTGTATTGATGTGGATGGTGGAGTGTTTGATGTTTAGAGTTAAAGTTAATGTTGTTTGAATGTTATATTGATCATATAACAAGATTTGGAAACTTGGCCTGAGTTTAAAAGAATTTTGGATGTGTAAAATTAACTTGAAAAACAAGGAGTTTAAAAGAATTTTCGCAACCTGTCACAGAGTTTACGCCGGCAAAGTACACTGGCGGTGTTGAAGGGTACGCTGCCGGTATACATGAGGAATTTGGCGGTGTTGAGGATGCACTCGAGGACCAGATTTTTCGACCTTAACGCTGGCAAATTTTTACATTTACGCCACGGCGTTGAAGTCCGGCGTTGGTTTCCTGTTTCGCAGCCTATTTGTAATTTGGCCATAACTTTTTCATCCGACCTCCGTTTGAGGTGATTCAAGTTGTGTTAGAAAGATTAAAAGAGATATACAACTTTCATGTTTTAAGATTTTACAAATTTCAAAGTATCAGTGCTTAAATTTCATTTCTTTCCAACTAATACACTTTCCAACAAAGTTTAAAACTTATTGTTGTTTATTAAAAGTTGTCCAAAGCTTGATAAATGATCATTTAAGTATTTGTTGAGTATTGTATGATAATATATGATATCTAAATGCTATGTGATGATGTTATAATGATTTATTTGAATTTCTTTGGATGATTATACTTGAGATTTGATGAACATATATACTTGAACTAAGTGTGAGTTTGTAATTTTTTTTTTTTTTTACAGTGATTGATTCCCTTTCGGTTATTCCCATTGACTCTCAAGCTAGTGCAGGTACGCAATAACGTGTTTGTTCTTTGCTTAGGATAGGCATATCTTTAATAAATGTTAATATAGAAAAAAAAAAAATTTAAACCTTTGTTTGAATTGGATGTCACTTACGCTATTTAAATCCGTATCTGGCCTAGATGGCGGATCGGTATCCGGTTCGGGGAGTAGCACCTAGCTTAGATTGGGGGCACGGTAGATTAGGCGCTTAGGCCATCCCTGTCTTTTCATAAGACTTTCCTAAGTGGTACGGCGGGTAACTGATGGGGAAAATGGTATCGATGTAACATTTGCTTAAGCTTAGAATGAAATAACATGATTTACTTCAAATGTTTATGGGAACCGTTGGACTAAGTGATGTTATGGACTAAGATAAGTGAAGTTGTGTAACGGCTGTTAACCCTAGATGAAGTTATTTTCTCTTTTATGGATATATCATTTAGAGATATAAGTATCCAAGCTGCTTATATCAACCCCCTGAGCGTCGTGATTGTTACTCAAGACCCCCAAATATCCCTATTGTTCGGAGTTTGGATACTCCAGTGATATTTGACTAATTAAAGATTATCTAATAAATGAATGATTGTCACATTGCATTATAGTTTAAGATCGTGTGAGCCATTACACATTTGTTTTTATTACTTGTGTACTGGGCCTCTGGCTCATATTTTATTCTTTTCAGGTATGGATGATGAATTCTATACGAGTAGGATTTGGATAAGATTTTAAGGAGTTCTTAGATGATTGGAAGGAGTAGAGACGACCTTGACGTTAATGGAACCCTTATGTAATAGAATAGTTACATGTACATATATGTTTTGAAAACTTATGTATTAGTTAATAGGATTTTGTTATCTCTTGATGTATTTTGTAAATGGCTTGTTACGAGCCTTGTTTGTAATGTACGTACGTCGTATGTATGTATGTATGTATGTATGTATGTTGTATGTATGTATGATATATAATATAAGGTTGTATTATATACTATTAGTAATAATGTTTATTCTTATACAGACATTGAGCAATAACTATCCAATTGATCCTGGATTACAACCTTACATATAATACTGCACATTATATGTGGTTAGGGAACTGGGTTTGCCTATTTTAAATATCGGGGTAAATCGGGGCCTTACAGCATTACTTACTATTCTACTATTTGAAGTTTCTTATGAAAAATGTAAGCATATTTATAGTATTTGAATGCTAGTTTATATAGGTTGTAGAAAATGAAGTTTTTACATTTTGAATTTATGTTTCTATTATATTGACTTTCTAACAATTCTAGATAGAGCACAAGTTTAACAACTTTGATCCATCATAAACCTTTAACAAAATTTATCAATTATTCTCCTTAGGTTTTGAGCTTGAGTTGATCTAGTTTTTCTGTGAGGCCTTGATATTTGCTTCCCATCATTCCTTGGTGGTTGATAAAATTTCCCTCAAATTTATTTCTTTTAGCTTTAAACTCTAGTTTCAATTTCTTCTAAACATTAAGTCTCATCGGGATTGATGAGCAAGCTTAATTTTCCTTTATATAAATTACCTAAGGCAAGTTGATCTTGTTGGACCTAAGGCTAGTGAAAAGTAAAGTAATTCATTATCTATCCTTATAAAATGAATAACCATTCTGTAATAAACCTATAAGATTTTGTTTGCCTACCACAATCTTGACCTCCCAAAAGCACATGTATTGCATTCATAGAAGCTATAACAACAATAACCCTACTATAATTTTTAATAGTATATGAAACACATACTTTGTCATGCTTCGAAGAGGGTCAAGGCATATTTAGTTTCGACATGTATAATAGTCAGGTATCATACGTTAAGGCTACCATAAACTATTTGTTTATCGTGACTGTTTGCTGACCAGTTTTAGAATTTAAAATTGTGTAATTAGGTTTTGAAGTTATTTAATTATGTAGTGGAAAAGTAACAAAAAGAAACAAAACAATTGTAAATGATTAGTAATAAAAAGAGTATAATAAAGGATTTTACAATAACGAAGACAACTAGGCTCTTAAAAGAGATACAAATTTGAAAAGACATCTATAACTTTCATTTAAGAATACACATTATCTTGTGTTCTTAGTAACTCCGCTTGTTAACAAACTCACATAGATCTGTCTCGTACCTGAGATATGTATAAGCAAAGTTAAAACCACTAACACCTAAAAAAAGAAGGAGTGATCCAAAGACTGGTACATAGCAACTCAATCACACACGATGTGATTTATGCACTTAAATTATATGTAATATAACAACCAACAATTTATAGTTATTATTTAAGGCGATTTAAACAATAGGAGTACTCACATTATGGACAGTAAGTCATGGGAATTTAGGGGTCATGAGTAGTAGTAATTGCTTTAGGGGTTGATTAAGGCTGGCTAATACCTTAACCTTTTAGAAGAACATTCTATGTAATAGCCCAATCTAGATTTTATAGTTATTACGTATTTCTACTTATCATAATCCATAATACAATGTGATTTAACTGGTCTATAAATGTGAATAAGATTGCATCACTTCTGCCATGTTTAAGTAGACGTTATCCTGATACTATTTACTATATCAATTATATGTTGAGCCGCTAACGATAGCCTAAGCACCCAATTACTGTGATAGCATCACCTAGTAAGGTTATCCCTCCTTGGCTTAGATTAAATGACACACACAGCAATACATTCAATTATTAGGTTGTCATGAGACTTTAGTTCATTTGAGATGCGTACCCTATGCAAATAAGACGCATGTGACTGTGGACCTGATATTGAATTGGTAGACAATAATAAATCCTACATAAGATAATGGATTGATTGATTATATGTTCAAGGAATATTAATTTGTATCAGAATTGACTATACAAACTGATGATTTAAATCATATTGATTAATCAATTGATGTAAGGACTTATATGGTATAAAGCCTTGAGCTATATTTTATTCTAGTCCATTTAGGGTAATTTACGCTAAGCTCATTGAATTTAGAAATTGAATTTATTATTTAAATGCACTGAGCCTTTAGGGATCCTAGATTATACCCAGTAAGAAATTATCTAAGTATTACACTTTTTAGGGTAATGGGCTTTAGGATTTAGTGATTGAGCCCATTAAGAAGAGTAGATATTAAGTCAGGTGGAATTGAGTTTTATTTTGAAATTAATCTAATTAGAGTATTATTCGTTATTAGATTTAAACCCTCTTAGAAAGAAAAATCTCTCTATGAGGATTACCAAAATTTCCTCAACAAGATTTCAAGGAAAAAAGGTAAAATGATATCCTAATCTCTCTAATATTAACCTTACTATACTAATACAACAATTAATCATAGGAATTAACAAGAATCAAGGAAGAGTAGATGTGTGTGAGAAGCTTCATCAACAAACATGCATTTGTGGTAGTAGTAGTTGTGCTTGTACGATCTTCTCTTTATGTAAGTAATCTTAATTGTGTTTATGTAATTAACTATTATGAATCAAGTATTGAATTATGTAATGATATATTATATTTGTAGATGTATGAGACAATGAATAAATTAGGAATGATTATCATTTGTTGTTATGAACATAGGTTGGAAATCATAGAGATCATTGAAATGTAAAATCTAAATAAAATATAAAAAAATTATTTTTTGGATGAAATTTATAGGAATGGTATTTTAAAGTTTTTATAATTTATATTGGAAATTTTTATGATTTTGAAATACATTTACTATTTTTAAAAATCAAATTACAAAATTGCAAAACAATACAAAACAACGTTTTGGGCAACAACGATAGCATGAATGTATAGGACTGAACCGGTGACTTTTTCTTCTCCTTTTAGGTTGAAGTATAATAGTTTGAAATCTTAAAAGTCTATTTTAATATGGTGTAAAGAACAGAGTAAGAATCAATCGGGATCATTCTCAATTTAGTGAAGTTGGTCAATTGTCAATGTGGTTCCTTGCCAACCAGATTAGTTGTAATTGAATTTAAAACCCTAATCAACTAATTAGTTTAGGCTAAATAAACTTATGAACATGTAAAATACTAATTTAGGTAGTTTACATAAAAATTTGGGCTCGTGAACTAGTCTAAAAGTTGGTGAACTGGTCCAATTAAGCTCGGGTGTGCATTAATTTTCAATGGGAAATGAAATAATAGAATTAAAAGGAAATTAATTCTTATAAAACAAATATGGAATAATTGTAAATATTTTATTTTCATATTAAAATATTAATTTTAAGATGAATAATTAAATAATTTGATTTTAGGAATTTTATTTAATAAAATAGGTATAAATAATGCATTATAAAATGATATAAACTTATTAAAAAGCTAGTTTAGGTTCCTCAACATACTTTGGGTAATGTTAGATTATTAAGAGTATAAATGGATTAATTACACTTAAAACAAGATACTTTACTTAATAAAAGTTATTAGACTTATAATATATGTTACTAAGAATATTACCTTAAGTACTAATTCCTATATAATGAGTCTAGGTTGTTAGGTTAAGTATAAAATGAACTTTAATATATGAAAATAACTTAAAGCTAAATTTACTTTAAGAACATGATATTAATCAATGAATTATATTTTACAAAAGGAATTATGTTAAATCTCAATTAGAGTAGGTAATGTATAAACATTACTTAGAATTAATTAATAATTAATCTAATTAGAATGAATAATTCGGTTAATGAATTAAAACTTATTTGAAAAAAAAATTGTGTAGATTTTCTTGTGATTTCTATCATCAGTTTTGAAGTGAAGTTCTAACTTAAGTTTTGGTACGCAATGACTTGAGCGTTCCTTGTGAGGATAAGCATCTTAAAATAAATTAATACTTTAAAACAACCTAACTAATCGCTTGAGTGTGCTTGTGTCGTTTAATCCGTCCATGGAGCGACAACCTAGCGTGGCAGTTTCGACACAATAGTTAAGCACTTTGGCCATCGATGGTGACTTGTAGGGTAGCTAATAAGATGAAGGGTATCGTAAAATCTTTATTTGGATCGGAGAGAAGTAGTACAATGTGACCCATGACTATGGGCATCATTTGAGCTACATTGTATTATGAATTGTGAAAGGTAGAAATGAGTAATGACTATGACCCATAAATGAAGAATACTTACTTAAAATTTCTTCTAAGGGATATAGGTGACCAGTTGCCTATATTAACGTCTTTAGTAGTTGTTGCTAATCAAGACCTCTAGATTCCTAGTGTATTGATGAAGTGTGAGTGTTCCACTTTACTACAGCTAAATTAAACATATAAATTATTGTTGTTACATGTGCGTTAGAATAGGTGCATGTGAATATATCATGTGTGCTTGTGTAACTATTCTATTAGACTCTGCTTATTCCTTCTTTTGTAGGTTAGGAGAATGGTGCAATACATAGGTTATTGATTGGATGGTTTTGGGTTAGATGCTGGTGAGAGATCGGACGAGTTGCATTTAGATACGTTAAATATTGTTTTTTTTCCCCTGAGTGTACAATATGCTTATTGTAACGTCTCATGTATTGTTGAGAGATTTTTTATCTCTATTTTCTACCATATTTTAATTAATTAATAAACTTAAATAAGTTTATATAATATAAAATTTGTTGATCGCCAAAAAATAATATAAAATTTATTACAAATTCACTTAGTTAAGAATAACCTTTGAGTATAATGCTTAAGTATTTTATATAATGGAACTATTGGTGCTCTAGACCCTATTTAGGGTATGACATGTGCTGATCGACATTTCATTTTGTTCATTCATGTGGTTTGTTTATTTTTATATATATATATTATATATATTATCGCCTAATGAGACATCTTGACCATAATCCTCCATGTACATAAAATACATACGTCGTGGGAATCAATTTTTTTTTAAAAAATATTAATACGTATAGTTCACGTTCCATTTCTAACATGCATGCACTTATATTCATTATATTAATTTTTTAACATGTTAATCCATTCAATCGTGTCAAAATACATGTTACACGTACTCAATTAAGCCAACACATACATATGAGCCACATTCATACCTTTTAAAAATTTATTGGACCAACACAGCATGCCTATGGGATTTTGGCACTTCCATTCCTGCATTTCGCCATACACACACACACACACACACAACTCACATGCTAAAATCTTCCATTTCCACGTACACAGTGTACTATCCTATTATTAAGCTTATGTTTATTAATCTAACTACATCACAACTTATACATCAATAGCAATTTAATAATCAACTTAGTTGTGATGGGACAAAATCAAAATGAGCCTTCTCTACCCTACTCTTTTGAATTTTTTATAAAGCTCCTTTTGCTTCCATCCTTAATTTTCTCTTAAATATCACTTGAATTTCAAAAGAAAAATAGAAATTATTAGGATAAATGGGTAATTGAATAGGGTGCTATGTAGAGGGCATTATACCCGGTAAGCCCTTGATTTTTGAATCGGGTTGATGATGGTTTGGAGTTTAGTTTGAGAGTAATATAAGATATAATTTTTTTCTACTGGTATTGGACGTGTAGGGTTTGGGGTTTCATTTTGTCAAAATGAAAAATGGAAAGGATAGGGACAAATGTGGGTCACATGAGAGATGTTTCTAAAACCCTATGATGTGGCATAATGAATAATTCTTAACTAAAAGAAATTTGTTGAAAATAAATTAAGATAAGGATGATGATATGTAGATTTCTAGAAGAATATTAGGCAGGCCATGGGTTAGATTAGGTAGCAAGTTGGGCTGTCAAAATTTTGCAGCCTTAGAATATAATTAAATGCTAGAATTGTCTTCTGAAATAACTAAATAAAATTATGAAATTAATTTAGCTAATTTGATTTTGGTGAAATTAATTTAGCTAAGTAGGTGGTTCAATAATCAATTAGGTATTTGGATAAAATTTGGGGTATCTAAAAATTAGATACTGAATTTAAACGAATCTGATGAAATTAAGAAAGTTGGAAAATTGGATAATTGAAATCTAGGTAAATGGTTAAGTTGACATATGAGTTTGGTATGATTCATTTGGTATGTTGAAATGGTAATTGGTATGGTTTAATGTCTAATTTTATTTGGAATTAATTACAAGCCACAATTTGCCAATTCACTTATCAATATTATATAATTCACATAAACTATTTAGTTAAATTATCTAATTTAGATTTTTAGTCTAAGTTTTAATTTATGTTCAAATTTACCAGTATTTTATATTAATTAGATTACTCATTATTACTTGGAATTTACTTGCATTAAGGATATTTGATGGGACCATAATCAAGCATAGGAAAAATAAGCTAACTTTTGAAAATTGCAAAATTACCCATGTCGATCAATCCCAAGATCGGGTTATGCCTGCTCCGCATGTCCGCTGATGTGTATGCCTAGCAAGTCTGCAATAACGTCTATGGGTTCACTTTCCACATACGCTCCCTTACATATAACATGAATGGGAGCCCGATGGAGGTTCTTGGTTCACTGGATGTGGAACCATATTGTTATTTACTATAGTGGACCTAATGCCCTTATGTTAGTTCCAACCACTTATTTCTTAGTCTAGTCCACTTACTAATATTAACCCTACTATTATTTCTAAGTTTGGCTTCCAATATACTCTCTTCTCTACTCTTCGTCTCTTTATTCCAAAAAGCCGAGTAATTTCCCTTTACTTTCTCTTATGTATTCTTGTTATCCTAGGTTTTCTAATTCTAATGTTTCTAGTTGTTTTGCATGTTATTTGTAAAGACCCGATCCACTTAATACTAATATTGAGTAAATCAAGTCCCCGAACCACATATAATATTTTTGTAATATATGTAAGGTTGTCCTAAATCTAATTGTTTATATGAATTATTTGTTTAAAACCATTAAAACTTCATATAAAGACTTTTCACAAAAGGATTACTCATATGAGTAATATATACACATATAAAACATTTATAAGAAAATATTTACAAACTTTGTGTCTAATAGATGACACAACAAAACTTACATATTGTCTCAAACTAACAAATAAATAAAACCTTGAAATTTCTTTTACAACATAAGGCTTAACCTATAAGCCTTCTAATATAGTACAAATACATTTCCTTTAACAAAATCTCTTAAACAAAAAATTTCTTGAAAAGCCACAAACAAAACCCGACCCTTATCCGTCCCATTCATCTAGAAATTTCTCCCAGTCACTCCCATAACCCAAATCATCATAGCAATCACCATCACCTGAAAGGTAGCAAAAATGAGCCAAATGCCCAGTATACAATAACAAAACCAAAAGCAATATGGCAAGCAAACTTAATTTAGTGCAATGCAACAACTCATATTTCATTAGCTTTAATTAGAATTCATTAAACAAAACAACACTTGAGTATTCAAACTCCAAGACAAACAAGGATATTAAGGGTTCTAAATAACATCAGTTGCCCAAAGGGTTGATATAAGTAGCTCGAATACTTATATCTCCTATAAAACTTTCTAAAAGAAAAAGTAATCTCATTCAGGACTCCTAGCCCTTACTCAACTCCACTTAACTTAATACATAACATGATCTAATTCAACTGTTCTCATAAACACTTGAACTAAATCATATTATTTCCTTTTAAGTATAAGCGAATGTTACATCGTTACCAAATACCCTATCGATTATCCACTGAGCCACTAATGAAAGTCATTGCATCATGATAGTGGCCTAAGCGTCTATACTAACATATCATTGCCATGACATTAAAGAAGATACTGCCACTCCTATACTGGATTCAATGGCGAAAATTACAATCAAAACAAACATAACTTAAGTCATCTTGAATTAAGTCAAGTTGGAATGTGTCTAACCTAGCAAACAATCAAGCAAGTCACTACGTAGTTGTTTTATGTAGAGAATCAACAGAGGTACTCAAACAAAAATTAGAGGGAGCACTCAAAGGAGTAGGAGTTTCTACTATTGTAACAAAGAAAATCAACTCAATTAACATTTGTATTTAGTATTATGCATAAAACATAACTAAATCTAAATCTAGCACTCATGGGATTCAAATAAATATAACACAAGGTCATAACATATCATTCATACATTTAACAAACTCATACAAACCCATAAAATCATCACAAAACAATTTGACAAGCTAAAAGAAATATTGATGAAGTTTTGAAAATGGAAAACTTTAGGGGTCACGCCGGCATTCAACACCGGTAGCGTTAAGCTTCAACACTAGCTATTCTGAAGCCTACACTAGCAGTGTGGAAGCAGCATTAGAATTTTGGCCTTTGATCATCTTCAACACTGGCTATTCTAAAGCCTACGCCGGCGGTGTTGGAGGTAGCATTAGAATTTTGGCCTTTGATCATCTTCAATACTGGCTCAATGCCGGCGGCGTTGAAGTGTCAGATGCCGGCATATATTACAAAACAACTTTTTGAAAATGTAAAAATCTCCTGTTTTAAACTTTGAAAATTTACAACTTTAAACATATCTTAATCCTTCTTCAACATATTTCCATCATCAAACTTCATCTCAAATGTATTCTATCAACTCATAGTATATATAAACTTCATGTTCATCACATTTAACGCATCAACACCAACTCAACACATCTCAACCAAGAAATCAAAACTAACACTACATATATCATCTCTACCAATTCAAGCACAACCAAACACTTTTATCAAAACGAACTTCTCATTTCGCTTTCTCACTTCATTTTGAACTCACCAAGCATATTTTTATGCTCATGACATTATTTATCCCAACGAGCAATAATTCACTTCTCAACACAATATAATTCATGCATAAACACTTCTTCCTCGTCATCAACTTCATTAACACTCCTTACTTCAAATCCCAAATATCTCTACACTTCAAGTTATATGTTTAACACATACTATACGTCCTTAAATCATCAATATACTACTCAAACCATTATCAACATATAGAACTCATCCTAACTAATATTTAGCATAAAACACATTCTCACAAGAAAACTTGACTATAATTATACACATAACAAACAAACACACATACCTTAAGAGGCTTTATATCTTGATGACAAGCACTTGAACCTAATAGCTTATTCTTGCTAAGGGTTTGAAGTGTATTGCTTGAAGAGACAAAAGAAGAAAACTTAGTGAGAAATATGGGAAATTCGTGTGGATTTTTGGGCTGCCTTATAAAATGTGTTTTTGAGCAAAAATAAGGCTTGTAATTATCTTAAAGTTTGACTTGAGTGGCAGTGTAAACATAGGCTTCAATTTGCATAGATTTGGGCTCATTTTGAGCCTTAAAATGGGATTTTTTTGGGCTTGAAATGGGGCAAAATTTTCTACTATGTGTAGAAACTTTCAAAGGCTTATTTTAGCAAATATTAGACATCACACACACACTAACACATATACAATACTAGCATCAATTATATTGTTCATACATATATAATACTCAAGATATAATAACTTAAACACATTTAGTATATTACCAAATCATCTACTAAAATGTTAATATTACAATACATGCCTCTTATCAATTAACATGCTTATAAAATTTAATAATTAAAACAAATAAAACATATAAATAGAAATTAAATTAAAATTAAAGCTAAATCATTTCATTATTGTTGAACTAGCTATGGCTTCGGCTATTTTGAGAGAGCCATTCTCCTCAAACCTCTATCACAGAGTTTGATCTTTTAACAAGAATGTAATCAATTTCTTTCCCTTTATTATCTTTTTGTATTTATAAATCCTCAGATCTAGTACAATCTATTATGAAAGTGGTTGATCTAATAGTTACTTAATTACATTAACTATTATGCGGTTTCATTTAACTAATTTTATTCTCCAACTCCTTGTGATTGTTTGTGGGTTATAACAATTTCTCCCCCTATTGAAAATAACCTTATCCTCAAGGTTGGAAAATATGCCATCTTGGTTGTATTTATGGAAATGTCTCTATCGTGAAAATATAAATCCCTAAAAAATCCACAATAGTTTCTTAAGTTGTAGTTTTGAGGTGGAGTTTCTATGTAATGTAGTAATATTTGATACCCCTATTATCCACTTATGTCATTACTATAGACATGAAAATGGTGAATCTGAAATTTGAAACGAAGTATCCAGTAGCTTGTTGAAGGATTGATACACGAAAATGTAATGTGGTTGATCCTCTACTTGCAACTCCAACTGAAAAACAATATCTTCAATTTGTATAAGCAAAATTTCTAGCCAAGGAAAAAAATTTGTCTGTCCTTTAGAGAAAAATGACCTGATGCACTAACTATTGTTTGTAACTTGGTAACTTTACAAACACCAGATAGGCAGGGTTTAAAGAAAGCTTATTCCTTTGCTCATCTATTAACTTTTGTTTCCTTACTTGTGTTGTCAACATACTAGCTTGTAGCTGAATCCACATCTTAGCTTGACCGCCCAAAACAGAATGTACAAAAATTGTGATATTTCTTGTTGGTTGTTTACTTGCTCTGCTCCTAATACTAAAAAAAGGTATTTGTAGGACTAAAAGTCTAAGTCCCATTCCATATATGGTATATTTATAATGGTAATGATGAGAGGACAAGGTATATTAATCAAAGGCCACCCAATTTGTGCTAAAAAGCCAAATTGCTGGCAGCAATCATAATTTGATGAAAAAATTTGTCCTTAGCCTACTCACCAAAATTAGAATTAATTGTCTAATTTTGAAATATGAATTCAACATGTTGACCCTTACCCTTGGCTTGCAATGCAATGGTGGTATATAACTACTCGTTTTTCCAATACTGAGTTATCTATAACTATAACACCATGCTTATACACTTTTGGCACATTTACTGTTGTCTCAAATTCTTGGTACTCGATCAAATTATTATCTTGAAAAGTAGATAGCTTTGGATGCTTAACATTCAATATAATATTAGTGTTAAATGCATCTATTACTTTGTTAAATGATTCAAAAACACATGCTTGCTGCTCTAAATTTTCATGTCTAATAATAATAGCATCTATATCCATAATTGTACTTCTTTTCTCATTAGAATCATGTATGCTTCCATAAAGATTAACACTTATACCATTAGCTTTATCCTCTTCTCCATCATATTCCATCTAACTATCATGATTATCAATAGCATAAAATCTATCATCTTCCCAATCATATTCAAAAGGTCCAAAATGTATGAAAAGTAGCTTAACAAAATGATCCTATGTTTTAGAACGATTGAACTCATCCATATACGTATAGCACATGTTAGAAGCTTCTTTCATGGTAAGGAATACAAGCTTAAGATAGTATTTTTCATCTATATGATAGTAATCTAAGAAAAATTCCACTTGTAACACCAAAGAAAGTAAATCTTGACTCGAAAATCTTGGAATTTATTGTTGGATTTTGTCCAATGTAGATGAATGAAGTGATGTACATGATGATGCTTGTAAAATATCATGGTAAGGTTGATTAGGTCTCAATATGTCTAGTCTAGAATTGGCAAATTGTAATGAAAGTTTAGTATCACTTACTATTTTTTTGATACCCTCTAATTCATATGATGGAAAGTGAAATTTTAAATCTAATGGCGACGAATCTTGTTGTAAATTTTGATATTGATTATGTTGTGTCTAAAAAACTGATGAAAGTGATGAATATTCGTTGAACTTGGAATGTGATGACTCTTTTTTATTTAAAATTTGCTTAGATAAAACAGCTTAAGTTTAATTCCTCTCAATTCCATCCATGTTTGCATTCAACTTACCAATATTTTCTTGAATATCCATTAACATCTTCTCCATCTCTTCCATATTAAGTGCTTGCTGTGAGTTATTCGTAATTTCATCCATGGAAGATCAAGAATATGCAAGATCTAATCAAGAAACTAGAAATCAACAATGAAGCTTTACTATAATGGAGTCCGAGAACAAGATGAGAGCACCAAATGTTAGTTCTGGCCTACTTATTCCTTAGTCCAATCCACTCACTAATGTTAACGCCATTATCATTTCTAAGTTTGGCTTCCAAAATACTCTCTTCTTTACTCCTCGCCTCTTTCTTCCAAAAAGCTAAGTAATTCCCCTTTGCTTTCTCTTGTGTCTTCTTTTTATCCTAGGTTTTCTAATACTAATGTTTCTAGTTGTTTTGTAGGTTATTGTTGTACTAGCTATGGCTTTGGCTATTTCGAAAGAGCCACTCTCCTTAAACCTCTATCACAGAGATTGATCTTTTAACAGGAATGTAATTAATTCCTTTTCCTTTTATTATCTTCATGTATTTATAGATCCTTAGATCTAGCACAATCTGTTATGAAAGTGATTAATTAAATTATAAAAAAAAAAAAATTACGAGCTTAGCAAATACTAACTATGTATTAAAATAAATAATTATAGATAATTAGATAACAATGAAAATGAATTAACTAAATTATTAAACTTCTCGAGTACCCAATCAATAGATTCAAATATCCAACCAAAATCAATTAAGTAAAACTGTGATAACAATGTTTTAGAACTTAAGGTTATCCCCAAAGAATTGGTTAATAATAAAACAGAAGCCTAGCAAACCATTAGGACACTTAAATATTCATAGGAGCTAGGTTATGTAGTCTTATATAATTAATGACTATATTACTTATCTCAATAGGTGACTCGAGTATTGGAGAGGACCTTCTTGACGATTACTATGATTAAATAGCATGGACAAGTGAGTAACTCAGTCTTATTACATTGGTTGTACTTGTAATATTAGTGAATCTTAAATAAAAGATAATAAAAATTTGGTGTGGATAGTGAAGATTGTGTATTGTATTACATTAATTGCCAAGCCACTCTATTATAAGTGATAACGGAGATGCATGTATCTTTGTATTACCTATAGAACATGATGGAGTGTCTGAAATGCTTGATCACCTTTGAATGGATTAAAAACTACTAGTACCATAAAAGAAAAATTATCATGCATTACATACTGTACATAAATAGCATTTGAGTAAGTGGTAGCCTACTATGTGTTAGTTTTTCGGATCTCTGGTAATGCTTGAATTATCTTGGCAAAAAGGCTATTAGTTAATTGCAAGATTACCTTTGTTTTGTTAATACCATAGGAACTAGATGGTAAATGAAGGACACCGCTTATGGTATTGCATGGAAATAACTAACACTTAGTGGAGTTTCTAAAGCTAAATCAGGAATTAAATAACGAAACATGATAAGCTTAAAGAGATAATTAATTAGAATAATGTTGTTTCCTGAAAGCTTAGTCTCTCCTGGGTAGGTGGACCATAGATTGTGATCCTTTAACCCCGATGAGAGGGCGTAAATCTTCATCCTGTTTGGATTTCGGGTTATCCAAGCTTGTAATGTTCATATGTTTGATTGATGCATTTCATATGATTGTTAAATAACTTGTATGTAATATATAATAAGTTCTAGTTATTCACTGAGCTTGTGTTTTAGCTCACACTCCAACAATCCTTTCAAGTTTACTCTACGACCCTAGCTCATTACTAGCAGGAGCATGGTCCCAGTAAGAGATTAGAAGCCAGAAGCTTAAAGACTAGTATAGGATTAGAATATCCACATCTCAATTAGTCCTTTTAATGCAGGTGATGTGCATTAGAATCATTAGCTAAGGTTGTAAGAATTTATAAGACATATGATCTGTAATATCTTATTTCGTGATAGTTGTTTACTAATTTATGCCTTATATATATTTGTTCATCCTATCCAAGTAACTAAAAGATCCTGTTTATTAAAATCATGTCATTCCTAGAAGGTAAACTAGTAATAGAAATCAAGTGTTACTTGATTACTATTATTAGGATACCCTCGGGGCGTGACAACGATCCTCGATGATTCTATAATTTATTTTAAAATCCAAAGAAAATAGCATGATTAATATTTTTTCCTTAAAAAAATGTGGTAGTTGCACTTTTTTCTTCCTCTTCTTTTTTGTAATATGTATTTGATGTAGTGCATTAATTATTTTAATTAATAGGTTTTTTTGTTTCTAACTCCATAAATTCTATAAACATAACATATGGAAAATTAATATGTGTAACAACAAACTTTTAAATATTTTAGTTATATTGAATAATTTAAAACTAGTTGATGTAATAACATTTTTCATTTAAGGCCAAAAAAGAAAAACATTTTTCATTTTAATACATTAAAACCTAACTTTAAAATTATAACATGTCAAGTTTGTATGTTATTTTAAAGAAATTTTTTTTTATTGATTCTCCCTCAACTTTGTATGTGTGTGTGTGTGTGTGTGTACATATGTACTTTTTTACATACTTAATACCTTAAAACTAATTGGTGTGTTCTAATTTTCCATTTTTTAAAAACGAAAACAAATAACATTTTTCATTTTAATATATTAAAATTTAATTTTAGAATTATAACATATATGTTTATATGTTTTTTTAAAGAAAACCTTTTCATTAATTATCCCCATCTTTATATATAGATATATATATATATATATTACATAATTGAAATGCAAAACATATCCTTTTCAACAGTCATAAACTACAATGGGTGTCATGCTCCAAAGGGTACCCTAACCGTGACAGTCCGCCACACTAAATATTAAAGCTTAAGTATGACAACCTTAGCCATTCCCAAAAGCTTTTATATTAAGTTTAAGGCGTACTTTCACAACTTTAGAGGACCAAATATGGAATTACGCAGCTTAAGGAGATATAAAAACATATTAAGAAAAGAGGATTCATAATAATCATTCACTTATAACAATGTTCTTTACAACTTTGGGATATTTTCCCTTGATCACTAATCTATTACAAGAATATATATACATCAATACTAATACTACACTTCATCTAAATTTCCTTTATCCAAAAATAAATTACCTGCCCGCAGGGTCCACGTAGCCTTAACTATAAATAGGGAAACTGCAAAAGATATATATTGGGGTATAAGCTAACAGGCTTAGTGAGAACTATTTCCATAAATAACTTCTTGTAATGAGATTTTAAACAATTTAATTAAGCAAACAAATGGGATACAACATACACGTGAGCAAATAAGCATATAGTTTTCCGGGAATATGTTGAATGGATTTGCGCCCTCCATTCGGGGTTTAGTGATACTTAACCTCAAATCAAGTAGTTTTAGTTAAAAAGTTTTATGCTCGCGAGCACTCATCGCCAAGTATTCCAAATCTACTTGAGTTGACCTTGCTTTTGGATTTTCCGCCAAGCAATCTCTTTCGGATCTTCCGCCAAGTGTTGCTTTCGATATGAGCTTACTATCCTTCTCATCCAAGGATAATAACCTAAAATGCAATGTGACTCACTTTGTGGTATGCATTAATCTATTTATTTATAATGTCATAACATTATTATTATCGAATTTAAGGTGATCAAGGCATTTCATACAAAGCAAGTGTTATAATAAAACAAGCATTTTAAATCAATTTCGGCTTCGATATTCTTAGGATTCTTTCAAAGAATTAATTAACATACATATCCATTTTCTGTTTCCTAATTCTAATGCAACTAAATTACAAGCACAACAAGTATAGCATTTAATGGAAATAAACTCACGATGCCATGTCGACTATTCCTCTATGCGGGTGAGTCGTTCACACACTCCATTTAATCGAAATAATATTCGGGATAAAGGAATCCTTCCTCGGGGTCACCTAGCCAAATAAAATACCTACAATGAGTATTTCTTGATTATTTTCTTAAATTTTGACAAAACAACATCAAAAGGACGTTAAAGTTCGTATAAAGAAATGTTCCAACTTAAAATGGTCATAACTTGGTCATTTTAACTCGGAATCGCATATAATATATTGATTTCTACCTACTCAAAAAGATCTACCCATTTCCAAAATTATTTTTATCAAAAAAGATCATATAGGCTCTGAAACAGTGGCGACAAAGTTCACCATGGATTTTCCAACACAAAACAACTTTGGTTCAAGAAATCAAAATTTGTTTGATAAATACTTAGTTATATACATAGTTGAAAATTTTTCTTTTTATGACTACTTAGCTCATATTCATTCATGCTCAAGTGTTTCTTGTTCATTTATTTTACTCCAGTAAAATTATGTCGGTTTTGGAGTTGTTTAGAAAAATATAGATTACAAGAATTTTGTAAATTCCTTGAAATGATTATTTTGTTTCTTTTCATTTTACGAACATGTCTTATGTTGGCTTATATATATATCCAAGTAACTTTTTTGAAAATAAGTTTTTCCTTCAAAGTTTTCTATACTATTTTGGAGTTTTTAGAAAATACACTATTCTTCCTATTTATTGTACAAATTCCTTTGTCTTTGTTTACAAAAATCTTTATTTGAAAATTTCTCATCCTTTCCTCATGTCTTATTTTTCATAGAAATCATCCATGCATAAAAATTTATTTTCTTTTATAAAAACAAAGTGAAACAATATGTGACTTAAGAACTTTTTATAGTAAAAGTGGTTTCTAAATCTTAGTGGGTTCTTTTTTGTATCTTGAAAAGAGATAACTTTATTTTTGTTTAAACCATAAATCTCATACTTTACATAAACTTATCTTTAAGTGTCAAAATCTCCTTTTTGTCAATTATTTTTAGAACTTGAAACTTTGGACAACAATTGAAGTGAACAAGAATTATGAGAAAATAATAGCAAGCAAGATAACATAATTAATAAAGTCAAGTATTGGAGTCTTAGCTTTTTCAAGGCTCCCAAGACTAAGAAGTAGACTAGTCCCAAAATAAAAAGAAAAACTTGTTTTGACTTGATAAGGACAAGTTTAAGACTAGAGACTAGTTTTAAAATAATAAGGAATTAATAAATTGCAAAGGAAAAATAAATAAATTGTATTGCATAAAGTAAATAAATTGTAAGTGAGCTTATATGCTCTAAAGAATATGTACATATATATAATAATAGTAACAATAATATGAACAAAAATAATAATATGAACATAAATAGATTTTTCATGAACAAGAATAATGCATGAACATAATGTAGCTTCCATAACTTGTAGTCTTTGGAAACTCACACTATGGTCATGTAAAGTTACATGACATGAAGAAGAAAATAATATGAAGTGGTTACCTAAAGAAGACTTGGGTATTGTTATGTGGTTATGGGTTTTAGTTTGTTGGTAAAAGTTGTTGTGGAATTATTTTGAGAGAGTTTTTGGATGGTATTTTGAGAGAGTTTTGAGAGGAGATTTTGGGAGAGTTTTTGTAGAGAATTTGTGGGTAGTGAATGTGTGAAAGAAGTGAAAGAGGAGGAGGGTATTTATAGGAAATTGAGGAGGGATTTTGTATGATTAAAATAAAAGAAAAATAAAACAAATTGAGGATGAAATGGGCATGGGGGGGCGCCGGCCATGTACTTGTAAGGGGAAAGAGATTTTTTTTGATTTTTGTTAAATAAAAGATGTAATATGTAAGGTAGATGTGAAATAAAGTTATGGGAAAGGTAAAAAGTAAAGGTTATAGGTTATGGAGTGTGTAAGAGTAGGTGTAAGAAAAAGTAGAGATAAAAGAATAGTGTAGAATAGTATAGAATAGTAATGAATAGTGTAATGTAAAGTAGATATAACTAATAAAGTACCGGTAGTAAGAAAATACGCGTATAATAGCTATATCTATTATTTTTAGCTACCGAAAAATTACGAAATTAAGCTAAACTAATTCCAAAAATTTGGGGGTTTACAATGGGTCAAGGTTAGAGATTTTCAGTTTATGTAATGTATTTTCTCTCTTTTGTTACTTATCTTTTTATTGTGTGATTTGCTTCATAGTACTGGTGTAAATATCATTATATAGTTATATTTGTTTTTTTTTTATTTTTATCATTTTATCGACTTATATTGATTCAATAAGACTAACATAAGTGGTTTCTTGTGATATCATTTCAATTATGTTGCACCTCCCACCACCCCCTACCCAAAAGAATAAAAAATAAAAACAACTTTTCACCCTGTGTCCGTCCCTAAGTCCTAACAACCAAACACTACCTATACACATTATTTAATAAATTATGGAAACAGAGTGGAAAGATTAAAAATGAGGGGGGAAAAGGAAATGTAATCTTTATTGAAGGTATAGCAAAGTGAAAATAAAACGAATTTTGATATAAGACAAACGTAATCCACGGTGGAATGTTAATTTCACAATAATGTAAAGTTTAACAAAAACAAAAAAGTGAAAATGGAGATAATATTGAAAGATAGATACCATTTGTTCATTCTACTTCCTTCTCTTAATATTATGTTTATTGAAATTCAGGTTTATCTTGAATCCTCTCAATAGCTTTATTATTATTATTATTATCATATCACACAACAAAACTATATATGTTCCTCTATAAGTTGATGATCATTTCCATCATTTATTTCTAAATAAAGTGTAAGTGAGTGTTAAAAATCTCAAAATATAGATGGTATTCTTGGTCTAACAACCACATGCATCATAAAGTCAACTTTCTTAAATAAAGAAAATGTTATAAGTTATCGGGGATTCATGACTTAGTAATATGATCCATGAATATAGATGGAATTCTTGGACTAATAAACACAAGCATCATAAATCAACTTTCTTAAATAAAGAAAATGTTATGAGTTATTAGGGATTCATGACTTAGTAGTATCATGCATGAATATGCAATTAAGTATATTTTTCAATGCTATTTTTATACTTAATATAAAAATAATGGGTAAGTTTTAGTAATTAAACCTAGGGGCGTGCATGACCTATGTTCTGAACCGAACTAAAATGATCGATTTTTCAATATCGTAAATCTAAATTGGTCCATTATTAATAGTTAACCATTTTTTCGGTTAATATTTTCAGTTTTAGTTTTTTATCCATTCACGTAATGGTTAACACTAACCATATTTTTAGTTATAACCAAGAAAAAATTAAATTCTTTTGTTTCATAATTACAATAAAAAAGTTGTAAATAAACAAATCAAATAACTAAAAAACTAACATATAAAGAATATAAGTCTAATACAACATTACACAATTAAAACTTGATGTCTTCTTCTTAATCCAAATTACAACATAACAACACAATTATTAAAACATAAAAGTTCCTATTACAAAATGTTTTGAATTACAATAGATTTTAGGGTTTTATCAAGGTTCATATATATATATATAATATATTTATAAATATCAAACTAGTTAACCGCTAACCATCGGTTTTTAATGGTTACAAATTGAAAATTGAAAATTGAAAAAAAAAGTAAAAATTGTAATCCTAAACCAAAACTAACATATCAGTTAACCATATTTTTCGGATTTGTATTTTTTATTTCAGTTCAGTTTTTTGGCTTTTTTTTTTTTGTACTCTCCTAATTAAACTTGAACTTTAGCTAGGAATCTAGCCATTTCTCTGGTGCTAAGTTGATGTAGATGCATTTTCTCTCTTAAAACACACTTTTCTCTCTCTTATTTGGCAAATATATCTTTTTCTCTCTCTCTACTACTACTACTACTATTATTGCCTCTCGTCACCCCCCTCCCCCCCTTATCACGCCTCGAAAGGTACCCTAAACGTGGTAGTCCGCCACATTTAATATCAAAATTAAGAATGACTACCTTAGTCATGCGAAAGCCTTAGTATTACGTGTAAGGCGTCTAGCACGGTAATAGGAGACGCTTTTGGGAAGCATAGTTTAAGCAAGTAAAGATGAACATATAAGAATCCAGAAATAAAATATATTATATCATTAATAACCCAAGATCTATTACATGATTTCTTAGGGGCATACCCTGCTAATTCAAGGATCGTAATAGTCTTTACAACATTCAAACTACTACGTTAAAGATTTCAAAGGAATTCTAATCTAAGTCTTCAAGTAGATTTCCTCCAAAAGCTTCAATGGAAAACTTACACGGATATGGGGAGGTCCCAAGCACAAAAATAGGTGTTCCTAAGAATACAAATACCTATAGGGGTGTAAGCTTATGGGCTTAGTGAGTAAATCCCAAAAATTCATACTCAAAGTAAATTATCAATCAAGTTTATTAGTCAAGTAAATGAAATGCAACAATACATGAGCATACAAGATATATGACTTTCCGAGAATCATATGTTAAATGAATTATGCCTTCATTCAGGGTTTGGGTATTCAGGCCAATTACGGCCACAACTTTTAAAACATTTTGTAGTTCCTACAGGATCCTATACCATAAAATTGTAGTATTTACAGCTCCTATAGCCACAATTTACATAGTTCTTACTGGCTTCTACGCCACTTACATGTATACGGTTATGTTACCACACTATTATACATTGTCCCACCAATTGTATAGTAGTTAATGCAATGTGATCAACATATGAAGTGCATGAATAATTTCTTAATTAAAGTCTAGTAGTTATATTTAACTTCTTTCAAGTGAGCAACCAATTTCAAACGCTCCAAGATATTAATGTACATATAACTTTATTACAAACAAATCGAGTTTCGATATACTTAATATTCTTTCAACATATTATCATATAACTTCCATTTGATTTTTACCTAAATTCTAGTGCAACTAATTTTTACAAGCACAATCAAAAGTATGAAAAATAAGGGAAATAAACTCACTCAGCTATGATGACACCTTTCTTGAATGGATGAGTCGTTTGAGATTTCCACTAATCGTAGTAATCTTCGAGGTATGAACAATCCTCCTCGAGATTATCTAATTAAGAAGAATACCAAAAATGAGTATTCCATAAGTTTCTCTTCTTGAAGATTCTAAATTTTTCTAAAAATCGTGGTAAAATCATATAAGAGGAAATTCCAACTTAGAATGGTCATAACTTGCTCATTTTAACTCGAAATTTCGCAAATAATATATCGTTTTCTATCTACTCGAAAAGATCTACACATTTCTAAACTTATTTCCAACAAAGTAAATCGTTTGGGTTCCAAAAAAGCAGCGACCAGATTCTCCACGAATTTGCAAAAACTTGAGTTCCTCTTTTTAAATAAAGTTCACTTGAAGAGTAAATTTTCCAAATATTTTATAAGTTTTTGAAAGGTATATACATATATGTAATTATTCATAACAAATGTATGAAGTAAATGAAGTTGTCTCAATTTATGAAGAAGTAAAGTTTTGAAAGGTTTTGAACTTGAGAATTTTGAAGTGTTCATTCTACTTTGAAAAAATTGTGAGTTATTTTGAAATAAGTATTTCTTTCTCTAAATCCAATTGCTTGTAATTGCTTTAAAATTATCTTAAGTTGTTTATGATGAGTGTTTCTTTTCTTTTCTTAAATCTTATTTTCATAATCTTCTTAATTTCTTAAGGAATGATTTTTATTTTCTAGACTTAGTTTCCAACACTTTTTGGAAGTATTTGACACTTCTACATTTAGGAAAAAAAAATGACTTCTTGAGATCATCTTATTTTGATGAAAAGGAATTTCTATTATATGAAGAAAAGATGAAGTTGCTTTGAAAAATCCTTGTTTTCTTAAAAATCCTTTTTATGTATGTTTATAAGAATCTATTAGGAACTCCTCTAAGTTTGTTTTAAGAAAATAGCTTCTTAGTTCTTTAGAAAAACATTAACTACTTGTTTTTGTTTCTAGAAAAGAATCTTTATCTTTAAGAAAATATTTCTTCACTTGTTTTGTTGAGACAAAACCATTATGTTCATGCATGAATATGAGTCATAAGTTATGAAAACATAAAGGAACATAATACTTGAAAGAATAAGCTATTAAGAAAATAAATCAAGTATTGGGACCTTAGCTTCATCAAGGTACTCTGGGACTAAGAAAAGACTAGTCCCTAAAAGAAAAGAAAATGTTTTGACTTGATGAGGACAAGTCTAAGACTAGAAAGACTAGTCTTAAAAACAACTTGAAATTAAATGAATAGCAAAAAAGTAAATAAATTGCAAAACAATGAGCTTATATGCTCTAAATATTATATATAGCTATATAGATATATTAGATAGTAATGAACATAAAAGAACATAAAGGAGTTTGAGATTATGAACAAAAATAAAGTATGAACCTATTGTTACTTTCTTAACCTTCATGGTTTTAGAAAACACACACTAAGTTCATACTAAGTAGATGAACATAGGAATTTCTTGAAGAAAGTGTACCTAAAAGAGATGAACTAAAGAGAGCTTCTTGGAAGAGAATTCTTGAGAGATTTTGAGAGAGTAACTTTAGAAATGAAGAAGTGTGAAAGAAGTGAAGGTATGAGGGGTATTTATAGGAAAATGTGGGAGATAATTTGTGTTAATTAAATAAATGAAAAAAAAAAATTGGGCACAATAGGGGGGTAGCCAGCGTGAAAAGAGAGAGATGTGAGAGAGTGAAATTTATTTTTTTGTCTTTTGATAATTAAAAGTAAGAAATGAGAGATGTGAAGTTGTATTGGAAATGAAAATGTATAAAAAAAATAGGTATACGGGTTGTAAGAGTAGGTTGTAAAAAAAAAGTAGAGATAGATGAATAGTGTAGAATAGTAGAAAATAGTATATGTAAAAGTAGACATGACAATTAAATGCCGGTAGTAAGAAAATACGCGTATAAATGCGATATTTGATATTTTTAGCTACTGAAAAATTATGAAATTGATATTTTTGAAAATCTTATATTTTTACAAGTCTAACGATATATTCGGAATATTTTTCCTATTCCAAGCTCCGGGACATGTTTTTCGAGAAATATGTCCGATCGGGTTCTAAGGACACTCGAATTTTGCAAAACTGATATTTTTATACAACCTATAGTTATTACGAACCATTATAGCTAATTATTCCCAATTCGTTTTCTAGGGCTAGAGAAAATGGTAATGCCGAACTTAAGCGGTTACGATAAACTAGGGTTTTGTTGATCCTGGAAAATCTGGTTGACTTCCGATTAGGGTTTCAACTGTAATTCGAATCCAAAGTTTCGGGGATTTACACCCCTAATTGTCCCTGAGGCACGAAAATAAAAAGCTAATGAATCATCAAGCAATCAAAACTCAAACGAACAAACCAATCTACCATTAAGTCATGCTAAGTTAAATCACCAACGCAGTCACTGTTTACAAACCAAAAAGCTTTTTCTCTCTAGGACACTCCCATAATTGCTTTAAGTTCACCTTTAACCTCCTCTTAGACAATACATTGAGCCTTCACCCCAAACTGATCATATCGAAGGCCCAAACTTTAACCACAAAACCTATAGGTTGAGTCAACTTACACCACAATCATAGATACGCTTAATGCAAACTTTAAAATTTTAGGTATTTTTATGGTACAAAATTTATTTTAGGTACGACTTTATTAGAAAGCAAAAAGTTTAGGTACCACCAATGAAATTTACTCAAAAAATAAAATTACTTATCATTGTTTTGTTTTGTTTTGTTGAATGGTTTATGTAGATGGTTCATTTGTGCTCTTCTTTTATCTCTAAAATATACAAAACATTGGCATATATCTTATGGAGAAATTTTATTTAAATGGAAGTAAACTAACTTTTTTTTAATATTTGGTGAATCAAGGTGGATTATATTAATAACACTTGATACATAGTCTTTCACAGACTAAAGGAGTATAAATTAATTGAATAACCTATAAGCTAACACATGAACATCACGAATGCCAGTTTTTGGATCACGATCAAATTCCCTTATATCCACAAAACTACTTATCTTCTTATGCAACAAATTCAAATTATCATCTAGTGGAGGAAAAGCTTGCCAATCATTTCAGTGATAGTACATTATTCAAGCTTGTTGATAGGCTTTCTTGAGTTTTATAATGAGTAAATTACACTACAAGATCATAACGTTTCAAGGTAAGTTTATTTGAAGTACAATGTTTCGAGTAGTTCATTTAAGGTCACAACATTTAGAGAAGTGGGTTAATTATGGTCACTATTGATATGTGTCAACAGGAGAAAAATTTAATTAAAACCCAAAAGATTCACCATATTGGGACACGTGTCAATAATGACCTCAATTGACCTATTTCTCTAAACGTTGTGACTCAGATAAACCATTCGAAACGTTTTGATTTCAAATGAATTTATTCTCAAAAGTTGTGACATTATAGTGTAATTTTCTTGTTTTATAATATTATGTAATATTTAAATATACAAATTTACAAGTCTTATCAATTAGTTCTAGTGGAATTGTCATGCCCTAAACCTAAGATTAGGCATGCACAGCCCACCACGTGCAATATCGAAGCATTACATGGAAGGCTTCAGTTAAAAAAAATAACGTTCATGTCAATTGTTTGTTTAAATGTACCTTAAACACATTTACAAAAGCTACTCGTTAAGAGTAGAACTAAACACCCACACACACACACACATCACATATTCACTATTACATCATTTATATCATCTAGGTTGATACTTTAAAAGATTTCAAAGATTTTGTTGTCTCAAAACATGAAGTTAAACTTAATACATAATATTACAAACTAAAGGCTTATGAGAAGCCTTTAAAAAATTTACATGAACATAGATAAGTCTTGATTAAGTCTTCAAGTAAAGAAAATTTACATCATTTTGGAAAAAACATTTTCCTAGTCTATTACAAAAACATCTGTAGAAATATATGAGAATGAAATGAATTTCTATATTTTTCTCACATCTTATGAATCACAAGGTACACATATATATACACATATGGCCCTAGCTGTATAAAGAAAAAAACAAAAAAGGAAACCTAATTAAGAGGAAAATCTTCCTCTAAAAAGGAAAACGCAATAAATTAAAAATTTGAACACAATAAATGAAAATTTTGATTAGAATCATAAGTTCAAAATCATAAATACAAAAATAAACTACTTCCTAAAAAACTAAGGAACATATTTCCACACTCTCCCTCAAGTTGGGTTGTATATGTTGAACATTCCCAACTTGCTGCTTAGTTCCTCAAAGTTGATTCTTAAAGAGGCTTTGTAAGAATGTCTGCAATCTGAGACCTTATAGGAACATAGATTAGCTACATAACGTCATTCTCAATCTTCTCTGTGATAAAGTGACGATCTATCTCGATGTGTTTTGCTCTATAATGATGGATAGGATTCTTAGCAATGCTTATGGTAGCTTGATTGTCACATAGTATCTTGATAGACCATTGTTTGTTTACTCTGAATCATCAAGTAATCTCTGTATCCACATACCTTAACAAATTCCTAGTGCAAGTGCTCGAAATTCGGCTTTTGCACTACTTCTTGAGACTATTGATTATTTCTTGCTTCTCCATATTACAAGATTTCCCCACACATAGGAGCACTAACCGGAAGTAGATCGTTGTTTGTTAGTAAGTTTCTGCTCAGTTAGCATCTGAGAAAACTTCAACTTCTCTATTAGAGTTCTTTTTGAATAATAATCCTTTACTAGGTGTCATTTTGAGATACCTTAAAATCCTATACACGGCTTCCATGTGTTCTTCTGTTGGATTGTTCATGAATTGGTTAACAACATTGACATAAAATCTAATGTCTGGCTGAGTATGAGAAAGGTAAATTAGGCGAGCAACAAGTCTTTCGATATCTCCCCCTATCCATTGGATCACTTCCTTCTTTTTTCCCTATCTTCTTAGTTGGATCCATAGGTGTGTCAACAAGTTTATACCCAAGCATGCATGTCTCTTTTAGAAGATCTAGAATATATTTCTTTAAGAGATAAATATTCCTTGCTTTGACTAGCCACTTCCATTCCAAGAAAATATTTCAAATAACCAAGGTCCTTGATTTCAAATTCCCTAGCTAAATACTTCTTTAAATTCAATAATTCATCATCATAGTCTTCGTCAAAATGATGTCATCTACATAAACAATGAGAATGACAGTTTTCTTGTCTTGGGAAAACTTCACGAATAATGTATGATCTAATTGGCACTGAGTGTATCCATTACTGCTTAAAGACTTTGTAAATTTACCAAACCAAGCACGGGGATTATTTTAGGCCATATAGAGATTTTTGAAGTTTACATACCTTATTTCTATCAGATAGTTTACTAGCCTGGAGGAATCTCCATGTACACTTCTTTGTCCAAGTCATCATTTAGAAACGCATTTTTCACATCCAATTGGAGTAGAGGCTAGTCGTTTGCTTCTAGAGAAGAAGTACTTGAATTGTGTTGAGTTTAGCCACTGGTGCAAAAGTCTCTTAGTAGTCTATCCTATAAGACTGAGTGAACCCCTTTGCAACCAAGTGAGCCTTAAATCTCTCAATGCTCCTATTAGCTTTATGTTTAACTGTAAAAATCCACTTGCAGCCTGCTAGTTCTTTCCATGAGGAAGGTTTGAGATTGTCCAAGTGCTATTCTTTTCTAAGGCATTGATTTCTTCATTCATAGCCTTTCTCCAATTTGGATGTTTAAGTGCTTCCTGAATGGAATATGGGATCTGCACATTATCAAGGGTGGAGACAAAAGCCTGATAGGACTTTGATAGTCTTTTATATGTCACAAATTGGAGATTGGATGCTGAGTGCAGCTTCTGACTCCTTTTTAGTGTGCAATCGGGAGATCTAGATCATCAATCATAGGACCAATGGGACTAGGGTCAAAAGAATTATTACAGGTGAATTTATGAAGAAATTGAATTTAGTTCAAACTTCTAAGACTGAAGAGGAATTGAGTGCTCTATATTCAGATCCTTGCTTACAAGCTGTGGAAACATACTTTGAATGGGATTTTGGATGTTGTTTTCATGATTTTTAAATTGAAGATTGGTTTTGATATGTGAAGGTGTTTGTTGACTTTCAGAAGTTAAATTTTGGTGAGAAGAGGATTCATGTTGTGAATTTCGGTGAAGTGATGATTCACATTGATTTTGGGAATTGCCATGACCAATAGTTTTAAATTGAGAAGAAGGTTGCAATGCCACTATAAGGTCAAGGTCAACTCATTATTATCTAAAGGATCAATAAAGTTCCAAATATGATGTTCTCTTACATTCTCCCCTGAATATCGGATTTAGGATAAAAGGATTGACATTCAAAGAATGTTAATTCCATGGAATTATACATCTTCCTTTGTGACTGGTGAGTAGCATTTATACCTTTTTTGATGTGAAAGGTACCCTAAAAAGATACATTTTATGTATTTCAGATCTAATTTGCTACGGTGTTGGGCATGAATGTGAACAAAAACTAAGCACCCAAATATCCTAGTAGGTAATGAAGAAATGGTTTTAGTGTTTGGGAAGGTCTGTTTTAGGACTTAGAAAGTGTTTGGAAGTTTAAGATTCTAGAAGGCATTCTATTGATGAGATATGTGGCTGTAAGGATAACTTCCCCCAAAAAATGTTTTGGCACATGAGTTGCCAACATAAGACAACGTGTAACCTCTAGTAAGTGTCTATTTTTCCTTTCTGCAATCTTGTTTTGTTGGGGTGTATCAACACAAGAGCTTAAGTGAACAATACCTTCTTTCAATAGGTAGTTACCTAAGGTAGATTTGAAATAATCTTTGGCATTATCAGTTTTGAGGACCTGGATTTTTGTTTGAAATTGGGTTTGTATCGTTGTATGGAAATTTTGGATGATTTGGCTAACCTCTGATTTTTCTTTCATTAGGAAAGTCCAAGTAAGTCTTGTGTGATCATCTATAAAAAATACAAACCACCTAACCCGTGTTATATTCTTTATCCTACATGGACCCCAAAAATCACTATGGATAATGGAAAATGGATGTGAAGGTGTGTATGATAACCTATAAAAGGAAGTTCGAGTGTGTTTGGCATGTTGACATATTTCACAACTCAAAGATTTTGAATTTTTATTATTGGACAAGGAAGGAAATAACTTTTCAAGATACAAAAAATTTGGAAGACCAAGACGATAATGCCATAACATTATTTCACTATCTTTATTGACACTTGAACTAGGCTTACTACAAAAGGAAATACAACTTGCATTTTGGTTTTGATCTTGAAGAGTAGTACCCTTCAAATATAGAGTCTAGAGTCTCTTTAGCACTGCTAATGATCTTCCCCTAATCCAATACCTGAAATTCACACAAGTTGTGACAGAATTTAACAATACAATTATTGTCTCAAGTCAATTTACTTATTGATAGTAAATTGTAATCTAAATTAGGGACATAAAGAATGGATTTTAAAATAAGGTCCTTTGTAACCAAAACTGAGCCAATTCCTACCACTTTAGACAAATACCCATCTGTTATATGAATAGTTGAGTTTTGATCACATTGCCTATACTAAGAAAAAATGTTAACATCTCTTAAAATATGATCTCATGCCCCATAATCAATAATCCATGGTCTTGTCTATCCTTTATTAATTGTAAGGGCATTTAAGTGTTTATCTTTCTATGCTAACAATTTGCTCCCGAGTTAGAACTAACTTTTGAGAAGAGTTATCAGAGAACCTTAAGTTGTTTCTTAGTACACAGACTAAAATCACAGTTTGCATGAAGTTGAAGATTAGAGTTTGATGGGAAAAAAAATACCTTATCCATGAGTAGATTTAAGATATCTGAGGACATGAATAGCCACTGCACAATTCCATGACAAGGTTGGTGCATAAATTGAGAGAGGATATGAATCGAGCAACGTATTTCTAGTCAAGTGATTGTCAAATAGATGAGTTAGACAACAAGACACCAATAAGTACCTAGATTATCAAGTAGGATGCTATTGTCTAAGGCTAGTTTGTGATTTTGTTCCATGGAAAAAGACAAAGTTTTGTGACCAAGGAGACCGACCTCTTGCAAAATATCTAATGCATGTTTGCATAGAGATAAGACTATGTCATCAAGAGAGGTAGCCACCTCTAGCCAAAGAAAGTATTTTAGAGGACCAAGGTCTTTGATGTAGAACCAAGCATCTAGATAATCATTAAGTGCTTTAGTATGTGTACTGTTGTTGCTAGCAATAATAACATCATCTACATATATAAGCAACACAGTGAAGGAAGAACTGTTGCAATGGACGGAGAGAGAGATATCTGCTTTTGATTGAGTAAACCCAAATTGAATAATAGCATTAGAAAATTTAGTAAAACCATTAGTGTGCTACCTGCTTCAAACCATAAAGGGATTTGCGAAGAAGAAAAACACGATTGTCATCAGAAGACAAATATCCAAGTAGTGGTGTAATGTACACCTCCTTATCTAGGTCCCCATGCAAGAAAGCATTGTGAACATCAAGTTGGTGTAACTCCCATGATTTGATTGCTACTATTGCCAATAAATTTCAACAGTGGTAAGTTTTGCCACTAGGCAAAAGTTTTAGTATAGTTGAGCCCTTCATCTTGTGTGTAACCTTTAGCTACCAAGCGAGCTTTGTATTGCTAAATTGATCCATCAGAGTGGCACTTGATCTTGTAACTCATCTGGAACCAATGGGTTTCTTTCCAGGCGGTAAAGGCTCTAAAGTCCATGTATGATTTTGTTCAAGTGCCTCTAATTCTTTTTGCTTTGCCTCTCGCCAATGAGCACCTTAATGGCCCAGGTATAGGATTTTGGCTCATCATGTTGAGTGATGGCTGCCAAAAAACTAACATGTGAAGGAGTAAATTTAGAATATGAAATAAATGTGATAATGGGTAAGATGTACCTAAGAATACATGATTAGAAGAAGTGAAATGAGATGTATGTGGTATTGGCAACTCAACATAAAAGTCATGGAAGTGAGATGATAATTTTGTAGAGTGCAAAGTGTGCGTGGTACGTAGGATAGGAGGTGGAAAGGTATTGGAAGTGGTAAGTGTGTCTAAAGGTAAAGATAGCTTATTAAGATTAGTAGCAATAGTATAATCTGTGTTTGAAGAAGGTAGGTCTATGTGATAAGTGGTAGTACTTGGTGAGGCTTTAAGAGTTGTGAAGTCTTGGTCAAGAACAAGCAATATAGGTACATCGATGGATTAAAGAAGATGAATGTGGTAAGATTATTGTTGTGGTAAGTAAAAGTTTGTTCATACATAACATCTCTGGAGATCAAAAATTTGTGTGTATGTAAGTCATAGACCATGTATCCCTTTCGACCGTTAAGATATCAATAAAGAGACATGCTATGGCATATTTAGAAAATTTGTCTTTTGATCAAGGAAACAATGCACAACAAAGGCATCCAAACACAAGAACATGTGAGTAATTGGGTTTGCAAGAAAACAAAGCTCTCATGGGCTCTGGATAACCAAAAAAGAGTAGGAGTATAATTAATAAGATATACAGCTATAAGAATGCATTTCCCCTAAAACTCAATGGGTAAATTTGCTTGGAATCGTAAGGTTCGTGCAGCTTCAAAAATATGTTTGTGTTTACGTTCTATAACTCCATTTTGTTAGGGTATAGAAACATAAGAAAATTGAGTTAAAATCCAATGTTTTTAACAATATAAGTGAAGGTTATCACTTGTAAATTCAGTTCCATTGTCGCTACAAATTGTCTTAACTATTTTTTCAAATTAATAAACTGTCATAGCCATGAAAGAAACCAACCTAGTATAAACTTATAATTTTTTTTTACATCAAATAAACCCATGTACTTCTAGTGTAATCATATACAATATTTAAAAAATAATGAGCTTCGAATAAATATGGAGTTTGACATGGCCCCTAAAAATCACAATGAATTAACTCAAAAGGTCCATGTTTGATGGTACTAACAAGGAAAGAAGGTCGAGCTTGTTTAACTCGATGACAAGAGTCACAACACTTATTAAAAAACTTAAAAGAAAATGGACCTAAATCCCTAATGAGAGACAACCTTTCAGAAGACAAATATCTAAGACATTTATGCCATAGAGTAATATGCAAATAAGAGGTAATGCTGGTTGTTGTTACATGTTACAAGAATTTTGAGAGCTCAAAAATAATAAAGACCATCTCACAATTCACCCATTCTAATAAGTGTCATCGTGGGCTGGTCCTGTAAAACACAAACGAAGGGAAAAAATGAGCCATGCAATTTAACATTTTAGTTAATTTGTTGACGAATTTTAGATTGCAAGAAAATGATGGTATCTAAAGGACATCTTTTAAAGTAATGAGAGAGGTAATAGAAACATCTCTTGTGACTTTGTAGACTCAAAAGATCTATTGGAATTTTAATTAGCATGAAATGAGGCACAGTTGAATGTAAAGACATGAAAATTCCTTGAAATGTCATATGGTCAAAGGCACTGGAATCCAAGACTCATTCATTTTCATTATTGGATAGAAAAATTGCATTACTCGCAAAGTTAGATGTAGAGGCATGACTCTTTTCAAGGTTAAGGATGGATATGAGTTAGGCATATGGTTCATTCGTCAATCCAGCAATGGGAACAATATTGTTACCCTTAGTTTTCTCCATGTGTTACACATTATTAGCTGTCTTTGGTTTTGAGAATTTCTTCCGTTTGTCCCACCACTTTGGATAGCCATGTAGCTCAAAGCAAGTTTCTTTCATGTGGCTCGTCTTTTTGCAATGGTCACAAAACAGTTTGGAGAGATTACGATTGTCATACTCCCACAAGATACCCTAGGAGTATTGATGCATCATGTAACAAACTGGTGTCATAAATATTTGTATTTAACAATTGAGCTTCGGAAAGGCACATGAGTTTATATTACTAGAATGCCCCATGGCATAGACATTTATAACAAGATTAAAGGTTATTTAAATAAGAAATACATCGCATACATATAATTCACAAACAAAAATAGCATTGCATAATTCTTATATTAAATCTTAACTATTACATCAAAATATAGTTTTGTCTTTGAATTGTTCTTTACACAAAACACTATTCTATTTTCTTAGTCCAAGTCTTGGCTTCCTTGCTAACCCATATATGCACCACTGTTGGATGTGGATAAACTCTATTGATCCCTATAAACAAATAAGTCTATAAGAGTATGAGCAAACTACAACTCAGTGAATAAATAAGTCTTAACACTATACAGCAATGTCAAGTAAGCTTAATTAATAAACACATACAATGCAATAATCAACCGTATGAAAGATGCATAGTTTGGAATACTGGAGTCTAAAGCAATAGAGATTTACGCCCTATCTTGACAGTTAAAGACCAGAATAATTCATGCAAATGAGAGACAAAGAACTAAGGAAAGAGAATTTCTTTTTAGACTTACTTATTATTTATATATACATATAAGTAATATAATCTCAACTTCACCTTAAAACTCAAAAACCCCACTGAGTATTGGCTACCTCCATGTCAACTCTCTCAAACAACGTCTTTCGGTGCCTAGTTAGATTTTGGAGGGCTGATAGCTTAAGGGTAACCTCAACCAGATTCACTGAATATAACTCACATTACTGTAGGGATGCTAATATGTGACATGGACACCATGCAAATGCAAGTTATGCTATCGTGCAATATATTTCCATTAGATTATTAGTTGAACATGATTAAATCTTTTTATTCAGTGATCATCTAAGTCTTAGACAGTTGTCGATATACCCTTCACAATACGTACTTCACACCATTGGCTATCACTTTTAATATTATAGTTTGTCATTCATTCAATCACCATACATCGTGCATTGTTCTTATCCCCATTGTCACACCCTCATAGATTACCTTAGAAGTATTGGTATATCATGTATCAATTTAGAGTCACAAACACTGGTATTAAACCATTGAGGCTCCCAGAGAGGCACATGAACATCGAACCTATAGAATACTTTATGGCGTAGACAGTTATACAGGACCTAAGATTGTTTGGAATAAGATAAATTGCATATATATATAAGGTATAAATAAGAATTACATTACTTAGAACTTACATTAAGTTCCTAAATATTACATCAAGTTCCCAACTATTACATCATAACTTTTTTTAGCTATCAATCTCTAAAGACTTCTTCACTTAAGCTTCAAATATCTCTCCAACCCATATCTATTCTTCATATTCCTTTTTTTCTAGCTTCTATCTTGAATTTTCAAACAATCCTTTTGATTCCTGAAATCAAACAATCTATAGGATTGTGAGCACAACTTAGCTCTAACTCATTTCAAACAAACAAGTAAGTTTGATTATCAACATATGCAATGCAATACTCAACAATATAGAAATGCATAGCTTGGATGACTAGAATCCAAATTAATAGAGACTTACACCTCTCTTAGGGTTGAAAGACCAGCTTAAATAATTCACACCTAGGGGAAACTGAGAACTAAGAAGGAGATATCCTTTTCAAACTCATTTCTTATTTATATAAGTACATATACGAAACATAATCTCAACTTTATATTAGAACCTCAAAACTCTCAAAGTATAAAAGACTACAGCAAATTCCAATTCAAGCGATGTCCTTCAATGCTTACTTAGTTTCTGTTGGGCTAACAACCCTATGGTAACTTTAACCAGATTCACTTAACTAGCGAAATCATTACCATGTAATCGGAATATTAATATATGACATGAATACCACACAAATGCAAGTTATGTTGTTGTGCAATGCATGTCCACTTTATTTAACGATCAATTAAGATTTAAGTCAGATTACTTGGTGACTAACCAATTTCCAAACAATCAACAATATACATTGCACAATCATTATCAAGAAAATAGTTACCACTTTTTAATATTAAAGTTTATCATTCATCAAAACACCACACATCATGCACTATTCATATCCCATGCATAAATCAGTTGTAGTGTAGTTAATCCTTGTGCTATTATTTCACACATACAAATTATGTGAGAAAATCATAGTTACTCACCTATTATCAGGCTAAGTCACATTAATCTTATAGTAAATCCAAAGATTGATCTATTTGTTTCTTCTATGAAAAAGAATAATAATCACTCATGACCCTTCTTAGTATATATGTACTTTATTAAATTTTAATATTCAAACTCACTTTTAGTTCATTAACATACACTTGATTGAAACATAGATTGATATTAAAACCTATTTGTTCAAACACCAAGTAGAAACCATGCCATGGCTGCAAAAATCACCCCGCCAAGATATGGACAATTTTCCATTGTCTGTCAAATTATTTCTTTTCTTTTATTGATAAATTATTCACTATATAAACATTATCATTTATTTTTCACTTTCAAGTTTTAAATAAATTATTAACCTTTAGGAAAATACTTATTTATCTTAGTAAACGTCATTTGAAACAACATACTCCTTTTTATTATTTAAAGTCTAACATACTACAATTATATCTAAGCCATGTATATATTAAGTTTATATTAACTTAACTTGACCACTTAATCCAATTATTAAAGCATACCTAATTATCTCACTAAATTATCATCATGTATCTATTAGGACCTTAATTAATCTAAGCAATCTATTTCATATCAATTTCATTTTATCTTCTTATAGTTTATCAAGGTAAATTAAACTTAAATCTGTTAACTAGTCCACTTGATATTCAAAAGCCATAAGGGATTTAATTTAGTTACTAAGTTATATTCACTTATTTTACTAAAACATTGTTATATATCCTATAAGATCTTAATTAGTCTAATTCATTTTAGTTCACTAAGTTTGTTAAGTTGGACTTAGATTCAACCAAGTTCATTTTATAAGCTTAAGTTCCATGTTAATCCAAATTAGTTACTAAACCTATTAATTCACTTAACACGATCCTAATTATTCAAGTAATAACATATGATCAAAGGAGATCATGCCCCTTGTCATGGGCTGTGATCTAGGCCGTTATGTTCGAAATTATTTGCTCAGAGGAGATCATAGGCTACATGATGCCCATGATGAATAGGGCATCAGAGTTACGTCTTTTTCTATTTGCTTTACCTTAATTTTATCAACTTGTAAGCATCTTACTTCAAATAAAACGTCATAAAAAAACATACATACATACTTATATCCATAGTTTATAACATTTATATACGTATTGTTACTTCATATTTCATCAAAATATTTCATGAATCATCTATCCTACTCATGTCTAAACATGTACTTAGGGTTTTAGTTACCTGTTCATATATTTATTGTTTACTAATTGTATCACAAACCCCACTTATATCAAGCATTTAGTAATCATATACGTGCATATATAATCAACAAATCAAAGAAAACAACTAACTTACTTTTTTAGTAAACAAAAGCTACTCAATCTTCTTTGCTACTCCTATTTTCTTGTTGATGAAGCTACTCTAAGCTTATTTTCCATCTTTTATCTTATTTTTCATCCTTTATTTCTTCTTTAGTTTTTTTAACTTTAGATTTTTGGGTTGATTTTTGACGGAAGGAAAGAGAAATGAAGAGGAGATGAAGAGAAAAAGAGAGCACAGAAAATGAAGAAGGAAAGAAAAAGAAAGTGCAGTAAAAAGGAAAAAGAAGATCAAAGAAAAGATTAGGACAAAACGATATTTAAGGATATTTATGGGTAAGTGATTTGACTTAAACCTTTCATATTATTATATTAAGTATAAAAATAACTAGAAAATAATTTAAGAGTTTATAGAATAAAAATTAAATACTTGAACTAAAAATCTAGCTTAGGAATTTAATTTGTAAAACTTTAATATTTAGTTTAGCTTTGAGCTTAAGAACTGATGTTTATAAATAAGTAGAATAATTCAAAATTTATGGAGATCTAGAAAGTGAAATTTAGACTAAAGTGTCTAAATTAGGTCTTTCCAAAACTTGGATAATTGATGGAAAATGAGTTCTAATTAAAATTGGTTGAGATGATAATGAAATTTGATTTATTGGAATGGTAGTTAAAATAATTAGAAAAATTGAAGAAAATAGAATTCAAATTTGATGGTTAGAAAGATTTAAGAAATTTGATTGATGAAATAGGTAATCGAAGAAATTAGATAAATGGAAAAGAATATTTAAAATCCATTTATAAATTTGATTATATTAGTCTATATAGTTATCTCCTATAGTTTAATTTACTTAATTTGATTAAACCATCCAAGTTTAACTCCTAAATTAAGTTGTAATCAAAGTTTAAAATTAATCATCTATTATACTAGTTAATTAAGTCATTTTTAATTTAGATAAACAAAATTTCTTTTTAACCAACAGTTGGTAACCAAAATTTCATATTAACTTTAAACTTTGTAATTCAAAAGCTTTCGATCATTTTAAGATTTATCTTTCAATTATGTTTCCATCGTGTTACTTCGATTATTTTAGGTTCAATTTTGGTATTATGTTTTACTTTTATTGAAACTTTGAGTTATTTGACAATCAATTGCATGTATACTGGGTATATCTATTTCATATATATGGTTATTATTATGTTTACTTGATATTTCTCACTACTTTTATTATTATGAATTGTAGCAAAACTCAGTATTATTTTGCAATCATTTTCATGTTTTAAGTTTATTTATTGCATTTATGATATGTTACATTGTTTTGCTCTTTTATTGCATTGATTTAGTGTTTCTGCCCATTTTCTTTTTCATGAAATATCTTGAGATTTGAGTTGTTTAGATTTAGTATCATTTCTTTAAAATAATATATTTACTCATCATTCATTTCTTTAATTTCATATTTTTGAGATTTTTAAAGTTCCATTAACTTTATATAATTGATATTTCATGCAATATAGCATATATAAAATAATAGAATTTAGTTTAGCGATTTCAACCTCCTACCACTTGATTTGAAGAAGACTCAAACTCAATAAGGATGACAGACAACTGACGAATTGATTGGACTCAACTAGACTTGTCTCTAAACTTAAGACGGCACATAACAACACAATATTGACTCATATAACACGACAAATTCAACAATGAAGGTCGTGAGCTCGCTAGTCCATCCTTATCTGAATATATATATTTGAAAATATGTTTATAAAATATACAATGTTCATATTCCTTTAATTATAAAAGATATAATGTTTTATAACTTTCATTAGCATGATCATCTTGACAAGATCGTAGTCAAGATGTCTCATTTTTGCCTTTTACATATAAATAAAAATTTTCCATATTAAATTTGCAGGATATTACTGAAAAGTTAAGGAAAGTTATATCTTGAAATATTTATTGATAACAACTCAAATTCTTAAAAACCAATTAAATTGTTCATATTTCAATATTCCTAAATCATGAAAAATCAGAAGTGATTTCTACAACTTTTCTTTAACTTTTTCCAAGATTTTTCATTATTTACTTAATGATGATTATATTCAAGTTGTATAATTCATGATGATTACACCCATACACAATCAATTATCATTGCATTTAAATCCTGTACCATTACTTTACAAACACAAATAATGTGAAAAGATTAGAATTACTTACTTATGCATCTTGTTTAATTGTTGTTGTAATCTATTGGAAGTATGTTGTCTTACTATTAAATGTTCTTCCGAATGCAGAAAAACAAGTTGTAATTGAGGAGCAATGTTTGTTTGTTTTTCATTAATTTTTTTAATGAGTCATCTCCCTTTGTATATATAGGAGAGATGCTCTGAAATACATGATATTTGTAATTCCTCAATAGTGACAGATGGCAAAAGGAGATGAAATTGTGTCTAACAACCTAGATACGTACAGAAAGATTCTAACAATTTCTAATAGAATCAGCTAACAAATTCTGCTAATAAACTTAACATATCAGCTAATAACTAACATGGCTTACTGACTTAAGCCTTTATTAATTTTTAGGCCCATCCAACATAAGCCCACTACCAGCCCAAGTATCATTTTCCTTTTCCCTTGCTTTGACGACATGACCGATAGCTTGAACCCATCAGTTATCTTCTCTTCACTTCCTGTCACAAAATCCTCTTCACACACATGCGGAAACCTTAACTTCTTTACCCCGACACCATTATCCCTTCCTTCAAGAACCCTTGTCCACAAGGGTTCGTGTCTGAATCCGAGTGATAGATCTGATGCAAATTCCCATGTTGCTTCACTAATTGGCTTATTCTTCCATTTTACTAACACTTGAGTGTCCGCTGCAGGTCCACGCTTCACTAGGCGACGTTCGAGGATGGCTTCGGGTTCCCAAGTATCGAATCATGTAGAGTGGGTAGATCGGTGGTTGTTGAATACTTTCCAGGAATGAATTTCTTCAATTGCGAAACATGGAAGGTGGGATGGATAGTCGAACTCGCAGGCAGCTCCAATCTGTAAGCAACTTCTCCAATTTTATCAGTAATTTTGTATGGTCCGTAATATTTAGGACTCAATTTCTGATTTGCATGTTGCTTGATGCTTTGTTGCTTGTATGGTTGGAGTTTAACTAAGACCCACTCACCGATCCGAAAAACCCTTTCTGATCTTTTCTTATCCGCCATTAGTTTCATCCTATTTTGAGTTTACTAAGTGAAACTTTAGGGTTTGCAACGTTTTCTCTCGATCAGTTAACATCCTGTCCACCACATCATTCCTAGAATCGCCAGGCGTATAGGGTAAATGTATAGGTGGTGCGTACCCATATATTACCTCAAACGGAGTAGTTTTAGCTCTTGAGTGATAGTTGGTGTTATACCACCACTCAGCAAGAGCTAAATACTCAACCCATCTCTTAGGTTCGTCACTGGTGACGCATCTCATATAAGTCTCCAAGCACCTATTCACTACTTCTGTCTGACAATCTGATTGAGGATAGTAGGCAGAAGTAAGTCTCAATTCAACTCCCTGCAACTTAAAAAATTCACTTCAAAAATGGCTAATAAAGATTGGGTCCCTGTTGCTTACAATAGAGTTAGGAAGCCCATGTAGTTTAAACACATTGTCTAAGAATAATTTAGCCACTTGTGGAGCAGTATAAGGGTGTGCAAGGCTAATAAAATGAGCGTACTTACTGAGTCGATCAACAATTACCATGATTACATCCTTCCCATGTGATTTTGGTAATCCCTCTATAAAATCCATTGACAGATCAGTCCAATATCCATTGGGAATAGGAAGTGGCTGTAGTAACCCAGGCTGTGCCACATTCTCATATTTATGACGTTGGCAAACGCCACACTCTCTCACATATTACCTTACATCTTTTTCCATTCCCTTCCAATAATAAATGGCATGTATTCTTTTGAAAGTTGCTTGTGTGCCAGAATGCCCACCAGTGGATCCATCATGATAAAGTGAAATCAACTTCTGTCTGAGCTCCATATTAGGACCCACAACAATCTTTCCTTTTCTTCTTAACAAGCCATCTGTCATAGTGAACCTTGGGACTGTGACACCTGCATTCAGTTGCTGAATAAAATGAGCGTATGGCTTGTGTGAATCCACACTAGAGCGGATGTCTCCCACCAATTCAGTTGCTAAGTCCAGAGTATAAACCATGGACTTTAAACCTGCAAAATTAGCACGAGAAAGTGCATCAGCTACCTTGTTGGTATTACCACTTTTATATTGTATCTCGTAATCCAACCCCAGTAGTTTAGTCAACCATTTCTGTTGGCTACTAGTGGTTAATCGTTGGTCCAATAAGTATTTAAGACTTTGATGATCAGTCTTAATGATAAAATGGCGACCAATCAAATAATGTCTCCATTTTTCTACAGCTTGCACCACGACCATCATCTCCTTTTCATATATGGACAGACCCCTTTGCTTCACTCCCAAAAGCCTTACTAAGGTAAGCTATAGGGTGTCGGTCTTGCATTAAACCGCCCCTATACCTTCAGCACAAGCATCTGTCTCAATAGTGAATACCTTCGAAAAATCAGTACTTCAACACAGGAGCCCTATCAATGCCTTTTTCACTAATTCAAAAGATTTTTCAGCTTCATGATTCCAATCAAAGTTATTTTTCTTCAGTAATTGAGTAAGGGGCCTAGTCATAACTCCATAGCCTTGTATAAACCTTCGATAGTAACCTGCTAGTCCCAAAAACCCTCTTAACTGTCTTACATTGACTGGTCTTTTCCATCCTTGCACTGCCTCAACCTTCTTAGGGTCATGTAGTTACCCTATGTATTGAAATCACATGCCCCAAGTACTCAATGTGAGTAACCCCAAACACACACTTACTACGTTTCAAGTATAATGTCTCTTTTCTCAGAATTTCCAGAACCACTCTCAAATGCTTAGCATGCTCTTCTAAATTATACTATACACCAATATGTCATCAAAAAATACCAGTACAAACTTCCTTAGATATTACGAAACAAGTCATTCATCAAATTTTGGAAAGTAGAAGGAGCATTGGTTAAGCCAAAAGGCATAACCATGAATTCATAGTGGCCAGCATGGGTCTTAAAAGCAGTTTTGTAAACATCCCTTGGATCCATCAAAATTTGATGATATCCGGACCTCAAATCCAATTTACTAAAGTAACAACTACCAAATAACTCATCAAACAAATCATCAATTAAAGGTATAGGGTATCTTTCACTGTCAGTTTGTTGAGTTCGCGGTAGTCCACACACATCCTCCACGAGTTATCTTTTTTCTTCACTAGAACCACTGGTGAAGAGAAAGAACTATGGCTGGGTCTGATGGTACCTTATTCTAACATCTCTTTGACCATACTCTCCAACACATTTTTCTGAATAGTGGAATATCTGTATGGCCTGAGATTGACCGGCTATGCACCTTCAAACAGTTGAATTATGTGCTCATGCCCCCTGGAAGGTGGTAGTGAATGTGGTGATTCAAAGAGGTCATGGAACTCTTCTAATAAATCCATTATGCATGGCTGAATGGACTTAAACTGTGGTTATCAAATCATTCTGTTTCGTGACCACCACCCAACACTGAAGATCAATTGGAGATTTGTCCTTGGTGAGTAATTTACCAAGATTTTCTCCATCGATAACCTTCAAAGGATCTCTCATCCTTGTAATTTGTAGGGCTTACCATTATAAGTAAATGCCATGGTAAGCTCACAAAAATCCACACAATATTACCCAATTGTCTTAACCAAGGTATCCCCAACACAATATCCTCCCCATCCAAAGGTAAAACATGAAATTTAATTCAAATGTATACCCCTGTATAACCAAGCTAAGTTGCTGTATGAACCCCTTAGTTAGCATAGGAGTCCCATCTGCCAATGCCACCTTCACAGCTTTATCATTCTCAACTTTACAATTCAACCCCTTAGCTGCTCTTTCATCCAAAAAATTCAAAGAACTCCCAGAATCAACAAATACCCCCAACTTCCTCTTCTTGTAGTAAGCCAACAACCTCATCATATCCACTTCTTTACCATGATTAACAGCACTTAACGTTAGCTTTGATAACTCACCCTCTAAAGCTGGTACATCCTCACTGTCTTCCCCTAATAAACCCTCCTCCTCGTCATCTACTAATATCATTCTCAGGGGCTTGCTTTTACAACGATGGCCTAGTCCAAATGCCTCATCACACCGGAAGCATTGTCTTTTTCTCCTCTTCTCCTCCAACTCCTCTGGTGTTAGCCTCCTTGATTTGCGATTGTTGTTCGCACTACTGGATAAAAGTAGGGGTGACTAGTGGGTTTGAGGAAAGGTTGAGTGTTTGGGTTTGGTAGTGTTTTGGTTAGTGTATGTGTTCTGGCTAGTGTGTATGTTTTTGGGATAGTTTAATGGTTTAATGGATGAGGTGTAGTTTACAGCAGTGGTAGTGTTGCTGAAATATGTGGTTCGTGGTAGTTTCTAGGGAAATTTGGTGGCTTCCAACGTGCTTTCTTGGAGTTTGGCCAAGGTATAAGCATGTTGTAAGGTTTGTGGTTGAAACATTCTTACTGGATATTGTATTTCAGGTTTTAGGCCACTTAAGAAACAGCTTATCTTATAACCTTCAGTTAAATGAACCAAGGTTGTTAGGTATTCAAAGTCCACCCAATACTCTTCCAAGGTTCCTTTCTGATTTAATTCCTTTAAGGAGGCCATAGGATCTTCAAACATTCCCGTACTAAACCTGTGCTGTAAACCAATAACCAAATCTTCCCAACTGATTGGGTTAGGATGTATCCAGTTTTGAACAAAAGCATGATACCAGTGTAAAGCCATTTCCTCAAAATGCATAGCTGCTATCTTAACTCTTAAAGCTACCGGGGTATCATTTAATTCAAAAAAATGCTCAGCTTTAATCAACCAGGATTTAAGATCATCACCTTTAAAAGTTGGAAATACCAGATGTGTAGCTTTAGTAGATAACTGGTGAGAAACTTCTTCCATCGCAAATGGACTGGATGTTATGGTTTTTGCCTTCTTTTGTTCTGAGTTCATCACGGATGTATCATCAGCTCCGTGCATACCAGTACTGCATTGCCCAATGTTAACGTTTTCTTGAAATTTCTTTTGCAGGTCCAGGAGTGTGCTTCCAAATCGATCCAAGGTGGCTTGCTGCTATTTGAGGATTTCGGAGAACGTCTGTGTCAACTTCTCCTCCATGGCCTTCATTGATTCCTCCATGCGTTCTACTTGTCTGGTTTTGACCATCCACCCAGAAGGGCTCTAATACCAATTGTTGTCCTACTATTAAATGTTCTTCCGAATGTAGAAAAACAAGTTGTAATTAAGGAGCAATGTCTGTTTATTTTTCATTGATTTTTTTAATGAGTCATCTCCCTTTGTATATATAGGAAAGATGCTCTGAAATACATGATATTTGTAATTCCTCAATAGTGACATATCAGCTAATAACTAACATGGCTTACTGACTTAAGCCTTTATTAATTTTTAGGCCCATCCAACATAAGCCCACTACCAGCCCAAGTATCATTTTCCTTTTCCCTTGCTTTGACCGACATGACCGACAGCTTGAACCCATCAGTTATCTTCTCTTCACTTCCTGTCACAAAATCCTCTTCACACACATGCGGAAACCCTAACTTCTTTACCCCGACACCAAAGTATAAATCTTGATTTATAGACCCTATAAGAGTAATAAACACGCATTACTAAATATATAGCTAACAAGAATTTCTATTAGTGCCTACGTATCATAGACTCATATCTTAATTTCTTTAGTTTGTTTGTCCTTCTAATGAATTATAAGCACTGTGAATATGGTGGTTTTCACTAGCCGATTAGTGTACATGGGTTAAAGGGATAGCATCCCTGACAGGGTTGGTTACAACACCATAGAAAATAAAAACTAATTTAAAGATTTGAGTCCAAGAAATCTTAAGAAAAAGTAATTTTTTTTTTATTGTGGGTGAACCATGGGTGCTACATTAACCATGCTTAGTCAGGGTAAAGAATCACAATTATTTGTAAAACTTATAACTTAAATTACAGGAGCGATTTAGGCTGCAATTGAAGCTAAGGCCAAATAGCACTTCCCCTTGGTTTCCTTTAGCTTTTATTGTGGTTCTAAATCGGAGGCACATCTTGACTGTAATTTTCTTTACATTTAGAGCAAGAAACTTAGTTTATTCCATTGTACAAATGAACTTTTCTCTAATTTAAAACATATATTAAAAAGCTTGGCTAGAGAAGAACCTAACATAACTTCTTCTAACATAACTATAACTAGCAATTTATTAATTAAACTTAACTTTATTAGTTTTTCTTACAACTAGAAAGTTCAATTATGAATGCTTTGTATAGTTTTCCTCGGTCTTACTTCATGAACTGCCATGTTTATGTTCGTCAAGAAAAATTATACTTGTTTATAAGTTTCTAGCAATTATACCATAACTCTTAGACATGGTCAAAGTTACAAAGTAAGTGTGCATGTTTTTATTAGTCCCTAGCATGTTACGTTTTAGTTCATTAACTTAGTATACTTGTTAAACTTTAGTGTTTTATTTTTATAGGGTAAAATATGTGTATGCCCTAGGGTTTTTGACAGAAGAAACTCACTGAAACTTTTCAAGCAAAACTTACTTTAGTTTAGTGAATGGGTCATGTATGATTACTTTATTTCTCCTTCAAAAATACTAGAAGTAGTGTTTAAGATGTAGTTCCTTAAAGATTTCCTGATGTCGAAAGTGAAGGTTTGAAGAAATGATTTGGATTTTAGTTGTAAGTGCAAGTAAAAATGAAAATGAGGTACTTTACAGAAAAGTGATAGCAAAAGAAACTTGTGCTTTATCTAGTTTTATGTTTAATAAAAGATATTTTGTATTATTTATATTAAATTGTACTAGTAGAGCATATTTAAAATCCTTTGTATTTATCTTATGGGAGTCCAATACATGTCTAAGGTCTCTATACAAAATAATTACTAATATACTGTTTGGATGAAATTAATTATCAATTTCCAATTGCCAAATCACGTTTAAGAAACAAGATATGTAATTTTATACAAAAATCACGTAAAAGAATTGCGATTTAATGTTTGACTACGGTCGCAATATCGCGATTATTAATCGAGATATAAGTATTTTATATGAATATCGCGGTTAATAATCCCGATATTGCTCCGTACGTCAAATATATATCGCTTTTTATAGTCGCGATATGTACGTGTATACCATGTTTTAAAGACGCGATATACGTGTATTTACTGTTCACTTGTATATCTTGTGATAAAAATGCTATTTTGGTGTGGTAAATTGGTAATTATTTTCATTTTGACCTTATTTAAGGAATTAATTTCAATTAGTGTCTTAAATAAGAAATTAATTCTATCTTATGGTGATATTGTTGTCCAGCTATTGTAAATTTTCAAATTATATCTTCTTCTTTTTACAAGTATGAAAGGGGAAGGTAACATAATTTGAAAAATATCATTTCAGAATTTAATGCTGAAAATTTTATGAAAAATAGTCAAGTTTACCCTCTTTCTTGTAACTTGTGATAAAACAAATTTTGCAAGAACTTCTTGGGCAGTTTTTAAAGAAGTTTAGTGCAAGCAATGAAACTTGAATTCTATAATATGTATAAGACAACATTTTATCATATCTTATATTAATTATTGTATAGATAAAACATTAATTATTTGAAGACAATAAAATTTAGAGTTTAGATTCTAAAACTCAGTAGAATAAATTTTCTGTTAATGTTTGGTGTTCTATATTTATACAATTTACTTCTAAACTATCATTAATTATCCATAATACACTAAAGATCTAGTGGTTAACTCTACATATAAGTTAAGAAAAGCTTAAGTATTGCAACGATTACCTGTGGATTCACGATTATTATTAGATTTGCCAAAACTGCTTGTCAAGAATGCTGCTTTGTTAATAGAAGACAATTGCGATTCTACTATTAACTGTTATCACTCTTCTTGAGTTACTTGTGCATAAACACAAGATAAAGAAGGCAAGGGATCTGTATTCAATATTTGAGAACAAACCATTTTGTATTTTTCATTCAAACCCATAAAAAATTGATGCACCTTTTCTTCTTCTCTTCCAACAGTAAGTGCATTTGCTGAATTGTAGGTACAAGGTAGAATTTGTGAACAAGTGCTGAGTTCATCCCAAATGCCTTTTAGTTTGGTGTAATATGCTGTGATAGTTATCCTTTGTTGCAAGGTATTCATCATTTCAGTTTTCAATTAATGAATTCAAGAAGCATTACCTTGTGAAAATCTTTCTTCTAAATTTTTCCATTGTTCTTGTGTTGTCATAAAAAACATCACACTATCATGTACCATAGGATGAAGAGAATTGAAGATCCAAGCAAGAACCATTACATTGCATCTGATCCACGCAGACTCTTCCTTTGAGCTAGGTGATGGACAAGTAATAGATCCATCTACAAAACCAAACTTGTTTTTGGCTTGGAGTGTGTTCATCATAGCACGACGCCATGTTAGATAATTTTCTTCTTTCAAGAGATAGGTTACTAACACTATCTGTTATAGGGCAAAAATTATATGGGTTTCTATTTTGTAATTAATAGACAAAAGGAAAATAGAAAATAAAAAAAAATAGGAACACATGTTAGTTTTAGAATATTCTAGAGTTTTCTAGTCTCTTGCTAATTAGGTCTTGATATGACTATATATTCATGTATCACTTATTTTAAAAAGTAAGAAGAAAAATATTATCTCAATATTGTGTATTGGTTTTCTGCATTCGGAATTCCAATTTCTACTTGCATTCGAGTAGATTTAGCTTATATCCAAGCCAAAACCAACTTATATTCGAGTTGGATTAATTTTCTATATTTGTTCAGTGATTATTTCTTTGTTTGAATTTTCCACCACACTTCAATTGGTATCAGAGCTACATTTCACCCCAATGGCTGAAATAGATCTGAAAATTGAGGAAATGATCCAAGTAATTCAACGAGTCTTCAAGGAGCACTGGGAAGAACAAAAGCAGAGGATAAAATCAATCATGACGCCACTGCAGGAAACAATGGAGAGGCAGCAAGAACAATTAAGAGAAAACCCAAACCATCCTGATCCATAAAAACTTAACAACCCATTCGTTCAAAACCATCCAATTACCACTCTTCCACTCTCTCATCATGGCAACCACAGTGAACTACAACCCACTTCACCAACTTCTATATCCAGCACTCCTCCTCTCACCATTTTCACTCCTTACAAAAGAAACACCGGAATTCAAAAACCTTTACTACCGCTAAATCACCTATCCCTATACCAACCCAGTCTCCACTGCTTCTTCCACTCCAAACCCCACTCTCAATTCCTAACCCCAACCCTAACACACCCTAACGACCCTAATAACAAACAGAAACGCCCCATATTTCACCATCCAACAACACAGGTGATCATGGTGGAAGCAAACAGTGTCATTGTTGCTGATCTCGAAGCAGAAGCAGTAGCAAATCAGCTAACGTCACGTTTCATGGGCAAGGATAATCATATACCCATTCCGTCAAATGAGGAAAAGTTTTTTTCAAGTGGATCTAGTTCAGTAAGTGTGAAATTAAATACTGAGAAAATTGAGTCCCATAGGTCAAATTCAATAATTGGTGAGAAAACTTTTATACCCAATTTGTTAAATGGTGGTGGTTGTTTTGAGAAGGTTGGGAAGCTCCATGCTAGTAGTAGTTTTAGTATTATGTTGAGAAAGAAAAATGGGAAGAGTGAGTATGTTAGTTTGTGGAATATAATAGTTTCTATGTATGTGAAAGAGGGTGAGAGTGATGGTGCATCAGAATTGTTTGAAGAAATGCCCCAGAGGAATGTGATCTGTTGGACTGCAATTGTTTTTGAGTTAGTGCAGTCGAATAAGGCGGATGGAGTGGCTATCTTCTTTCAAAGAATGCCGTTTGAAGGGGTGGTACTGAATGAAGTCATGATGTTGGCTACACTCTCAATTAGTGCACAATTGGGTGCACCATCATTATGGGAGTGGATTCATAGCCATATATATAGATGTAGCGTGCTTAAAACAATAGCACCTAATAATGCGCTTATTGATATGTATGCGAAATCAGAGAGGGTGAGTGAGGCAAGCGGGGCTTTAGAAAGTGTGGGGCATAAGAGCATTAAGACTTGGATAACGATGGTTGTTGGATTGACGCTTAATGGAATGGATAAGAAAACCCTTGAAAGGTTCTATCAAATGGAGAAGATTAAAGAGAGGGAATTGATGGAGACAGAGAACGAATTGGTGGAGTGGAGTGTGAAAATCAAACTAAGAGGAAAGACGAGCAAGTTTAAAAAAAAGGAATTTGAAGTGAGATTTCAGGAGGGAATAGAAGAAGTTGAGAGGAGAAAGAGACTTATGGTGGTTTGTGAAGGAGAAGAGGTTGGAAGAATTAAGTAAAAAGCTTGAATTGCGTGAAGAAGAACTCAAACAGAGGGTTTATGAAGCTATTTTGAGGGAACAATGGTTGAAAGAACGGTTAGAAGGGTTTTACTTTGAAAAAAGGGAATTTGAAGAGCGGAAGCAAAATTCTCCTATCTCTTGGCTAATGGAACCATTTAAATATTATATTCTCAAGGAACCCATAAGCTTAGTTAGTTTAATTACTTCATGGAACTGCCCACTTTTGATACCTGCCAAGAAGATTGCTCTTACATTAGCGACTGGTGAATCACTTGTACTGATATCGAAGATAGGAAGATTGGAAAAATTTTTTGCTATTGCAATTGAGGCTGAGAATAGGTTACACCAATGATGGAAATGGTCTTTTTGAAATTAAACAAATTAAGGAATCGAATTCGTGAAGAAGGGTACCATCTAGATTTGAACTTTATGTTGCATGATTTAGAAGAAAAGATCAGGGAGGTGATGTTATATCCATACAGTAAAAAATCTTGATTGTTTTATCTCATGAATTTAGAACAAGGGTTATCAGTGATCAAAACAGATGACCAGAGTGGTTCTTCTTTTGCCCGCATGATCGGAAGTATTCCGATGGTCATAGATCCTATAGAGCCATAAATGCTAAGTATGGGAAACCCAGGAGCAAAGACTGTACCATTAAGTCACGAAAGCTGAGTTCAACTACTCCTAAAATGATAGGAAGGAAGCATATTCTTGTTCTTTATCAAGGTTGTGCACCAAAGGGTGAGCAAACCACCTGGATCATGCATGAATACCGTGCTACTAAGCAGGAGCTTGGTGGTACAAAACCCGGTCAAGGAGCCTATGTCCTATGTTGCTTGTTTCATAAGCCTGAGAAGAAAGTTGAAACTATGAAGTGTGAAGATGTTGATGCAAGTGACTTATCTCCTATAGCCAAGGTTTTTCTTGAGGATACAACATCGGACCTAGGCCATGATGCTGCTGCAGCTAATATACAAGTACTGAGCCCTTTTGATGATGTGCAATGGTTCAATCAAAAGTACATGACATCCGATGCTCAAGCTTCAGTTGAAAGTAGCCTCAATAGTTACATGGCCTCTGATATAGAAGACTATACCAATAAAGGAACCTGGTAGTAGTGCATCCAGTGTTAGGATATATTTCAAATTTCCAAGATTTGTTCTCTAGTGAGGTTAATTACAAAGTCTTCTTCCTTGATCGATCACTGTTGGTACACTGGAACCCCATGTGGGTTGGCCTTTTGCTAGTGACTTTGGTAATAATTTTGATGGATATCTGTTTTAGGAGTGGTGTCTGCTGCGTGAAGATTACTGGTATCCATCTAACCCTTGAGGACATGGGTTTTTGAAGGGATGAGAATTGTTATAGGGCAAAAATTATATGGGTTTCTATTTTGTAATTAATAGACAAAAGGAAAATAGAAAATAAAAAAAAATAGGAACACATGTTAGTTTTAGAATATTCTAGAGTTTTCTAGTCTCTTGCTAATTAGGTCTTGATATGACTATATATTCATGTATCACTTATTTTAAAAAGTAAGAAGAAAAATATTATCTCAATATTGTGTATTGGTTTTCTGCATTCGGAATTCCAATTTCTACTTGCATTCGAGTAGATTTAGATTATATCCAAGCCAAAACCAACTTATATTCGAGTTTGGATTAATTTTCTATATTTGTTCAGTGATTATTTCTTTGTTTGAATTTTCCACCACACTTCACTATCCCTGGGTTGCCAAAAGCATAAAGAGTGTATGGTGATGACGCATCTAAGTTGATTTGGGTAATGTTTGATTGATTGTTACTGATATCCAAAAAGATATCTTCGACCATTGAGAATTTAGGATTCGAATTACTCTAATACCATGCTAAAACATAACGAGAGATGTTTAACTCTTGCATTTCATTATTAGGGAAACATATTCTTATATACAATAATGAGCTTGAATTAGCTCTAAAATCAAGAAAATTAAGAAGGATACAAATCAAGATAGATCAATCAAATTAATCCTTAAATAAAAGATATTGAATATGGGAAATAAATATATAAAATTGACTACTGTTAATATAACTCAAACAAGCTTGAGTTCAGGATCAATATTATGGTTTGGACTTTTTTTTTCCTCTTTTCAATGATTAAGGTTTTGACTTCAAAATAACTCAGAGACGATACATTGTTTTTAAACAAAGATGAAAAGGTAAAATTAAAAGAGTTAACAAAAACGATATTCTAATTTGGTTAGATTTACGGCTTTCTTCTATTTAATTTTATTAAACAAGTTATATATATATTTTGGCCAGAACAAGTTATGATTACTCATATCGGATTGTAAATCGAATATCCGAACCAACACTAACCCGATTCGATGTAATATATCCTATTGGATTCAAATAAATCCATGTTCATATGTGGTTCGATAAGCCAGTACTTGCCTACTTGGGGCCAAAAGTAAACTCTAAAAAGTATCGATACAGTTATATTCTGTTTGTTTAGCGTTTTTAGTAGATACAAATAATTTTTTATTTTTTTAATAAATTATTTATTAAGAAATAAATATAAATAAAAAAATTGACAGTTTTCATGAAAAGATTAAATATATCAAAAAATATATAAAATATAAATATAAATTATATATTTACATATATCGTTTTGATATAGATACAAATACAGATAAAAAACAGACCTAAACCGTAGAAGATTTTGAAGGAGCAAAAGCCGCCAACAACAACAGCATATGCTTTATTCTTATCATTATCATTATTGTAACTCATCCTTTTTAACATGCTTGCTCATCATTACCACGTTCTCTACAATAGTTTTTAATTAATTATTAGGTTAATAGTGTTGAATTTTAAAAAAAAAAAATATATATATATATATATAATTAGATGTTTTAAACTTTAAAATTAAATAATTTAATGTCTAAATTTTTTTATACACTTTAATAGTACTTTAATTAAATTAACTAACATTAAAATATTACATGAGATTTACAAATAATATGATAGCAATACTACTAATATATGCATAAAATTATTTTAAATATTAAATTAATTATTTTAAAATTGAGATAGCATGTTAATTAATTTTAAGGTTTATATATATATTTGCATACCACTGGGACCATTTATCTGTAATTATAAATTTCTAAATTCTAGATAGTAGAATACCAAGTTTAATACCCAAATTTAACTCTAAAAACTTAATTTAGCACTTATAGTTAATTTAATATTTAATAATTACTAAAAATTTAATATTAATTTTTTATAATCAATTAAAATAAATGATTTTTTTTCACATCCAACAAACAAATCAATTGGCCTATTAAAAAAATTAATCACAAAATTTTAATTAATTAACCATTTATGGCTTATTTGGTATAAAAAAATAGATTGGAATGGAACCACGATTTTGGTTTTCAATCCTTTCCTTGCGTTTGAAAGCATACAGAGTCGCGATTCTTTATATATAATTAGGTAGAATTCGATTCTGTCAAAGCAGAATTACGATTCTATTCTACCTTCATAAAAATTGTATTAAATTATATTTTTATTCTGTATAAATTTATTATCTTATTTTTAAAAAATATTTTTAATAAATATCAATATAAATTAATTCATATCATTTTGTTTGATGTCTATATCTAAACAAATAAATAAATCTATCAATCTTATATTAATTCTATTCCATTTCTTCATTTCAATCTATTTTACCCTGGTACATGACATTAAAGTTGATGCACAAGCAATGCAATGTAGAGTACAAATTCTACTGAGACCAAGAAAAAAAACAAAAAGAGTACAAATTTCACAGAAAATCTTTTTGTATTTTGTTTTCTCTCTCTATTTTTTTTTTCCCTTCTTCCTAAAGGCACAATTTGGTTAAAGACTCTTTTCTACCAAAACTCAGATTCCAATTCCACATTCATCAACAGCCCAAAAAAAAAATCCAAATTCATCAAACCAAAAATTAGAACTTTTCCTCGATTAGGATCAATTCATTCAAATTTCCTCATCAAATTATTCCATACCCAAAACCCTAATTTGTTAATTTAGCAGATCGTTTGTGTTTTGTTTAAGTAAAGGAAGGATCTTTCCTTCACAATGGCATGGAATGTGTTTAAATTCTGTACGGTACTTCGTGGACTCGGGTCTATAATGATAGTTCTGGTGTTAGGAATCGTGGGCGTCACTTATTATGCCGTAGTTATTGCCAGTTACGGACCTGCTCTTTTTCATGGGGTCTTGATTCGCTTATCGCAATAGGGGTTTTGTTGTTGTTTCACTTTCTGGTAAGATTATCGTCTTTAATTATGTTTCCCTTTGGTGGCTTGATATCTGGTTTTGTTTTTTTAGGTTTTGAGAAGTTGGGTTTGGAAAGTTTCGGATAATTGTTAGTTTTGTTTGAGAATGATGTTTGCTTGAAGTTTGGATTTGAGGAAATTGGCTGCTTCTATCTTGGGAGAATCTGATAAAAGCAATGAGCTTGTTGATGATGGCAGTTGACTGGGTTGTCTCGTTATCTATAATGTTGGGCTTTGAATGTATTTTGGTTTTCTTTTTTAATTAGTTTGAAGATTCTTGTGTTAGGGGAATTTTGGATAATTGTTAGTTTTGGTGGGGGAAGATGTTTTCTTGAAGTTTGAATTTTAGTATATTAGCTTCTTTACTTCAAAGTAGGTTTATTTTCACGGAATCTGGTAAAAGCATTGAGCCTGTTGATGATGGCAATTGATGAGGTTGTTTTTTCATGTTTAATGTTGGGCTTTAAATGCTGTTTTTTTTTTTTCCTTTTTTTGTAATTGGTTTTTCGTTTTTTGTGTCATGGGAATTTCGGGTAATTGTTTGTTTTGTTTCTGGAAGATGTTTACTTGAATTTATCCTGTTAGGAATTTAGCCATTTCGAGCAGAATATTATTAAGTGGCCAAAAAAAGTAGTTCATTGTCAAATTAACTGATAAAGGATTGGGTTTGAGAAGAATTTGTAGCCACTGCAAGTTGGAGATTGACTTGAAGATGGCAACATTTGCCAGGTGATTGTACAATCAATGTTATTAACGGTTTGCGATGAGGGTCACATGGAGAATTAGGATGTTTATAAGGTATTTCTCTATTGCTGTGAACTGGTTTCCTTGAAAAGGAAGAAAAGATGTGAAAATTACAGCAAATATGCAGAAGTAAGATATCATTGAGCTATTTAAGAAGAGTATTACCATATATAGTTCCTATGATCTAGTGATTGTTGGTGTAAACAGAGAAAAGAGAGAGAAACCAGAAAATATTTTTATTTAATTGTATAAAAATAATGTACCATAACAGTATATATACATGTCCTAAAGGCCGCATCTATACTAGTCTATGCCATATGGGATATATATACATCTATAACTCAACACTCCCCTCAAGCTGATGCATACAGATCATATGCACTAAGCTTGTTACAAATATACCTAAATGAGAGGTCCCAAGAGATTTAGTCAAAATATTAGCCAATTGATCATTTGAATTGACATGGCTAGTGATGATGCAGTTAGAGATAATCTTTTCTTGAATGAAGTGACAGTCGATCTTTATATGTTTAGTTTTCTTATGATAGATTGGATTAGAGGATATATGTATATAATGCAACTTGATTATCACAAATCAGCTTTGTATGTGAGTAACTGTTTCAACCAAATGAGCTCACAAGTTGTTAAGGCCATGGCGTGATATTTTTCTTTTGTACTCGACTTAGCGATAAACCCATCGACATCCAACAAGAGATAAATCATGAGGTAACAAAACCAAATCCCAAGTATCACTGGCATGCAAAGCAATCATCTCTTCTACCATTGCTTGTATACACAGTGGATCTAAAAGAGCCTCACTCATTTTTTTAAGAATAGAAATGTAAGACAAAGATGAAACAACGATGCAATAGGATAGAGATAATCTGTGATAGCTAAGACAATTGTAAATAGGGTGAGGATTACGAGATGAATGGGTACCTTTTCTGAGGGCGATGGGGAGGTCGACTTCAGGTAGGGTGGAGATGTTGAATCAGAAGGTACATCAATAGGAGCTTCAAGAAGATGTGATGTGTTTGATGAAGGTAGGTGTCAAGAGCATCGATGGTAAACCTGTAATGGTGGAGGAAACGAATAAAATCGAAAGCAACAGGGATGGGCTCGCCTCAGACATAGGGTTATGAGAGGTGGATGAGGAATAAATTGAAGAAGATTAAAGAATGTAACATCAAGGGACAAATAGTAGCGATGGGTAATAGGTGAATAACACTTGTAACCCTTTTGATGTTTGGAGTAATAAAGAAAAACACAGTTGATGGAGTGCGCTAATAGTTTATCCTAGCTTGGAGACATATTATGAACAAAACATATGCAACCAAAGACACGTAATAGAAGAGCATACAACGGTTGATCAGGAAATAAGATGGTGTGTAGAATTTTGTACTGAAGTACAGAAGAAGGCATTCTATTCATGAGATAACAAGTAGTGAGAATGGTATCAGCCCAAAAACGAGTGGATACATATTCGTTTCAATTAGATGTCTATTTTTACACTTAGCTACTCCGTTTTGTTGAGGTGTGTAAGTACAAGAGGATTGATGTAAAATGTCATGAAAGGACAAAATTTAGTAACTGGAGTTGAAAGTATTCGAGAGCATTGTCATTGCACAAGATTTGTATAAATGTATTAAATTGTGGTTTGATTTCAATACAAAATGACTCAAAAATGAAAAATAATTCAAAACGAATTTTCATTAAAAATAACCAAGTATAGCGCGAATAATCATCAATAAAGGTTACAAAGTACTGGAATCCCAAAATAGACACGACACAACTAAGACTCCAAATATTAGAGTGAATAATAGCAAAAGGAGAGGCAGCTCGATTATGGACTCGCTTGGGAAATGAAGTTCTGGACTGTTTCCCAAGTTGACAAGACTCATATCTAGGAAAGACAAATGGAATAAATGAGGAACGATCTTGTGAAGCTTGGAGAGACTGGGATGACCAAAACGATTGTGGAGAAGAGCTGGAGACACGCTAGCAGAAAAATAGTAGAAGAACCTGGAGGTTTGTGAGATAGTAAAGCCCATGACTCACATCTGTGCTAATCGTCTGTTCCATGTTGATTTTTAAAAAATAATAGAATGAGGGTCAAATTTAATAAAATAGTTTAGAGCACGATTAGCCTTGTTGACAGAGAAAAGATTAAAAGGATAATGTGAGATAGAGAGAACATGTTCCAAAGTCAAAGATGGTAATGGCTGTGTACTCCCCATAACTTTAGCTACTGCATTTGAGCCATTTGCTATAGTCACAGAAGATAATGAGGCAGATTTGGAAAAGTGAGAAAAAAGATGAGGACTGCTAGATATGTGTTTGGAAGCACCTGAATCAACCACCCAAGGACCTAAAGAGGAAGTTTGAGTGAGATATGCAACAGAATTACCGTTGTAGGCAAGAGAAGCAGTAGAATGGGGATTGTTGTGTAGCCTGATGTTGAAGATAATTCTCAAGATCAGCTTGAGTGAGAGAAGAGATTCCTTATGTTATCCATCAGAAGATGCGGGTGTGATATTCTGAATTATATTAGCTAGTAGAGGGTGTTTATGTAAACTTATGACATTTGTCCTTAGCATGACCCCGCCGATGATATTAGGTACACCTAGGACAATTTCCTTTATTACCTCCAAGATCTCCACCTTGTTCTTCTCTTGTATTTGTGTGAACTTTGGAAGTCATATGAGAAGCTAGAGCTGAAGTATCGATTGGAAGAACCATGCAGGGGTGCATTAGAAATTGATGATACACGAAAGAGGCGGGAAAGAACTTCATCCATACTCAGTACAGTAGGGCTAGCTAGAATTTGATCACGAACTAAAGTAAGATTAGGGCCAAGGGTAGTAAGAATACAAACTATGAAAAATTTGTCTTTTTGAGCAAAATCATCCTTGAAAGACTAACCAAGGGAGAGTAAAGAGTTTACTCAGCCTTAATAGATACCCATCTACTAAGGAAATCGGCCACAGACATACTTGAATGTCTTAAGTTAAGCAAATTGGATATCACTGAATATAAACTTTGAATATCATTAGTATAAAGAGCCTTTGCTTGAGTCTAAATATCACAACAGTTAGTATAATTATTATAAATTGGATGAAGAGAGATTTAAATAGATTGTCACAAAAGAGTCAGTAATAAAGCATCTACTCTCAACTATTGATCCCTATCCTACGATATAGCATCGGGTCGAGTAATCAAATGGTTTTGTAGACCTTGACTCATACACCATAATTCAACCGCCTTTGACTAAGAAATGTAATTGGAACTCCCAAGTAATTTTTCTGTTGCAATAGCTAGAGTCGGTGACAAGAAATTTGAAAAAGGATCCGATTTTGAGGATGAACCATTGGTAGTCATGTTGGAATAAAGATAACTCTTAAGAAGAGTGAAAATTGTTGGAAGACAACTGATGGTGGTGATCTGCGGCGGATGATTGTGAACAGTGGCGAAAATTCTGGCATTTCTGGGTTTGAGTGGCTGAATCTCAACAGCAAAGAGGAACCAGCGCGTGTTACAAGAAATGGCCAAAAAAACAAGACAAAAAAAAAGAGATGAAAAGCAGTGACAAACGGTGCGTGTGGGGGTGTTCCGGCAGTGATATTCCTAGGTTATCATGCTGAAGAAGAGAGGAATAAGGTGATGTGATTAGATTTTAAATCCAACACTAGAGAAGAGAGGAACATGCCTTGCAGCCACAGAAATTAGGGTTAGGGGTGGAAATTAGGGTTAGGGTTTGTGTTTGGGCAGAAATTAGGTTTAGGATTTGTGTTTGGGTAATTTAGATGGTCTAGAATTTCTCACCTTGTGGCTATGTAAACAGAGAGAGAACGAAGAGAAACTGGAATATATTTTTATTTAATTGTATAAAAATATTGTACAGTAACAATATATATATGTATATATATGTGCTAAAGGCTGTATCTATACTAGTTTAAGTTATGTGGGATATACATTCATATATATCTCATCATTTGGCTTATTTGGTTAGTAGCTTTGGCATGGGTGGACCCTCTAGCCTAGGGTTAGAGGTATGAAACTCTGAAAATTCACTCATTGCAAGGGGTGAGAGCCATTGTTGCAAAGGTGAGGGATTGGGTCCGAGGAAAGCCAAATAAAAAAGTTCCTATGTATCTTTGATTTGATTTATTAGTTTTACTATCTTTCCTTCATGATTAGCTTCATCTGTGATAATCTATTCATGTTTTTTTTTTTTTTTTTTTGTTTATACAAGTTTTAGGCTCGTAACATACATAGGCAAGTGGGATGTTTTCTTGTCAGTTATATGGCTATATTAGTATAGTAGATAGCATTCTGTGAAGTGAGTGTAGTCCTTAATTTTGTTTGATTGACCTTTTCCTTTTGCAGCTGGCTATGCTTTTATGGAGCTATTTTGCAGTAGTTGTAACTGATCCTGGTGGTGTTCCATCTGGTTGGAAGCCAGCATTGGATGAGGAGAGGGGTCCTATGGATCCGTTAGTTGGCCCAGAATATAATCCCGGAGGTATAGATGCCAATTACCATGCTATGCATGATGATCTGATGGATCCAAAAATTCGGATATGTCGAAAGTGCAAACACTTCAAACCCCCTCGATGCCATCACTGTTCTGTTTGTAAGTTCTCTATTCATGCAGACCCCATTAGTATTTTAGTTTGGTGTGTTATTTCAACGGCACCTAAAATGAAAACTCTATATCTAGGTGGGAGGTGCACATTGAAGATGGACCATCACTGTGTGTGGGTTGTTAATTGTGTCGGTGCTATGAACTACAAGTATTTTCTTCTTTTCTTGGTATGATAATCACTTCATAAGGAACCATGGCTTAAAGTTTCCTTTTGAATATGAATGTGATCCAACGACTATTACATTATGCTAGTAGACGCAAACTTAAAGGATTTAATATTACTTTCTATAACTTCCCAAAATGTGTTTTCTGCTCTTCAAAACTTTGAGCAAGGTGTGATTACCTCTGCTAAGCTCTTCAAAGCTACTGAATCCTAAAATGAATGCACTTGTCAAGAGTTTAGGGGGTTATGTTGCACTTGCTTCTGAAATATATGAAGAATCATTTTTTCACTTATGCTGGATTTATATGCCTTCGCACTGGTTTTAGTCTTATTTAACGGATGTATGTTGACCTAGTAGTGGTTTATTCTGAAAGCAGCATCTTTTCACATTATTTTGATGCAGTTCTACACATTCTTGGCAACTACAGTTGTTACACTATCCTTGCTGCCTTATTTTGTGGTATTTTTTACTTCTGATGTCGAAATTCCTAATACTCCTGGAGCCCTAGCTGCCACTTTTGTTGCCTTCGGTAAGCTCTTGATTATATGTTCTTTACTCCTTTTTCACTTTGGCGCTCTGTTTTCTTATCCATACTTCCTTTCTGCAATTGAATCAGTTCTGAATCTAGCATTTGCTTTAAGTTGCTTGGTTTTCTAATCATGCACTTCTCGCTGGTTGCTGGTAATACTACCACAATTGAGGTAATATACCTATTTTACTTTAAAAAATGTTGCTTTTTGCATATTGATGATCCTTTGCATGCGATGTCTTATGTTGTCCTTGGTTGCTTAATAACAGGCGTTTGAAAAGAAAACTTCGCCTAGGTGGCGTTATGATCTTGGTTGGAAGAGAAACTTTGAACAGGTATGATTTGGAGTTGTTTTATGTTTATGGCATCACATTTCACTCACCCTGAGGCTTGACGAGTTGGCAATGGTGTCTTGCCATTCTTTGGAAATCTTAAAGTGGCTATGGAATTTTGATTCAGAAGTAGTTCCTACATTGATAATTTGCTGCTACCCTTGTGTGCTTTCCTTATCTCAATCACTACTTTCTCTAATTTGCTGCTACCCTTGTGTGCACTCGTTGAAATGGATGATTAGAATGTGAAGTGACCTAGCAAGTATTCTGGAGAGGATTGATTTAGCTCACTACCACATATTTTTCTCAACTTTATTTTCTATGCGTGTCATTCTTCAAGATCACCATCTAGTGGATAGCATTTTTAGAGTTTCTTGTGTGTTTTACTCGCTACTTCTGGTTTGAAACTTTTGCTACTTCTCAAATATTACCCGAATGACAATTTCTCAGGTTTTTGGTATAAACAAGAGATACTGGTTAATTCCCAAATATTCTGAAGAGGATTCAAAGAGGATGCCCTGGCTTCAAGGCCTTGAATACCCACTGAGGCGGAAATTGGCACAGTGGAGTAACAGCCATGTCGACCCCAAAAATCTGGGTTCACATCTTCCTTTTACTGTTGACTGTGTTCCAGACAAAGAAGATTCACACTTTTGCAGTCCAGCTCATCTTTGATCTGTTGATGGTTAGGATATCTGTGACAAGCAACCTTGGGTCACTGACAGCATTAGATTGTGCTGTGAGGTTGCAAATTCGAGCAGCGCGGTCATTGGTTTTGTGTTAGTAATAGCAGTGTAGTTTACTCAAGAGATGGAATTATGGTTGTTGCTTGTATAATAGTGTCTTTTGTTTACACAGGTTATGAAAGCAATGGATGGTTGTTGCTTGCACATTCTTGGTGAACATTGATGATGAAGAGTTAATGTGAATTTGTGTTTCACTTCTTTTGTCTATCCAATTGACCTTGGAACAACTGGTTTAGCTATTTAACAAAGTTGGCTACTTACTGATCTTGAAAGGATACATACATTAGAATACAAGGAAAGGCTGCAATCATGTGATAGCAAACCATAATATTAAGGACAGATAAATAATGAAGAAAATTAAAGTTCCCCACATGTTTCTGTCATTTAACATGTCCTATGTTTAAGAATTAGGAATTTATATCAGAAAAAAAGTTTTAAGTTGAAAAATTACTTATTAATTTTTTTTTTGACATATTGGAAAAGTTAGGATTCACATATAATTTATGTTGAACCTGATTATCCATTGTGTCGTCCAAAAAATAAATAAAATAAAATAAAATATAACAAAGAAACAAACTGATAATCCATTTCACAAGGTCACTAATTAGATGGAGCTATCATTGAAGTGTTTCCTAAAAAAGATTTAGTAAGCTATAATAATTTTTTATTTAAGTTATTTCCATCGTATAAACTGGATTGTATTTTAGGATAAAAACGGAATTATATATATATTTATATATTTATTTATTGGGATGATCTGAGACCCTGTGATGGCATTTGATGTAACTTTGTTTATTTGGATAAAGTACATTGATCTGGAAAACTTAAAAAAAAAAAGAAAATAGAAATTGCTTTTCCAAATTGAAAAAGGAATACTTTTCTGCCTTCATCGTTGAGCATGGAGCGATCTCACCAATTGAAATATTGCGGGCCTTGTGGAGACTGGAAGATTAGCACCCATTAAAAAAAAGACCAATATGGCTGAAATAATTCCACGTGTATTTGTTTATAACTTATAATATATATATATATATATTCTGAATAATATATTTTAGTGGAAGTGGTAATTTGAAAGCGATGTTGAAATTCCAACAGCCATGGGTTATCTTTATTTTAGCTAGTGTATTTCAGCTTTAAAGATAAATGATATATGCTACATGGCATTTTTATTATTATAGGGAATAAAAAAAAAATAAATAATCAGCATCATAAAATTAGATATTTCTAATAATGTTAGTAGTTCAAAGATAAAAATTTTATGATTACTAAGGTATTATTAAAATTTACAGCAGACGTAAAATTTAGTTATATTACAAGAATTTGTTTACAAAAAAATAATGCATTATTTATATTAAAAAAAGATAATACAAAATGTTATTTGATGTTTCAAAGCTAATATAACTCATTGAATTAAAAAATTAATATTTCTACAAATTTATGTTTGTTATTTATCAAATAACTTAAATAGCTTTTCTTTAACTGGCTTTATATACATACATACATATATATATATATATATATATTCTTGATTACGAAAAATAATTTAAAATGTCAGGGGTACTCTAAACAGAAGAATAACTATTTAAAATTATCCAAATACATGTTTAGCTCTATAAAATCTATTCATATAAATTTATATCAATTCAATCTAATTCCATCAACCCTATATTTAACAATTTACATACTTATTTGACATAGTGAAAATATACAATTTTAATAGGAACAAAATAAATTATCAATTAAATTAGTTAATCAAATCACCAAGAAAAAAAAATAAAATTAATTATTATATGGCTGACAAAAGAATTGAAAAATTGAATTAAAAAAAAAAAAAGAAAAATAAAAATGGAGCTAAACCGTTGCCCTTCTTCTTCCTCCCTGGCCTTATTCAAACTGCCGTTAGGGTTTGGTTTCACTCGAGCTTTCAATTAACACCCTAAAAATGGCGGTTTTTCGAACAACGAACTTACTTCTAGCTCAACTATCTTCTTCTCCTACTTGTTGTTCTTCTTCTACCTTATCATCGCTCCGTACATTGCGCAAACCCTTCCTCTTCTCACCTCACTTCTCCAAATCGCAATCCGAGCTTGTACTTTCTTTTACACATCGGCGTGGGATCAGCTCAAGCAATATCCGATGCGCCGCGCCGGATTCAGGAGCCGAGAAGAAGGCCTCGGCTCGGCTCTCACAAGTCCAGCAGATGCTTCAGGAAGCTGAGGAGCGTGCTCTCTCTGCTGTTAATGAGCCGATTCCTCAAATCACGCTCGGTACTTTCGATTCTTTGCTTTGGATGTTCTGTAATAATTTGATTTAGATAATGATGGAATGCAGTTGAATTATGAATTGAAAATGACGAATTGCACTCTGTTAGAATGAGTTGGTTGGTTGGAGTATGAATTATGATGTATTTGAAAAGTTGAATTAGAGCATATGCATGTATACAAGTTGATAGCTTCCATGAGTTGGAGTTGATTTGTAATCCTATTCGGTCTTGTGGAAGTGCACAGGTGTGTTTGTTATGGTTAATGCCTTTTTCGGAACTATTTTCGGGCATTTGTTACATCAAAGAGCTAAACTATTATCAAATATGATTGTCGTAATCTCAAGAGATTATAGTAACTAGTGACTTTCGCTAATAAGGTTTTATGGAAGACATTGGTAGCAGCACTCCTTCAGTGGTGACGGTTAACAGCCATGAAAAGTACTAATGCATAATAGGTGTAATGATTTGCTCTTTCTATGGATATTTCTGTGATGATTAACCAGCAACATGGGCCATTGGTTGCCATCTATACCTCCCACCATTACTTGCTCTTAGAAACCACTAATAGGTTCAAGTTTTTAAGATTACCAAGATAACATTTGATAACTCTAAGGCTTTTATTATAACATATGTCAGAAAAGAAAGTCTAGAAAACATCTCCAAGAAGCAAAATGGATATTTGATGGATGTTGATTTGTTAAGTTGTGTTAAATTTGTAATTAGATTCTGATGGATAGTGTGAATTGAATCTACTGGCTGAGTATAATTGTGAGTTTTTAAAAGTTGGATTTAGATATTGGGAAATAATTTCTGAGGATTTGAGACAAGTCTACTCAATCGATACCATGATAGTTGTTTTAGTTATGTCTTCTTTGGGTTATACTTAAGCTTATTCTAAAGATCCATGGAATTTATTGTGGATCCAAGCCAACAAACAATAGGAGCATTTTTATCTAAATGAAAGTGTAAAACTTTAAATTGAACTCACTAGATGTGGCTCATAGAACTTTGTGACTTAAAACTAAATCCATGTTACTATCATGAAATTACTCGGCTCTTTTACGTTCTATTATTTTTTTTTTATTCTGCATATAAGTGACCTTGCTGCTAGTTGTGAAAATTAATGCAGGCAAGACTGCCATTATCTTCCTTTGAAGTTTTAGTCTTTCTTCAATTTTCACCCTGTAAAAATTATTTTTGTTTAAGAAATAAAGGGTGAACTGCATGTGTGAAGTTTGCTCTCTATATGAGTTTTTTTTTTTTTTTTTCAATTTTTTTATTGCGCTAATTGATTGAAGCTGGAAAATTGGAATATCTTGCAGGTAACTTAACTGATTAGAACATAGACCCATGTAACAAGGTTTCCTCTATAGACTTTATGGGCACATTTTAGGCCTTGGATTTTAGTATATGCTCATCCTTCTAGATAAATGCAAATGTGGCTTTGATGAGACAACCTATGCCTGTTAGGACTTTAGATCTTCATGGAGGCTTGTGTAAATTTTCCTTGTTACCTTGATGTTAATTTTGAATCTAAGTTTGGATCTCCGAATTCACTGCTACAGTGGTTTATATGTTGATAAGTGATGCCTGGCAAGTTTGTGTTTGCTTTTATATTACCATTTTTGTTATTAAGCTCTTGCTGCTTTGCACACTCTGTTTTACCTTTAGAAGTTGATAAAAAATTTAGCACAGGCATAGCAAAGTTTACATATTGTAGGGATATTGCTAGGTGAAAATCGTTCTTTCAAAATTAATATAACAGTATTCTGTCATAAAATGAACTCTTAATCAGTTGCTGTTCCTAATTTCACGCAGACCATGTTACTGTGAGCTTTGCCAGAAGTGGTGGGCCTGGCGGTCAGAATGTGAACAAAGGTTGGGTCTCTCTCTTCTTAGTTTAGCTTTCCCCTTCTTCCTTATCAGCTAATATCATTCTTTTCCCTGGCTCATCAGTAACACATTGTGTTCCCATGTGACAGTGAATACTAAGGTTGACATGCGATTGATGTGAAAAATGCATATTGGCTGAGTGACCGGGTTCGAGAAAGGATATGCAAATGGTTGGTTGCTCTATGTTAGTTCTGTTCTTATTGTCAAAGGCTCATGTAGTATACATCAGAAAAATTTATGCCAATTGAAAATGTAGTGTTCTCCACTTCCAACATCGGAGGATCAGAGATTCATTATGAAAGCAATGGAATTAACCTTAGGTATAAATTTCTCGCGAAATATTCAATCATCTTAGGAGGATGAGTCACATTGGAAAATTAGCCACACATGGGATTTACGGTCTTTTCTCAATATCACTCTTTCGATGTGGAAAAATGTCTGAGGCTGCTCTTGCTCATTCTTCTCTCCACCTCATGCATTTCTCACCTATTTGTGCTCAACAGGAAAAGAATCGAATCAACAAAGATGGTGAAATTGTGATCTCTTCCACAAAGACTAGGACTCAGAAGTAACATTTTTTCCTCTCACACTTTTTCTATTTGCTCTGCTTGCTAGTTGTATCAAAGGAAATTTATTATTCTCATTTTTTGTTCAGGGGTAATATTGAGGATGCTTTAGGAAAGCTACAGGTATTACAAAAGAGTCGATCTTTTTTTATTTTATTTACACAGTTTTAGCATGGTTCCACTGTATCTTATTGAGTGATTGGGACATATAGTCTGTTCTATTACATTCCAACTATTCCTTGATATCTTGCATTTCTTAATGTGCAGTTAGGCATCTTTTTATGCTTGGTTGTTAGTTATGCTGTTCCATCAACTTTACTTATTCCTGTATTTTCTATGCACTTTTTCCAAGCAGGCAATCATTGATGCTGCTTCATATGTTCCACCTCCTCCGTCAGAAGAGCAGAAGAAGAAGATTGCAAAAATGTAAAATCTTTTTCTAGTTGATTTTGTTCTTAAAATATCTTGCCTTTGAAAAGCATATAACTATAAGATAATTTGATATTGTTGCTTGTAAAACAGGGCTGCAATTGGGGAACAAAAACGCCTAAAGAGTAAAAAGGTGCTTTCTGACAAGAAGGCATTTAGAAGAAGTAGAGATAGTTGGGATTAATACAAAGCATTCAGGTGTTTGTCGTCCTAGATGCGAGCTGCTGATTTGCCATGCCTTGTGGCTCTTATATTTTCCTGTATACACTTTAAGGATGGAAATTTTCTAGAAGCCGACGGCTATTTGGTCTTTACTTCAACAAGACATGCAGCACAAGTTGGAAATTTGTTGCTCATTTGTTCTAAATAGCTGACCAGTAGAGGCAACTTCAGATTGCGTACCCTGTGAACTTTTTCAAATGACAGAAAGCTGCCCTACAAATAGATCTATGTAAAGATTATATTCTCTTACAATAAATTAACATACAGCCAGATTCAATGTACACATTAGCGTTTGGAAACATTCTGGAAATTGAACATTGGATTGATTTTCGAGTTTGTTTCATTTTGTTCAGTTTATTAGCAAACTCGGCTAAATAGCTTATAAATTCTCTCCATTATGAAGTTTAAATTCCAAAAAATTCTGTATAAAATTACAGAGATACGCATAGGGAAACACCGAGGAAATTGACATATGATTGATTTCATATTACTCAGCAACCAGCTCTCGGCTAAATCGCTTATAGGTATCTCTTTTCCAAAGTTTATCCAGAAAATATCTATACAAAGTTAATAGCAGACCTTCATATGAGAGGATCTTCAAAAGAAACTAACAGGATTAAAGGTATGGTATAATTTAGTTATGTACAGGCTTCAAAACCTATTACAACTCAATACTTTTAAAAAATCTTATTTTCTAATGACAATCTCTTCACCGGAGTGTCGATCAACATGCTTAATCCAGCGGCGGCTACCGCCTTTGGCTGCACCTTTTGATTTCCCTCCAGGAGCAGACACATAAGCTATATCCAGCCCTTTTCCAACAGGAAGCAGCACGGCACGCACAACCCGGCGTGACTCTCCATCCACTATGCTTCTCCATCGAAAACCTGAGGCTAATCTCAAGCTTGCATTCTTGCAGATCAAAACCGCGCCCCGGTTACTCAGCTTAGCCATCCTTAAAACCATTTCGAAATCCTTCCTCCTGCAATCCACCATCATGAAATCGATACCAACAAGTCCATGCATAACCTCTTCTGGTTCCCCAACAATCACTTCTGTATGTGTATCATCAACCTTGCTAATGGCCTCATATATGCTAACCTTGATTGCTCATCAGGAACTATGCATACATGTCTCCCACGCGCATGGCGGCTTGCCACCGCAAGGCCAATGCTAGTTGCGGTAACACCACCCTTCATCCATGTTTCCACTATGAGTTGAGCATTCCAACCTGCTGCCATGGCTGAAACCAGCTCCGGAACCCCAGATTCTCTGCATACTCTCAGCTGCAAAACAAAACCATAAAAAAAGATATCAAAACTCAAGAACAAAATCAACAGGCAGGCAGATGAAACTGGTCGATTATCCCTTTGACCTGATAACAAAAAGCATAACATAAAAACAATAGAATCAAAACATAGTACTCACATATTTAACAGTCTCAAGATAGGCCTTGGAGGCCATCTCTGGAGACCAACAAGCTTCATGTCTTCTTGTGTGCCTTTTTTTCTTCTTCTGGGTCTTTCTCTCAAAGTATTTTGCTTTCTCTCTAAGCTAGAAAGGAAGGTTTAATGGTATGAACTATGCAATGATGAAAAGACTTGATTATGTTGTCATTTATGTAGGGCGGAAAAGGGTCCTGGAATACGGTTTTGTATAGACCGTTGACATTGCGACTTCTTCCACGCTCAGTGTACGGATTCGGATAGCACTAGATTTTGTTATTGATTAGATCATTTTTTATTACCAACCTGGTTTTGAAAACTTTTAATAAGAAAAATCCAATTGGCCATAACTGCATGGCTTGTCTTTGAAATAACCCTCCTCGTACTGTGAAATTACCGAATAGGCATCCTGGGACCAAAACCCATGTCATATGTGCGATTATTTTTCCAGGATTCCGTTTAGGTTAAAAGTAGTCCTTGTCAAGTTAAATCCAAAATTGCATAACAGCATGATAGTCACCGTGCCTAACGAGACAACTTAGCTTGCGCTTTCAGAATAATATTTGCTGTTTCAATGTTATCAGGTCTATTCTAATTAGATATTTGACAGTTTTAATAAATAATTCATAAATGTTGTTTTATAATTAGTGGGAATATAGTTGGGACAATAAAAGTCGCCTCTCATTAAACATTACTTGATTCGAAAACTTTGTCCCTATTTCGCTGTCTTTATTTTAATTTTTTATCTTATCCATATATCATATAAATATATGTGCTAAATTAAAAAAAATAAAGAACAAAAGAAAAACCCTCACATAAAATTTTTATTGATTTATTTTATAGATTTAAATATTTATTTTAAGGCATATAAATAATTTTGAGTGACAAAAAAGAGTGGAATTTTGAGACTTCCTAGCATTAGTGTAGTAATATGGCTATAAATATAAAATTCATTGAAAAAGATAGATTTGTTACTGTTATTTATTTGGATCTTATTTATATGTGATGTATATTTATTCTAAATATGTTATATGGGTGGCACTCATGCCTACCACTATCTTTTTTTTTTAATTACTAAAATATAAATTATGCAAAAAAAAAAAAATACCAACACTATTGCATTTTCGAAATGTGGTACACCATTTTACAAGGTATTTCACATCACAAGTAGGATATAATGAGGTAGACAAATAATCTTCAAAGGTATTGTGTGTACCATGTGCAATATATACAAGTATCGCATATTATAATTATAAGTGTGGTATATACATATTGTAATTTACAATTTACACAAGTGTTGCACTTGCAACATGCAACACTCTTAAAATTTTAAATATAGTGTTTTTAATATGTGATATTGTGATGATATTTATATAATTAATTTTATCTAATTGGTATTTATGAAATTTTTTAACAGGAACCAATAAATGAAAAATTATCTCATGTTATACGATCTACCATTTTTAGTATCTTTTATGGAAATATCTGGTTATTGATTATTGTCAAATTGGTGCAAAAAATGAGGTTAAAAAAGGGATTAATTGCAGACAGAAATTTATATGATCTATCCATTTTTAGTATCTTTTTATGGAAATATCTGGTTATTGATTATTATCAAATTGATGTAAAAAACGCATTAATTGCAGACAGAAATTAAACCTTGAAAAAAAAGAGATATATAAACACATTTATTATTCTGTGAAAAGGGTCGGGTCATTATTACAGTTATTTATTAGGTGTTTTATATCTATATCTGACGTATATTTATTCTCAATATGTTATGCGATCTATCCTTTAATTTATTTAGTTTTACTATCCTTATTATAGAAACACCTGTTATTGATTAGCACCCAATTGATGAGAAGAACAACGACCTAAAACGGATATGAATCTGTGTCATCACCCACGTATCAATTCTACGTTGGATAATTACAGGGAAAAAAAAAAGAAAAAACAAAACAAAACACTTTATTTTCTTTCTTTTGACTATGTATTCGTTAAATTAATATCTAATAATAATCGTGATTGTACAATTGAAGTACTCCATATATCATTTATTATTTTTTTTTTTTAATAGTTAAATGATTCAAAAAAAAAAAAAAATCAGGTTTGATAAAACCAATCCTGTAAGTCATTAAACTAATACATTCGACCCATCTACTTTTAATAAATTAACATAATGTTTTCCAAATGAAATCCACGTTCAGGAAGGTTGTAATTTCCTTTTTCCGTAACGATTATAATATATATTATATATATATATATATTGCAGTTTCATGGGGTTATAAATGAGGGTTCCGACACATTAAAGAGGGCTTGCAAATTCTTCGTGGGGCTTTTACATGGTTCACCCACCTGGACTCCATCGCCTGGATATGGTGACACGATAGGATTATTGGACTGATGATTTTCAGAACGAACAGCATTTAAATTAAATACGATCTGAAAAAAAAATATAAAAATAAAAATAAAAATAAATTAATGAATTATATATATGTATGCAAATTTGTGCAGTGCTTGATCTTCACATAATAATAATAATAATAATAATAATAATAATAATATAATAAACCACCCTGTATATTTGTCACGGTGTATTAACCAAATCATAAGTTTAAGGAATCTTAAAAGCTTAAGCGCATGAGTCGAACTTGAGCACCAAAATCCACCATTTGACCCTATTTATGGCCTTACTTTACCCACGTTCACAAAGCAAGACTAGCAAACTGTTAATTATTTTCATGGATACCATAAGTTTAATATATCTGAATTTTAATAAAATATATAGTAGGTATCTAAATTTTAAAATTGATCAATTTAATATTTAAATAAATATTTTATGCATGCCAATAATACCTCTATAATATTATTTAGGACCAGTAAAAAAAAAATTAGATATTAGATTAATCAATTTTAAAATTCAAATATTAAATTGGTTAATTTTAAAATTAAAATTTGAACTGCATATTTTGTTGATATTGAGTCCTGGGTACTGATTAATTTACCATCTAAAATTACTAAGGGATTGTTCTCAACATTTACCCTATAATATATAAAAATGTACGTATTTTGTTAATATTGAGTTCCTAGGGCACTGATTAAAGGTTATAAACCAACTACATTTAGAAGGGTGGTTACTTTTTACATAAAGGCTAACAAACAATATGAAAATGCTTTTCCAATATAAATAAGGCATATATACCAAAACTATTGTTATTTTAGTAATATTATTATTGATATTTCAATTGGATGAATTGGATTAGAAATTTGCCTTTTTTATATGGGTCTGTTTGGATTGTCAGATTTTTATTGGTATTTGTATCCATATCATATTAGCATCTGTAACTTATCTGTATCATATTGATATTGATTCAGTATTGGTTATGTTTGGTTAATTTATGAGTAAAACTATAAATTTTTTATCAGTATTAATTTTTTAACAAACTTTAGTTTGAAATTGATATTAGAATGATGTCAAAATCAAAAAAAATGATGAAACAAACAGAGCCTAATTAAAAAAAAAAAAACTACATAATCTCATATGGCAATAACATTAGACAAAATTTAACTTTTCAAACATATGTACATAATAATCAACACGAAGGCATGCACCTAGTCGCCTTCATGCACCATCTACATAATTTTTAAACAGTCACGTATAGCTGGAGGCGTCTGCATTGAACGGAGAACTGAAAGATTAAACTAATTTTTTTTTTTTTTTTCAACATGGCTTGTACAGTTTCAAATTTCAAAGAACCAGAAACTTCCTTTAGATAGTAATCAAAATATAAGAACCAAATTGAAACAATGTGTTATATTTGTATAAATTACAAATTTATACATTATCAATCTGCACATGACACACCTCAATAATGTTTTGAAGAATAGATAAATCGATGTCGAAAATGATTTATTTTGGAAAATACAAACTTGAAAAGAAAGAATATGTCTCAAGTTGATTTTTATTGGTTGATATATCAATTAATTGGAGTGTTGTCTTCAATTACTAGGCCTGGTAAGCCTAAAATCATCAAAATCTTGGCTTCCAAGATAGAATACGTTTAGTAAACACCCGGAGATTTAATACAATTGTTTATACGTGACATCGACTCTTCAAAATACGAGTTCGAGATAACTTTAATAAACTCGTCTTTTGAATAAACGAGTTCAATATAATCTAAACTCCTTCTCTTAAGAGACAAGTTTAACTTACTTATATTTGAGATTAATTTTTATCTTGTGACATTTTTGTAATTTTTTATAAAACTATATAGAGATAATTTCATAATGGTATTTAAACTTTGACAAATTATGTAATTAGGAATATAAACTTTGAAAGTGATCAATTTAGTTCTTGAAATTTGATATTGACCAATTTAATACATGAAAAACTTTAAAATTGATCGATTTAGTATATGAAAGAACCTAATAGAGGTACTACTGGTATGCATGAAAAGTTCTTTCAGATACTAAATTGAACAATTTCAAATTTAGATACTAAATTAACCAATTTTAAAGTTAAAGTATTTAATTGTACATTTGTCAAAACGTCATGTACCATTTGTTACATTAACCGAACTATATATTCTTTTTCCTTAACCCACAAATAACAAGTATATAATAAAAGAAATAATAATATTGTTGCATAATAATTGTATGACATACTTTTGCCTAACCACATACTAGACAAATAAGACAGTTTGGCATCCATAGAATAGAAAATTTTAGGTAATCCACAGAAATAGAAAATTTAAGGCGCAATCATTAACTTGAGCTAAAAAGTTCCCTTTTCAAGAATTTTTGTTGCCTTTCCATTTAGCATTTCTTCAACCTACTTAATCCATCGTTTTCCACACGAAAATCCTTTTAACTCTTCAGGTACATATATGTATAATGAGTTAAAATCATGAAAATGTGACCTGTGCTTGCTTCCTTCAACGATTTTCTTAACTGTGTTTGGTCTTTTTATAAATATCTGATCTGCGATCTTTTTCTTAAACAATTATCAGTTCTCATTTATAATCTGCACATAACCTGCATGTGTGTTTCCAATAAATTTCCAAATCATACATTTCTTAGTCAAAACTAAGGGTCCAGATTAATCAAACTATTTAAACTCAACTTAATATTTATTCGAATTTAATTCGTAAATAATCGAGTCGAGTTCAAATTCGAGTTACTCATTAGTTTATCGAGCCAAATTCGAGTTTGGAATACTTGAATAGTTTATTGACCCGAGTTTAAGCTTCACTTATTTAGCTTGATTAGCTTGTGAAATCACGCTCTGTATTGAGTTTGAATCGGATGTAAATATTAATCAAATTTGAGTATTACTATTATTTTTAATTAAAATTAAATTTATTTTTAATAAATCGAGCTTAAACGAGCCTAACGGAGTCGAACTTTATTTTATGTAGTATTACATTAAGTTAAACTCAAGCTTAAAATTTTAAATTCAGTTAAACTCTTATCAAATTAAAACTATAAAATATTGAGTTCGAGCTCAAGTTTAATAGTATATTGTTTTTTCAACTCATTTACGATCGTACTTAAAAAGTACGGGACAACACGCTTGTGTAATTTTGGGTCTTTATTTACGGTTCTAGTGGAAGTCAATTGCGTGTTACTTGATATAATTAACAGAAAGCTAATGATGGTTTAATTGAAAAATATATCACACAAGTTATGTATTTATATAAAAAGTCGATATAGTAAAGGAAAATAAATTAAAATATGAAAACACAGAATGCTTTTTTGTTTTTTTCTGTTCTAAAAGTCTGAAACAAGATGAGGTTGGTAATGAAGTTTGTCGGCAATCCGCATAATAATAAGTTGGGATGACATAGCCACCCCAATAATTCGCATGTGTGAGTGAGTTCTTTTTCAAATTTCCACCCGATCTAGAAAGCCTGACAGTCGTCATTCTTAGTAAAGAAACGAGAATAGAGGAAGGTATAGCAAAAAATTAAAAAAAAAAAAAAAAAACTCATTTAGTAAGAAAAATTGAGTCAACATTATACGTGATACGTATTGCACAATTCTATATAAATAGTAGGAATGCAATTAGGATAGATTTATCAAACTCAATTCTAAATCTTATAGTGTTTTTCCTATTATTGGCAAATCTTTCCTATAAAGTTTTAATTTCGCCAACACCAACTCTATAGGATCGGTTAAACAATATTTGCAGCCTTTTTTTTTCTTTTTATGTTATAATTATTGGTATTTTCTATAACAATACAACTTGTCATTGATCTTTTGAACAATCTTGTAAGGTTCATACTTCTTTGGTTGCAACTTATTATAGGTACCTATGGGAGTCCTCTCTTTCCTAAAAAAAACCAGATCCCCTACCTCAAACAATTGTTGCTTCCTTTGCCTATCTACAATCTCCTTGTACTTAGCATTGGCTTGCTTAATCTTAGCCTTGACTTCATCTGTAGTATTCTGCTAGGTGTTTAGCTGGTATACTATACTCAGCCATCTTGGGAAGCTTCATTAGATCCAAAGCATGTTGTGGTACTTTGGTGTAAACAATAGAAAATGGAGATCTTCCCGTGGTGCGATGGAGAGAATTGTTGTAGGTGAACTCCGCTTGAGCTAAGGACAAGTCTCATTGCCTTAACTTCTCTCCACAAATGCACCTAATTAGGTTGCCAAGAGTCCTATTGGTAACTTCTGTTTGTCTATTTGTCTGCGGATGGGCAGTGCTGCTAAAATTCAGGGATGAATCAAACATGTACCAGAGAATCTTCCAAAAATAGCTGAGAAAAACTGAGAAATTACCATCTCGTCAGAAGTGATGGACTTAGGTACTCCATACAATTGCACTACCTCCCTGAAAACAATTTGGCAATAACATGGGCATCTAATGTTTTCCTACAAGGAATAAAGTGAGCCATCTTCAAAAACCTGTCAACAATTACAAACACAGAGTCAGCATCCCATTGGGTATGAGGTAGACCAAGAACAATATCAATGGAGAGGTCCTCCCAGATGGACTTAGGCACTAGTAAAGGTGTAGATTACCCAGTACTTTGAGAATGCCCCTTAGAAATCTGGCAAGTACAACAATTCTTCACAATCTTCCCTACATCATTCCTTAACTGAGGCCAATAATACCGGTCAGCCACAGCTACAATGGTCTTATCTCTCCCCAGCTATCCTACCAAGCCCCCTCCATGCAAGTCTCTAATTAACTTCTCCCTCAGAGATGATTGTGGAATACATAATTGATTACCTTTCATTAAATACCCCTCATTTACATGGTAATCACCACAGGGCTCTCTACTACTGCACTTGTCCTAAATCTCACTGAAATCGTCATCCTCAGCATAAAGTTCCTTCATTTGCTCAAACCTGACAACCTCAGCACTCATCACAGCTAAAAAATCCACCTTCCTGCTCAAAAAATCATCCACTTTGTTTTGAACCCTAGATTTATGCATTAATTTAAAGGGAAGCTTCTGTAAAAACTGGATCCACCTAGCATGCATGTCTTTACTAATCCTGTTCTAACTACTCAAGTGTTTCAATGCTCCATAATCAGATTACAAAACAAATTACTCCCTACCAGGTAATGCTCCCACACCCTTAATGCTCTCACCACATAGTAAAATTCTTTGTCATATGTAGACCAAATTCTTCTAGCATCACAGAGTTTTTCACTATAGAAAGCTAATAGTCTCTTCTCCTGTGAAAGTACTGCCCCAACTCCTACACCACTAGCATCACAATCAACTTCAAACAATTTATCAATGTCAGGTAATGCTAAAACAGGAGCACTACATAACTTTTCTTTTAATATAGCAAACCCAGCTTCAGCCTCCTCACTCCAATTGAACTCCCCTTTCTTCAAGCAGTCAGTCAGTAGAGCTACAATAGTACTAAAGTGCCTAATAAAACGCCTGTAGAAACTGGCTAACCCTAGAAAGCTTCTCAACTCTGTCACAGTCTTAGAAATAGGTCTTTCCCTAATGTCTCTCACTTTCTCATCATCCACAGTTATTCCATCTCCACTCACCACAAGCCCATAAATAATAACTTTCTTGACATAAATATACACTTATTCAGATTAGCATATAATTTATGTTCTTTCAACACAGCTAATATATTCCTGAAGTGATCTATATGCTCATCTTTAGACTTACTATAAATCAATATGTCATCAAAGTATACTATCACAAATTTGCCAATAAAGGGTTTGAGTACCTGGTTCATAACGTACATGAATGTACTGAGTGCGTTGCTAAGACCGAATGGCATCACTAGCCATTCATATAATCCCTCCTTTGTCTTGAATGCAGTCTTCCACTCATCCCTTGGTCTCACCCTAATTTGATGATAACCACTCCTCAAAGTTAATCTTGGAAAAAATGACTGCCCCACTCAATCGGTTAAGCATGTCCTCAATACGGGGTATTGGAAACTTATAACCAATGGTGATCCTATTGATAGCTCTACTATCAACACGCATCCTCCAACTCCCATCTTTCTTAGGAGTTAACAACGTAGGCACGACGCGAGGGCTCAGACTATCCTTGATGAATCCCTTATCTAATAACTCTTGAACCTTTTCCTGGAGGATCTCTGTTTCCTTGGGACTCATCCTATAATGTGGCAAATTAGGAAGACTTGCCTCAGGCAACAAATCAGTTTGGTGCTGAATATCTCTCAAAGGAGGAAGCTCCTCTGTCAAATCATCTAGCACTACATCCTTGAACTCCTCCAATACCTGTTTCACCTCTACGAGACCTCAGCACTACCTTCTCCATCTTCAACATACTCTTCACCACTAAAGCCTGCACTTCTTTAGTTTCTTTCATGGTCTTCTTCGTCTCCTTCTTAGATTGAGCAATAGCAAAAAAAGGAACGTCCTCCAGGTTTAGAGCCTTTGGGATGCGAGACTACCTTAAGGGGTAGCAAGCTGTACTTCACACCATCTTTCTCTAACCTGTACGTATTTTCCTTCCCAGCATGTTGAGCATCAACATCGAATTGCCATTTCTGGCCAAATAATAGATGATAGGCATTCATGTCCACTATATCACAATAGACTTCATCTTTATACTTGCCAATAGAGAATGGCACTCTACACCTTTCATGCACATCAATCTGCCCAGCAGCTTTAATCCACCCAATGGTGTATGGACTAGGATGCTTCTCAACGGGCAACTGTAATTGTTTAACAACTTGTCTACCAATGATATTCTTATTACTCTCGTTATCCACTACCAAATCAAATACTCTCCCACCAATCGTACACCTGGTATGAAATAATTGGTGCCTCTGCCTATCTCCTTCCTGCCTAGGTGCCAACATAAGCCTTCTGATAACATATAAAGGTTCATAGTCCTTACAGTCTTCTCCATAATAGTCATCACCCTCATCAGGTTTACAGCATACCAAATCATTCTCTTCTCTCTCTATAATATTAATAGTCCGCCTGTTGGGACACTTATTGGATCGGTGCCCAAGTTGATTGCAGTGGTAGCACTTACCCAGGATTGGCCTAGCATATGGATTGTTTGGCTTATGGGCTTCTTTAGATTCCATAGGTTGCTTCTCCAATGCCTTTTCACTCCTCTTCTCTCCACTACTAGTAGGTTTTTTTGTACCATTCTTTTCTTTATCATCAATAACTTTACTAGTCCCTACACGCTTAGCTCTCTCACCTCCATATCTTCGATTACCACCATCAAACCTAGTGTTCCTCTCATGCAACACGAGTTCAGCCCTCAATGCCATATTCTTAGCCTCACTCATATTCCTCAAAACAGTCACACCAATCTTATCTTTAATTTGTAGTTTTAAACCATCTGCATACCTGGCCACTTGCTGCTCTTCACTTTCCCTGAGATCATTGCACTCCGCCAATCTCATGAATTCAGCCGTGTATTCATGAATTGTTCGTGGCCCTTGATGGCGACGTTGATACTACCGAAACAATATCTGCTCATAGTCATGCGGTAAAAACTCCCCCTTCAATAGCTTCTTCATACGGATCCATGTCCGTATCGGTTGTCTTCTTTCCCTCAACCGCCTATTCTGCACTCTCTCCCACCAGACAGAAACACTACCCTTCAACCTACAAGCTACCATCTTTACCCTTCGCTCCTTCGGAACATCCTTATAATCAAGAATCTCTCCACCTCCGCCAACCAATCAAGAAACTCTTCAATATTGAATGTGCCATTAAAGTAAAGGAGATCTACCCTTAAGTGAAAGTTTCTACCATCCGATTGATCGTAATCGTCGTAATCCTGGTAGCCTCTTCGGTTCCTGCCTCCACCATAACCACCCCTCATAGGTGGTTGTCTTCTCTCATACACCAATTCATCTTCCTCTTAATCATCATCAGAGATTTGTGCCCTCCTATCTACATGGATGGGTGGATTAATTGGATTACCATAATCTTCTCTTGCCCTAGGCCGTCTCCCACCATCAATCCTACCCCTATTAGCATCAAATCCCATGGCATCAAACCGTTCGATCAAAGTCTCAAAAAATTTCTTTACCTGTTGTAATCTCTAATCCATGGCATCCACCACTGCCTTTGGAATCGATTGTTCAGCCCTTTGGACTTCCGCATCATCAACATCGTCATTAGTGCGACCGCTGTCAACATCGTTGCTAGAAGACATCTTGTAGGATCTCAACATGGCTCTTATACTAATCTGACACAGCGTGAAAAGCGTTTAAAACAGAAACCGATAGTAATGATCAAATTCAAACGTGAACTTAATCATACAATTGTCAAGACAATTGCAATTTCAGATAATTTCTCTCAGAATAGAGTTTCAAAATTCAATAATATTCAAAGTCTTCTTTACAAAAATAAATCTAAATGACTTTAGAGCATTACAAAGGAAATTCAAAAGACTTAATCCTAAAAGACAAATAATAAATGCAAACAAAGACTAATAATACATCCTCATTGGTTTTAAATCCATGTCAGTTTCAAATATTAACTGATATTAAATACAATTATATCCGTGTCGGTTTCAACGTTTTGGCATTGAATGTCGACTTTAATGCTTCTGCATTAATATACTATAAATAATACCTACATAAAATCAAATTTCATAAAATTTATTCATATCCATAAGAAATTTCTCAAAGAGATAGAGATAATAAGTTGAAGCAATTATTTAATCGTGAGATGATAAGTAAACCCTTAAAGGATTTATGTGTTAGATTCGGTTTCTTATAAGGTTATATATTAGTTCCAAAACCTGACCCTAAATTCTACAAAGTTTTAAGGGATCACCTATAATAGACCCTAATCATATAGAGTATTTTAACAAATCGAGCGAGTTAAGTACATAAAATCACCTGTATGGTTGTATCCCTAGTAAATATTAATAAAATTTTAATATATATGTTACATGCAAAATGAATATAATAGTTGTTTTAAAACAATGAATTCCATTATCTATTTTATGATTTCTTTCATACTAGTCGTACTCTTGAAATTTATTTTCTATATAGGAAAAATGTGAAATTTGGTACTTTAAATTTATAAAAAAATTTAGTACTTGAACTTTGAAGTAATTAATTTAATACTTTATGTTTATTTTTACTATTTCACTAATATTGTTTGATATATTTTTTGACGTAAAAGAGATCGTCTAAAAGTATTAAACGGTATTATGAGAAATAACGAAAATTCAATGATATGTTGCATTTATCATGTTAACAAATATTATAAATGGTATTACAAAAATAGTAAAAATAGTTATAAAGTTTGAATGAATGTTAAATCATGTTTCAAATTTAAGATAATAAACTAAATTTTTACGGAAAGTTAGAGGTGTCAAATTTGAGTTTTACCCCATATCATATCACGATTGTACTGAACAGCGGATGGGCATTCCACGGTGAAATGATTTCTTTCGTTATTGCGCTCTACTATAACACTTTTTATCATATACAGTAATTTCATACAAAACTCACTTAAAAAAAGTAGCCGTCCGACCTAATTTTCATAGTGGCAATGCCATGAGAATATATTACAATTTCCCCCCGTAAGCATCAACATTTGTATCAAGTGGCCACATAGAAAGTCTGTAATTATTATTACAGTGGCCAAGGATAGCCAAGGATAAAAAATGGTTTTATCCTATCCTATCCTATCCGACCCCCATTAGAACATTAGTAAGTAGAATTTCGATTCACACCCAATCGAGCAACATTTTCTTTTGTTTGAATTGTTGCCAAATATTAATGTGAATGTACTTCATTTGATATCTCGAAGAATTATTCGAGGAACCGATTTGTTTGACCGCCCATTGGATATAATATTATACCAGCTTTCAAGCACTAACCCGTTTTATCTGGTTTTTAACATTTCTTGAGTGTGAATTCACATTTTGTGATTCTTTGCTTCCAATAGAATACTTGAAAATAAAATTTCTAAAATTTGTGTTAGATAATGTAGTTTACTAATTATTTATTTTGCAATCTTTGAGATAAAAAATGTTCATATAAACGTATTTGGAATTTTCTTATTTTTTTATAGTAATTAACCCATCTAGAAAATTTTTATTTGATTAGTAATACGAAAACCAAACAAGTTAAGATGAGTTGGGAACAAGTATCAATATATTTTAAATAAATAATACAAATAATATAAAAATTTTATAAAACTATCTATATGAAAAGATTTTATCGGTATTCATTAATTATTTCACTGGTATATTATGTTGGATAAATCTTTATTGGATATTGATGGACTTTATTCGAATATTGTGGCCAGGATTCGAATGAAATGGGATAGTGAACAAACTCAATTTCGGTATCGTGGCCGCTATGAAAAATTGTGATAGTGACAAGCAAGGTATGTTATATAAATTTGCTACATTTTTACCGTTTATTATCCAGTTATTCATTTTGGTAAACTGATTTTCCGATTGAGATTAAAAAAAAAAAAGATTTAGTGATACTACCTAGCAATTTTAAGACTTGTATTGTAATAATTTGAATAAATTAACCATTTACCTCATCTTGAAAGTTGAGGCACTAAAAGCTAAAAATATTTAAAATTTACCTAAAAATATATATTAATCGTTTATAATTAAAATATTTAATATATTAATTATTCTATTTCTTTTAATAAAAATAATCTGATTGATGAGTACGGGGCAGAGAGAGATAGAGGGCGTGGGGGGTCTGCGTTTAGATTTGAGTCAACACGTAAGAAGAAAGGAAAAATTGGACCATCATCTGTCCTGTCATCAAATTTTGAAATTTATCCCATACCTTCGAAGTCTTCAAAGGACAGCCGTCGTTCGGTGGTACATGGTAAAACACCATGTAGGTCCAGAACATTGTTGGGGACAAATCCAGCAAAACTACTTAAAATTGTGAAACTTTGGATAATTTATTTGATGGAAAAATATACGTCATTTAATGCGACATTTTTCTAGAAAAGGGACCATGAATATATATACATGCATGGTTCCTATTAGAGAGACGTGCAACATAAGTATATTAGATATTTTAATGTTTTTCGATCACAGAGGTATACCTATACGTGGTTATACATTCAATGTTGCTCCAGTTATTTCAAGTAAAATCTTAGATATTGAAATATCCAAATTCTACTAGATTAATTAAAATATGTGAATTAAAAAGAATAAAAAATATAGAAAAATTTGAACCAAATTAAAATCTAAATTAGAGAAATCAAACTAGGAAATTCAATTAGGTAGATTGTTAGGTGAATTAGCAAATTCAAGTTAAAAACTAATTTTAATTGAAAATAAAGATAAAACCATACAAATTTCTTATTTCATCATATTAAATAAATTAAAGCAAATCTAAATATCAATTTCGTCATTTATCTTAAAATTGTCCAATTTTCCCAATTTCGATAATTTTCTATAAATTCAATAACTAAATTTCTCAACCCTAAATTTTGATCAAATATTCATTTCAATCACCTTAGTAGTTAAATTAATTTCACCAAATTCAATTGAGCTAAATTTATTTCCTAATTTAATTTAGCTATCTCTTAAGGCCATTTTAACAACCAATTACATTTTAAGAACCTAAACTTTTGTCAACCTAACCCACTAACCAACATAGCCCTAAACCTACCTAAAAACCTTATAAAACTTAACACATCAACCTTATCTTAATAAATTTTCAACCGAATTCTTGTTCAAATATTATTCATTTGCCAACTCATTCCGCTTTAGAACCTTTCCTAAAGTGTCAACTATTGTCCTATTCTTTTTCTACTTTTCATGTGGCACAAAATAACCCGCAAGAACTCTAAAGTAGGCACCCCCATAGCCTCATTTTCAGTAGAAAAATACTTCCTCTTTCACTCTCAAAATATCCTAAAACATTACAAAACCCTATTAGGTATGAAATCTTCTATGCTTTACCTACTCTTTTACGTTTACCATCTAGAAACACTACTAATTTCTATTTTCTTTATGAAATTTAGGTGATATTCAAAAAGGGTTGAGATTAGAGGCAAAATGAGTTTCATCAAATTCCTAGGAGTAGGGTAGTGAAAGGTCTAATCTTGCATTGCTACTATAAGTAAATATTTTGGTTAATTTGTGTAATAATGAAATATATTAGCAAATAATATGATATAATAATAAAATATACGGAAAATAAAATATCTGATTTAGGTAAAATATTATGCATTATCTAGTTTAAGTGATATATGTTGATCTTGCCATTGTTCTTGTATGATTTAATGAATGTGTAATGTAAATACGATGAATATGGAATCATATGATAGATATATTCTATTTTAATATGTTTTATGTGACTTTTCAAATAATTGTTCATCATAATATTGAATAAATATGCTACTATTTATACTCGATAAAAATTAGTCACTTAGAAATATAAGATTTGTGATATTAGTTATTGTATCAAATAAATTATTTTTAGGTAAAATTCATGTAAATGATAGTTTATTTTATTTTAGGATGTAAATTGAAAATTTTGAAAAAAATTCAAAATTTTTTACTATTTTTAAAGGCCTAATAGGTGTGATTCTTAGGAAAACTAAATAAAATATTAAACGAATTTATTTTATATGAAATTTTTATGAATGATAGAATATTGTCTCTAGTAGTAAGCTCAAAATTTTCAAAATTTTTGAAAGTAATTTAATATTTTTTTAAAAGTTAATATATTTTCCTATGTCAATATATAATAATTTGAGTTGTTAAATCTGAATAAAATATCAAATAAATTTTTTTTAATTGAAATTTATAAGAATGATCTTTTAATGAGTCCACATTCAAATTGAAAATTTTTGTGATTTTTGAAAATCATTTACTATTTTTAAAATATTAATTTCATTTTTTTGACAAATTATAATAATTTGAGCTTTTAAGTCTAAATAAAATATTAAATGAATTTATTTTTGAATGAAATTTTGGGAAATGATATTTTAATATGTCCACCTTCAGGTTGGAAGTTTTTGTAATTTTTGAAATTCATTTATTATGATTTAAATTAGCTTTACAATTATCCAGCGCTGTTATAAAATTTAAAATTGCACGTTTTGGCTTGAATAATTAATTTATTTGCTAAAATGGGTTAATTAATGTATAATTAACTATAATTAGTTAACTTATGTATTTTCTAAATTATCAAGTCTTTTTCCAAATTAAAATTGGATAGAAATAAGTTAATGGCCAAATGGGCTAGTTTGGGTATAATAGAACTTTAAGTTATAAAATTGAATAAATAAACATATTATAGGCCTAAATCAAATAAAATGATTTATTGTGGGCCTTGACTCAAATAGACAAGCATAATTCAAATGGTCATAATTAGGAGAATATAATCAAATTGACATAAATGACCTAAAATGAGTCAAGATAGTAAGAATAGCTCCAACTTGACCTAAACAACCTAAAAAGGACTTAGAAATTAATTTAGATCTGAATTCGCTAATGTTAATAAATTTGGACTTTAATGATAGGTTATGAGCCTAAATACTAAAATAGGATCCAATTTGACTAAATTACTACAAATGGACTTAATTAAATAAAATTGGGTTAGAAATACAACCTTAGGCCCAATAGCATAATATCTAGCCAATTAGGCCTATTTACGCCAAATAGACCTAAACTAAATCCTAGAAAGTCTTCCACAGTCATTTAAGGTCTAAACCTTAAATATATAGATAATACCTAATTTTAAGCTTTATGGGGATAAATTTCATAGTACGGGCTCAATACCCTATACCTATTCTAATTGGATCTATTTCTAAAATATTTAAATTCTTTTCATTGGTCCAAAAGCTCTAAAATATCCTTAGTGGGCCTAATTAGGAAATTAGAAGATCCAATATTTCAATTAGGATCTAAATTAAGTTCTATTAGGCTTTTAACTCAATTATTAGGTTTAATCTCCAATATTACTCTAATTAAACATAATTTCAAAATAAAGCAAAATTCCATCTAATTTAATATCGATACTCCTTAATGGATTGAATTCTTAAACCGTAAATCCCATTACCCTAAAAAGTGAAACATTTGGATAATTGGGCCTAACGTAGGATCCTTAAAGGCCCAATTCATTTAAATAATAAATTTAATTTCTAAACTCAATGGGTTTAGTCCAAACCATTTAAGTCCAACTACCCTAAATGGATGTAACTCAATTATAACTTGATACCCTTATACTATATAAAACCTTATGCTAATTGATTAATCAATATGATACGAATAATTAGTTTGTATACCCCTTTCTTATACAGATTAATCTTTCTTGAACAACTATTCGATTGACTTATTGTCTTTCATATGATCCTTTATCATCTATTGATTTATTATTAGGTACATAGTAACTTGCGTGTTGCTTACTAGAGTAGCATCCTAAAATGAACTAACACTTAAAGATGACTAGTTAATTGTTTGAATGTGCTTCCGTCATTTAATCTAGTTCGAGCAGTGACAACCTTACTGGGACATGTTAGTATGATAATTAGCGCTTTGGCCATCGTTAGTAGCTTGATAGGTAGCTAATAGAGCAAATGGCATCAGGATAACATCCGTTTTGGTTCGTAAGAAGTAGTATATGTAGTTCATGATTATGTATGTCGACTAAGTTGCATATCAATATAGACAAAAATAAATGAAGATGCGTAATTATTTTAAATCCTAGACAAGGCTATTACTAGATGTTCCTATAGGAAATATAGATATTCGAGCTAGCTATATTAACTTCTTGAGTAGCTGCTACTATTCAGGACTCTCATATTCTTATAGCTTGTCATTTGAAGTGTGAATACTTCCATATTGTTTGAATCACCTTAAAATAATAAACTTAAACTACTGGTTGTTGTGTTGCATATAGTCTAGGTATGTATGTCATATCGTATGTAATTGTGTTGCTATGTACAAGGTTTTGGCTCATTCTTTTCTTTTTTTAGGTGTTGGTGATTTCGACTTCGATGCTCATGCATATCTTGTGTTTGAGACAAATCTATATGAGCTTAACAAGCGGAGTGGGTAGGAACGTGGGATCATGTGTTTTTTCTTACATAAAAATTGTAGTTATCTTTTCAAATTTGTATTTTCTTTAAGGGTTTGGTTTGTGTCGGTCATTGTAAAAGCCTTTATGAAATAACTTGTATTAGTATTTGTCTACCTTTGGTACTTTGATATTTTTCCGCTATTTAATCATATGTTTTCAAAATCTAATTACACGATTTTAGAATCTAAAATTGAGTAGCAAATGATCATGATAAACATATAGTTTAGGATAGCCTTAATGCATGACGCTTAAGTATTACACGTGGTAAAACTAGATACACCTTGAACCTAATCGAGGCGTGATAGTTTTCAATGGTATTAGAGCATGTTATCTCTATTGTTTGCTAAACATAATAAATTATGATACATCCTATAGATATGGTAAGATGAGTGTCAGGGAAATCATGGGTTACGGCTTGAATGTTTGTGTGTTTGCTTGTATTGATGGACTTTAACTAGATGCTAAATAAAGTTTGATTGGTTACACTAAAATCAATCCACTTGGCTTAAATTTGCCTTCTATTAATATTTAAACATGGACCTAACCGATATAATGTGTGATTCACACTATATGTACTATGTTTTTGTGTTGTTTTCAAGTTTGCATGTAAATTACTTGCCTAAGTAAAGTAGTTGTGCAAATAACATAAGAAAAAACACTAGATATTATTTTCTTCTACCCTTTAAGTTGTAATTGCTTAATTATAAAAATAACTTATAATTTATATAAAATTATCCATATATAAAAAAATTTATACCGTACTAATCATTCTTATTCGAATATTGCGGCCGGGATTCGAAGGAAACGTGAAAGTGAATAAACTCAATTTCGTATCATGGCCGCTATGAATAATTGTGATAGTGACACGGAAGGTACGTTATGTAAATTTGCTACATTTTTACAGTCTATTATTCATTTTGGTTAACCGATTTTCTGATTGTGGATAAAAAAAAAAAAAGGTGATATATTGATATTACCGAGCAATTTCAAGACTTGTGTATTGTAATAATTTGTATGAATTAACCATTTACCTCATCTTTAAAGTTGAGTCACTAAAAGCTAAAAATATTTAAAATTTAGGTAAACAAGTGGGGTCTATTAATCATCTTAAAAAGTTGGGGTAGTAAAGAAAGAAAAGTTTAAAGGTTGATACCGAGATGAATAAAATTGAGACAATATATAAGTAGAATTTGGATTTCCCAGATTTCTTTCTTTCTTTTATTTTTTTAATTTATAAATTAACGACTAAAATTACATATTTTATAACATCATTATAATTTTATTTTTTCTAATAATCTTAGCCATTAAAGATATGTATTAAAATTACAAATTGATAAAAGTTTTAGAAAAAATACATGGAGGAGAAGGATTCCCATTTATATCTATAACTATGGTATTTAAACGAAAAGTTTGAAGTTCAACTGTGACTCCTATAAGAAGTAAGAAAAATTTTACAATTTTGTCTATTTATGATAAGATCGATCTTGTTGTTTATTTAATGATTTTATCAAATTGTGATCCCTTAATATATAATCACTACATTTATTTTAAGTAACACATTAATTGATTGGATTAGTCTTAGAATCTAGAAATTCCTAAAAGTGGAGGGCGGATTTGCCATGTCAAATTGACGTGCCATAAAAAATAAAAAAATTTCCGATCTAGAACGCAGAAAAATCCTGAACCGTAGAAATGGTCCAAGTGGAAAAGAAAGGGGGAGAGAGAGGGAGCGGGAGAGTGGGGCATCCGTATTTGGATTTGAGTCATCACGTACGAAATGAAAAAGCAGCAATTTCTTCCTTCCTTCTTTCCGCTTGATTCGAGAGTAATTTATGTTCTTTTATTCTTTTGCCGGACTTATGTTTCCACGGTGATAAAAAAAAAAAAAAAAAAGTAATAATAATTATATAAAAAGGAAAAAAAGGTAAATTCGACCATGTTCTGTCACCAAATTTTGGGTTTTATCTTATACTTATGAAGTCTTCTAAAGTACGGCGATCGTCCAGATGTACATAGACATGTTCCTAGGGAGGATGGATCATCCGTCATCCGAACCGCTGGTCCAGATGAAAAAATAAGAGATTCGAAACCGTCCTGGAGAGAGAGAAGGTGCAGGTCCACCCATGGACTTGCTGGGTCGACCTATCCCATTTACATTAATTTTTTTTTTTAAATTTTACATGACGAAATCATACGAATCTGTGTGGATCCAATTCATGGATAAGATTTACCCTGCTGGATCAGGTCTACGCGGATCAAATCCATTATAGTGTCAGGCCGGGTTTCGATTCGGATGTGACCCAAAGGCATGTCTGGATGTACATGGGTAACTCACCGAAGGAGTTCTAAAATATTGTTGAGGACAAACCCAACAGAACTACAATAGTGACTTAAAATGTCAAACTTTGGATAATATCTATCTGATGGAAAAATATGCGTCATTTAATACGACATTGTTTTAGTAAAGGGATGATATGTATGTAACATCCATATTTCATATTAGAGAGACGTGCAGTACAAGTCTATTAGATATTTTAATATTTTTTCAATGTTAGATGTATACCTACACATAGTTATACGTTCAATATGGCTCTGATTATTTGAAGCACGACAAAAGAAAACTGATCTTTAAGGATAATAAAAATTTTACGTTTGAAAAATCATAATATAAATTATATATTTATTTATAAAATTAATGATGATAATTTTTACGATAAAAATTTGTATTCTAAAACATAAATTTTATCTCTAAATATCAGTTTACTTGTATCAGTAGTATTGCTTATTTTAATAATATCTTAGATATGTTATTGGGATATGATATCATGAATTGTTGTTTATCTTGACTTTACACAACAACGCTTGAATTGGAGTGACGGGTGAAGAAATGGACAAATGATGAAATTGAAGCATGAAACATGACGGACAACCAACTTCCATAAAGGGACAATTCGCCACTAAGTGACTTGATAGATCTACACCTAGCCTAATTACGATGTGTCGTATGGGCTATGATAGTTTCGCATGTTCTTATCTTGATGTCTAATATATTTTCATTTAGTACAGAGGTTTATGTGTTTCGGTAGTTCTAAATATTGTGTTGGTTTAGTGCATAAAGAATTAAGAAAAAAAAATTGCAAATTTTTAAGGGTCAAATGTGGTACCGCTGCTTACTATAGTTGTAAAAACCTTATAGCATATTGTTACAATAGTTAATTTATTTGTAATTTTCCCTATGATTTTTGCCTTCTCTTGCTTTGGGAGTTTCCACTTTAAATTCGCTTATCAATTTCCATTTTCTTACCTGTTTATCTCTTGTCCAATGTATTACGTGATCTATATGCATGTGTTTGAACTAGGGCTCTAAATGAATTAAGTCGAGATTTTACAATACCAAGTTAGAACTCGACTAGAATATAAAACTCGAAATTTGAAACTCAACTTGAACTAATTGGTTGTGCTTTGATTTTTAAGCTCGAACTCTACTCAAATTGATACTTGATAAGCTTGAACTTGATTCGATTAAACTCGATTATTTCTATAAAAATCAATTAGATTAAAAAATAAATTAGGATTTAGAAATTAATTGAGTTTTTAGTTGATTTTATCTTAAATATAAATATGGGCAATTGGATATGAAGGAAAAGACAAGGTATGAAAATAGGTTTTGCAAAATAGAAAAAAACATAGATTTTATAATATTTTATAAAAAAAATAAAACGTTTGATTAGGCTCACAAGTTGTTTGAATCGAGCTTTTTATGACTTAAATCTAAGCTTGATGGCTACTTGTGTAGCTTAAACTTGAGCTCGACTTGACTCTATTATAGTTGAGTCGAATTTGAGTTATCACGTAATAGAATTTGAGTAGCTCGAGAGTAGGTTCGACTCATTTATAGCACTAGTTTGAACAAACATGTAACAAATGCAATGGTGGTGAGAGTAAATTTTAAAACTAAGAGACTTTCTCTTTTTTTTCTTTTTGTTCCTGGTAAGAAAAATTAAAAGATTTTAAATTAGTGGATTTAATAATAAAGAAGTGATGTATATGGCTTTTGCGTTTAAATAATAAGATAGATATAATATACATGGATGAGTTGAAAATTGAATATTATACACCAATTGATAAAATGAACTAGATCAATTCCTATGATCGATATAATTCATGATAGTAAAAACAATCAAAGGATTTGTAGGGTGCTATGATTTTACACCAATAAACATAAAAATGAAAAAACTCCCAATAGAACAAACTGTGAAACTTATTGCCCCGAATATACCGATTCTTTATACTTATATGACCATAATATTATGTTTGGACCTAGAGAAAGAGGGGGATGGATTAAGAGAGAAAATAATCTTTTTTCCCCTTAAACAATGAAAATTAAAGGTCAGAAACCCTTTACCCAAAATTTTCAATGGGTTCCACATAAAGCTACTTTCTTTAAGTCGAAGAGATTTCGATATATATATATGGTAAATTACATAATAAGGTATGATTATTTGATGATCAATTTATTTAAAGTATTAACGTTTTGAGTGGCTAAAAAAATGTATAGATGTTTTTTTTTTTTTTTTTTGTAAGTTCATTGAAGACATTAACATTTTGAATGGTTAAAAAAAGTATCAATGTTTGGCAAACTAAGTGATATAATATATCAATAATTGACCCATTGATGGAAAATTAAAGATATTTAATTAAAAACTAATCCAAATATTCATACCTCAAATGAACTTTGTAAAATGTTGATACTTTATTTGACAAAATTTACGTAATGTTTATATCTCTTTTTAACTACTCAAAACGTTGATACCTTAAATAAAGATACCCTAAATGTTGATGTATTTTAGTGTGTATATATAGTAAATGACACAAATATTTTACGCTACAAAAACATTTTAATAATTTACAATTATTTTAGTATTTTGATAACTTTTTTTTTTTAAATCTTATTAACTTTGTACTTGTAATCTTTCTTTATATTTCCTTCCTATCCAAACTAAGTATCTTTTTTTCCCAATTTCTTTCCTTCTCATTTATTCCCTCTCGACTTCCTTCCTTCTAATTTTCACCATTTTTCAAGCATAGTGTAAACACATCATCAATTTTTTTGCTCTTTAGCAATTTGATTGCAAGTTTGAAGCCAAAAGTTATTAAGGGCAAGAGTAGGGGGGGAGCTCTAAACATATTCAAAAGTATAAAGATGAACCGAAAGAAATATTATTTTTATTTGGTATATTTTCACAAAATTCATATTACTATTAAATAAAGAATTGCAATTATTTTATAAGATTAATTTTAAGAAAAACTACTACTATTCTGCTCTATTATTTGTCAAAACTGTGTAGCTTAGTACCTTAAGCTACTCCAAGACCAAGGAGGCTGACCTGCACCGTGGGAAGTTGTCCCCCACCTTTCCACGGTGGATAAGGGTTGATTTTGTTTTTTGTTTGTTTTCTTTTTTCCCTTCTTTTTCTTTTATTGCATTGTTTTTAAATTATATGAAATTATTAAGGTAAGTATAATTAATAATTTTATTATTTAATAAAAATTATTGTGATGATATATGTCTCTTACTTGATATTAATATATGGAAACAATACACTAGTTTTGTTTGTTAAAAAAATATAAAAAAGCTATTTTTTTCTTTTTTCCATTTTTTTTGTCATTACAATAGAAGGGAGAAAGATCCAAGACTAATATTTTTTTTTTTTGAGAGACTAGAGGTAATGTGACTAGGGTTGTAATGGCTATTATTATGTTTACTTTGTATAAAAAGTAAAACAAGTAATTATTGGAGTAAAAGGTAAAATATATATAATGCCTCATGTACTTATTACAAAAAGAAGATAATTATATATATGATATTTTCAAGATAGGAGTATTTATGACAAAATTGAAACATAAAAGCAATTTTTGTTATTCATCATTTTACGTAATAGCAATTTATTATGAATTATCATTCTTCTCAAGTGAACATTGTAATAACATCTTTACGTTAAGTGAGAAGTTATAAAAGTATTAACAAAAAGAAAGGAAAAAAAAAACTAATTACTTAAATCACAATTCATACAAAAGGAGTACTTTTTTACTCATCTTGAAAAAGACTATCTAGAAGAAGTATATGTGCTGAATTTTCAAGGATAGATTAGTTAAAATTTGATAGAAGTCGAATGAAATGATGTGTCTAAGTAATAGAAATGCTAGAGAAATTGGAATAAAGTCACATTTGTATGATTTTTTTTTCGATGAGCCACAAGAGCTATTATAATACAGCTATATAGAGTCATTACAACGTACTAAAGCGAAAATTCGAATTCGGTATCTCAAGGATAAAGACCTGAACCCGATATCAGTAGGTTTTGATAAAAAAAAAAACAAAGAAAAAAACTAATTACTTGAAACACAATTCATACAAACAAGACTACTTTTTTACTCATCTCGCAAAAAGACTATCTAGAAGAACTATATATGTCAAATTTTCAAGGATAGATTAGTTTAAATTTGATAGAAGTCGAATGAAATGATGTGTTTAAGTAAAAGAAATGCTTTAGAAATTGGAATAAAGTCACTTATGTATGATTTTTTTTTTTTTTATGGGCCACAAGAACTATTGTAATACAGCTATATAGTGCCATTATAATCTACCAAAGCGAAAAATCTAATTTGGTACTTCAAGAATAAAGACTTAAATTGAATGCCACTAGATTATACGCTCATTGGCCACTTTTGTATAAGTTAATTTCCAACGAATTCGATTTCAACTATAGTTTGATAAAATCAAACAATCTATGCAAGCAAATTCTCTCGTTATATCGGTCATTCATTGAAGAGCAAAGCGCAAATGCTTATTCCCTCAATGTCGTCATCTCTTTTGAATTTCATTAACTAGAATAGTATTTACAAAGACAAGATCTAGGCAGAAGGATTTTAGTAAATAAAGGATATGTATGCGTTTCATGTCATATGTAAGGGGAGAAAATATAAATTGACATTAGACCATCAATTGGATTTATTTAGATATACTCTAAGAATTAACAAAACAAGGTTGTAGTTCTTCAACTCTTGAGAATATATATTTATTTATTTTAATTTATTAATAAAATTTGTAAATGGTTGCTATTGTGCGAAAGCTCTTATTGCTAGTAAGTGCTTGGGTGCTTCTATTGATGAGATTATTTAATCAACCATCTAACCGTTAAAATAAATATAATAATTGAAATATTAACTATTTTAATAGTTCGATCATGATTGGTTATATTGTGAGTTATTGGATAATAAGAATACTATTCCCATCAAAATTAATGATGGAATCATATAATTTTCTATTGCTAAATAGTATGACATCAGTGTTCCAACGAAATTGATCTGAATTCAAATCTCTTCTTTTTATAAATTATATTAAATAAGCGGCTGATAAAAAAGAAATTAGTTGCTATGTAAGAATATGTTACGGATGACTAAGAATCTCTTACAATGGTAAATCGGAAATTATCTCTATAAGTACTTTCTTATAATAGGAGTGAAGTCATTCAGCCGGAATTGCAGAATATGTACCGTTCGGCTAGTCAAGGTAACACAAGTTGTTCAATTAAATAAACTTTTGAAACACCTAACCCCCTTTTTACCTCCCAATATTTTCGTCACCTAGTCATAGGATGTTAAGGGAGACGACTTCATGAATATTATCAAATTGCAAAATCTTCACATGCTTCTTGCTAAGGATGGCTACTTGTCTCTTCAAACGTGTTTGAGTACACCTAAACCTGAGATGTAATAAATCCTTAAGAGACAACAATTTTCCCTTGCCACTAGGGCCACTTGCCTCTTTCTCTCGTGCTCTTTAATATACATTTTGACTTTTCTTTTCGTTTTTTTTTTTTAAATGTTGTGAGGTAATTCTATTTTAATGTCTGATTACTTGTGCTTGCTTAATTCTGGATAATATTTTAAGGGATGTTTATATTGATACCTTGAGCTCATTATCAATAGTAACTGATAAGGACGATGGTACTTTTCAGTATCCTATTGCAAATCAATATTTGCAATCTAGTTGCGCAAAAAACTGTCTAAAAATTAGTTTTTTTTTTCCTTTTTAAATTGTAATTGCTCGAATTCGACAGCCTTTTTTTATTATTTATCATGGAACTTGATTGTACAATATATACTTTTTAATATTAACTATATACTTTATAATGTACGTGTATATATATAATTATATATATATGCAAAGTTTAAAAGTTTTTTGTTTATATCTATAGTATTTAAACTAAAGCAATCTCTTTGGTACATTTCTTCTACTTTTCATAATTGTCCTTAAAATAAAATCATTCTTTTTTATTTCACAAAGATCCAAAAAAGTTTAAATCTACTATTTTCCAAAACTTCCACTACTCACACATTCTCTCTCTTCCTTTTTTTTTTCCCCTTCCCACCTCACACTCTCTCAATAGTTCTCGGTTCTAATAACTATTTTTTATTATATAAGACCATAGCTTTATTTTAAATAATAACTACTCCTTCTTTCATAATCTCTAATTCTAACAAAATCACTCTTCCTTTTTTTTTTTTCCCTCTCATAGCTCACATTAAAATTTACTGAAAGGAAAATAAGGTAAATATTCTATAAATAAAACATTGTTTATTTATGTACTAGTAGATAGTGCATTTATTACCCGGGTACTTAAAAGGGCACTTGATAAAAACTGTTAACCAGGAGTTTTTTTTTTCTTGGCCATTAATTATAATGGAAAGAGAGGGATTTAAACTTGAAATCTCCTATTTAAGAGACCGGAAAAATCTTACTAAGCTATAATATCATTAGCTTAACTCGAAGTTAAACAAATAAAAAGAAGGGAATGATAGTAAAATGAAAGTTGATGACAGTTAAATGATCAATAGTATTTTTAGAAATTTAAAACATCCAAACTTTGTTGATATTCAAAATTACCCCTCATTATATTAGTAGGCAATTTAAATAAGAGATGCTAATAAAATAAAAGAAATACTTATATGCAAAAGACTAATTTATATTAAAAAAAATGTGAAGCCCAAAAAGCAAGCTTTATTTATTATAATATATATATATATATGTATATATAAATAATTTTCTTTCTAGCTATGACTTGTCAATGTACTTTTGCCAGGTGATCAGGAAGGTCAAGACAAACATCTTGAGACGTACTAAAATCTACGTGTAAGACCAATCATACTTCATAGTTCACAATCCACCTGTCATTGACTTTTCAGATGGATCGAGACGTATTATAACTTTACATGATTTTTCTAAAAAAATAAATAAATAAAATATAACATAGTACAAACGCCTACTTATAAAACCAGGAATGACACTGTGTATATATTATATATATATATATATATATATCTGTAGATTACTATGGCTTAGATATAAAAACATGTTTGACTTTTGTAATCAATAAACAATCGTAATTGAATTTAAAATATTCTCAACGTAATCTATAGTAACCTGTTGGTCCTTTTTTGAGTTTCATTATCCCAACAACTTGCAAATAACTTATTCTCCGATCTTCGAATTTTTAAAAGAATTTCAAGGCTGCTTCACTTGGTTGTGATGCTAAAGGAAACTCTTTATATTATTATTATTATTTCATAGATTAATAATATAGGTAACTATCCGTGACGAATGAACGACAACAAATTAAAGTTCATTCACGGTAAGGAAATTGGATTTTAGAAATAAAATTTTAAATTTTAAATATAATTTTTTTCTCACACAAATTCTATTATACATATATAAGTTATTTTGCTAATTTTTTATTACGGAATTTCTGTCACTAAGTGTCTATTTTATTATAGTAATATTTATGAAGAGAATAGTCTCCTTCTATTCGATTGTATTACAATAAATATTGGCAGCTCGTAAATAAAGTCCCAACTGTTGTAAAGTCCAACCATTAGTCTTATATATAATATGCTCCTGGATATACTTAACAATTTACATTTACGTATGCCTTAGCTGTGATCAACTTACTGGAAAAATAAAACTATGTGACGAGACTGTGCCTGCAATGTTCTTTTGATCCTTTTCAGCTTATTAAAAAAAAAATAAAAGAAAAATAAAAGAAAAAGAAAAAAACAGGAAAAAGCATTTGATACTAATACACATCACATATATATACATGTGATGCGAAATTATTAATTATATTTTGACATGTAAAAAAATATTAAATAGTTTTTTAAATAATTACCATATGTGATTCATAGATACGGTTATATGTTAAAATATGATTGATATTTACTTATAATATGTATATTACACGTGATATATATTACCCATCTGGAGCTTTCTCGATTTTCGAGTGAAAAATGACGAATAAATAATGTGGAAGGTGTACGTTTTCCATTTCAAATGCGAAGAGCATAAATTGTTTTTCAAGGAAAATCCATACTCATCGTCTAAAAGCTTTTAATCTTGATCTCATGTTTTACATAATTATCATCATTTACATTTCATAATGCCGACGTAATATATGTACATTTACGCTTAGGTTACAAACAATTTTCATGATATTTTAGAATTTATGTAATTTGGAAAAAAAAATGAAAGGTAATTTACGATTACAATTCTATTTAAGCTAGCTAACCGAACCTGAATTACGTAAATAATAAGAAAAGCTTTATGTTAAAAAACCAAAATGAAAGTATGGAAGACAAATGAAAAAGCTACATAAATTCCATCTATAAACTACAATGGAATTGTAAAACACATATCCTGGAATATTTGTTATGTTAAAGCAAGCTGTTTAAAAAACGAAAACTTCACTCAACAAGATATTATATACTTAAAAAAAGTTATCAAATCTGACTCGAAGATTTGACACGCACATACTGGCATATCAATGGGTAAAATAGCCGGTTCATTTCCAAAAGATTGTTAGATTCAATCAAGCTGAATCTGGCAGTTTTTTTTTTCTTTGGCCAATACTTAATAGATCACATAAATCTCCCATTTTTGTTATTTATCCTCTTTTCAATGTCTTAATAGCCAACGAAGTAACTTTAAAGTTATAACCATATTACATATTGGTAATTCTTAACTTTCTTGAAAGATTCCAAGTTACATGCACCCATAAAGGAAATCGAAATAAAAATTAAATGTATCCATAGAGAACCTGATCGTATTTTAGTTATGAGTTAAAAAATAAATAAATAACCAATGAACTTATAGCCTAGTAGTATTCCGTCCAAGTATTCATCCTTGAGGCACTAGTTTGATTCCTCATATTAGTAAGTTGTAACGGTTCTTTGTGGCACCGGAAAAAAAAAAAACAACAATTAAGAGTCGTAGACAAAAAGCAAGGATGGGTCTAGAGAGGGTCGATATGAAAAAAAACTTTATTGTTATAATATATTTTTAATATAAAAAATATGTGTTATATTTATATTTATAATAAAGTAAGTTCGACCCCTTTAGTCATATGATTTCACATCCATCCGGACAAAAAGCAAAGTATATGATTGAATCATTAATAGCATATATATCGATGGATATTCAAATGAATATATAAACACAAAAACGCACTGCAAGAAAGAGATTTTCTACAGCAAGACAATACATATGGAAAACTTCTCTTATATTCAAATTTCAATTTATGTAACATCTTTTATATTTTGAATTAGGGCTTATTTATATTTGTAAACGATGAGTAAAAATCATATTCCGATCTTTACAAGGATTAATTCTTTTGCCATAATTTACAAGACAGAGAATTCTAAACGCATTAATATATAATGTTAAGCGCTAAGGCTGTCACTTTTGAGGTTCGATAACTTCATTGTATGTTTGTATCTTAGTATAAGCACGAAAAGCTTAAAAGATAACTACACATCCATACAATTAATTTTATCAATCCATTGAAACTCTAGTTAAAAAGTCATCGTAATAACACTTCAACCCAATGCAAGAAATATAGCAAAAAATTTTCAAATTTCAACAAAGATTTTAGTGACATACTAACTATTATGAAAAAAAAAACTAAAATTAGTGTATTAAACTCAAAAGCTTGTCTAACACAAATAATCAATATTGTAGTCGTCATTATGACCAACATCTACTTAGATATTTTATGAGTTAGGTTTAATCCTGTGACCGGTGGGGACTTGAACCTGACCCATTTGTTTGGGTATGAGCGTTTGATGGATAGGAACACAATCAAAACAGGTTTATGACATGTCATATAAGATTCAAATCCGACCTGCTTTCCTAAGGGTCTCTCATATTTGACCATAAACCTCTAAGGTTATTACTATACCTAAACTCACCTCTATAGGATATCAAGTTGACATAGCTCGTCTAACTTAACTTAATGGAGGATTGAAATGACCTAGATTTCAATTCTATTTAAATTCCATGTGTTTATTTATTTATCTTAAGTATTGAATTGAATGAGCATGATGATTATAGTGGTTATGTTGCTAGTGGTCTAAAATGTATTATTTTGCATGTATATATTGAAATTAATATTTTTGTTTTATATATATTAATGTGTGTGTGTAATAAAATTATTAATTATGTCTTTTATACATTAAGGTGTTAGTTAAGTTAGATTTATAAATCAACTTTAATTTTGCTTAAGGTTAGTTGATAAAGTTCTTAGTAGTTAAGTTAGTAATTAAGCCAATATAAGTACCAAATGAGACCTAAATACACCCCAAATGCACCCTAAATGTATATGTGCCTTAAAGGGCAAATTTGGAATATGTTTAAAGTTGAATTTTGCTTAATTGAACTCCCTTTTGGCAGCCCTAATATTTTATACGAATTTTGCTTCTTCTTTCTTTCTTTTCTTCTTCCTCTTTTAATTCCATTTCCAAGCTCAAGTCAAGATTAATATCAAGTTTTAAGAATCAAAGTTCTCCTCAAGACAAAGTATATGTATGTGAGTTGATTTAATTGTGATTGTTGTTTTGTTTTTCTTTCTTGAAATGGTTGTATGAATTCTTGGATGAAATGAGTTAAATGTTATCTAAATTGTTTGTTCATGCTTGGGATGAGCTAGGAATGTGTTTTATGAGTATGAGAGGTTGTGCATGTGTTGTTGAAGTGATATGAAGTGTTGGGAGGAGGTGAAGAGGATTTGTATAGGAAAATTTAGAATGGATTGAAGTGGAATTTGAGGTGTTTAATTGTGTTGATTTCTCGTGTTGAGTTGCTAAGTTTGAGTAGTGTAGGTAGAGGTTGGTATATGAGGTTGAAAATGTAGTTGAGGAAGGTTTTAAAGTTTTTAGGAGTGAATTTTACAAGGAAAAAACAGGGGATTTGAGTTTTCGTTTAATCTGTTTTTAAAGCGTACGCCGGCACCTGGGAATTCAACGCCGCCGGCATAGAGGCAGCATTGGATTCAAATCTCTTAACGCCGCTTTGCAACACCGCCGGCTTTTACAATAAAAACTTGCCAGCGTTTGTTCTTTAGAACGTACACCGACAATTTAAGTTTCTACGCCGTCGGCTTTCGCTAGGAAAGTCAGCCGGTGTTCTTTCATTCATATTGTACGCTGGCCGCTGGGAATCAAGGCCACCGGCGTATGTGTCAAAGCTGCCCGCGTATCTAGATAAGCGGACTGCTTAGACCTCTCTGGACGTTTTGAAAATTTTGGGTTTTGGATTCCACGCCGGCTTAAGGCCACCGGCGTAGAATGTAGGCTGACGGCGTACCCTTGAACACTGCCATGTTAGCAGTGTTGATTTCAGAGTATTGAACACGGCTCAACGCAGCCGATGTTGGCTACGGCGTATCCCCCCTGTGCTTTTGAATTTTAAAAACTTTTTCTAAAATTTTCCGAAGTTTGTTATTTGAGCAATTAAGTATTTATTAAGCGATTTAGATATAATAGGATTTAAATGCTTATTTATGACTTGTATTCAATTATTTGAATTTCTTTGATTTATTGTGATATATAGGATAATATGTGTATAATTGTGAGAATGAAATCTATAATTGTTGATTTATTGATTATTGTGATATTTCTATTTCAGTTAAGGATTCTTCGGTTAGTTCATCACCGAGAGATCCTAGTTATATACTAACGGGTTCAGGTACGCAATAACTTGTTTGATGTTTGCTAGGAATAGGCATTCCTAATTGATTAAATTGATTTGACTTAACATTTGAATGAATTGGATGTCTATTACGCTGTTTAATCTGGTCCGAGGAGCAGCAAACCTGTCATGATGCAATGACATGTTAGCTAGGCGCTTAACCAAGTCATGATGCAATGACTTTACCATGATGCAATGGTACGCTATGATGCAATAGCGATTCTTTTGGTTAAGTGGGTAGCCGATAGGGGGAATAGTATCTGAGTAACGTTTGCTTAAACTTAGGGGGAAATACCATGATTTAGTTCAAAGTTTATGGGAACTTGTGAACTAGGCTCATGTTATGGACTGAGTTTAAGTAGAGTCGGGCAACGGCTTTTAAACCCTAAATGAAGCTATTATCTTCATGAAATAGATATAGGAGATATAAGTATTCGGACTGCTTATATCAACCCCCTGAGCAGCTGCTGTTACTCAGGATCCCTGAATTCCCGAAGTGTGACCGGGGTTTGAATACCCTCTTGTTGATTTGTGAAAGAAATGTAATAAAGATAACACTTGTTCTATGATGCATTACATGAATTGATGATTGTTTTGCATTGGTTATTGTGTACTGGGCCTCTGGCTCACTTTTGCTGCTTTGCAGGTATTGGAGACGAGTTTATGATGACTTGGGCTATGGGTCCGATTTCGAGAGATTTCTGGATGAGTGGGACGAATAGGATCCGATCACCCTGGACTTTTGGAAGACTTTTTGCTAAGGAAAGTTATGTATAGAAGGCTTGTTAGTTAAGCCAATTTTTGTAATGACCTTAAGATCCTTTAGGATTCTTATGTTTTAGAAAACATGTAATTTTTGTAGTGTCTGTATTGGCACTAAACAATGTTTATAATGTAAATGTATGTATAGATTGCTTTTGTTAGCAATCTTGTTTTGTTTAAAAGTTCTTTACAAAGTAGTGATTTTGATCAAACAATTTTCATAAACTGTTAGTTTTAGGACAACCTTACATATAATGTGAAAACGTTATATGTGGTTGGGGATTCGGTACTCTAAGTCTCGGGATTTAGAGGATCGGGTCTTTACAGATGGTATCAGAGCTATGTTTATGAAATTGTTTGATTAAATAGTGGTGACTTGACCTTAGATGCGGTGAGTTAGTTAGACATATATAGGACTTGTTTATATTAAGTTTTATGTTTAATGTCTAATTGGTTTATTAATTGTTTTGATATTGATTTGACCTTGTAAAATTATTATATGTCATACATATGTTGCATGTTTGTTTAAAAGATGGATAGGTCACGAAGAGTAACCCGACAATCTTCGGAAAGAGAAAGTATGCCACCTCCTTCTCAGTCTACTATTTCAGCTTCTGCATCAGCTAGTATTCCAGCTTCTACTTCGACTCCATCACCGGCTTCGGCTTCTACTGCACCAAATCCACAGCCTCCTCAAATGCCAGCATATCCAGCTATGCCTCAGATGCCTACTGGAGATCCGAATAATGTGTCACTATGTTTCGAGATATGTTTGCAATAGTTCAGCAGTACCAACAAATGATGTATCAACAACAACAACAATTTATGCAGCAATATCATCCACCAACTGTGAGAGAAGAACCACAAGTACCAATGGGAGACCGGAAGAACAAGTCAAGTTGCATGATTTTGTCAGACTGGTACCTGATTTTGATGGAACTGTTTTGGATCCGACTCGAACGGAAGGTTGGATAGTGGAGCTGAGAAAGCGTTTGCAGCTTGTGAAGTGCCTGAGCATAGGAAAGTTGATTTGGCTATATATATGTTGAAGGGAGATGCATATAATTGGTGGAGATTGAATAGTGAAGGATATGTAAGACCGATACCATGGAACAGATTTAAGGAAGCCTTTTTCTTGCAATACATTCCATCCACAGTGCGGAACAAATGATATCGAGTTGGTTGAGTCTAAGGCAAGGAAATAAAACTGTTGAAGAATATCATGCAGAATATTGCAGATTGCTTATTTGCGGTACAAGTTACAATGATGAGAGCATGAAGGTTCAAAAGTTTCAAGATGGCTTGAACATGGAGATTAAGAGTGAGGTTAAGAAGTTTCAATTGTCAACACTGTCTGAAACAGTAATCAAGGCAAAGTTAGTGGAACAAATTAATAATGAAAATAAAGCTCAGAGGGATAGACGTGCTACATTTATGGGCAAGAGATCGGTGACATCATACACTCCTTATTCAAGGTTTGGTAATGTTAACAAAGGCAAGCGACCATATTTGGGTAAGAAACCAAGCTCGGGACAAGTGGTGAAGACTTCTATGCCATCCATTCCATTTGATAGGCGATGCCTATATGTTTTGGGCCTCATGAATCATTTCAATGTAAATGGACTCCTGGAGCTTGCTTTGCATGTGGGAAAGTTGGTCATAAAGCTTCTGACTGTCCTGAACCTAAATTGAAGCCCATCTTTTGTGCTCATTGTCAACAAAGAGGTCATCATGTGGCAAATTGTAAAGAAAAGCCTAGGAATGAAGGACCGAACTTTGGAAAGGGAATGACAGCTGCTAGAGTATTTGCTTTACAACAATGTGAGAAAGCTCCTTCGGTTGATACACTGGCAGGTATAATACAGATTGCAAATCATCCTGCATATACTTTAATTGATACTGGTGCTACTCATGCATGTATTGCTGAAAGCTTTGTGAATGAGTGTGGTTTGTCTTCTGAAGTGTTGTATGATAGAGTGATGAGTGTAATACTCCTTTTGGTGTGCAATCCAAAGAGCCATGTGTATGTAGGAATGTTGATGTTGTGATTTCTGATGAAAGCATGCCAATAGATATGTTAGTTCTGCCTTTAATCGATTTTGATGTTATTCTTGGAATGAATTGGTTAATCTTTACAAAGCTACAATAGATTGTAGTAAAGCGGAAGTGAGTTTTGAGTTGGAAGGTAGAAGACTACTTCATGTGTTGGAAAGAAGGAGACCGAGGAGTATGTATTCTATGGAATTGTGGGAGAAGGATATGAGAACTACAATGGGTAGTGAAGAACTCCGAGTTGATATGGTGCCAGTAGTAAGGGAATTTGTTGATGTTTTTCCTGATGAATTACCCGGTTTGCCACCGGATAGGGAGATTGATTTTGGGATTGATTTGATACCAGGACTACACCTATTTCTAAAGCTCCATACCGTATGGCTCCGGCTGAGTTGAAAGAATTGAAAAGTCAGTTGGAGAATTACAACACCTCGGGTTTATTCGTCCAAGTATTTCTCCTTGGGGTTCCGGTATTATTTGTTAAGAAGAAAGATGGAAGTCTAAGAATGTGTATAGACTATAGAGAATTAATCAAGTGACAATCAAGAACAAGTATCCACTTCCTCGAATTGATGATTTATTTGATCAACTGAGAGATGCTGCATTGTTTTCCAAGATAGATTTGAGATCCGGATATCATCAACTCAAGATTAAGCAACAAGATATATCCAAGACGCTTTCAGAACAAGATATGGACATTTTGAGTTTATGGTTATGCCTTTCGGTTTAACAAATGCCCCTGCTGCTTTTATGGATTTGATGAATAGGGTATTTAAGGATTATTGGATCAATTTGTAATAGTCTTCATTGATGATATATTGGTGTATTCAAAGAATGTGGAAGACATGAGAAACATTTGAGACTTGTTTGCAAAGATTGAGAGAGAGGAAGCTTTATGCTAAATTTAGCAAGTGCAAGTTTTGGTTGAGAGAAGTTGCATTCTTGGGACATATCATTACAAAGGAAGGAATATCTGTTGATCCGAGAAGATTAGAGCGGTATTGGACTGGCCACCACCGACAAGTGTCACGGAAGTACGAAGTTTTCTGGGTTAGCAAGCTATTATAGAAGATTTGTACAAGGTTTTTCCAAAATCGCTTCACCATTAACTAAGTTGACGAGAAAATATGTGAAGTTTGATTGGGATGAAGATTGTAATCGGAGTTTTCTTGAGCTGAAGGAACGATTGGTTTCTGCACCGATTTTGGCATTACCAGTTAGTGGAGAAGAGTTCGTGATTTATAGTGATGCTTCACTTCAAGGACTCGGATGTGTTTTGATGCAAGATAATCGAGTCATAGCTTATGCCTCAAGACAATTGAAGCCCCATGAGAGGAATTACCCAATTCATGATCTCGAGTTAGCCGCGGTGGTATTAGCATTGAAGCTTTGGAGACATTATTTTTTGGTGAAAAGTGTAAGATATTCACGGATCACAAGAGTTTGAAATACATTTTCACTCAAAAGGAATTGAACATGCGACAACGAAGGTGGTTGGAGTTAATCAAAGATTACAATGTTGAAATTTTGTATCACCCGGGAAAAGCTAATGTGGTAGCCGATGCGCTCAGTAGAAAGAAACGATGAATGTGGAATCTTGGTTACTACTCAACGGGAATTACAAGAAGATCTTCAAAGGATGAATATTGAGATAGCTATGGAAAATGTTGACATTATGCTAGCAGTTTATCATTGCAACCGACGATTCTGGATCAAATCAAGCAAGGACAACTTGAAGAACCTGGAAGCCAGAAATTGAAAAGTAGATAGGTAAAAGAGGAGAAAAGAGATGAGGATTGATGATAAGGTATTATCAGGTTTAAGGATAGAATTTATGTACCCGAGATCTATGATTTGAGACACCAAATTATGAAGGAAGCGCATTCCTCCTCATATTCAATTCATCCGGGAAACACGAAGATGTATCGAGACTTGAAGCGACATTTTTGGTGGGAAGGAATGAAGAAGGACATTGCAAGATTTGTCTCTAAGTGTTTGGTATGTCAACAAGTGAAGATCGAGCATCAACGGCCTGGAGGAGAATTGCAACCATTGAAGATTCCGGAATGGAAATGGGATGAGATAACTATGGATTTTGTGACGGCTTTACCAAAGACAGTAGCCAAGAATGAAATGATTTGGATCATCGTGGATCGACTCACGAAATCATCACATTTCATTCCACTGAGAGTCGGGTATTCACTTGAAAATTGGCTCAGATTTACATTCGAGAGATAGTGAGATTACATGGTATACCAATGACCATCACTTCAGATAGAGATACTAGATTTGTCAGTCGATTCTGGAAAAGTCTTCATGAAGCTCTTGGAACAAAGTTACAATTTAGTACGCTTTTCATCCACAAACTGACGGGCAATCAGAAAGGACAATTCAAATTCTTGAAGATATGCTTAGAGCTTGTGCATTGGATTTTGGAAGAATTGGGATGAACACTTACCTTTGGTTGAATTTGCTTACAATAATAGTTATCAGCATCGATTCAGATGGCTCCGTATGAAGCGTTATATGGAAGAAAATGTAGATCTCCTTTGCATTGGGATGAAGTGGGCGAGAGAGTGTTGATTGGACCTGATTTGGTACAACAAGCTGTTGATAAGATTCAAATGATCAAACAGAGATTGAAAGCTGCTCAAGACCGATATAAAAGTTATGCCGATTTGAGAAGAAGACCTTTGGAGTTTGAACTTGGAGATCATGTGTTTCTCAAGATATCCCCGACTAAAGGAGTTTTCAGATTTGGTGAGGAGCAAATTGAATCCAAGATACATTAGGCTATATGAAATATTGGAACGGATTGGGCCATTAGCTTATAGATTGGCGCTACCACCAAGTTTGTCAGGTGTTCATAACGTTTTTCATGTGTCTCAGCTTAGAAAATGCATATATGATTCCGATGCAATATTGGATACAAATCAACCAGAGATACTACCAGATTTGACTACTGAGGAAAAGCCAATTAGAATTTTGGGAAAAATGGACAAAGAATTGAGGAATAAAGTCATACCGATGGTAAAGGTCCAATGGAGTAACCAATCTGAAAGAGAAGCGGTTTGGGAAGTGGAGAACATAATGAGACAGAAATATCCGGAACTTTTTGAGTAAGAAGGTGAGTTAAGTTTCGGGGACGAAACTTCTTGAAGAAGGGAAGAATGAAATGACCTAGATTTCAATTCTATTTAAATTCCATGTGTTTATTTATTTATCTTAAGTATTGAATTGAATGAGCATGATGATTATAGTGGTTATGTTGCTAGTGGTCTAAAATGTATTATTTTGCATGTATATATTGAAATTAATATCTTTGTTTTATATGTATTAATGTGTGTGTGTAATAAAATTATTAATTATGTCTTTTATACATTAAGGTGTTTGTTAAGTTAGATTTATAAATCAACTTTAATTTTGCTTAAGGTTAGTTGATAAAGTTCTTAGTAGTTAAGTTAGTAATTAAGCCAATATAAGTACCAAATGAGACCTAAATACACCCCAAATGCACCCTAAATGTATATGTGCCTTAAAGGGCAAATTTGGAATATGTTTAAAGTTGAATTTTGCTTAATTGAACTCCCTTTTGGCAGCCCTAATATTTTATACGAATTTTGCTTCTTCTTTCTTTCTTTTCTTCTTCCTCTTTCAATTCCATTTCCAAGCTCAAGTCAAGATCAATATCAAGTTTTAAGAATCAAAGTTCTCCTCAAGACAAAGTATATGTATGTGAGTTGATTTAATTGTGATTGTTGTTTTGTTTTTTTTTCTTGAAATGGTTGTATGAATTCTTGGATGAAATGAGTTAAATGTTATCTAAAATTGTTTGTTCATGCTTGGGATGAGCTAGGAATGTGTTTTATGAGTATGAGAGGTTGTGCATGTGTTGTTGAAGTGATATGAAGAGTTGGGAGGAGGTGAAGAGGATTTGTGTAGGAAAATTTAGAATGGATTGAAGTGGAATTTGAGGTGTTTAATTGTGTTGATTTCTTGTGTTGAGTTGCTAAGATTGAGTAGTGTAGGTAGAGGTTGGTATATGAGGTTGAAAATGTAGTTGAGGAAGGTTTTAAAGTGTTTTAGGAGTGAATTTTACAAAGTGGAAAAACAGGGGATTTGAGTTTTTCGTTAAATCTGTTTTTAAAGCGTACGCCGGCACCTGGGAATTCAACGCCGCCGGCATAGAGGCAGCATTGGATTCAAATCTCTTAACGCCGCTTTGCAACACCGCTGGCTTTTACAATAAAAACTTGCCAGCGTTTGTTCTTTAGAACGTACGCCGGCAATTTAAGTTTCTACACCGTCGGCTTTCGCTAGGAAAGTCAGCCGGTGTTCTTTCATTCATATTGTACGCTGGCCGCTGGGAATCAAGGCCGCCGGCGTATGTGTCAAAGTTGCCCGCGTATCTAGATAAGCGGACTGCTTAGACCTCTCTGGACGTTTTGAAAATTTTTGGGTTTTGGATTCCACGCCGGCTTAAGGCCACCGGCGTAGAATGTAGGCTGACAGCATACCCTTGAACACTGCCAATGTTGGCAGTGTTGATTTTCAGAGTATTGAACACCGGCTCAACGCCGCCGACGTTGGGTACCGGCGTATCCCCTGTGCTTTTGAATTTTAAAAACTTTTTCTAAAATTTTCCGAAGTTTGTTATTTGAGCAATTAAGTATTTATTAAGCGATTTACGATATAATAGGACCTTTAAATGCTTATTTATGACCTTGTATTCAATTATTTGAATTTCTTTGATTTATTTGTGATATATAGAGATAATATGGGTATAATTGTGAGAATGAAATCTATAATTATTGATTTATTGATTATTGTGATATTCCTATTTCAGTTAAGGATTCTTCGGTTAGTTCTTCACCGAGAGATCCTAGTCATATACTAACGGGTTCAGGTACGCAATAACTTGTTTGATGATTGCTAGGAATAGGCATTCCTAATATGATTTAAATCGATTTGACTTAACATTTGAATGAATTGGATGTCTATTACGCTGTTTAATCTGGTCCGAGGAGCAGCAAACCTGTCATGAGGCAATGGCATGTTAGTTAGGCGCTTAACCAAGTCATGATGCAATGACTTTACCAAGATGCAATGGTACGCTATGATGCAATAGCGATTCTTTTTGGTTAAGTGGGTAGCCGATAGGGGGGAATAGTATCTGAGTAACGTTTGCTTAAACTTAGGGGGAAATACCATGATTTAGTTCAAAGTTTATGGGAACTTGTGAACTAGGCTCATGTTATGGAGTGAGTTTAAGTAGAGTCGGGCAACGGCTTTTAAACCCTAAATGAAGCTATTATCTTCATGAAATAGATATAGGAGATATAAGTATTTGGACTGCTTATATCAACCCCCTGAGCAGCTGCTGTTACTCAGGATCCTTGAATTCCCGAAGCGTGACCGGGTTTGAATACCTTCTTGTTGATTTGTGAAAGAAAGTGTAATAAAGATAATCACCGTCTAATGATGCATTACATTGACTTGATGATTTGTTTTGCATTGGTTATTGTGTATTGGGCCTCTGGCTCACTTTTGCTGCTTTGCAGGTATTGGACAACTTTACATATAATGTGAAAACATTATATGTGGTTGGGGACTCGGTACTCTAAGTCTCGGGATTTAGAGGGTTGGGTTTTTACAAGGATAATCTAAACATATAATAAAAAATAAAATATTAATATAACCCCAAAAATGAATAATGAAGTCCAAGTCAATCTATTAAAAGAAAGGAGAATATCTTTGAATAATATGAAAAGAAAAATAGATCTCTCTCATTTTCCAAACAAAAAAATGAACGTATTACTTGTGAAAATTCAACTTTTGCACATAATATAATTAAAAACATAATATATACTATGAATACTAGTTTAACCTTGATAAATACAGAATTATGAGTTGAACTTCAAGATGACATCATAATTAATATGAGTCGAGAGAGAGAGAGTGTGTGACGAAGATTCTGATTCTCTAGGGTTTTCTTTTGAATTTGAATTGAATTTTTATTTTAAATATTTATATTTTGGCAAATCTAATTTCTCATTATGTTATAAATATGACATGTGACTCAACCTTATACCCTATAAGGTTATACAATTTTCCAGACCTAACCCTAAGCCCTATAGAAACACTATAGGGTTTTTAGTGGGTCGTGTGGATAAGATAACTTAAGATGACTTGCTGATAAATGCGAACAATCAAAGATTTATCTCTACTTAATTTATGTAGATATTGGTATTTCAACGAGTTTTTAATGCATAATTTACCGAAAATTATGAAATGATCACTTTTGGTTCAATTGTAATAGGTATGAAGAAAATGGATAAGTAATAGAGATTTTCATGTTTAAAAGCTGAGTTTATTTGTGGCTTTTGGTATTCAATTGTTTGGGGGCATTATTCTATTATTAAGTGTATGAATAGAGTTGTGCATGCAGGGCGAGCTAAAAAATGCGGGTTGAGCTAAAAATTTTAGCCTGTTTAATATGCCGGCCAAAATGACCCACCCACATAACCCGTGGGTTAAAGCGGGCCAACCTACTGCGGATCGAGTTAGCCCACGAACCGATACTTAAAAAAATAAAAAAGTATAAATCTTATAAAAAAACCTTAGTACATTATCCTCTTTATTTCCTCTTTACTTTACTTTTCTATTATTTAGTTGTTGAATGTTTGTAATTTTTATGGGTGTTATGTTTAAACTTTCGACTTTCATGTTTATTATATTCTCAATCCTTTTATAAATACTTTTTCTTTTATATTTATTAGATATTTAGATGCTTCTATTTAAAATAAGCAACATAATATCAATTGATAATATTCATGATGTATTTCCTTCCCATGCTAAACGAAAAAAAAAAATTAGAATGGATTCGAATTTCTTTTAGTTAAAATAAATCCCTTTATGAGATAAAAAATTTTAAAATAGAAGTCTATAATTTTTTCATACATGACTACCATCCAGGATTAGTATGTAAGTAATTGGTGGGATAAAAAGAAACTTATTCTACATTTAAATTATTAAAAACGTAAATTTAAATTTTAATTCTTATAAAAATTTTCAATAAAAATATATATTAGCAAGTTCGCGGGCCAACCCATATAACCCACCAACCAATGTGGGGGTAGGTTGGGCTAAAAATTCTAGCCGTATAGCAATAGGGGTTAAAGCGCCGTAGGTTGAAGCGGTACGGAACATATTGGCCCGCATAACCTGTTTGCACAACTCTATGTATGAAAGGAGTTCATACTCAAAGGACTAAATATAATTCATGTGCAATCGGCTTGATTGAATGAATCCTCTTTTATTGCAGTGCAGAGTTCAATCGAGTTGCATTATGACAAGTAACTACGGCATCAATTGTACATGGAGCACCTAAGCATGATTGTATTGAGTAAGCATTTATGAATATCACCAAGCAGCAACTCTTTATAGCAGTAGAATAGTGCCACTATAGTCGAACATCATATGGTTAGAACCAAGTAGTGTGTCGCAGCAGCGAAGTTGAGCTGCACCTTCAGCAGAACTGAAGCTTCATGAGCAATAGTACCATCCAAGTTGATTACTATACCTTATCGACTTAATCTAGTTGCTACAAATCAGAACCGAGCTGCACTTGTGACCGATCTTCACATGCACAACAACCAAGCTCTCATATATATGCCAACCTGCTCTATTTTACCAAAGCACCGATGTGCTGCTGAACATACCTAACCAACTAAGCGAAGTGCTAATTGAAGCAACCACGTGTAGAGTTCAAGCTCCTTTGATAATCGAACAGCAGTAGCTAAGTTGAAGTCTATCGACCAGCCGCTGTGACTTCTCAAATGGTAGCATGCAGATCGCAGACTTTAGTATCTATGCATCAATTTCAAGCTCTACAATTGCATTTATCAACCAAACACTCAACGATTGAGTTGCCGCTAGAGCCGACCTGCTATGCACATATAACCAGCTCGAGCAACATATGGCGAGCTCATAGCTCCGAATACATGCCGAGCATGAGCAGCAGCTACCGAGCACTTGAGAGAAAGGACTAATGAGCGTAGGATCATAACAAAACTGAGCTAACTTGTTGAACACAACACGGGTACCCCCTAGACGAATTGCAATGGACATTATCGACCAGCCACCATTCGAGTTTCTACAGCTAAGACGACCTTATTCTTTCTACTGCCGAGCTGTAGATTAACCGATTTGACCTAGCAGACACTGAGCGCTTCAACACATGTAGCAGGTTAATGAGGAAGTTAGGATATCGAGCAGAATGTATATGGTAGAGAGAAAAGAGAAATAGAACATTTCTTTATTATGAAAGATAAGAGGATAAAACAGAGTATATATACAGAGAAAGAAAAACAAACTTTTATGAAAAACTATCCCTATAGAAAGAATACCTATTCTTCTATGTATAACAGAGTAAGAATAAAATAAATATAACTATTCTCACATCCCCCCTCAAGGTGGGTCTTGCCGAAGACCCAGCTTGGTACAAAAGAATTGTAAGAATGAGCTACAATTGATTTGGTAATCATATCAGCCAATTGGAAACAACCAGGAACATGGAATAGACGAAGAAAACCAGCTGCAATTTGATCTCGAGTGAAATGAATATCAATATCAATGTGTTTAGTTCTTCCATGATGACACGGATTAGTGGCAATTTGGATGGCCGACTTATTGTCACAAGCAAGGGAAATAAGCAGAACAACATTCACGCCCAAGTCCTTTAAAATATAAGTGACCCATTTGATTTCCTTAACAGCAGATGTAAGACATCTATACTCGGCTTCAGCTGTGGAAGTTGATACAGTGGACTGCTTCTTTGTTTTCCAGGAGATAAGAGCATTGCCAAATAAAATACAAAACCCACTCATAGATTTTCGGTCATCAATACATGCCCCCCAGTCATAATCCGCATAACCATGAAGAGTAAGAGTATTATCCGAAGGAAAATAAAGCCCTAATGAAGCAGAACCCTTCAAGTAATGCAAAACATGGAACAAGGCTTCCAAGTGATCATGACATGGATCAGACAAAAACTGGCATAATTGATGAACGACAAAAGAGAGATCTGGACGTGTTAAGGTAAGATATAATAAACGACCTAAGATGCGACGATAAAAGGCAGGATTAGGAATAGAAGCACCTGAATCGTTATGCAGCTTGACACCAGTGGGTAAAGGAATTAAAGCTAGACGTGCACCAGACATACCAGCATCAGATAGAATATCCAAGATGTATTTATGTTGATTGACTAAGAGTCCAAACGATGTCCTACAAATCTCAAGGCTAAGAAAGAATCTAGCATGACCAAGATCCTTAATAGTGAACTTGGAATGAAGCAAAAGTTTAAAGCATGAATAGAATCCCCATTAGTTCTAGTTATAAGCATATCATTGACATAAAGTAATATGACGAGAAAACCATTAGAATCATCATGTGTGAAGAGTGAATAATCACTCTTAGACTGAGAAAAACCTTGCTGAAGCAGAAATTGAGTAATTTCCAAGTTCCATTGCCGAGAAGCCTATTTGAGTTCATAAAGAGACCTCTTTAATTTACAAACTTGACCAAGCTTAACACTAGTATATCCTTCAGGCGGTATCATATATAGTTCCTCATCCAAATATCCATGAAGAAAAGCGTTGTTGATGTCAGTTTGGTGAATAGGCTAACATTTAGCACTTGCTATAGCCATCAAAATCCTCACAGTTCCCAACTTTATGACTGGAGAAAAAGTATCATTATAATCTTGCCCTTCACGTTGTGTATAACCCTTCGCTACAAGACGAGCCGTGTAACGATCCACCTTACCATTTAGGGTATGCTTCACCTTATAGACCCATTTACAGCCTACAGGCTTCTTTCCATAAGGTAACTCAGTAAGTTCCCAAGTCTTATTATCCTCTAAAGCATTAAGTTCCTGCTGCATTGCTTGAATCCGCTTAGGATGTTCAATTGCTTGTAAATAATTGGAAGGTTCAGGAACAGTTAAAACATTGGCAAGTGATGCACGATAATCAGATGGATATGCAAGGAAATGTGTAAGGTTAAAAGGATGAGCAGTATTGTGTATAACAGTAGGTAAAGATGTAGTTGCATTAGATGAAGATGCTAAATGAAGAGAATGGACATAGTCATTAAGCCATTGTGGAGGTCGTCTGTTTCTTGTATTCATATGTTGTTCTAAATGTTGTTTTGAAACAACAGACAGATAAGGTGTATAGGAGACAGGAACTGAAGGAGGAATCGAATTAAGATCAGATTCATCAAGAAGGACATGTGGAACTTCAACAGTAGGAAGAGAAGAGTCTGTTGCAAAACAGATTCTTTATAAGGAAAATGTGTTTCATGAAAAATAACATCTAGGCTAAGAAAAATCCGTTTACTAGTAAGATCAAACAGTTTATATCCTTTTTGTCCTTGATTATATCCTAGAAAAATACATTTGATACCACATGGGTCAATTTGTCTTTGAAAGGAGAAGGAGAATTAGCAAAACATAAGCAACCTATAGTTCTCAATGAGTGTATGCTAGTGGATGACCAAAAATTAATTCAAAAGGAGTTTTCCAATCAAGCATAGCAATATGCATTTAGTTAATCAAGTATGTAGCGGTTAAAATACACTCACTCTAAATTTTTTTAGGTAAATTGGCATGTAGACGAAGAGAACGGGCAGTGTCTAATAGGTGTTTGTGTTTGTGTTCTGCTCGGCCATTTTGTTGTGGGGTATACACCATGGTACGTTGATGTAATATTCCTAGGCTATCAAACAAGGATTGACATGCATTGGACATAAACTTGGATCCATTATCAGAACGAACAATCCTAGGAGTACAACGAAATTGATTTTGAATCTGTGTAAAGAACTTGGAAAGATATTCAGGAACTTGAGACTTATAACGGAGCATATAAGTCCAAGTACATCGACTAAAATCATCTAAAATGGTTAGAAAGTAATTAGCTCCTGTTATTGAAGTCATGTGATATGGTCCCCATATGTCTAGATAGAGCAAAACAAAAGAAGACATGGATCTGGTATCACTACGTGAAAAGGATAAACGATGAGACTTAGATTAATGACAAACATCACAAACATAGTCTTTCAAAAATGAAGTATTACAAATGTTCAAATGTTTCAACTTTGTAAGAGAAATGTGACAAAGTCTAGCATGAAACAATTTTGCTAGATTAGAATTATTACAAGTGTGTAGACTATGAGAAGGAAATTCAGAACAACAAAGAGATTTATAAGAGGAATTCTCAGATTCATGTAATGATGACTCCATGACATGCAATCCATTCAACTCTCTAGCAGATGCAACTATTTGTTTACTGCTGTGGTCCTGAAAAAGACATGAAAAAGGATCAAACATGGCAAGTGATTTCTGATCACTTACAAGCTTGTGAACAGATAAAAGATTGTGAGTAAACTCATGGACTAACAACACATTATCTAAGATTAAATCAGGTAGTATTGTGACTCTCCCTGTTTCATATATAGATTTATGGCTTCCATCAGGAAGTTTAATGACAATGGGGGTGTTTAAGTGTTTGATTGTGTGTGAATAAGGAAGCAAAGGGGGTCATATGATCACTTCCGCCTAAATCAACTATCCATGAATACATCTTATTATTGACAACATTGAAACATTCTCTTTGAGTGGAAAACATACCTGCAAATTCCTAGTTTAAAGCTGTGTTGGAATTCAGATTTTCACCTTTCTTTTGAGCCAATAAGCACATAATCTCAGTACACATATGCTGGAACTTTTGAGAATCAACAGTATTTGACCTTCTTGTCACTACATCAGTTGTCTCTAAAGAATGGTCAAAAGGAGTGGCAAAACAAGAATTAGATTTTCTATCCAATTGTGCAGCACTAACATTAGCAACAGACTTAAGAGGAAATCTCCTAAAACGTTTCCCTTTATACCATTTCAAGTATCCATGAAGTTGGAAACAAGTATTAACCAAATGTCCATCTCCATGGCAATGTTTGCAAATTAATTTGCTTTTCTTCCTACGATACTTCTCAACTTGTGACTTAAGAGCATCCTTACTAGAATAAAAGGCTAAAAATTCATTAGTATCTGACATAGTGATATGCTTTTGCCTTTTAACTTGTTGAACAAGGTAGAAAGCTCTATTGACCGAAGTAAGAGGATCAATAGAAAGTATGTGGTTACGAACATTTTCAAAAATCTCATTTAAACCCATAAGAAACTACATTAATTTGGTTTGCGATTCAAAATCAGCAAGTTTTTGTACAAGATCACATGTACAATAAGACATTCTTCACAGTCATAACTTGGATAAGCATTCAAGGCACCAAGTTCATCCCAAAATCTCTTCAGTTTATTGTAATATACTCTTACTGATGAATTTCCTTGCCTCAGATTACTTTTCTCTCGTTGAATTTGGAAACTAAAGGTCCATTAACCTGTCCATACTGTTCTTCTATCTCTTGCCATAATTCAATCGTTGACTGAGAGTACAAGTAATTCTAAGATAAATCACTACTCATCGAACTCAAAAGCCAACATCAAACCATATAATCGCATCTTTTTCATTTAATAAAATTTGCAGAATCTTCATTAGGTTTTGGTAAACTTCCATCGATAAAACCTAGTTTCATTTTCGCTCCCAACCCTAGCTTAACAGATCTACTCCAAGCTAAGAAATTAGATCCATTGAAAACTACATTTCCTAATGTCATTCCAGGATTATCCGATGAAGACAAAAACAAGGGATCATAATTTGATGGATTCTAATCTAGCAGATTTGCCATATGTAAAAGTCACGAACAAGGGAACAAATTTACTTGAAATTCAATCAGATGATCTTGTAAAAGATCGAAGAAACGGAAGCATTCAGACAAAGAAATCCAGTCCTCCATTTCTCTGATACCATGAGGAAGTTAAGATATCGAACAGAATGTATATGGTAGAGAGAAAAGAGAAATAGAACATTTCTTTATTATGAAAGATAAGAGGATAAAACAGAGTATATATACAGAGAAAGAAAAACAAACTTTTATGAAAAACTATTCCTATAGAAAGAATACCTATTCTTCTATGTATAACAGAGTAAGAATAAAATAAATATAACTATTCACGTAGTTAATAGTAGTGAATCACAACATTGAGTGCCCTTGCATAAAATACCAAGCTAAGAATCGATCATTGAGTTATTCCTCTTCCCATTGATCACACATGGATCAGCGGTTTTGATCAACTTTGTACCAGCAGATGTTAAGTCCATGTGCTACCGAGCTACTCCCATTGATTAGCAAGCTATCAAACTAAGCTGCACTTGACTGAAGCGCATGAGTATATACCAAGCTATAATATAACATATTCTAATATGCTCTTTGTTGAGATCAAGCTATTAGTGATGACATATAGACTAGAACACCAATTTGATCTTCGAGCAGAAGATGAACTAAGCTTTTTGAGCTCCTTGTAGGCTAGATAACCTTTTTGGAGCTCCATAATAGCTGTTGACATGCTATATACATGAGCATGCCCTCACCAAAACAAGCACCGACCAAAGCTGCCATGTTCTTACACTACACCAAGCTCCCTGTGCAGTAACTTAAGCATTCGATCCTTGCCATGCCAACCTGCACATGTGTTGAACAACATCACTTGTTGGAGCATCCTAAGCATCGGTCAGTTTTCCTATATTGAGTAGCAACAATTCTTGGAGTGGCTATGCAACAAAAACCAAGCTCCATTTGAACTAGATATGAATGCAACAACCTCTTATTTTAATTCCTTTGTTATTTTTATTTTCTTTTTTTGACTTGTAAATATTTTATAACACTATTTATACTTCTTTTGTACTTTTGCACTATTTTGGGAATCCACTCTCCAAAAAATATACCCACTCTACATCAGCCACCTCTTACACAAGTCACATAACTCTCCACCAAATCAAACAACGTACATATCATCATACCTCCACTTATCAACTCACCTTCTACAAGGTCATATATATACCAATTTCATTATCATTTGGAGGACTTTTATCTTCCACTTAGTCTGACTCTCTTAAGTCTAGACACTCTTACTCCACTTATTCATTAAACTCATCATTCTATATCCATTCATCATTCCACATCTTATACTCATTCACCTCACCTCACTCACCGACCTTGACCTCATATCACTTATCTTGACCTCACTTCACCTCATATTCTAGCACTATTCATTAAGAACATTCACAATAGAGTGGATCCAGAATCATATTAGGAAGATATTTCTTATATTTTAGATGTACTCTCTCCATTATCTATTGTTATGGATTATGCCAAAAATATTTTCATTAATGAAATTCCACTTCTAAGTATGAGCTAAATTTATCTAGTGGGATTATATAGTGAGTTTATAGATTTCTTGAGTAGTTGATTAGTATTTTATAACGGTTTTTGTTAATTTGAAATTTTGGTTATTTTTATTTCAATGTTTATAATGTAAAAATTTGTTTATGAATTTCTTGTAAATTAGAGCTCAAGATACTAGAGGGATTTGAGAACTCGACTAAAATAGAAAATACAATTTCGAAATTGATATGAACACGTGCGATTTTGTTTTAGTTGTAGAAATCATGTCCTTAATGCAGTTGAAATTATGGTTTATTAACATGTACACGTGCTTAAACCACAAATTCAATTAGAATTACATGGCTTGTGAGAGGAGTGTATTATTTAACTGATGATTATAAATGGGTTACTTGAGAGAGATATCCATGTTATAATTACAATTTTGCAACTCGAGAAAGAAAGTAAAGTCTTATAGTTTAATCAAAATCCAAATAAACAAACCTCGATTATAACTACAACACAACAAATGAAAATTCTAGCCACACCATTACATAATCCCACACCTATTTACTAAAGGAGTTTCACAAGTAGTTTTAGTGTTAGTTTAAGCTTCAGTGTTAAATTAGTCATAATTTATTGCGATAATTTGTAGAAGTATTTTAATTAGTTTAGCAATCTCAAAAATGTAATTTAATTGCCTAGCTTAGAGTAGAATCGCTATAATCTAAAACTTAGTCAGTTAGCTCCCAATGGATCATGATCTTAAATACTCCCGCTATGCTATACTTACATTATCGGTATACTTACTGGTGGTTCTTGCACTTAAATTGATTTTCATTAAAAACATGCATTTATAGTTGTCTAACAAACAAAAAATCTAGAGAGAGTAAAAACACGTTTCAAGCACCCTCCATGTTACATAATGATGAGTGGACCTACACAAGTCTAAGGGTCTTAGCTGGTTCGACTAGCCGGACATATAAGTTATTAATTATAAAAATAGGAAATATAAAGTAAGAGAAAAATAAAAAAGATAAATGACATTTAACATTTAGACTAATTTCCATGTGAATTACAATTGTATATTATCAATTAATTGCATTTAATACAATTATTAATAACAACACACATAATACATATAATTAAAAATATGTTTGATTACTTTATATATAGTTTCACCAAGTGAATAATCTCACTTCTAAGCAATGTGTTTTTTTTTTTTTTTTGTAACATAGAATACATGTAATTAAAAAATATGTTTGATTACTTTATGTATAGTTTCACCAACTCAATAATCTCACTTCTAAGCAATGTAGGTCTTTTTTTTTTGTAACTTATTTTTGAGTATTATTGCAATTCCACCCTATAATTATTTTAACTCAAATGGGATGTAGTTACATATAAATATATTACACATCCTTAATAATTGAGTGAAAAATGGACTATAAAATCACAATATCTCAACCCATTTGGCTACACCTTTTATTTGAAGCTTAGGTATGTCTCACCGTAGGATTGCTATGTGTTTAAAGGGGGTAAAAAAAACACACATGATGTTTTTTTTTTTTTTTTTTTGGAGGGGGGGTTTGGAAGGGTTTAAAAGATTACACAAATATAAATTATACAAAAATAAATTACCAAAATACCAAGCCAAAATTGCTCATAGGTCATGCGATTTATGATTTAACTAAAAATCATTTGCACAAGATGCGATTTAGCAAAAGTCATACATTACTAAATCGCATCTAAAAGGGGCGGTTCAGTATTAATGTTAATGAGTCACATATCCAAATAACGGCTCACATGTACATCACAAACGTTGAAAATAGTGACATGAAACAACCTATCTTTCCAGTTTATTCTTTCCAGGAGCCTTTCTTTATTTTTTTAATCCCAATACGTATTCTTCTTTTCGACAAATGAGAAATGTACACTGTGATGTCATGGGTCAAGTTTCTGGATCCTTTTTTACTTTTGCTTTTCCACTTCTAAGGAGGTCCTATCTTTTAACTGGTAAAAGAGATGTGTACACACTGTGATGTCATGGGTCAAGTTTCTGGATCCTTTTTTACTTTTGCTTTTGCACTTCCAAGGAGCTCTTATCTTTTTACATAGTATCGTTCCAAATTTACTGTGTGCTAACATAAGTTATACCTTAGATGAGCGATTCCTATGTAAAATGCATGAATCACATTTTAAAGATGTAATTTTGCATCGGTAATTTGGTAATTAATTTTATATAATTAGTATTTATATAATTTTTATTTATCATGTTGGTAATCCTCCTATTAGGGGTGTAGGATTCTCTTAATATGCATGAAGACATGGGCACGGTTTGGTTTCGAACCAGGAACCAAACTAGAACACCGCTTCTCTAGTTCCCAAGCGATTCTTTAGCCTAGAATATGTGGTTCTAGTTGGTTCCATCGAAAAAAAAAACCTAGAGAAAAATTTAAAAAAAATATTAAATATATAATTATTAATGTCTAAAATATTTCATATGAATAATAAAATTTATTACTAGTTCACAATATTTAATATGTTATTATTAGTAGCATAGCTAAATATAACTTAAAATCACATATAATTAGTTTATATAAACTTCTCCTAAATAAAACAAAATTCATTCTCTTAATAATGTGAGACCATTTTTTGTATTTTAATTTTTCCTCTCTAGAGTATTTTGCAATATCGTATTACTAATTATAAGTGATATTAAATGTGTTTGTATATAAATAAATGCATATTATGAATAAATTTTTTAAATATGTAGTTAAATAATTTAATACTTTTATACCTAATAATTACTTTGAGTTTAAGATTTTTTATTAAAAACTAAAATTCATTTATTCATTTTTTTATTTTTCCTTGAAAAATAAAGGCGATTACATGGTTCTATAATCGGAATTGGTAACCACTAGTTCCATTAAACTGGACTAGAACCGTAGGAGACAGTTTTGGTTCTGGTTCCTTAATTTTAAGATCTAGATACAGCAGTTCCAAGTTTGGTTTGGTTCGGTTCGGTTCGATTCTATTTTGGAACCGTACTTATGTCTAGGACTGGGTATAGATCGGTTTTGTTCGATTTTTCCTAAAACCAGATCCTTCAGTAATGGTTTGATTTGGATTAGAAATTTATAAACCATTAAATAACGGTTTGGTTGGTTCGGTTTGAATTACAATCAAAATTTTAACTAAAAATTTTCTTTGTTTTATTTTTTGTTTACATTTGTGTAGATACTCAAATATTTATATCATTTTATAAAGTTTATATTGTAAACCATGACAAAATATTTTATGAATTCATCATACTTTAAATCTATAGTCCTCTATAAAATTTGTTATTCACTAATAAAATACATTCATTAACCAATATAAAGTAAGTCATAATTTATAATTTTCAATAGAACCATCAAGTTGATCACCTACCAATAAATTTAGCAAAAAAAAAAAAAAAAATCACTTATCAACAAAATTCATTAACAAATAAAATGATCCGCTAACAAAATACATTAAACAATTAATATACAATAAGAGTTTATAATTGAATAAATAAATTTCATACTTTATAAAATTAAAAACTATTAAAAAGTTAGTTCATCATCAACAAAAAAATATATATTATGAGAATAAAAAATAAATTTTAAATTGAACAAGTTGATTTTAATTAATATTCACCAAATAATAAAAATCAAATAAAATCATATGAGCATATATGACCTTTAATCAATCATCATAAAAAATTATAGTTATAACTTATAAGTAAAATATTATTATATTTTTCTAAAATGATTTGGTTCGGTTTGATGGATTGATTTGATTTATCTTTCCAAAACAATAATACATTTATGCATTAGCTCATATTAAAAAATTTTTAAACCAAATTGTTAAAAAAAAAAAACCATATTTTCAGTTTGATTCAATCCGGCTCGTTCGATTTTTTTTTCCTCACCCCTACCTATATCTATGTGCATGTGGATAACCCAAAATTAGGTTTTTTTCTTTTTGACTTTATAAACTAATATTGTAATAAATTGTTACATTGTATTTGTACAATAAAACACTATAATTATGATACCCCATTAAATATAGATAGTAGAACTTTAATTAAAAACCATCTTCTTTTTTTTTTTTTTTTTGTAATAACTTGGAATTTGTTGGAACTCCAAAGTTAAACATGCTCTGGATAGAGCAATCCCATGATAGATGACTCCCTGGGAAACGTTGGCACCAAAAGTACAAAATTGTGCGGCATATGGTTAAAGTGAACAATACCTCAATGGGTGGAGTTTCGAGACAATACATGTGGTATCAAAGCAGTTCACCATTTGGAAGTAAAGGAGTGTGTCCTCAATGCCTGGTATGATTTTGAACCAGTGTAAAGAAACTGACGAGGATGTCAGTTTTATAAGTGAGGGAGTATGTAATACTCTTTAAATATAGATGGTGGAATTTTAATAAAAAAAGACGCCTTTTGGTATAATGGCTTGGAATTCGTCGAAGTTTCAAAGTTAAGTGTACTATGGGTAAAGTAATCCCAGAATGGGTGTTTCCTTAGGAAGTTCTGATACCAAAACGATAAAATCGTGCAGCGTGTAACTAAAGCGGACAATACCTCAATGGGCAGAGTTTCGAGGCATTATAATAATTTGGGACATAATTAGTCCATATAAAGTGCTGAGTTGCGGACCTATTCGGGGAGAAGGATGTGGGATCCTAAACTTTATAAAATTATATTTTCGTATAGATATTCCGTATGACTTTAAAGTGTAACTAACAAGTCCTAATTTTTACAAATACCAAATACTAAAGGAAATTTTGGCTTATTTGTTATAAAATATAAATAAATAAAAGAAGAGGGAATGCAAGGTAAGTTAGAGTTTAATAACTGTTAATGTATACTTTATTAAGTTCGAGTGGATGTTTCCTTGTAAGTTAAAATTTTAGGGGGTGATATTAAATCATGGGATTTATTTACCAAACTTATCAGAGTTTAAAGGGTACTATAGTTAATTTTGTAATTTTAGAAATGTATCTGTATGTAGATTAAGTATAGAAAGATTATTTGCAATTTTTTTCCCATATATGATATCTTAATTTTTATGTAAAAATTATAGCATTAAATTCTATACCTACTCATATATTTTCATTGTTTGTGTTGTTATGATTTTCATCTAGGATACGAATTTATAAGTAACAGATTCTTCCAATAACTTTTGTGGAAAATAATAATGGAACTGCCTACGAATGGGATATTAAAGAGATGAAGAGTAGAGAAAATGAAAAGGAAAACTAAAAATGCTGTAATTTCAAATCTATAAAAATTAAGAAAAGAATATTACTGCCAAATTCAAAAGTGTAAACACCCATGAACAAAGAGTATGTACATACTAGTACGTTTGACAGGTCTAGGGCTAGGGGCCCATATGGGCCGTCACCTTCACTCGCCCAAGGAAAAGAGACTTCCTCAATAAAAGCCTCTATGGCCGGAAGAGTTGTAGCCCACCATAGGTCAAGATTGGAGTCCACAATGCCGCATTAATGACGAACTTTGCGTTAAATTTTTGGTCTTCCTTTCCTTTTTGTTTGTTTTTATAGAATATGATGCATTAATTAATTAATTAAATTAGTTCTACAGGTGATAGCACATTTACTTGCTATTATCATGTGATAATTCTTTTTTTTTTTTATTTCTAAATGAATGAGGTGTATTGGTTTCCTTCTCCTTTATCCATTTTATAATATATACACACACAAACATTTTACAATATATTAGTTTTTTGAAATTGTACAAATTGATTTTTATTTTCAGATTTGAAAATTTAAAATATTGACCTTGTTTTCAATTATTTTTTAAGTTAATGAAAATACATAATTTTTTATGTTTAAATTTATTCAAATTTAATTTCATATTTATAACTTACAATATATTAATTCTCTCTCTCTCTCTATATATATATATATATATATTTATATATATATGAGATAATGTCATGAAGTATACGTAAATTTTTACAAAATATGCAATTAGGTACCTAAATTTTGAAATTGATCTGATTGAATAGTCTGTTTTTCGCCGATGTCTATGTCACAGTAAAAATGTCTGTTTTTCATTGGTATATATTTTTGACAAACAATTTATTTGAAAACGATAAAAAATGAAATGAAAAATTTAGTACCTAAAAATATTTGAAATTGATTAACTAGTACTAACAGCTTGCTTTTTCTAGGTCAGGAAATAGGACAAACGATATTGATGAGGTAGTTAAAAAGGTTATGAAAAGTTTGATTAAATATTAAATTGATTACTTCAAAGTCCGTGCACCAAATTTAAATTTTGTGAAAAGTTTAGGTTTCAAATTTGAATATATCTCCAATTTTTCAAGCCCTTTTTTAGTAGTGATGGTTTTCATCTAGCACCGGTAATTGACTCATTGCCCTCATATTAGCGTAAAACAATGCTAGCTAACATTTTTAGATACATATTAATAAAAATTGAGATCATGGAATATGGATATTGTTTAAAAGTTATAATTTAATGCAAAATGATACAACTCTTAGAAAAGTTACATCTCTATTCTATGTTACATTACTATTAATTTGGTAATATATAATGTTTCAAATAATATTTTCAATTTATATATATAGAGACATCCGCTCTTGATTCACATGCTACATTATCAATATCAAACTACATAAATTCATCATACAACTTGATTATACGAAGGGATAAAATTCAAGTTTAAATAGTATGTAAATTTGTGGACTCTAGGCTAAGGATGCTATTCCAAATAACCCGTACCTTCATTATATTACCAGATCTTATTTCAGTCTTGGGTTTGTCTCATCTCCAGCCTCATAACCTGTACCTAAAAATTCGTTTGAGCAATTGAATTTTGGCCCAAAAATTGTTCCATAAAAAAAATATATATATATATATATATAGAGAGAGAGAGAGAGAGAGAAACTAGCTACATCATGTTCAGCATTATCAAATATTTACGCTCATTATAAGAGCTTTACATACTTCTTTACACAAAACACTACCAGAAAATTGATATTTAGAAATAAAAATTTTGCAATGAAAAAGTAGTAAGGGAAATTTTATCTTTATTGATAAAATTAATGGCAATGATTTTTGTAATGGAAATTTACTTTTAGAGATAGAAATCCTATTTGTAAAGCCTAATTTTTTTGTAGTGAAATATATTAGATTTGCAATAAAAGAGATGATTAGAATTGATTAAAGATAACAATTTAAATATCAACTACTTGCCAAAAACAGTTAACGTTTAGTAGATGCCTTAAGTCGTAAGAATTATGAGCAAATTGTTTCTTTGTACCCCGCTCAATCTAGGTTGATAAAAGAATTCAAGATGAGTTTGAAGGTTAAGCGGCACAAAAGTTGATGTGTAGCTAGAGGAGAAGTAAGCCCAAGAGGCTATGCCTGATTATGTAATTGATGTAGGAAAAGCTTTTGAATAGTTTAGGAAATATATAAAGTAGGATGATAGGTTGAAGAATAAAAAGGTGAAGTGGGCAATGCAGATGACATAGGTAGGGATTGAATCAATATAAAATTAAGAATAGAATCATGATAAGAAGGTTACAAGTTAGAGTGGATTTGTGGTCTTGAGGTTTGTTAGTTGCATCAATGTTTGTGATAACATACTCATTAGTGCCGCCACCAATGTCATCCATCAATTTTCCTTTAATACTACTTTCGCACGACAACATAGACACTATGTCTTTATGAGTCTTGAACAATAACTAGATTCACAGTGTAGAATGAATCAAATAGAATGAATAGATCAACAATACTAATTTGCTCTAGTAGGATCAAGAAATATGTCAATAACTAAACACAAGAGGATGTTCTAGTGGAGCTTGTAAATGTTACCAAACTTTTTATCAATTCGGGTTGAAGGTAAGTAATTATGTAATAATCAATTATCAATACAATGTTTTGCATAAAGAAGCTTCCATCATAATGCTAGATTGCTTCAAGCTTCCACATATAATTTCTTGCCGTTCGTAGGTCTTTCGAGTCTTTGAGATGGTGAACCATTTCCAATTGCTCGAGTTCAATTGGGTAGCTAGGCTTGTGAGCCTAATTACACTTTGATTGAATCATGTTCAACTAATTCAATTTCAATCTTTAATACAATTGTAGTCCATTGGGAGAAAAAGATAAACAAGTTCATTATAGTTTGAGAAAAATTAGCCATTAAGGATTGAATCTTTGAATCAACTAAAAATTTTGTTTTCAACCAGTTTTATATGCACTTTAGAAAAGAAATACATCTTTTTGAAAATGTACCATAAAGGTTATCTGTAAATATGTTTGTCCTATTCTCCAATATGTAATAGAAAAGGTAAAGCTTGATCTCACCTATGATTGGTTTATTATCTTAATTCAAAAACCAAACCTTTTAGCTTCATAAGTAAACAACAAAGTTAATCCTAACTTAAAAAATATGACATTACATGTATGATACTTCTATTTGAGATAGTGGAAGAAAAAATTCATATTAGTAGTAGATGTAAAAAATGGAGTCATTCTCAATAAAAGTCATACAGATGTAAACAAAATAAAAGGTGTTTATAGAAAAAGATGCTTTAGACTCATCTATATCTATTTCTCAAGACGATGATTGTAAGGTGTTTTATTATCCTGGTCACAAAATCTAGCTTCTAGAGTGAAAATCATGACAATAATAAATCATACTTATATAAGGTCTTTTGTATTTTAAGAGCATCTCATAATTCATTAACTTCTATTTTATCAATCAAAATTTTGGCCCATGAAGTGTTAATGTCTAAAATAACTCCATAGAGGGTTTCTAAATTAGCCAGCTGCATGATCATGATCTATCCAATAGATAAAAACATGTTCTATTTTCCACTTTTGAGGACATAATAGCCACTTCAATGGCTATGTGACATGGCCTATTATCTGTTATGGTGAAATATGCTATTCTTCATACAAATTTAGCCGCAAAATGATTCTATTAGAAGTAGCTGCATTAACATTGCACTAAGGATTCATTGCAACTCTTTCAATTACATGTTTCATCAATAAGATCGAGTCATAACATATAAATCTGTTCTAATCCCTCCTGCCGTAACTTAAATAACCAGGTTTTATGTAAAAATTTAAAGGACCTGACTAATGGAAGGGCAAGCTTGCCTGTTGTGCTAAAAGTTAGTAATATTTTACATAGTTGCAGAGAAATTATAGCCATTAATGTATGTTTCTTGTGATAGATATCCATTGGACCATTATAAGGATTTATGGTTCGACGATTACAGATTGAATTAACCAACTTAATAGAATGAAAACCACATTTTCCTACCTTTTTCTGAACTTACTCTCAATGTCCTTTCATCTTTGTTATCTTGGCATAGCCAGAAGAGTTGAAATCTTGTTTTTCTTTTTCAATATCCGTAAAGAAGGATCAGAATTTTCTTCACTTGGGAAATTGAGGACCACTGATAGTTGAAAGCAGCATGACTAGGCAATATGTCGTTGTTTAGGATCCTTAGAGCATTTTTCATTCTTTGTGTTGGAGTTTGTGACCCGTTTTCAGTAGCCGTTTTTCGTAGTCAAATGTATAATGAATGAATATTTAATTATACATTTATTATTCATTCATTATACATTTAAGAGTCATAATTTTGCTATTTATATAATGAATGAATATTTGATTATACATTTATTATTCATTCATTATACATTTAAGAAACATAATTTTGGCCTTTATTATCGGCTAGCTGTATACACATATGAATATGTGTTTTGTTAGGGTTTGTATAAGAGTGAGAAAACGAGGGAGTTTTGATTTGTATTTTGTTACTCTCTCTCTTTTGTACTCCATTATTCTCTCCTCTACCCGTGGTTTTTCCCGATTTGGTTTTCCACGTAAATCTGTGTATGTTCTTTATTTACCGCTTAATTGTTTGCTATTGTTTTCCATATATCGAATCATAACAAGTGGTATCAGAGCCAAGGATTTGGTTTTGTTTTGCTACAATGGCAACTGTTAAGTTTGATATTCTGTTCTTGGATCGTAGCACCAGAATTTCTTAGAAGAGGTGGAGAATGTTCTGTGTCAATTGAGCCCTTTTATGGGTTTTGTGGAAGAGGCAAAGAATGTTTTATTTTATGTCGAAGTTCCTGAATCCGTGTCAAGGTGGAGATTGTTGAAGTTTGTGACCCATTTTCAGTAGCTGTTTTTCGTAGTCAAATGTATAATGAATGAATATTTGATTATACATTTATTATTCATTCATTATACATTTAAGAGTCATAATTTTGGTATTTGTATAATGAATGAATATTTGACTATACATTTATTATTCATTCATTATACATTTAAGAGACATAATTTTGGTATTTATTATCGGCTAGCTGTATACACATATAAATATGTGTTTTGTTAGGGTTTGTATGAGAGTAAGAAAATGAGGGAGTTTTGATTTGTATTTTATAACTCTCTCTCTTTTGTACTCCATTGTCGACATATAGTAAATTCTCTCTTCTTTGCCCGTGGTTTTTCCTGATTTGAGTTTTTTACGTAAATCTTGTGTGTGATTTATCATTTTTCTTTACCATTTTTCCTTATCATTTTTCGTTTTTGCCATTGTTCGTTTTCTAACACTTTGCATTAATTTAGTGTAGAGGGGCTAAGATTAATGATATTAAAATATTAAAATTTGATTTATTGAATTAGGTGAAAAATTTTAAGAAATTGAATTCCATCTTTATCTATGACGATCAATAAAGAATTGGTATAATAGATTTGGAGTAAAATTCATTAGAATTAGTCTACTTAATTCCAATCTTGGCTTATACATTAAAAGGGAGTCATATCGGTTATCATTCATTAACATTAACCAACAAATAATATCGGTTATCATTTATTAACATTTACCAACAAATAATATCGATAGCTAAACTTTATAAATACACTAAGTCTCTTCATTTAGAGCTTTTGAAATTCATACTGCCACTTATATATAATTAAAAACACATTTTGTTCAACATCACGAAAGGGGTTTGATGCTCGAAATTGTCATTCAACAAAATTGAAATTGCCCACTCATTATTCGACATTTTTTGTTGATCACCTGTTAAATTACTCCACATCACAGCTTTTAGGACACATGTAGCGTGAGGTTCATGCAATACACACATAATTACTTTGCTTGCATCCACATTTCCAGATGGCTGAAATTTGATAGTTACTTTAGTTTGCTACGAATAAAATGTCCAGATATGAATTGTAATGTCAATTATACAGTAACCTTATGGCGCTGGGGCCTCCATGGTTGTGGACTGTAGTGACCTCTTGTTCCTTCGTGGGGAAAAATTGCCATATAGACGCAGCATTTGTAGACCATATCATGGCAAAAATAAGGGTACCACATATAAGGTACACATCTTCTACTAACCCAATCTAAAGCCCTGTCTATATTAGATTTTTTTTCTTTCATAGGACTACAATGATGTCCTAATCTAAAAACCAAGTCTATAATAGATTTTTTCCTTCATGGGACTACAATCATGTGCCAGCCTAGGTCATCTTCTAGTTCTAGGTTTATCCGGATCAGTCTAACTGGATCTAACTCACCAGATATTCTATAGGGGTAGAAGGTCTTCCAGAACTATGACTAGAGAGGATTGCCAAGATGATTGCTTCCTTCCCTCTTTCATCCAGGAAAAGAGAAAATGTTCCGGTTTTCATGGTAAGATGTACCAACTGGTCAAGTGAAGGCATGGTCCTAGGTCAAGTGTCAGGAATCTGGACAAGAACTTGAATGCTTGGGCCAGAATGAATAAGCAATCTGACCAGAGCTCTTAGGTGGATTCATCTCATGCAGCCAATGGTCAAGAGTGCATTAATTTCTGGCCATTTACTGGTACCTTCGTGATAGGCCCAACGTTAAAGGATTTAAAAATGTTTGCATGGACGTCAAATTTATTTAAAGTGCCGCAGAGACAAAGTTATTTCAAGGACAGGCAATAAGCAGTCAGCATTTATACTTGCAACCACAAAGATCTACTTTAGGAATGGTAAACTTAATGCAAAAAGAAGATAATTTTACTTAAACAGATAATACATCATGTGAGACTTTCATCTTGTTATTGCCCTTTCAAGGAACCTCAACAATTCCATCAGCTCTTCAAGCACATTATGTCAGAACTTTTTACAAACAATGGTGAACTGCTCTTCTTCCTTTCGAGTCCGTGCTTATCCCTTTCGAAGAATTCTATGTCGCAATGATGGATCCAATTAGTTTATGTCCGAAGCTGCAATTCACTCATGGCACCAAATTGCGGCTATCATCATTCTAACAAACCTATAGTTCCATTAAATATGTACAGAACTCAAACCTTTATGTTGATGTTATGCAACTCCTGGATCACAGTAAATATCGTTGGTCTATTGTCAGGAGATTCATTCTTGCAATCTAGCGCGATTTTCCCTAGCCTTGATGCCTCGAGTTCTGTGAAGTTACCCTTCAGATTTGAATCCAAGAAATTTTCATAACTGTTGGACTCTACCGCCAGACGCATTGAGCTGGACAATTTTCGGTTTCCTGAAAGAATTTGTAAAATGATGACTCCAAATGCAAAAACGTCACTCTTCTCAGTGAAACGCCCCGTGGTAATGTACTCAGGAGCTAGATAACCCATGGCAGCACTGACTTTGAGAGCTGAGAATATGACATCATTGGCAAGAAGCTTAGGAAGGCCTGAATCCATAATAAGAGGGTTGAGTTGCTGGTCAACGAGGATCTTTTCAACTGATATGTTTTGGTGAACAACCGAAGGCTTGTTTCCTTCGGAGCTGTGCAGATAACCAATACCTACACAATGCAAAAGGAAAAAAGATCAGGACACAACAACTGCAAACAAGATGTATATCTGCTATATTAAAAAATGTTATTAATAAGTTCTTTTGTGATCTAAAACCATGAATTTGGTGAACTTGTAAGGGGAAAACTTTCTTTGGACTTTTCTCAATATATGAAGTCATTATTTAAATGCAACATTCTATTAATGAAAATGTCCAAAAGTTAAAATAAGTCTGGAAAAGGTTTTTGAAAAATAAACCAACAAATTGGTCCAATAATATAGTCTGTTCAACAGTTTCTATTAACGAAAATGTCCAAACTGGAAAAAAAATTTTAAAAGAGTGAATGGTCCTCACAATTGCAGTGAGAAGAATTTGAGAGGAGTAAGCTAGAATAACTAAATCTCAAGGAATTCTTATTGAATAAAACATCTTAAATTCCAATTTCCATGTATTATAAAGACTGAAAGCAATTATAAGGGTACATCATTTGGAGAAGAAAAAGCAAGATCTGGGAAACATGCATCAAAAACTAGTAAGGCAAGAGGAACTGACCTCTGGCAATGCCTTTGATGATAGAAACCCGTGTGGACCAATCAAGAATTTGGTTGCTTCCATCGTCCAAATCAAGAAATTGGGATAAATTCCCCTTCTTAGCATAATCATATACCAGGAAACATTCGCCCCTGCCTTTTGAGCAGCAAAAACCTCTGAGTCTGACAAGGTTTTCATGTCTCAACGAAGTTAACAAGTTGAGGCCCTTTACAAACTCAGCCTCTTCAGCCTTGCAGCTTGTTACATTAATGCTCCTAATAGCTACAGCAGTTCCATCTCGCAATATCCCTCTGTAGATCGACGAGAAGTTACTCCTGCTCAACAAATTAGCATCAGAAAAGTACTGGGTCGCGGATTCAATTTCTTCGAGAGTAAACCTGTATCCCTGCAACGACTGCTGAGCCTGTATATCAAATCCATGCCGGCCATCATCTACTGGATCCCAACTACTCATATACTCAAGACTAACAAGTGGAGAAGCACTTCTACTATATAAATCTTTGGTCTGGTCAGTGCTAATCCTGCCATCGGTGGCATCGCTGGTGCTGCCAATCTTTTGTTTTCCCCGGCGATATCTATAAAACGCCAGGAAACCAACACCAGCCAGTGTGACGGTTGCCGTGATACTCCCAGCCAAAAGAGCAACTTTAGGCAGTTTTGAGGTGCCTGAGCAATGGGTTCCGTTGCAAGAGTGGAGCTTCCCCATTTGAGGGATTGATTTGTTCTTACTCATGTCCGCTCCGAACGGTTGTAGTTCATCAAGAGTCATACCATCATTAACATTACAGACTCTTAACTGAGGATACCCGAATCCACATAAGCCTGGATTGTTCTGATACTCAAATCCTCGATTCAGTTTCTTCAGAGCTACAGCGTTAAAAGGATCAAAAAAGCTTAGATTAATTATCTTTCACCCCAAAATTACAGGTATTGAAGGGGAAAAACTAAAAACAGATAAAGATTGGACGGATAAGCTGAAACTAACCCGGAGAGACCAGTCCATAGAGGGAATTATTCTTCACATCAAGAACTTCAAGCTCAGACAAACTGGCGAGTTTGACGGAAATTCCACCAGAGAGATTATTGAAGCTTAAATCAAGCCTCTTCAACATTCTCAAATTCCCTAAACTCTCAGGAATTTGGCCAGTTAACTCATTATGTTGCAGTGCAAGAACATTTAGATTCTTTAAAGACCCCACTTCAGCGGGATTTTACAGTCAGCTTGTTACAACAGAGCTGCAAAACTAAACAAAATAAACATCCAATCAAATCAAATCATTGGAATAACTGATAGGATTGAAACTTTATGAACGAAATTTAAAGAAAATCTTCACCTTGGAGACTAGCCATGTTTCCAATCTCTTGAGGAACACTCCAGTTAAATTATTCACATTAAGATAAAGATCAGTCAAATCAGTAAGATCAAAGATCTCTTTAGGTATCTCTCCACTCAAAGAATTGTAATGCAAATACAACCCAGATAAGCATCTAAGCTGAGAGATTGCAGCTGGGACGTTCCCTTTAAGATTCTTTCCTTGTAATGAGATATTAGCAACTTTATGATGCTCATTACATACAACACCTTGGAAACTACCACTGCATGGATCACCGTCAATGGACCATGAAGTGAGGACTCTGTTTTCTGGGTCTAAGGAAGATTTGATTTCCATGAGTGCACTGCTCGGCATTTCCACAAACAGGTTGGGGGGTTTGGATTGTGAAGAAGAAAAGGAGAGAATTAAGAGGAAGTGAGAGATACCCATGTTTGGTTTTTGGTCAGAGAGTTGGGTAACTGGCTTGGGTTTGAAATGGAGGTTTTGGAGTGGAAAAACCATGTCCTTTTTTTTTTTTTTTAATGTTTAATGATCTTGGTGGAGGAATTAATGTTCTGTCTCCATATAATGTCAATTTTTTTTTTTTAAATTATGTACAAAATTTAAATTTTTCCTTTCTGGTTTGGGTTTTTGGATCTTGTGAAAGATGGAAAATGAGTGTGCGGAGTGAAAAGGGGGCTTTTAGTTCCGACAAGTTTACAAAGGAATACTGTTCCAATTTTTATACAGTAACTTTTTTAAGATCTAATTATTGAGATCCGAAAAGACTTAATAAAAAGATGCAATATTATAGGTGTCAATTGTCTGTATCTCATATGAGATTTTTAGATTCATAAGAAAGAAAAGATTCAATAATAGTTTATGTATATATGAAAAATTTATAGGAAAATATATCTTTCATAGATTATTTGTCCTATCTACTATTTTTCCTCAATATTTTGGTCCAACGTATTACAGTATCTGATTGTAATTTTTCTTTCAAAGAAGACAATTTAGAAATGTTTAAACGGACTATGTATTACAAAAAAGTATTAAATATAGGTTTGTAAATGGAACGAGTCAAGACGTTACAGTATGAAGGTCGAACTTAACTCAAATAAAAGACTTAAAGATGAACTTGAATCGAATTTCATTGACTTTTTATTTTTTATGTTTGAAATAATACTCGATTAACTTGAGCTTGAATTGATTAAACTTAATTATTTCTATAAGAATGAATCAGACTTAGAAATAATATAGATTTGAGAATAAAATAGGCTTTTAATTGATTTGCTCTTAAATATAATAAAAATGGATAATTGGATATGAGAAGAAAAATGTATAAAAATAACCTCTAAAAATGAAAAAAATGTAAGATTTATTATTTGTTAAAAAGTTATAAAAAAAATATGAATATGACTGGTTCAAATCAACTATTTTATAACTCGAACTCAAAACTCAAAATCGAAAGCAGCAAATTTCAACTTACTTCTAGCACTAATGGAGGAAGGTAAGAATAAATGCTAGAGGAACCACTACCATTTTTCATAAGATTTTGGTTAATTATTATTCATGAAATACTAATAAGTAATAAGGTACTTAATAAAAATAATATCACTTGTAAAGCATTAACTATAAAGATAAATGAATAAATAAATTGTGAAAAAAAATTTAAAATAAATTAACATAAGGCTAGTCTTTTACAAAATCATTTTTACTAAAGATAATATTGTTAACACATATAAATTTTATCTTTTTATTGTATCGGTATTTTCCATGTGTATTTTTATGTTTTATAAATTATATTTTACCATAACGTAAGCTAAGTACATGTATTAAAAGGTTTATTGAGATATAAATGAATATAGCATTTTAAAAATAGGTAAAAATTGATATAAAAAAGTTTAGGAAAAAACAAAATAAAAGAAAAAGAAGCTAATATCTTTGTGTACATATTCAATTATACTCCAAAACATTTCAAAAAGTTCAATATTATGATGATTTTTTTTTTTTTTGTTAATTTAGATTAATCTAGCTTTGAAACTATAGAATTTCACTATTTTTGTGCATGATGGAAGCTGCTTTCGTGTGCCGACAAGCAGGAAGAGGAACATGCTGATCAAATCATGACGATCTCTTGTCGTAGTAATCGCGTAATCTCGAAAGGCGACGACAACAGATGCTTTGGAACCGGACGACCACAGGCTTACATATCATGAAACTTGAGAGTAAGAAAGAGCACTTAATTTGTAAAAGATTGAATAAAGAAACTTTTTTATTGTTTTATTTAGATAAACATTACATGGTCTTAAGAAGGGTAATTTTTTATTTTCTATTTGCTAAAACGTCTTCCAAATGCAATAGAAAAATAATAGCTCAAGCACAAGCTATTAGAACCCAAGTAATAATACCATTGAATGTTTTATGATAAGCTGCAAACAAGCTATTTTGAAGAAAATACACATACACATATATATATAGCCCAAACCAAGTTGAATTATTTACCAATCATGAACCACAGGCTTGACCTCAACTCATTTAAACAAATAATTTTTTATGTCAAGTTCGAACTCAGTTTGTTTACAAATCACGCTCGACTTTTATCGAAGGAAATTATATTATTATCAACTTGTTCAAATAAAAATTACATAAAATAAATTATACAAAAATAGTTATCAAAACACTGATGCAAAATTGCATCTAACAAAGATCATTTTAATATTTGCATATAAGTCACATGCACTACATGTGACTTATGTATAAGCTTGAATCGCACTTTTTACGTACGATTCATTGAAGCTTAGTATATTGCTAAATCGCATTTTGTATATGTGATTATTGTTATAAATCAGTAATTATATTTCACATATGTGATTTTAAGTTATTAATTATGTAATTAAAATTATCTAATTTATATTTGTAATTTTTTAAAAAATGTTTGTTCATGTGCTTCACCCAATTTAATCGAGTCAAATTTAACTAGCTTACAAATAATTTAGGTTGCATGAGTAAATATACAAAGTAAATAAATATATAGATGAATTGAATACAATAATTAAGAATGAATAATTCTATTTACATTTTTTATAATTTTTATGGAACTAAAAAAACAATAAAGGGCACAAAATATATACAAATAAATAAAAATTATTTTTTGTTAATAGCCTAATCACAAGCCAAATGAACTTGCTTAGAGTTTAAATGAACTAGCTCATAAATTTAAACTAGAACACAAGTTCCCTCGAATTAAATGAACAAATTTTATTTTAAATTTGTGTCAAACTTGTTTATAAAACAAATTGCAAGCTTGAACTTAGTGAGCATAAATTAAGTAAAGTTCAAGAAACTTACAAACAAACTATTTAATTCCTTTATAACCCTATTGAGTATTTATATTATTGAGATGGAATAACTATCCATTTTATAAAGTTATTTACAACATTGAATTCGTAACATAACTATTTATTAACATCCAATTACTGCCACTGAAAAAAAAAAAAAAAAAGCTTGTAATTCTTTATTGATCTTTTCCTTATCACTTTCTAGAGTAACAGCCAATTGAGCAGGGCATCATGTTAATGTATTTTGAATTATTTCTAATTAAAATTATTTTTATGAAAAAACAAGCACCCATTCAACTCGAGTCGGAGGTAAAACTCGGATTAAAACGCTCAACTTATTCGGCATTTTCCTTGGAATTCCATAGGAATAGGCTGCTGATAGGATCTGAAGTTATTTCTTTTTTTTTCTAATTTTTTAACTTGATAATAGTATCTAAAAAAGCATGTTTCCTGAATTAACAAAAAGCAAAAAAGAAAGAAGGGATGATTTTTGTCCTTTCTGACATGACACGTTCCTTTGCTTTTAGTTTTAGGGATCAGGCTCATGTAATAAGAAGTGGGATGATTTAGTCTGACAGCTGTATGTAATTGTTACTGCTGTGTTTGGATTGTTGGACACAGAATGAAATGAAAAGAAATTGGAAGTAATGACAAAGAAATTGTGTATTTGACAATATAATTTAAATATATAAAGTAAAAATATTGGAAAATGGATATTTTTATTTATAGCTCTCTTCTTTTCTTTGCAAAATTGAAAAGAAAAAGTAGAAATGAATGTGAATGAGAGACAATCATAATTTTTTTTGTTTTTTATATATGGAATAATTTTTATCTAATACTAAATTCATTTTCCTCCTTTTCTTTGTTAAGCAAACCCAATAATAGAAATGAGAATATTTTTTTTATATGTTGCCAAACATAAAATAAAAATTACATGTGATTCTATTTATACTCTCTTTTTTTTTTCTTTTTCTAATGTGCTTTTTAACTCATTTCCACCCATTCTCCATTCTAGTAAAACTTGCTAAAAATAATGTAAATGTTGGAATTCAAGGTTAATTGGTATGGGTGCAGGCTCACATGGACCAAGCCTACTGGGTTTAGAAAGGAAAACATTAGAAATAATAATAGATTAAGAGTTGCTTGGGATAGTTGAGTAGGTTTATGACTTATTTGAGCCTCATAGGACCAAGATGGATTTAGGTCTGTTTGTTTCTTTTTTTTTTTTTGATTATTTTGGTATCTTATTTTTATTATTTTTATATAGATATTTATTAAAAAATATATAAAAACAAAAAACATATACTTTTACTTTTATTCATGAAAAACTAAACAGTTTAAATATAAATAAGATACATATATAAATCAAATATAAATAAGATATGAGTAAAACGGTGACAATCCAAGCATAACTTTAGTACGCTGAGGCCTTGGACATTCATGCTTTTCTCTTTTCATTTCTTGAGTTGTCTTTTAAGTCCTCTGATCTTTTAAGGAGGCTTCAAAATTGACCAAATCTTTCTAGAGTGGCGTGTGAGTAGGTTTAGGTTAAGTTATGGTTACGTTAAACATGTGAACATGCATGGGATTTTTCTTTCTTTATCCTTTTCTTTGTCCAAGCCATGTGGCCATGCATGGGATTAAAATGTTATGAAACATTTATACTTTTGAATATATCTTATGACACAGATTTCTCATAATTGTATTCATGTTCCCATCAACCAATAGACAAACATCTATTCTTATCAATTAAATATCTAAAAGGGCTAATGTTACAAATGATATTTAAACTTTGATAAAATATATAAGTAGTACCGAATTTTGAAATTGATTAATTTAGTATTTAAAATACTATTTTGTGCATAAATATTACCTCCATCAAGTCTTTTAGGTTCTAAATTGATCGATTTCAAAGTTTTTTAGTATTAAATTGATCAATTCCAAATTTTACTTACTAAATTAATCAATTTAAAGTTCATATATCTAATTGTTTATGTCGCCAAAGTTCGTAGACTATTAGTAGCATTATCCCTATCTAAAATGTAACGAACAATGTATTACATATACTTTATGCATAATATCGCAATCCATTACAACCTCCTTGATGAGACTTATATATGTTTTTGTGTGTGTGTATGTAATGTCAGACTTCAAGAATCATGTTTTCCTTTAATTTATTGTTGTCCACTATTATTTTCTTAAAAAACCATAAATATACCCTTTTTTTTCCCTAGTTATCTATATCAAGGAATTCACTTGCACTTAAAAATTACATTTTTATCATCTTTTGATATCATAATTCTTATATTTCTTTTTGGCCAAGGCAATAGAATAGACATTTTTTCATCTTTTTACCAATACTTTGGTTAGCACAAGGGAAGGAATTAGGGGGGAAGGACCAGGGTGGGAAGAAAATGAAGGGAAAGAATTGTGGGAGTATTTTTTTTATGTGTTAAAATAATGAAGGGAAGGAAAATGGAATGAATTTAATTATTGTAAAAGATAAAAAGGTGTAATATTAAATTACTTTTATTTCCATGGAAAAATAATAGAATTACATAATAAACAGATTTTTATTCTATCTATTTCAATTATACTATTATCTATATTACACATATATACATATATACAAATACATATTTATAATTTTTTTATATATTATTGAAAAACATGTTATTAGATTTCATATTATTGACTGACTATCGGGCATTTAAATAATAAAATAAAAAAATGAATATAACTACAACTAACAGTGTAGCTACTTCCATTGTTAGCACTTATGAACTAGTGATAATCTCCACCATGAGTGTTGCATGCTAATAAAAGTATAAACACTTTTAGATATTGTCCATTAAATTTTTAGTTAAAAACTGCACTAAAATGAACATATTTGAAAGACACTTTCTAAGCCATTTTTTTTATGTTTTAAAGGTTAAAACATAAAGATGCTTGCGACATATACTAGAATTGTGATAGTTATTTATAATCTTATTATGACAAAGGAAAGGACTCCTAAGTTTTATTTTCTTTAACTTGTGATATTACTTATTAATATGCGAAAGTAAAATTTATAAAATTAGTGGTTAAGGTAATAATATACATCCATTCTTTAAAAACAAATTAAAAACTCTATGATTAATTTGGTAAGAAACATATCAAATACAGATTATATACAAATGATTAAAAATGTTAGATAATTGATAAATAAATAATTTTATTTATAAAAAATCAAATAAATAAGATATAAATTAAATATAAAAAATAAACAAGTGACAAACAATAACAAAAATAAATATCGATTATTCATTCTCTCCACATTAGTCATTGTCTAACACCCTGTAAAGATCTTATGTTTCCATGCTAGGACAGTTGCTGCGCATCTAAGTGGCGCTCGGAATCCACCCTAAATTTTGCGCCACATCATATATAATTTGACAGATTTAAATTTTCGCACAGATTGATAGCCGACGTCGGCGGTAGGCAGGGGTTGCTTTACTGTCAGCCAGTGAAAGCAGACTTTTTTCTTTTGCCTTTTGACCTTTTCCTATGCTGGTTTGTATTGTTCTTAATTTTTTTTCCTTTAATCTATATGACCACGTTATAGTTGATTGTGCAAGATCCAATGTGTTAGAAAGAAGAAAGGAATTTTAAAAAGCACTGTATCAACAATTTTAACAAAAAGCTGGCCATAAGAAAAAGTATTTGAAGTGGAAAAAATACCTAATAAGTAATAATCACTTTCCGGAAAGATGTCCATGTCTAGTGGGAGGAAAAAAGAAAAAAGAAAAGCCTAGAGCCTAAATTACGCCTATGATAGTAATAAAGGAAAAAGGTCAGTGAAAAATTAGAGGGGTACAACTAGAAAGGACTAATACTTTTTTAAGTAAGAGGGGAATTTAAAAATGGAATGAAACTAACAGGGAATGATTCTTCATGTCGATTAAACTTTATTCCCTTGAAAAAAATAAAATAGTAGTCATTTTAAGACATAAATAAAATTCCAAGTTCTTGATTAAGTTGTTAATGAGAGTGCATCAAACCAAACTAAACGTTAAAGACAACCCAAATGAAATTATATTATATATATTATTGGTTAATGATAAACGTGATAATGAATTTTCATAAAATGTTCAATTAGGTTCATAAAGTTTATTTTTGAATAATTTGGTACTTCAACAAAGTTTGCATGGATTTTTTTAATACTTGAAGTTTAGTTTTAACAATTTTGGTATTCGAACAAAGTTTTCATGAACTATTTTTATAACTGAAGCAAGTTAAATTAAATATAAAAAAAACCTACGAAAACTTTGTTTAGATACCAAAATTATCAAAACTAAGTTTCAAATAGAAAAATGTCTGCGAAAACTTACTTCATTACCAAATTATCTAAAACCAAATTTCAATTATCTGATTAAACTTTTTTACAAAAGTTAGGGTATTATCTTTTACATCATCCCTATATATATTTATGCTTCTTTTAGAAACCAAAATGAAATGCTACTTTGAGTCAATGGCTTTAACAAAACAGAACAGAAAAAGCCTGAATGGAACTACTAAAAATCAGCAGACTACATAATAGGCAACTCTTAAAAGCTTTTATAATTGCATGCACTCTCAAGATTATCAAAACAGGCTTCACGTGAAAATGTTAAGGATAAAAAAAATTTATTCATGAAATAATATAATTACACAATTTATTCCATATAGAGAAATTTAATGTATTTTAAATCCCGTCTTCAATTTTGTATTATAGACATCATTAGTGACAGCACTATTGAAAATCTTAATATTTTAAAGACGTCATCGTTAAATTTTTTAAAAACAAAAGAAGGGATTTTTGTTTTTTCAAACTTATGCTGCATCTTCTTTAAAATTCATGTGATATCCTCAAATATCGATAGTAGAACTCTAATCACATAAGTGCCTTTTGGTGTAATGCTTTGACTTTGTTGGAACTCTAAAGTTAACATGTTCCGTGCATAGTAATCCATGATGGGTGACCTCCTAAGAAGCACTGGCATTAAAAGGACAAAGTGTGCGACGTGTGGCCAAAACGAACATGTAAAGACCCAGACCCACCGCATATAAATAAAATCTATGAATCCAGTTCCTCAACCACATATAACTGTAGTATTATATGTAAGGTTGTTTATAAAGAATTGTTTGAGTAATTATTTATTTAAATCTCTTATAAGAACAATTTCATGAGCTTCACAAAATAAAACTTCATATAAACTTAATACACACATATATACATAGAGATATTACAAACAAAGGCTTACAAACAAGCCATTTACAAAAGATAGATATATAAGTTAAACAAAAGCTTTAGTAACTATTACATATATTCTCCAAAAGATTCTATCCTTTACTATTACAAAAAGATTCCACCAAGACCATGGTCGCGTCTCTAGTGCTCCCAATTATCTAGAAAATCCTCAAAATCGGCTCCATATCCCATCCTAACATAGAACTCATCTTGATCATTAACACCTGTAAAAGATAAAACAAGAGCCAAAGGCCCAATACACAAGTAATGAAAACACATACGAATGGTACACAAGCTTAGACTATATGCAAATGTATCAAGCAACAATTTATTATATATTCTTTAAGTTAGTCAAATAGCATAGAAGTGTTCAAACTCCGGAACAAACAGGGAATCTAGGGTTTCTAAGTAATAACAGACGCTCAGGATTGATATAGGTAGTTCGGATACTTATATCTCTAGTGATATATCTAATAACGATTAATAGTCTCATCTAAGATTCTCAACCATTACTTATCTTTATTTAACTTAATATATAATATCACTTAGTTCAATAGGTCTCATAAGCATGAACTAAATCATATTACTTCATTTTAAGAGTAAGAAAATGTTATACTGATACCAATAACCTCCTCGACTACCCACCGTACCACTTATAAGTTGTCAAATCTTGATAAGGGTGGCTTAATCGCCTAAACTACCATGTTAATCTCATAATAGGGTGCCCCTTCCCGAACCAAATTTAATTGTGTAAAACACAACCAATTCAAACAAAGCTTAAGTTATCTTGAATTAAAGTTAAGTTAAGGTATATCTATCCTAGGCAAGTAATCAACTATGTTACTGCTTACCTGACTTTTCATGTTTAGGATCGGAAGATGCAATCAACTGAGGATTTAAAGTTGTAGCAAGAAATTCATTTCATCTCAAAATCACTAATTCTCATTTGAATATTCATCACGAATAGTTACTAGGTACTCAACATTCGTTAAATTCAAACGAACTCATATAATAACATAACTTAATTTTTATACCCACAATAGATTCATATAAACTTTTTAAATAATCATAAACTAGGAAACAAATAAGGAAAAAGATATAAAGTAATAAAATTATTTCATACAAAAATTATTATTATTATTATTTAAAAAAGGTACGGTACTGTTCATGCTCATACGGGGTCGTTTGAAGGATCGTATGGGGCCATTTGGAAGGTTGTATAAATTTTAGAACAAAATCAGTAAACCAAACACCCCTCTAAATGGGCCTCTATGCAAGGTTGTTTGAACCTAGGGAAATTTACTCAAAATAGTCAGAGCGTGCAATAGCGCTCTAAACGGGCTTGTATGCAAGGCTGTTTGGACCCAGGAAAAGCTCACGAAACTCACCTGAGTGCGCAACATCCCTTCCCACAAGCCGTTTTAGGGGCATTTGCACCATAAACTCCCCGAATACCCTTCCAAACGGGCTATTTGACAACGTGTTTGGAATATTCAAATTTCCCCTGTTTTAAACTCAAGTTTTACACATATTTCACTTCTCCAACCTTACTTTAAGCTCTATACAAACTTCATACACCATACCACATGCATTTGACCAGTCAAAACACACATAGACTTCACATTCCCAAATCAAACAACTCTCAACATCATTCAACACCAATCAACTTCTTCATCTCTAAACTCACCAACTCAACATACACAAAAGAACTTCAACACTCATCATAACTCATTAAACTCCAACTTTTCACTTAAACAATATAGGGCTACAACAACCTATCTTTACCACTTCAAGTATCCAAAACATTCTTAAATAACTTAACGTACAATACTAACTTGTAATCTACCATGACTAATATTTGACAGAAAATTCATGAAACAAAAGGCTACAAATCAATCACAAAAATACATGGTAAACCTAACTAAACTGTAGATTAATGATGAGTGAATTCTTGTGAATTGAGTTAGAAACTTGATTAAAAAGGTTGAAAATAAGCTTGAATTTTCCCATGAAGTTTGGTCTGTTTTTACTTTGTTATTTGGACAAAAATGAGTTGATATTTATCCTTATCTATTGACTTTTGGACAGCTGCTGTAAAAGAAAAAGGTTTAGGTTTTTGGGCCAAAATTTGCTTGTTTTTGGGCTTGGTTTGGACTAAAATTTTAGCTTGGGTTTGTTTTTCACTTTGGTTTTTTTTTTAGAAACTCAATTTTTTTAACCAAGCATATAAACAACAATAAACACCAATATCTATTACACTAAGACATTCTATTAATATCAATATCAAATTACATTAACACAAACATTAGCATATATTTATATTAACACAAACTATATAGTATATTTTTTAATTTTTTTTCCTAACATGCAAAATTCATTAACACACACAAATATATATATATATATATATATAATAGGAATGTTGGCTATTTCAAAATAATATCTCAATGGGTGGAGTTACGAAGTGTTACAAGTTATATAAGAGCTGTTCACTAGCCAAAAATGGAGGAGTGTGTCCTCACTATCCAGTGTGGTTCTGAACTTGTATAACGAAACTATGAGGACTTGGTTCTATAAATAGAGAGTATGTGATACCCCTCAAATATAGATAAACTCTAATCACAGAGGTGCCTTTTAGAGTAACGACTTTAAGTTTTGGAACTCTAAAGTTTAGCGTCCTCTGTGCAGAGAAATCCCATAATGGGTGACCCTTGAGAAGCACTGGCACTAAAAAGACAAAATCATGCAGCATGTAATCAAAGCGGACAATAACTCAATGGATAGAGTTCCGAAGCATTAAAATTCAAGTTTCAGCTGAAGACATTGTTACAAGTAGCACCTTTAGTATAAATTTAAAGGCAATTTTTGTAAAAATGCCATCAATGCTTATATCAAAATAAATTTGATCATCATGACATCTCTGAGAAAATTTTTCCTAACAATATCATTTTTTCACAAAAAAGCCTTTTCAAAACCGAGAAACTATCTGCTTGTATAAGGTGTGGCCCCAATTTCTGTTTTTTTTCAGAGATGACCGCCAAACTGGATGAAATAAGTATCATAGACTTACACAATTTTTATTATGAACCCACGCCACTTATGATAAAGCAAGTTGCCGTAAACAACACTTTTGACAATTGTTACATACACTGCCATGCAATCCTCATCGATGGAAAGGAGTTATGCTTTCAAAATTTCTCTGTCCACATTTAATTTTCCATTCAATCGGTAGCTACATATGAAAAAGAAATAAAGTATGTTGTTAATTACTATAGGGAGAAGAGACCTAACTTCGTAAAATTTAGGCTCTCATACAATTATAAAAGTTATCGGCCATTATTTGTACATTTTACCCATATATATATATATATATATATGCATGCAATATATATATTTTTTACAAAAAGGAACTACTAGAATATCTTGTGAAAATATATAACGTCTATATCAATGACATCGTTTAAGTATTGAAAATTTGTCTATTTTTAATAATTTTTTTATTACATTTTCCATATCATGACTGTATTCTATTATGATTCTAAATAAAAATTGGAAAAATTCGGTAATAACTTATCACATCTCGCTTTATGTAGCATGAACTTTGATATTTTTGGCCAAAAATAAAACCTTCTATTGCTTTTGTCTTTCAATTGAACCTGCTTTCTCACCTTCTAGACACAGCAATCATCTCTCTGGTTTTGGAACTGACGGTTTTCGAAATTGGTTTTAAAACTATGGAATCATCTTTTTTCAAAAGTAAAAAAGAAAATAAATAAATGAATTTTAGTTTTTAATAAAATAAATTTTAAATTCAAAATAATTATTGAGACTAAAGTATTAACTTATTTAACAAAATTTCTAAAAAATTTATTTAGAATGTGCATTTATTTATATACAAACAACCCTAATATTAATTGTAGTTAGTAGTATGAGATTACAAAATACTTTAGAGGATAAAAAGAAAATTAAAATATAAAAAAAAATAGTTTTATATTATTAAGAAAAGAATTTTTTTTTTTAGAGAAGTTTATATAAGCTAATTATATATAATTTTAAGTTATATTTATTTGAAGTAAAAGCTGGCCGTAAGAAAAAATTTGAAGTGGAAAACAAGAAAAAGTATTTGAAGAATAAAACCAAAATTACTCCTATGATTGTAATGAAGGAAAATAGGTGAGTGAAAAATTAGAGGTACAACTAGAAAGGACTTAATTCGTTTTTAATAAGAGGGGAATTTAAAAAAAAAAAAAAAAAAAGTAATGAAACTAACAGAATAAATTCTTCAGATTGAATGAAATTAGTTCCCTTTAAAATAAATAAAATAGTAGAGCCATTTATTTTAAAATATAAATAAAATTTGAAGTTCACCCCTTGATTAACTTGTTAATGAGAGTGCATCCAATCAAACTAAACTTTAAAGGCAACGATGCAACTATGAGTCTATGACACTAAGAAAACAGAAAAAAAACCTGAATGATACTGTTAAAAATCAGCAGATACTCCTAAAAGCTTTTATAATTGCATGTATTCTCAAGATTTTCAAAACAGGCTTCACATGTTAAATTTTTAAAATACAAAGAAGGGGCATTTGTTTTCTGAACTTATACTTATACTGCATCTTCTTTGGAAAATAAGTTTCAACTGAAGACCTTGTTACAAACAGTGATTTTACTGTAAATTTGAATTTTTTTTTTTTTTTTTGAAAGAGCCTTCAATACTTATTTTCGAAATAAATTTGATAATGATGGCATGTCGAGGATAATTTTTCCGAGCGATATCATTTTTTTAACAGAAACTTTTTCAATATCTGCTTGAATATAGAGACATGACCGCCAAACTGGATGAAAAATATGTATCATAGACTTACTCATTTTGAATTATAAACTCACGTCATAATAAAGCAAGTTGCCGTTAACAATACGTTTTTGACGATTGTTACATACACTGCCATGCAATCATCATCAATGATATGGCGTTATATGCTTTCAGAATTTCTCTGTTCACATTTAATTTTCCATTCAATCGGCAATTACATATGAAAAAGAAATAAAGTCGGTTTTTAATTATTAGGGGAAGAGACCCAAATTCGTAAAATTTAGGCTTTCGCACAATTATAAAAGTTATCTGCCATGATTTGTACTAGAATATCATGTAAAAATATAAAAAGATGTTCCTATATTATATTAACGAGATAGTTTAAGAATTGAAAATTTGTCTATTTTTCAGATTTTTTATTTACATTTTCCATATCATGATTGTAATCTATTATGATTCTAAATAAAACTTGGAAAATTTCGGTAATAATTTATCACATGTAGCTTCATGTAGCGTGAACTTTGATAGTATTTTTTTATTCACTTTTCTTTTTCAATTGAACTTGCTTTCTCACCTCTTAGACATAGCAACCAAACCGAACCAAATTGAACCATACCAAAACTATCGGTTTTAAGTCTTGAAATTAAGGAATCAGAACCAGAATCATCTCCCACAATTCCGGTCTAATTCTATGAAACTAACGATTCCTAGTTTTGATTTTGGAATCACGAAATTATCTTTTTAATTAAAACAATAAAAATGAATTTTAGTTTTTAATAAAATAAAATTTAAACTCAAAATAATTATTGAGATTAAAAGTGTTAAATTAATTTACCAAATTCTTTAAAAATTTGTTTAGAATGCCCATGTATATATATACAAACACCTCCAAATCAATTGTACTTAGTAATATAAGAGTATAAAATATTCTAGAGGGTAACACAAAGTCTCACATTATTAAGGAACTTAATTTTACTTTTAGGAGAAGTTTATGTAAACTAATTAAAATGATTTTAAGTTATGTTTATTTATACTGTTGATAATAACACATTAAATATTGTGAATTGGTAATAAATTTTGCTATTCATATGAAATAGTTTAAATTTTAATAATTATATTTAACATTATTTTTTATAAGTTTTTCTCTAATTTTCTTTTTTTTCAATGGAACAAGCCAGAACCACTAGTTCTATCGTTTCTAATCCGAAGAACCACTTAGGAAATGAAAAACTAATGGTTCCTTAGCTGGTTTTAGCTAATTAAATGGTCCGGTTCCAATTTCGACACTTCTGATTCAATTCCAAGTTGGAAGCAGAATTATGCCTTTAGCTGGTTCTAATTTTGTGCTAGACATTAACCATAGATGGTGATCTAAACTTATAATATATTTCACTTGGGACGATTATCATAAGTGGTGATCCCAAAAGGTGGCAAGCCTACTGAGGCCTGGCATAAATCCCAGAGAGAGGTAGCAAGAAGGTCATAAATTAGAAGTCACAATATGGGATAAAGTAGTCTTGTGATAATGGATTATAAGGTTAGATTATAAGGTTATATATATATATATATATATATATAGTGCACAAAATTTTTGTCCGATGTCTACTCCTTTTTTCAATAAATTAAAAATATTGGATCTTATGAATAAATTTATCATGAACATGCCTTATTTGTTTCACATTTTCAATAAAAAGAAACTTTTGTTAATAAGTTGGGGTTAAAATTGCCAATAATTCCTTTCTAATTTTCTTATACCAAACATAGTGTAATTTATCAATTAATGTACCTTTCCATTAGAAATGATAAAAACCGAATTTGTAATTAATGTTTGTAAGTTCAGAGATTGAATCGAGCACGTACTTTCCGTAATTAACTATTATGATATTCAATTAATTTAGCATCTTATCTCCTTTTTGTTCTTATTGATAATTAAGAAGGTTTTAATAAGTATACATGCTACATGCGGTGAGTAATTATCAATGATTTTGACATGTGGCTATCTAGATAATAGTTTCCTTTGAAACTTTCTATCATAAATTTATGTATTAAAATATAATTAGTAGTTATGCGTGATATGATACAAATATGACATATATTTTTATCATTTTAAAATAGATGTTTGTCAAGAAAAATATTAAGAAAAAATACTGATGAAAAGTTGATAGTTTTACTTATAAACTAACCATACAGATATGATATAAAAAATTATAGATATAAATATGATACAGATACAATATAGATAAAAATTAGACATTCTAAACATAACCTATATCTATATCCTTTCCTCCTCCTAAAATATCCATTAATTATATAAAGGCTGAATTTGGTGTAAATTTTTGTAGATATCCAATTTGCAAAAAAATATGGAAAAAAAAAAAGCAAAAATACCTCATAAACTTTAGAGATAAATAGATTGACCTCTAAACTTAAAAAAATATAGTTTTAACCCAAAAAATTGTAAACAATTTACATATAAGGACATATCATCCTTTTTTCCTGTCATAATCTATATATTTTCCATACAAAAAAGTATAACTTGAACAATAAAATTTTTATATTTTTTTTTACAAAAAAAGGTATTGCAGAAAAGTATTAAATGTCATTATTTTGCAAATTATTTATAGTCATGGGTGAAAAAAAACCATACTTTTTAAGTTTACGAGGTTAATTAGTCCCACTCTAAAGTTCATGGAATATTTTTATATTTAACCAAAAATTATAAATTTAGGTATACTCTCAATTAATTTTTTCCTATGTCTTTTATATCTATGTATAGTTGTGGCGTCTATGGTTTTTAGAAGAGTACATAATTTTTTAGGTACGAGTGGTCTTAATTATAATTTCTTTGTTTCTAATTTAAAACCATCATTGACATACGGTAAGAAAACAAAAGATTTAGGCTCGTTTGGATTATTAGATTTTTATCTATATCAAATTTATATTAGTGACTTATTAATATCACTTCAATTTAAAAACAAGATAAAAGCGAAACCAAATAAACTATACAAACATCCTAATCTAAAAATTTAAACAATAAATTAAATGAGAAAACGGAGGGCATATATCATGGCCAGCACAGGGGCACGATATGATTCATACGGAAATAATATGATAATGCTGGAATTCTTCTGGGTGAAAACGAAGATGTTTTACTACATTCTTCCTAATATGCATCGGAAATGTTGAGAAAGGTACAATGTATGCCAGATAATTGCTCAGTGTTCTGTTTAGCCATAGGTCTATAAATGTGAAATTCAAATTTTCAAAAATAAAATAACACTTTTTCTGTCAATGCCGTGTCAAACCCGCAGTATTGTCCTAGTCAGTGGACTGCAGCTAGCAATCAATAATTATATGTTCTTGTTCCAACAGTCCCGAGGAAGATTCTAACCAATTTTCGGTAGGAAAATGTTCTTTGATTAACAAAGTTCAATTGTATAAAAGAAAAAAAAAAAAAAAACAAGGATTTGAAATAAAATATAGAGATTTAGTTATTATTCTATATCAAATATTCAGATAAAGTTAGTATTATTATTTTTTAAAATGTATAATTAGTATTGAAGAAGTTTTAAGTTTTTTTAGACCCTTCATAGAGGAATTTAGAGATACTCATTTTTTATAAGAGATATTCACAAATATAAGTTAGGGGGCAGTTGGTGGGGATTCCCTAACTTCAACTGTTGAAAAACTAGCAACCCTCACATGGGCTGACCGCATCCGCATGACCGCAACCCAGATGGAGATAAAGGAAATTCGGTGTCCAGAAGTCCCAAAATTTTTCTTTTAGTAGTTGTTGGTTTAAAATGAGAAATGCCATACGAGTATTCTATAACACGACTACGAAATTATCTCTAAGATTTTTTATACAAGATTGTTTATATTTTTTAAGATTTTATGAGTTTCGTATACTTTTACATAATAGTGAGTATCGTATAGTTTTACATAATAAACTTAATAAAATAAAAAAAAATTAAAATGATTGTAAATAAATATGAAAAACCTCCCTTTTTTCTTTTTCAAAAGTCTTTGATAGAAAACCCAAAAATAAAAATTGAATCATCTTTTTTTATTGCTAAAAAGCTCAAAAAGTAAGATCCTTATCATAGGGATTTGCTTTAAGTATTCCTCCATGCGATACTCTTACCATATTCTAATACCATGGCACTAGAAAGATGAACTTCCATTCTCCAGTAGTATTATGAATTACAGATTTTGAATCTATATTAATTATGTGTAATATTATTTTAAAAAATTAACTTAAAAAACAAATGAGGAGAAAGGAAATTTAGAGCATGCCTCCGGAAGAAAAGGAAGAATATCTGTTCTTTCATGCCGGTGGCGGTGGGGTCAGGCATTAGACTTTGGGGATTGGGCATTTAGATCTCATGATAAGATAGGGAAATACAACCAATGTTTGATGCGTCTATCTTCGCACTTTCTTCTCCAACTAATAAAAACAAATCACTAAAAGCTGATGCTGACTTTACATTTGTGGCCTTTCTCTGTCCCTAAATCAAACCACTTCATTTATATAACTTTTTGTGATGTAATTTCGTTACTATAGGAAGATAGGACAAAATTTTCAAACATTATATACATTTTTTATTAGCGACTTTGGATTCTCTAAAGTGATATATTATTCCTATTTTGAATTGGTATCATCTCTCCTCTTCGTAGTGGACATAAAAAAAAAAAAAAAAAAAAAAGTGGTTACTTGGTGTTAGTTCTTATAGAATATCAACTTTTTGAAATTTTGTCACTGTTTAGGATTTCTGTATTGTTATTTTGTCAATGACTAATTATGATGAGGAGAAACGGCTTTCATCAACTAGTAGAGCTGTTGAACCTAACTTTCATCCACTAGGTATGGACTCGTTTAGTTCATCGTTTTCAAACATATTATTTGTTAAGAATAAATACAGATGAAAAATAAATATATTTACTCATAAAATTGATTAAACAGATAAGATACATATAAAATATAGATACAAATTAAATACAACTAAAAATCACACAATCCAATCAGATCATATATCTTGTCGAAAATTAAATTTAATATTAGGCATTCCATGTTTTATTCAAAACATTTCTTATGATCGAACATTCTCTTTGATTTCCTTCACCCAGCAATAATTAATTTCCATATTACAAGAATCAGTTCTTGTATTTTTTTTTTCCCTTTACTTAAAACACTTTGAAGAAATTAACATCAACAAAATGAGTTTTTTATTACTTAAATAATTAAGACCGTTTAAGCATGTTTCATATCATCTTGTATATCTGAAGATATTTGGCACGACTTTGAGTTTAGTCAAGTGGGGAAAATATAGGATAAAAAGTAAGAATTAGGGAGGTAAAAAAAATGATAAGGTTGGGTAAAATGCAAAGGAATTAAACTAGAAAAGAAAGATTGTAAAAAAAAGTTTAATCAGATGTTTTATTTTTAAGTTTCTTAAAATATAAAAAAAAAATTTGAAATTTGAAATTGTTTTTTCACTGAAAAGGTCTTCAAACTATTTCATATATTTTCTTCCCCCGTTTTCTCTACACCCCTTCTAATTCCTTTCTTCCTCTCTCTACATCCATTCCAAACATAACGCTAGGGTTCGGTTTTAGTTCCGGAGAAAATTTTTCAATTAGGTCCGGTAGATTACTATCTCATTAGGTTTAGGATTTCATCGTTCCCTTTCAATTTACCGCAAGGGGTCTCTTCCTAAATTGAATTCTAATGGAGGACCTAAATAATTATATATAGGATTTTGGGTGGGCTTCGGCTTCTTATATTAGAGATACGGTGCTCGTTGTGATAAAGTTCTTCTCTACTTACATTTTTTAGTTAGCTTTATTCAATTACAGTTTTATATTACCTAATAAATTTTCCCCTCATAATGAAGTGAATTATTTTTTAAATTTGATATTTATATTTGCATTGTAAATCTATGTATATATTTTCATATTATAGTAATATTTAGATAATACTGGTTCTCCATCCACTTCTCTTCCCTCCTTTCACACGAAACTCTTTAGAACCATTAGGGGTGGAAAAACCTTTTCCTTTCCTGTAATGCCTCATAACCATATATCCACTACTATTGACTGTAATATATGTGCATAGCCCATTTTTCTTTCAATAAAAATTTTAAAATATGTTTTCTCTCGTTTCCACTATTATAGATCCATTTCAATCCAACAAGGTTACTTCTGTAAATCTGACAAACTTGAAAAACCATGATATTTTAAGGTATTGTTTTGTCAATAGGTTTTTGAATAAGTGATTTTTATGTTATATATCTCTTATTTTCCTTTCTTTTTATTGTCATTCCCTTTATGTGGGATTTTGTCATTTCTTTTATTGGATTTGCTGTTCTCACCAGTTGGGTGAGTTTACTTCATATAGGAGACATATTGTTATCTTCTTATTTTTCAGTTAAAATAATCTTAGACTAACAAAGATGATAGAAGTAATTATTAGAAAGTGCCATTTATATATTATAGAATAATCTACTTATTATATTTTCCTTCATAACGAGATAATATAAATTAGTTATGAAGTTTACCTCATGTACATTTTTAGTTTTATAAGTATAAATTGTTTTGGTTATGGAATGTGTCATTTAATATCACTTTTTTGTTCATATATTTATAATATTAGTCGTGTATAACTATATAATATAGGATGCCATAAATTATTTTTATCACTTAACCGTACAAGTATTGCCTATATATTACTATTAACTTTTTTCCTAATATATATAATATAAAGCTTAAATTGTTGAGATGAAATTAATAGTTAAAATCAATGCATATAGATTGGGTTAGATGATCACTTCGTTTACCTCATTTAAAATATTGAGTTGCCCAACCCACCTTTTCAACCCATTTGTTAAAATCGACTCACCAATTAAAGGGCGGGTTGAATGGCAAACGGCCGGGGGGAAAGAAAAAGTACGTCATGTGATCATCGCAGTGAATTAGGACTTCTCTAAGTTGAATCTGCAAATTATCTTGGCACCGCCATTCTTGTTTTTTAACTTCCCATTTTTTATATCTATTGGTACTTTTGCCGCTTCGAATATTTATTTATGTATTTTTTCTTTTCATTCCAACTTGTAGGTTATCAATAATTAGTAATAATAGTTTTCAAAATTTACACTTCTTTCTACAATTTTTGTAACATCTAATCAATTATAAAAATAAAAATATATATAATTTTTGTGAAATCATATGTATAAGATTTACGTTTCTTTGAAAAAATCCGTCTATTATTTCCTAACTGGAAATTCTATGGTTCGGTGATTATTATTGATGGGACCGGTTCTGTCACTATTCAATGACTCACAGTATACCCAACTGTGATCGAATTATTTAAATAGTTAATATTTCAATTACTATATTACTTAAATGGTTAGATGATTGATCGAACGGTTGTATGAATAATAATAGATTTTCAAACAGGATCCGAAGACAACCAAGTGGATGAAAGATTACATCCAGTAAATAGTTACAATAGAACCAAATATTGGTAAAGATACATAGATCTAGCTTTTAACAGCTAAGATTTAGCTAAGCAACAATCTGTAAAAAATAGTATAGATCTGGTTTGCATGTAACAAACAAATAGATAGCTTGCATGTAAATAGATAGCTGGATGTAACAAACTGATTCCAAACTGAATCTTATAAATGAGAAATTGCAGAAAAGGGAAGGATATTCCCCTGCTTACAGTAAACCAAGTGTTAGGAGTTGGAGACTGACTCGAATAGTCTCATTGTTCCATGCGATTGTTTCCTGTAAACCAAAAGAACACAGATTAGGGTTAGGGTTTCTTGAAGAGGGAAATACAGAGAAAGAAAGAAAGAGGAATTACTTATCTGAGAATAGATTAGGTTTTCTTGAGTCGGATTCGTGATATAAATACTTTGGTTCGAATAAATCAAACCGACCCGCGAATTTTCCGAATTTGACCCGAGCTATCGGAGTAACATTGGTGCTCTCGTTGCTCAGTTGTTTTGTGACTTGCAGCAACGGCATTATAGTTCTTTCTTTTGTCATGGTAGCCAGACCACAAGATGAGGTTGCTAAATTGCAATCTTTGGTATTTTCTATTGTAGAATCAGTGAAGGTAATGCAAGATAGTTTTCAGGAACAAATGTTGACAAATGCTAAGATGCATGAAAATATGCAAACATTGTCTATTTCTTTACAATCTTTGCATAGCAAAATAAACTCTATAGACAATATTACACATCCCGTTGCATCACATTCTACTCCTGATGCTAATCCTTCATCATTTTCTGACAGTTCATTAAATGATAATTTGTTGAAAGGATTGAAATTAGAAATTCCTAAATTTGATGGGGAGGATCCTTTGGGATGGATTTTTAAAACACAGAAATTTTTCAATTTTCATCATGTTCCTGAAAATCAGAGACTGGTGATTGCCTCATTTGCTTTAGAGGGAAAAGCACTAAGATGGTTCCAATGGATGGAACAAAATCAACAAATTCGACTTGGCCTTGTTTTTAAAATCATTGGAGACCAGATTTGGTCCTTCTGAATATGATGATGTCCAAGGGACTTTATCCAAATTGGTTCAAAAGGGTCAATGGATGAGTATCAATCTGAATTTGAAAATCTTTCAACTCGAGTGGTGGGTTTATCAGACACTTTTCTATTAAGTTGTTTTGTCTCAGGATTAAAACCATTCATTAGAAGAGAAATTCAAATTGCTCGACCATCTTCCATTTCTCATGCATTTGGTTAGCCAAAATGTATGAGTCCAAGTTTACAGATACAAGTTTCTCTTCAAAACAGTTTTCTTTTCCAAAATCTGTTTCTTCTGGATCAAATACTTTGCAATTTGCAAAGTCTGCAGTTTCTACTCACCCTTCTAATCAGACTACTGTGTCTTCATCATCTAAACCCACCATCCATTTTAAAAAGTTGACTCAAGCAGAAATGAATGCGAGAAGAGAACAGGGTTTGTGCTATAATTGCGATGAAAAATATCATCGCAATCATAAATGCAAAGCCAAATTCTTCTTTTGATTACAGATGATGAAGGGGATGAATTTGAGCAAATTGAAACAGAACGAAATGATTTTTCTGCTTCAGCATTCTGATCAATTTGATGACTGTACTATCAGTTATCATGCCTTGACTGGCACCTCTACCTCGAACATTGAGATTTCAAGGGGTTATTAATAATAAAACGGTGGGCATATTGGTTGACTCAGGGAGTACACACAATTTTGTGCAAAGCAGAGTTGTTAAGCAACTCAATTTGACTGTTTCTTCAGCCCCTTGTTTAATGTCCTCATAGGGGATGGTACTAAAATGCACAGTCAAGGAAAATGTCAATCTGTTGATTTTCATATTCAAGGATTTTGTTTTTCTGATGATTTTTATGTCTTGCCTATCCAGGGTGCTGACATAGTTTTGGGGGTTCAATGGTTACAATCTTTAGGACCAGTAACAATTGATTATGGTCAATTAACTATGCAGTTTATGCATCAAGGATTGTTAGTAACTTTGCAGGGACACAAGGAGGTTGTAGCACAGATTTCACACCACCAATTTCATCGGCTTCTAAAAAAGGATGAGGTGGCTTCTTGTTTTCAATTTTTGGCTCAAGGTTTGTGATAACACATCTGAGACTACCACCATCAATAAAGACTTGAAGGCTTTATTGGGCAGATACTCTCACGTGTTTGAAGCACCTTCATCATTGCCCCCACTTCGAGATATTCAACATCAAATTCACATTCAAGGAGGAAAGGTCCAGTGAATGTTCGGGCTTATAGGTATCCTCATTTTCAGAAAACTGAGATTGAGAGGCAAGTTACTGACATGTTGCAGCAAGGCATCATCCAGCATAGCACCAGTCCCTATTCTTCTCCAGTACTATTGGTGAAGAAGAAAGATGGCACATGGAGATTCTGTGTTGATTATCGTGCCTTAAATCATGTCACTATTAAGGACCAATTTCCAATTCCTACCATTGATGAGTTATTAGACGAATTATATGGTGCTTCAGTCTTTTCCAAATTGGATTTACGTGCGGGATATCATCAGATCAGGATGCATCCCCACGACATTGAGAAAACTGCTTTTCGAATGCATGAAGGACATTATGAATTCCTCGTCATGCCATTTGGACTTAGCAATGCTCCAGCTACATTCCAGAGCATCATGAACAAAATTTTCAGGTCCTTTCTTCGTAAATTTGTCATAGTTTTCTTTGATGATATTTTAGTTTATAGTAAAACTATGACTGATCACATTGAACATTTGGGTCAGGTCTTGCAAATTTTGTTGGATAATGCTTTTTATCTTAAGCATTCCAAATGTTCTTTTGGGGAGTCCTGTATTAAGTATTTTGGACATATTGTATCTCACCAAGGAGTACAACCTGAAGCCAAGAAAATTGAAGCAGTCACTCAATGGCCTACTCCCAATTCTACTAAACAACTCAGGGCTTTTTTGGGATTATCTGGCTATTGTCGAAGGTTTATTCGAAATTATGCCTCTATTGCCAGTCCTTTAACAGACTTATTACAAAAAGATGCTTTTCATTGGAATCCAAAAGCTACAATGGCATTTGACAAGCTTAAACAAGCTTTAGTTTCAGCTCCAATTTTGGCATTGCCAAATTTTCAGGATCCTTTCATTATAGAAACTGATGCTTCAGGTTTAGGAATAGGTGCGGTCCTATTACAGAAGACTCATCCAGTGGCTTTTTTCAGTAAAAAGATGCCTATTCATTTACGAAAAGCTTCAGCTTATGTAAGAGAGCTTTATGCAGTGTGGAAGCTGTTCGGAAGTGGAGACAATATTTTGGGATCTCATTTTATCATTAAGACTGACCATCGAAGTCTTAAGGAAATTCTCACTCAAGCAATTCAAACTCCAGAACAACAGATGTATTTGTCAAAGCTTATGGCTATGATATACTCTCATGTATAAGGCTGGATGGACAATCATGTAGTTGATGCATTATCCAGACAATACCTATCCGACGAAGGACTTATTTTGCTTGGATAGAGCCTAAATTTTCTTTCATTCAGACATTAGAGAATGAATACAATTCCTTACAGGAATTTTGTGAGCTCATATCTGCTATGAAGGAAGGGAAATCAATCAAATATAACTTGACATGGAGGAATGATTTATTATATTTGAATAATCGTATTTTTTGGTGCCTCAGTCAATTCTTATTCCTCAATTACTGTCAGAGTTTCATGTTTCCCCTTCCTCAGGGCATTTTGGTTATTTGAAGACATTTAAAAGACTGTCTTCAGAATTTTTTTGGGAGGGAATGCGTGCCATGGTGGAGAAATTTGTACATACTTGTACCATTTGTCAACAAGTCAAATTTTCTACTCGTCATCCAACAGGATTATTGAGTCCGTTACCTATTCCAAAACAAATATGGGAAGATGTCAGTATGGATTTTGTTACCTCCCTTCCCAAATCCCAAGGTTTCACTGTAATATTGGGAGTGGAGGCTCTCTAAATACTGTCATTTAGGAGCTTTGGATACTCACTACACTGCTACCAAGGTGGCTTCTTTATTCTTACACATGGTTATTAAACTACATGGGTTTCCTCGTTCCATTTTGACTAACAGGGATGCAATTTTTATGAGCCATTTTTGGAAAGAGCTTTTTCCTTAAGTGGGACCAAGTTACTCACAACCAGTGCTTATCACCCTCAAAGTGATGGTCAGACTGAGGTTATGAGTAGGACATTGCAGCAATACCTGAGGTGCTATACAATGGATTGTCCACATAAATGGGTTTCTTTTTTACCTTGGGCAGAATATGCCTACAACACTTCATTTCATGAAGGTGCTGGACTCACTCCTTTTCAGGCTGTTTATGGCAGACCCCCTCCCACTATAGCATCCTATACACGAGGTGCTTCTAAATTGGATGCAATTGATCAAGAATTATCCGATAGGGACAAATTATTGAGCTCTCTCAAGGCCAATCTGACTAAAGCTCAAGAGAGAATGAAGTTTTATGCTGTTAAACAGAGAACACATTTGGAGTTTCAACTAGGAGATCTAGTATATGTCAAGCTCCAGCCATACCGATAGGTCTCAATTTCTTTAGAAAAATCTCACAAACTCTCCAAAAGGTTCTATGGACCCTTTCAAGTTCTAAAAAAGATTTGGACATGTGCATATCAGCTTAAGTTGACATCTTATTCTAAGATACATGATGTGTTTCATGTATCCTTACCGAAGAAAGCACAAGGAGTACCAGAGCAAACATTGGAATTACCTACAGGGATATTGAATAATCAACCGTTGGTTTTACTCAACAATCGAATTATTCTCAGAAACAATCAACCGGTTAAACAGGTTTTGGTCTAGTGGAGAGGATTACCCCCAGAAGACACCTCATGGGAAGATTGGGATAGTTTTTCCCAAATTTATTCCGGTTATAACCTTGAGGACAAGGTTATTTTTCCAGAAAGGGAGCAATCTGTTGCGAATAATAACAGATTTTCAAACAGGATCCGAAGGCAACCAAGGTGGATGAAAGATTACATCCAGTAAATAGTTACAATAGAACCAAATAGTGGTAAAGATGCATAGATCTAGCTTTTAACAGCTAAGATTTACAGCTAAGCAACAATCTGTAAGAAAATAGTATAGATCTGGTTTGCATGTAACAAACAAATAGATAGCTTGCATGTAAATAGACAGCTGGATGTAACAAACTGATTCCAAACTGTAATCTTATAAATGAGACATTGCAGAAAAGGGAAGGATATTCTCCTACTTACAGTAAACCAAGTGTTAGGAGTTAGAGACTGACTCGAATAGTCTCATTGTTCCATGCGATTGTTTCCTGTAAACCAAAAGAACACAGATTAGGGTTAGGGTTTCTTGAAGAGGGAAATACGAGAGAAAAGAAAGAAAGAGGAATTACTTATCTGAGAATAGATTAGGGTTTTCTTGAGTCGGATTTGTGATATAAATACTTCGGTTCAAATAAATCAAACCGACCCGTGAATTTTCCGAGTTTGACCCGAGCTACTGGAGTAACAACGGTCCATTGATAGAATCATAAAAGCTCTCATTCTTAACATGTCCATACTTTTCATTCGAGTCCTCAACCTCGTTTTTTTCCCCTCTCTCCTATTTGAGTTTTTCAAAACCTTACTAAAATAGGACAAATAAAATAAATTTTTTTTATCACTTTTGTTATTTTTAATTATTTTATACTTTTATTAATTTTTATTATATATTACATTAAATTTGTTTAATATTATTTTTATCATATCATGTAAATAAATATATTCAATATTATTTTTTGTTAAATTAATAATTATGATAGGAATGTTAATAACTTATATTTGAAAGATATCACGACTTTAATATTCAATCTCAAGCGAGGAAGTAGATACTATCACTTGCTTCTTTGTTTCTCCAAAATCAAGAAACCAAGAAGGATGCAAAACCCTACCAAGGACTTTCGATCCCTTATAGAAGCTCCTCAATTAGCATTACCATATCCATATAATTGCAAAGGAATTTGAGATGAATAGGATAAACAATTATTGATTATTCCTATAAAGTAATTCAAGACATTGGAAGCAACATTCAAATGAGACATTAAGGATGCAAAACAAAAACTTATTTGTTAACCAATATAGCTCAAATTTGGCTAGGTTATTGTCAAATATAATAGATGTCGAATTGTTTGTCTAATGGGTCAGTTCTCTTGAATGATCATTAAGATGAATATAGGTAAGAAAAGGAACAATTGTTGGTTTTGCTATCATAAGACTTACATCTACTATATTTGTCATGGAAAATATTCATTGATCCAATATGAGATATTCTTGTGTTTAGCATACTCCAATCCCCATGAGAAATCGCATTTTATCAAGATCTTTGATGGAGAATTACTTTGAATAACATCGTTGAAAATATAAACAAAAAATGTTATCTACATAAATCACTACAATAAGAGAGCCACTTGAAGCAGTCTTTGGAGCAAAGAATAATTATTCTTTCATTGAATAAAACCAAGGAAACAAAAAACTTAGTAAATTCTTTGTTCGATTTGTTTAGACATTTGCATTAAACCATATAAGTATCTAAATAATTTGCATACTTGACCTAAAGAAGCCATAATATATCTTTGTAAGGGGTACATGTAATTTTCATCATCCATGAACCTTGGAAAAAAGACATTATCGACAACAAGTTGGTGTAAATGCTAATGCTAAATAGAAGCAACTGCTAGAAGAATATGATTTATTGTTAACTTTGCTTGTATGCCCCTACATTTTTCGATAAAAATATGTAAACCCTAGAACCGGAAGTCAAACCAGAAGTCAAACCAGAATCCTAAAGTTAACCTAGTTCTATGATTAGTCTAGTGAATCTAGGTCCGGTAATCCCTTGTTCTTAAACCCTAAACAACGAAATTAGGATAATTGTGGAAAATTGTTCGTAATAATATAGGAAAGCTTAAAAATATCAGATTCATAATTTTCTAGTGTCTTTAGGATCCAAACTGGATCAGTTTTCAAAAAAACCATGCCCCGATGCACCAGATAGTGAAAAATATTTCGACAATACCAATAGACTTGTAAAAATATAAGAATTTCAAAAATATCAGTTTTAGAATTTTTCGGTAACTAAAAATATCAGATATAGGCTGTTTACGTGTATTTTATTTACTACTGGTATTTTAATTGTCTAGTCTACTATTCATAGTACTTTTCTACTATTCATTACTATTCATCTATCTCTACTTTTTCTTAGACTCTATTTTTACACACTACCATACCTATACCTTACAATTTACCTTCCCTATACAACTTTAATCACATCACACTTTACACATTATTTCTTTTTATTACAAAACAACAAATTTAATCAATTTTTCTCTCCCTTCCCCATGCTTTCTGTCTACTCTCTCTCTCCTATCCCTCTCAATTTATTTTCTTTTCCAATTTATTTAATTACATCTAATTTCCACTCAAAAACTCTATAAATACTCCCTTCCTCCTTCATTCTTTCACACAACTCATTTCCTACTGAAACTCTACCGAAATCACTCCATAAAATCCCTCTCTCAAAATCTCTCCCAAGTTCTCTCTTTTCTCCATAAAACCAATTCCCACATATTACTACAAACCATTCCACTCCTCTTCAACAAACACATAACCTTAGGTAAAAATATCTTTCACATACTCACCATGTTCATACAACTTAGCATGAGCTTAGTGTATATTTCTTAGACTTATGAGAGTTAAAGAAGCAACAATATGTTCATGTTTTATTTTTGTTCATATTTCTATTTTACATTATGTTATTATGTTGTTGTTGTTATTGTTATTATTATCTAACTTCTATATAGTATTATGTATAATGTATATATATTGCTTTAGAGCATATAAGCTCACTTGTTATTTATTGATTTTTATGCTTTGCAATTTATTTATTTATTTCATGTTATTATTAAGACTAGTCTTTCTAGTCTTAGACTTGTCCATATCAAGTCAAAACAATTTTCTTTTCTTTTCTTTTCTTTTGGGACTAGTCTATTCTTAGTCCCGGGATACCTTGATGAAGCTAAGGTTCCCAATACTCGACTTTACTTTTATGCTCTTATTACATTTATCTTATTATGTTGTTTCTCATAGTTATATATTCTCATTTATGCATGAACATGTTCATATTGTCTCAACCATAATAAAAAGAAGTTTTCTTAAGTAATAAATATAGAAACTCTCTTTAAAAATAAATTTTGTCACATAAGAAATTATTTTTTTCCATAAAGACTTAAAGTTTTATCTTAACAAATATTTTCTAAAGTTAGATAAGTTTAGCTAAAGTTTTAGTAAAAATACTACATGGGATTTTATCAATGAATACATAAAATAAAGTTATCACAAACTCTTTTTTCAAACCAATGAAATAAGAAAGTTTCTTTAAACTTAATTCCTTATTTATACAAAAGTTTTCTTAAACCCATACGAAAAGCTTTCATCAACATACTAAGATATAGATAAGTTTTATAAAAGTATCAAAGAATAACCTTTCTAAGGATGAGCTTTACTTAGGAAATAAAAAATAATATATAACTAATAAGATAATTGATATTATTTAAAGTGGATCTAACTTTAGAAAAACTTTAGAACACATAACCAAGAAATGTTTAGAAAAACTACATTTTTCAAAACCACTAGAAATAAAGTTATGGGAATCTTAAAAGATTAAAAATTACTTTTTGAAAATTTAATTATCCTCAAAAATTAAGAAATAGAGTTAAAAGAAGGAAATGCTTACTAATAAACTTTCCAAACAAAACTAAAAAGGAATTTTTCAAGTCTTAACATTTTCTCACTTTTAAAGGTACTTTGTTTTACAAAAATCATTGTTAAGACAACACCACTAAATTCATGTATATAATTTGAGTTTATATATATATTCAAAGGATTTTTCAACCAAATAAATATCTATATTTTGGTACAAAGATTTTTGATGGAGAAAAGTTTGAAAACTTGAGTTTTGAAATCTAAAAATTTCGTATCAATTTTGTACGTCACTATTCGAAGACCCAAATGACTTTTTTTTTTTTTAATAAAAATAACCTTAGAAATAGATAGATCTTTTCGAGTAGGTAGAAATCGATATAAAATATGCGGAATTCCAAGTTAAAATGAGCAAGTTATAGCCATTTTATGTTGAAATTTTCGTTTATACGATTTTTGACAAATTCAATAAGATAGAATTAGAGAAATTGAGTAGATCTTGGATGAAATACTCACTTCGGGTATTTCTTTTGTTTAGGTATTGAGGACTAAGATCTTCTCTTCCCCGAGGATTACTTCGACTCAATGAAAACCGCTATGGACGAATGAGTTTCCTTTACGTTATGTATTCGTGCATGTGCTTGTTAATTTGAGCACTAGATGTTAGGGAAAGATAAAATTGATATACATATGGGATATTATGGGAATTATGTATGTGAATTGTTATGTGTGATCAATGAACGATAAAGTATATCGGAACCCGAATTGTGATTGATATAATTGTTTCTATGTATGTATTGCTATGTGTGCAATTATTGCTTGATCGCTTTAAATGATTTAATGTCATATTGGAATCCTCATATAATAAATTGCTCATGCATATCACTTAGAATATCATTTTGAAATTTTGCTACTACTCTTCAACGTGGGACTGAAAAGGTAAGCTGTCTAGCTATATCTTAAGGGTTAGGATGTTTGGGGAATACGACCTCAATTGTAGCTGAGCCGAATCGATTACTTTAGGTAAGGAAAGCCTGGGGCTTGGAACCCCAAGACGTGCCCAAACTTTTAAGGAGGTCGTTTGAAGCCCAGTTCAAATCATTCCCTAACCACCGAAGGAGGGGTAAATCCATCACACATACGAAGCCGGATAGTCGTATGTACTGTTTGATCATATAGTTATTGCATTTCATATGCTTGTTTAATGAACTTGGATGAATGCTTGTTACGAGTACTTTTGCGTAAGGAATATCTCATTAAGCTAGTTATGCTTATACTCCTATAGACTTTTGATATTGCAGGATCGTTATTTTACACCCAAGACCATCTTGAACATCCGAGTAGAATCTTTATTTTGGGAAGCTTTTGGAGGAACTCTTTTTTGAAGTCTTAGAATAGATTTCTTCTAAAATCTTCTAGCTTAATTTATTTATCTTAGTAAAACCATGTTGTTATGAAAATTATCTGGGGAATGCCCTTTAGAAGTTGTAAGACTTTTTATTTCAATGAAATAGATTAAGTGTTATTTTCCATATTCCGCTGCCAATATCGTAAAATGCATTACTTCACCGGTCACCCTTTGATGTAAATGTACACCTTGTACCAATACGAAAGCTTTTGAGTGACTGGGGTAGTCATTCTTAAGTTTTAATATTGTGTACGGTGGGCTGTCACGTTTAGGGTACCCATTGCAGCGTGACATTGCTACTGAAGAAAGTGTGAATATAATCAACTCCCTCAATTTGATTATATCTTTTAGTAATTTATCATATCTTATATCTTTCAATTGTCCCATTTGATTTGTATTCTATTTATACATCCATTTGCACCCAACTGATTTCTTTCCTTATGGCAAATTAGTTTATTCCCAAGTGTGATTGGATTATAAAGCCAACAACTTTTTATCCATGGCTTCCATTAACTTAAGATCTTGTTCAGCTTCTTCACAATTTTGAGATTCACGAATTTGATAAAAATTCCATGTACTCTTTTGGCTAAAGAGTGAAAGTATTTAGGGTAAATAAAGGGTAGCATACTTAGTACATGAATATTTTGCATTAGTTGGAGTTTCATTATGAATGTTGTGAATGAAGTCTCTTTTAACCACATGGGTGTTCTCTTTGGCTAAATAGACTCATGAGAAATAATGGTATCATCAATAGTTGAGGTAGCTATGGCAGTCCTAGTTTTGTTTGATACTTAATTGGAAATGAATCACTAGAATTAAAATCATGCATGACTAAGATAATCATTTGACAAATCTCTATCAAATTTATAAGATATGGATGGAAACAAAGGTGTCTAATGTGAAGATGAACTTTCAACTAAAGATGATGACTTGAAAGGAAAAATGTTCTCATAAAATTGGACATCCCAACTCACAAATGCTTGAAGAGAGTTAAGATCATACAACTTATGTTTTTTTTTTTTAATTTTTTTTCCATGTGGATATTTTAGGAATACATATTTTCTACCTCTATAGTTAAATTTTATCTTTGAATACTCCAATAGTAGATGCATAACACAAACAACTTATGACCTTAAGATTATCATACAAGGATGGTTTATGGAATAATAGTTCATAAGGGCTACTCAAATTTAATGGGAAATAGGGTAGCGCTAAAGAGCATCTTCTCAAGTTCATTGAGACTCTCAAAATCTATGGATTGGATGATGACCTAAAGCTTAAGAAATTCTCTAAGTCATTAACAGAGAAGGCATGCACCTGATATGTCAATCTTACCCCAGCTCCATTAACTCGTGGGGGGCCTATGTGTAGAATGTTTCTTGAAAAATACTTTGAAACTCAAGAGCGAGTGACGCTAACCAACATAGGGCGTATTAGACAACGCTCGAAGGAAGATCTGATGGAATTCATCAAGCATTTCAGGGAATGCTCCTTAGATGTCCAAGATATATGTGACAAAAAAAGAACTTGTCAAGATCTGCATCTAGGATATGTTCACAGAGTATGCTGTGCACCTGGAGAATTTATTACTCAAATCCTTTTCGACATTAGTAGAAAATGCTCAAAGGACAAATAATTCTATTATCTATCAAAGGGTCCATCAAAGAACATTGCTGAACGGGGAAGCTTCAAGGGTAGCAAGAAACCCAGAATAGATAGTTTAGGAAGTTCTACCTTTCTTGTGTGCTATAAACAAAGTTCATGTTGTCTTTAACTGATGGTTGAAGGATGGTGTCCTTAGATTACCAAGGTTGAGCGGGAACCCACTACGTAAGAGAAAGGAGATGCAAAGGTATATAGGTTCCATAGGACAGTGGGACACCTAAGAAAAGATTGTTGGACACTGAGGAGGATCTTTAATGAGAAGGTTTGCAATGGAAAAATTCAACTTGAAGACAACGATGCATAGATGATGGATGATAAATGCATGGATAATGAATAGTAATTCTTGTTTAGAGGATATTAGCTATATACTAAAGGTAGAAGCCGTCTATTAATAGCTCTTATCTTGTAATAAGAAAGAGAAATAAAGTAAATGATAATAAAAATGCAAATTTCTTTCAATCCATCTTCTTCTATACTCACTTGTACTTATGTATAATATACCTTTGATAAACATATGTTGCATAAATATGGTAATAAGATGCTTGTTTGAATCTTTTCGTTATAAAATAATGTAATGCTATCAATCATCATGAAAGAAAATTTGGTGTAGCTAGCATTGCCACCACAATGAGCACATTGACACAGCTAATATCACTGCCCAACGTTCTTCAATTGAGATTGAAGCGATCTCAGATGTAATGAGTTAAAGCAACTTCACAACAGGCTTGGTAGTCATAATGCCATTTTGTAGAATTGGGGTCAAAGTGACCTCATCCATAATTGATTGAAGCAATCACTCCATGGTTGTTGCTATAGTTTGGTAGAAGCATTTGCTCCCAAGCATACGGTGGGTGCAATAGCCATTTTCTGCTACATTTTTTAGGAGATTGAAGCGATCTCAGCTGTGATGAATCGAAGCAACTCTATAGTAGGATTGACAACTGTAACGTCATTTCATAGAATCGACGTCGAAACGACCGCATTCATGGTTAATCGAAATGGTTACTTCATGGTAGCTACAATTGTTTAGTAGAAGTATCTGCTCTTAAGCATGTGACGAGTGCGATATCCATTTTTGCACCATTATTTACAAGATCGAAGTGATCTCAACTGTGATGAGTTGAAGCGAATCTACAGTAGACTTGGCAACCATAATGCCATTTTGCAGAACTAAGGTTAAAGTAACCTCATCCATAGTTGATTAAAGCGATCGCTTCATGGTAGTTGCTATCGCTTAGTAGAAGCATCTGCTCTTAAGTAAGCAACGGGTGCAAGACCCATTTTTACTACATTATTTATGAGATCAAAGTGATCTCAACTATGATGAGTTGAAGTAACTCTATAGTAGGCCTGGTAGTTATAACATCATTTCGCAGTGACGAGGTCGAAGCGACCTCATCCATGATTAATTGAAGCGATCACTTCATGGTAGTCGCAATCATCTAATAGAAATGTTTGCTCCTAAGTGCATGACGGATGCAGTACACATTTATGCTACATTGTTCATGAGATTAAAGTGATCTTAGTTGTGATGAGTCAAAGCGACCCCATAGTAGGCTTGGCAACCGTAATGCTATTTCACAAAACCAAGGTCAAAGCGACCTCATCCATGGATGATTGAAGTGATCACCTCATGGCAGTTGTAACTTCATTTCGCAGTATTGAAATTAAAGCGACCTCCTCCATGATGATTGAAGTGATCACTTTATATTAGTCATAACTACTCGATAGAAGCATCTATTCCTGAGCATGTGATAAAGTGAAGGTTGAAGTGACCTCAACTGTGAATGATGGAAGACCTCATATCCAGATAGCAACGTTTGCTTAGTAGACATATGCGATTGGTAGACACAATGCTAAGTCTTGCAACAATCCTTCTATGGAATGACAACGATCTTAGTTATGATAAATTAAAGAACCATAGCAAGCTTGCTAGTTATATTGCTTTTATGCAAGATTGAGGTTGAAGTGATCTCATACAATGTATGATTGTCTATTTAGTAAAATACGTAGCTCATGAATACGCAGGAAGCGCGATGCTCATTATTTTAATGAGATTGACATAATTTCTTAGTTGTGATGAGTTGAAATAACTCAACAATAACCTTAGAAATTATAACACCTTGTTACAGAAGAACATGAGGTTGAAATGACCTCATTCATAAATGCCCAATGGAGGCATCTAACTTTAAACAAGCGGTGGGAGCAATACCCTTTTCCTTTTGCAACTGCATCTAGTTGCGGGGTTAAAGCAACATTGGCCTGAAAGGTGGAAGCACACGTATGATAGCTAAAGTACCTCAAGCATTTTTTGTCTTGCCAAAATGCACAAATAAGAAGTAATGGCTTGATATGAGTTGCTGCCCCATCATATAATGATGCACCATCAACTAAGGGAGAAGAAGTTAATAGATGAACTTTTTGTGGTTTTATCAAACGTGACTATTATGGGAAGTAGCTACCTATCTTGGAGAATAATTTCTTGACATCAACACTTAAGTACGAAGCATGCTCAAGTAATGTACCTATCTTATTACTAGTAAACAATGTTTCCATCTTGGAATTCATTAGCGATGTACCTCCAATGTAAAAAGAACAACACGTTGTGAAGAGGAATCGATAGACATGCTAATACAATGTTCAGTTAATGATGACAGACATGAGTTTTGCATACCTTAAAAGGTACTGTGTCACTCAGTGTCATCAAGAACATTTAAAATACAGATGACGATCGAGTGAATCTTGTTTGCTATGGAGTGCCATTATAATGATGGCGAAGTAAATCCTTATATACATGATGGTATGCTTTCATATTAGAGTCGATCATTGATGGCAGAACGATGATGTCTCACTACTAAAATGAATATGTCTTGATAAAGTGTTGATGACAATGTGGGGTAAACATTCATTAGTAAATTAAACACCTACTGTGGTAGCAGAATGACAATGTGGAGTGAACAACTGTTGATGGAGTAAGTACCACTGTGATGGCAGAATGACAATATGAAGCAAACACTCATTGGTGGAGTAAACACTCACTACTTGAGTAGTGATACTTTGTTGATGGAGTGAAACCCCCAACTCTTTTATGAGAATGACTTGAGGCCTATTACTTGGTGGAATTCTAATCAGACTTAAAGATGTAGAGTGAAGATTTAGATCATACATGCACCTGTATTAATGTTAGGAGAGGCAGGGTGCCAGAGCAACACAAGATCACTCGTGGGCCGTGCCAAAAAGTCGTTGCACGAGTGATAGAAGATTACTCGTGGGCCCATACCAAGTCTAATAGAGATTGGGTGCAAGAGCAATACAGAATGACTTATAGGGGCCATGTCAAGTATAGAGGAGATGGTAGCAGTGATCCATATCAATGCTAGAAGAGTTCAGGTGCTAGAATAACTTAAGTCCACTCGTGGGCCGTGTAAACCTCGAGATTTTTCGCATAAATATAAATAAAAATAGATAGAAATATAAAATAGAAAATAGATAGCCGATTTTGAACCCAACTGAGATTTTAGATTGAAACTATAAGTAGTATTGGTCCGGTCTATGCTTTCGAACCTTAAAATAAAACTTTTAAATAAATAAAATATAATTTACGATAGTAGGTATAAAAGCTAAAAAGTAAAAGCCTTAAATTTAAGATTCTATGTATACCATAGTATTCAAAATATTTAATATCGATAATATGCAAATTTCCATCTAAAAATATTATCGAATAAATATTTATTATACATGCCATTTGGACTTGCAAAATTGACTTTTTGCACAAGTTCATATTTGTGCCCACTCCTTACACAGTTGTTGATTATAAATTCATCATATTCTCTTTGTTTTTGTATTTCTACATATCCTATCTTCCTTACATTTTTTTTTTATTTTCACATTCCTCATTCTTCTCAAAATTGTTGGAGCTCCTCTATATGCAACCAATGGATCAAAACTCTCAAAATAAATGATATATTTGTACCCGATTAGCTTAATAAACTATCATAAAACTAAGATAATTAACTAACTAAATATTATTATATAATAAATATTACAATTTTTGGTGAAAATTGCACATTATTTATGGTTGGATTTGTCTAAATATATGCACAGTCGATTTCTTCCTTCACTTGTCTACAAATTGTCCAAATTAGTCAACAAAACACACCCACAAGCCAATCAAATTCAACCAAGATTACAACTTAATTAATGCAGCAAACTCATCTCCAAATACAATGGTTTTCGATGGAGAAGTTGGATTCCATGAGCTGCATCTTTTCACCATCTATATATGCATCTACTAATAGGGATGCAAGCAGGGCGGGTCGTTATAGGGTACCCGACTGCCCAACCCGCTAAAAACCCTATAGGGTTTTGGGATTAAAAAAAAACCCGATAAGTTATCGGGTCGGGTTTTGGGTTTATTATATAACCCGTTGGGAAAACCCGACCCGACATAAATTCAAAATATTGAAAAATTAAAAATATTAATTTATTAAAGCAAGGATCCCATTTATATTATATGTATGTAAAAGTAGGTGGAAATGAAGTGTTTGCATCATTTTATATGATATTATTGTCTAAAATTCATTCTTTCAATAAAAGTGTTTGTATCATTAATAACTTAAAACAAAATTCTTTCTTTTGCTTTTTTTTTTTAAAGAAAAAAATTAAAAATCTTGGAGTTGGGTCGGGTCGGGTCGGGTTATAGGTTCCTTAAATCCTAGCGGGTCGGGTTTTGGGAATAACCAAAAAAACCCGATAGGGTTTTTCTCGGGTTCTGGGACACCCATTAAAGACTCTAGTCGGGTTCGGGTTTTAAAAAACCCGTCCCGAACCTGCCTCGGTTGCATCCCCATCTACTAAGCTCATTAATGAACTAAAGAACAAGACATTAAAGCACATAAAACAACCCTTAAATACATTTCAAATTCATGCTCTTCCCTAAAACTCACACAAACCACATTCCAGCAATAGCAAAAACAAACATCAAACGAAGCTAGTTTAAGTGTTAAACATTATTCTAAACAATATTTCTTGCTGTCCTAGGTCCGAAACAAGCTTTGGAGTGGAGTTTAGAACATCCAAATTTCGATAAAAAAGGTAAAACTTGCAAAAACCTTAGTTGCACTTTTCCAAATTCGAAAATTAAAGATCACATGCATGTTGATGCGTTATGAGTCGATATATATAGATATATATCACATAGAAACACTTAGGAATGATTTGGAAATAATTTTGACATGGAAAATTGAAGATATACGAATGGGTTCATCAGAGAAGATGATGAATAGTTCTAACACCGGCCCTACGCCGGCAGCTTATACCTTTAACATTGGCAGCTTACAGGGATAGGCCGGCGACGTAGAAGCGGCATAGTCTAGAACAAAAGCTACGTAAATTTTATTTTTATGTAAAATGAACGAACGTCGGCTAATTGGAATGATACGCCGACAGCATAGAAGTCGGCATACAAGGTAAAGCTGGTGGCCTACAAGCCAGCATACCCTGATGTAAAATAACATGTAAAACCTAAGAATGCCAACATCTGGGTATCAACGTCGGCGGCGTTGAAGCCGACGTACACACTTAACTCCTCTATTTGAAAACTATTTTGTACGAACAAAATATATATATATATATATATATAATGCTAACCATATATATATATATATATATATCAAAACAGATTTTACTAAATAAATAAGTAAATACAAATACTTAGAATAATAATATATTTAATATTTGAGATTTTTATTTTTTTTCTCTAAAAGCTATAGGGAAGTATTAAGTATTATTAACTATAATTGTTAAATATTTATTTTATATAGACAAACAGATAAGAATGGAAATTGAAATAAGCTAAATTTATGAATAATGTGACTTCTAAAAGTGACAAAATAATTATATGAAGTAAATAAAAAGAAACATGATGACATTAAATAATAGTAAACAAAAATGAGTTACTATAATGGGTCAAATAGAGAATAATATAAAAGTAGTAATAATAATTATAAGAATATAAGCTTATTAAATATCAATTTTTCGAATACAAGATAAATGTATATAAATACCAATCAAGATCAAGACAAGCAAAATGAAAATAAACATTAAATGATAATTGTTATCATAAAACCATTAAAGGACCAAAATAAGTAATAGAAACAAAGCCAAATATCAATATAGGACACTTAAACACTCATAGGAGTTTAGTTATATAATTTATGTTTTATTGATGAATATTTTATTCATCTCAATAGATGACTTTGATGCTATAGAGGACTTTCCGACTGATTACTACGATTAGTCGCTATGAGCAGATGAGTAACTCAATCATATTATACTGTTTGTGCTTGTAATTAGTTGAATATAATGCAAAGATAATCATATGATTGTTTTGATTGAAATGTGTTGTGAACTGATTGTATGATTGTTAATATACCATTACAAAAGTGATAATATAATGGTATGATGATGTCAAATGGTATGATGATTATTGTGTGTAATATATGACCGCCATGAAACTGAATAAGAATTATTGAGATGATTATTGTGTGTAATATATGACCGCCATGAAACTGAATAAGAATTATTGACTTATTAAATAACCTAGTCATGCATTACACGTACTGCATTATTACATACACAAATGGGTGACAGCCTGCTACGTATTAATATTTTGGTTTTCTGTTAATGCTTGGTTTTTCTAAAAGTATTAATTCTTCCAAGGTTTTCTTTGTTCTGTCGGTTCTACGGGAGCTAAGTGGCAACGAAGAACACTGCCCTTAGTATCGTTTGAAATGATTAATACTTAGGGAGTTTCTCAGGATTGATACAAGAAATGGTCAATTAAAACAACATTAACCTAAAAGTGATAACCCTAAGACGGGAAATCGTTGATTTTTCTGTAAACTGAGTCTCTCCAAGGCATGTAGATCATAAAGTAATTATTCTTCAATCCTAAAAAGAGGGTGTAAATATTTTTTCTGTTTGGATTCTAGATTATCCAAGCTTGTATTTTGAGCATATGTTTGAGTTATTGCATTACATACGATTTGTTAATAAACTTGCTTGATATATAATATGTTTGGTTCTAGTGTTACAATAGTAACTTCCTAGCAAGACTTAGTACCAAGGATGTACCACCTGCCAGTTCTAGTGCTACAACACTCAAGTGTCCATTTATAGCCACACCACAACAGATGCTCAAGTTGAAACTGAATTGAGCTATTGATTTGCTATTACACTGAACTCAAGCTGAAACAGCAAGATACATTTGGAAGTTTCAATGAAAAATCAGATATACACGTCATAAATCAAATTTTGCTGAACAAAGATAGACAGGCAACAAAGAAGCCTTAATAGTCCGACCCTCAGCAAAGATATTCATGATCATCATTAGGTGAAGCCCAGTTTAATGCAGACCATACCAACCATAATTTATCAACCATCGCCACCGCATAGTCCATCTCTCTGTGGGTTAGGATGATGGAAACAAGGATCTCGGTGGTGGAATACAACCATAGGCTTTGAACGAATAGCTGTTGCATGTTGAGATTGGAGCCGGCTTATCGATACTCCATGAAGAGCTTAAGGATGCCCCTCGATGTCAACGATTATCTAAGAGAATTATGGAAATCGGGACGATCTGGTGAAAGGCAACAAAGCCTGGAATCCTCATCGGTCCTTAATTCTCATTGGCAGCAGTAAAGAACCAACCAAAGATCTATGCGACCTCCATCAAATAATTTTTTTACATCAATAAATCGAGCTCTTCTTTGATGTTTTGGCAGTCAAAACTGGGATCATTCTTTTTTTTAGCCACACCAAATGTTGAAGGAAGCAAAGAAAAGGAATCGATCAAGAAGACAATCAAATAATAATAGAAACTATAAAAATATACATAATTTCCTTTAAAAAATGCATAATGAGAAATTAGGAAATAGAAAGAGAATTCATGGAGAAGGAGGATGATTGACTTTCCAAGTAAAAAAGGGGGTGGATCTCAACATTAATTGTAAATGAAAAAAAAGGACAAAGAAGACAAAAATGGAAAGTGTATTTCTACTAATAAAAAGAAATTGCAAGTTTGATTGTAGTTTGAAATTAATAAATATATATATGAAGCAAGCGACAACATCTACCCCATTTACCATTGTTCTTTGGAGCTCATTTTGATGCTTTCATTCAATTATTAAGCATTATGTCATGTTACCTAAATCCATAAAAGGAAAGCATAAGATATACTGGTCTACTCAATATCTAAATGCAACAACAAGCTTGCTTCATTAGATATTCTCCATTCAGCATGAAAGAGAATACTTCAACTTACTTTAGTTCATCAACAAATATAATGAGTATTGGTTATATCAATGTAGTAAACAACTTTGTGCCAAATGCAACTTCTTATTGGTGATCGACAACAAATTTGAAGATAACATCTACTCAATGAAATGCCCAAAACCCCCTTTGTCTATCTCAAAGGAGATTTTGGCTAGGGGAAAAATGTAGAGGGTCATTTTGGTAATTGGGTTTTTATCTCAATTTAATGCTATGGGTTGGTCTTCTAGGCTATTTATAAAGCTTAGAATAGAAGACTGAGCCCAATGAGGGATGTTGTAGGGAGACTCAACTTGATAGACTCAAAACAAGGATGGTTAGGTCGGTTCATTCCGCTGTTGGCTTGATTCGATTTTCTTATGTGTGAAAAATAAACTCAAAAAATATCTTCTAGCATTAATTTAGGCTTCGTTTGATTAAATTAGGGCTTATGTGAAGTAAAATAAGCCTTAAGCCCTTTTATATTTAAAATAGGCTATTTTAAATAAATAATAAACTTCTTTTATATTATAAAAGGCCTTAGGCTCTTTCCAAGCCCATTTGCAAGTCCAGCCCATTACTAAAGAAAAGAAGGCTTCAATCTCAGTCGTCGAATTCTTAAGAATGATCCAAAGGCTAGCATCAGCTTCTAACATCTATAAATAGGAGGTTGCTCTTCTCATTCAAGTAAGAATTTTGCACATTGCTAAGATCGAGAGCAACATGAAAACTCTACTGAAACATGTTCAAGAAATATCAAAGTACGTATCCCACGAAGAACGAGTCAAAAACGATTGAATCTATCTAATTTGATGTCTTATCACACTCACGCACCCGAGACACCGAATTTGCCTATTTTTCCTCCTACACCTCTCTCTACGACATCCTACATCTATCTTTAGTTTAACACTTCTCTCAGGTCGATCGCTATGCCTATTGCATGTGATTGACAAGCTGCAGTAACCCCATCACACAATATTTTAATTCTAAGTCAACATATTTATTAATTTTTTCCTTTTTTCTTTCACTCCCCCTCCCCCTTCTCTCTCTCAAATGCACATAACTCTCTCTCTTTCTCTCTCTCTCTCTCTCCCCTCTATCACCACAATGCCCTATTGAAACTAAGCATCACTACCACCCTACGATACACTATTGTCAGTTACCCAAACACTAACCCAAGCACCAACACCATCACTTAATGTCTCAAGCGCCCCTCACTTTTTTTTTTTTTTTTGTGAACAGATTCCTCTCTGTCTCTCTCTTAATCCAATTCTCTCTTCCTGTCAATCCCTCTCTCATCTTTAGCATCTCTCTCCTACTGGACTCTTTCTTACATTATTGCTCTCTCTTTCTCTCTAATAACATAACTAAAACTTAAACAATCATATGACACCACGATCACTGCAACCACAATACTACCTCCACCTTCGTAAACTCGAACCATCCCTAAACATCAGCCATAGAAACTTAACACTAACTACCACCCGTTGCAAACCCGAACCATCCCTAATAAGAAACTCCTCTTTCTTCTCCATCATCTCTCTCCACTTTCTCACGTTTTTGGCTACTTTAACCTCTAATACATTCAAACGAGATGAAAACTGTACATCCATCACTGCTATCTGACACCACTTTGACCTAAGCTTGACTAGGATGGTCTTAGTCAACAAGTTGACCACAATAGAATTGACATACTTGTTGGAGAGAGGATGACTTAAAATCAAGAGACACAATCTCCACACATCATTCTAGTAACATAGAAGAGGATAAAGGAGGGAGAGGGAGAAGGAGAAGGTTTCGGTTAGGAGGATGGTGCATTCTGAGGAGGAGTAGCTTCAAGAGTATTGAAGAGAGTGGAGCGAGGGAGTTTGTAAGTCCCCGAATTTTCGAATCCAAATTAAAGACCTAAACCATAATCAGAAGTCAAACGGATTCTTAAGTCAACCAAAACCCTAGTTTACCGTAACCGCTTAACTCCGGTATTGCTGTTTTCTCAAGCCCTAGAAAACGAAGTTGGAAAAATTAGCTATTATAGTTCGTAATAGCTATAAGTTGTATAAAAATATCAGATTGAAGGAATTCGAGTGTCCTTCGAACCCGATCGGACATAGTTCTTGAAAAACGTTTCCGGAAGCCCGGAATAGGAAAAATATTCCGAATATACCGTTAGACTCGTAAAAATATGAGATTTCCACAAATATCAATTTCGTAATTTTTCGGTAGCTAAAAATATTAGATATCGCTTTTATACGCGTATTTTCTTACTACCGGTATTAAATTGTCATATCTAATTTTACATTACACTATTTTCTACTATTCTACACTATTCATCTATCTCTACTTTTTCTTACAACCTACTCTTACAAACCATACACCTATTTCTTACACATTTTCATTTCCAATACAACTTCACATCTTTCATTTCTTACTTTTAATTAACAAAATAACAAAAAAAAAAAAAAATCAAATTTTTGTCTTCCCCATGCCTTGAAATTGCACCGGCCCCCCTCTTTATGCCCTCAATTTGTTTTGTTTTTCATTTATTTAATTAACACAAATTATCTCCCATATTTTCCTATAAATACCCCCTCATACCTTCACTTCTTTCACACTACTTCTTCTCTAAAGTTATTATACCAAAATTTCTCTCAAAATCTCTCAAGAGTTCTTTTAAGAAGTTCTTCTTAGTTTAGCTTCTTTTAGGTAAGAATTCCTTCAAGATTTCTTTATGTTCATCTACTTAGTATGAGCTTAGTATGTGTTTTCTAAAACTATGAAGGTTAAGAAAGCAACAATAGGTTCATACTTTGTTTTTCTTCATAATAAAAAATTCCTTTATGTTCATTTATGTTCATAACTATCTAATATATCTATATAGCTATATATACTATTTAGAGCATATAAGCTCATTGTCTTGCAATTTATTTACCTTTCATGCAATTTATTTACTTCAATGCAATTTATTTGTTTCAAGTTGATTTTAAGACTAGTCATTCTAGTCTTAGACTTGTCCTCATCAAGTCAAAACAATTCTTATTCTTTTTCGGGACTAGTCTTTTCTTTCCCGGGTACCTTGATGAAGCTAAGGTCCCAATACTTGATTTATTTCTTTATATGCTTATTCTTTTAAGTTATTATGTTCTTTTCATATTTTTATAAGCTTATGATTTATATGCATGCATGAACATAATGGTTTTGTCTCAACAAAATAAATGAAGGAAATGTTTTCTAAAGATAAAAAGTCTTCCTCTAGAAATAAAAATATGGAGTTAATGTTTAGAGGAACTTATAAGAGATTTTTACAAAAGACTTATGAAATAAAACAAGTTTTTGCAATAGCTTCATCTTTTTCTAAGGAGAGCCTCTTTTCATTAAATTTAAATAATCCCTAGAAACCAAGGAACTAAAATATTCTCATGAGAAAATTGTCATAACTTTTACAAAATTATTAGAATCTAAATTTAGAAAATAATACCACTCCTTAGGAATTTAAAGAAATTTAGAAAAAAGAATATTTAACACAAATAACTCAAGGTCTTTCAAAAGTAAAATAAATATTCCAATAGAATCTCAAGTTCAAAGTCTTTAAAAACTTTACTTTTCATAAGTTGAGACAACTTCATTTACTTCATACATTGGTTATGAGTCATTACATATATGTATATACATTTCAAAAAGCTTACAAAATACTTGAAATATTTATCTTTTCAAATGAGCTTTGTTTACAAGAAGGAAAATAAGTTTTTGGAAATTCGTGGCAAATCTGGTCGCTATCTTTTCGGAACCCAAACGACTTAGTTTTATGAAAATAAGCTTAGAAATGCGAAGATCTTTTCGAGTAGGTAGAAAACGGTATATTATACGCGAAATTCCAAGTTAAAATGAGCAAGTTATGGCCATTTTAAATTGGAATTTCCTTCTATACGATTTTTACCGCGATTTTAAGAGAAATTTAGAATCTTAAGAATAGAAGTTGTATGAAAGACTTATTTTGGTTATTATCTTCTTTAGTGACGAGGGACCCGAGATCATCTATCCAGAGGATTATTTCGATTAGACCTACCGATTATGGAGTGAGTTAATTCTTTTCCTAAGTTACATTTCCTTGTTTGTGCTTGTAATTAGTGGAACTAGAAATTAGGAAAAGATAAATGAATAAATGTTATGAAATAATTGTTGAATGAAAACTAAGTATATCGAAAGGCGATATGTTAAAGTGTGACTTTTGTATTGATTTGGTGAAATTATGATTGATCACTTTTAACATGACTCCAACTTATATGGTTAAATGTTAAATTGAAATTCATTCATGCATATCATGCTTATGAGTCGCATTTATTTCACTACTATTCTTTATGTGGGGAAACGAGGAAGTGGTAGTGGTGGCTAGTAGGAGCCGGTAAGTCTACAAGAGCCAGTAGGATCCGGGAAGTCTACAGGGTAAGCAGGAGCCGGTAAATCTGCAATTATTGATGGTCGTATGGGCCTGTAACCACCCAACCCTTGTCATGGAGGGCGTTAAATCCATGCTACACTCGATTTCCGGTTAATCTTGTGTATTTGGTTGATCATGTGATTGTTGCATTACATATGCTTGAATTAAATGACTTGGTTGTCATATGGAAATGTTATATAGTCAGGAATTATCTCACTAAGCTAGATTTGTTTATACTCTTATAGTTTTCTATTACAGTATGATTATCTATGGTTGGCCCTGAGGAGCCCAGTGTGCCAGGTATGAGCTTACGCTACTAGGAGTTTTTGGAGGAAGTTTATGTATTTTTAGTTTTGAACATAGACTTCTAGGAAAAATCTCTATAGTAGACGTATGTGATAGTTATGTTTATTTTTTTATTAGTATAGTTGATTAAAGACTTTAAGGCGGGGGAATGCTCCTAAGATGATATACGAACTTATTGTGGAATGAAGATCTTATGTTTATATATTTAAGCTTATGCTTGCTTTTACTATCTATTTAAACGTAACACCCCTGTGAGTCTCCTACTATCTTGGAAGCACGCCTTGCATATGATATCGAAGCTCCTACGTGACTACAGATTGTCATTCATTAGCTTTAATGTTATATGCGGCGGACTGCCACTTTTAGGGTACCCTCTGGAGGGTGACAGAGTTAAGGAGAGAGAAGTTCTTGGTGGTAGCGGTGGCATGGAAGGAGGAGAATACAGTACTAATGGTGGTAGTTGTCATGATAGTCATTAAGTTGGTGTTTGAGTAGATATAGTGCAAGAGAATGAGAGAGTTTGAGTAAATGAATGGTTATTAAAGAGAGAGGAAAGTTAGTTAGAGGTAGTTGCCAGAGATAGTAATGATGATTTGTTTGGAAAGAGAGATAGTGGTGATGCTTGGTTTCAATGGCATGAAAGGAAGGTTATTAGTGATCTGTTTAGAAAGAGAGATAGTGTTGATTCTTGGTTTTAGTAGGGTGTCATGGTTGTAGAGAGAGAGAAAGAGAGAGAGGAAAGTAAAATAATATGCTAATGTGGAATTACAATATTAATTTTTTAATGTGGATTCCCTGACACGTCAATATATCACTGGACTTTTACTTAGATTCTAGCTAAAAGTATTGTGATTAAAAGATTTAAAATGTTTAGGCATTTTTTTTATAAGAAAATTTTGTTTTGATATATTTCTAATAAAATTGAAAAATTTTCAAGTACTGTGAGTAAAATTAACCATTAAATCAAATAATGAAAAAGCAATTTTAAAACCCATTTAACTAATTATTTTTAATTAAAAAAAATCATTTTTTAGTAGTCTGGTGGTTTTTTGAATTAACTCATTTTTTTATGTTTTCTCGGCTCTTGGCCATCCTATTCTTTTTTTAGTCTTTTCTTTCACGAATCAATGTTATTAATGCAATTTTTGTTGAATATTTGAGGGTTTATCATGTTTTCTTGGATTTTTTAGGAGTTTCTTTTTAAATTCAGGAGAATGTTTTGTAGTGATTGTAGTTTGTTTATTTATTTTTCTAGATTATGGAGTTCTCCATTACGTTCAAGATTGGTTTTTTTAAGTATTGAGGAGACTTTATTAATCTTTGTCAATAGTATGGAACGTTTTCTTATAGTGGCTTTTTTGTTTATATAGCTATTCGCTTTTTTCTTGCTCCTTTATGGTGTCGAGTAAATAGGGAAAATTAGGGCTGCTAGGCATGCGTGGGTGGTTGTCACGTGCAGCGAAAATATTCAGCATTCAATTCATGGTTGCCCTTCTTGTTTTAGTGCATCATGCATCTTTAATTAGTGGCAAATTTTCTTAGAATTGCTCTGTTTACTAGACATGGTTATTCATTGATTAATGTGCCACTGATAATTTTAGGAGGTGGAAATAGTGCCTTGAGGAGAGGGAGGAGGAAAGGGTTTTAATAAATATGCTAACGTGGAAGAAAAAATATATATCTTTTAATAGAGATTCTCTTACCATGATAGCATATTGCCGATTTTTTGCTGGTGTTATAGAACAAATACGAAAAATAATAGGAACTGAGAAAAGTAAAGAACACAAAGATTTACATAGAAAACCCAAATTGGGAAAAACCACGGATAGAGGAGAAGAAATCCACATTAGTTGAAGTTAGAGTACAAGGTTGAGAGAATACAACTATAACTCATAAGTCTCTCAACATAATTTTGTGTCACACTCACAAAACCCTAATAAAACATCATATATATATATATATATATATATTACTTGCTGGAAGAAAGGCTGGTGGCTTAAGCCGCTAGCTATGTTTTACTTCAACACTAACACGATGGCTAGTGGCCATTCTAAGTAGCTGCCAGCTTTCAAGAATTCGAGTCATCTTCAACAAATCTCCACCTTGACACGAATTCAGAAGTAAAATCAAAGAATTCCATTCTTCAACATAGACAATAATCATTCTCCACCTCTTCCACAAAACCTTTAAAGTGTATCAATCAACAACGAACATTAACCAAGTCCAAGCAATGCTCAAACTTGGCTATTAGAAGTGACTTCGTCATCATATCAGGAGGATTGTCATGAGTGCTGACTTTGCTCACAACAATATCTCCATGAGCTACAACTTCACGCACAAAATGATACTGAACATCAATGTGCTTTGTCTGCTCATGGAACATCTAATCCTTCGTAAGAAAGATGGCACTCAAACTGTCACAATAGACTGTAATAGACTTCAAATCATTACTGAGTTCACCACATAAGCCTTTTAACCAAATAGCCTCTTTACAGGCCTTTATAATAGTCATATACTCAGCTTCTGTGGTAAATAAAGCAAGTGTTGCTTGCAAAGTGGCCTTCCAGCTAATAGCACAACCACCAATGGTAAATACATACCCTGTAAGAGATCTTCGTTTATCCAAGTCTCCAACAAAATCAGAGTCAACAAAACCAACAATTCCATCTCTAGATCTACTAAAGTGTAAACAAACATCTGTGGTACCTCTTAACTATTTAAGAATCTAATGAACTGCTCTCCAATGTTCTTACCAGGATTTGCCATGTATTTACTAATTGCACTGACTGCATATGACAAAGCTGGTCTTGTACAAACCATAGCACACATAAGAGATCCCACAGCGCTAGAATATGGAATCTTTGACATGTAGTCAATATCTTCATATGACTGTGGATATAAAACAGATGAGAGTCTGAAATGTGCTTCTAAAGGAGTGCTAATCGGCTTAACATTCTGCATATTAAACCTGTAAAGAACTTTCTCAGTATATCCCTTTTGACTCAGGTATAACTCTCCAGCTTTTCTATCCCTCATAATCTGCATCCCAAGAATTTTCTTTTCTACCCCCAAGTCTTTCATCTCAAACTCTTTGCTCAACTGGGTTTTAACCCTTCTAATCTCTCCTCTATCTTTAGCTGCTATCAGCATATCATCGACGTAGAAGAGTAAATACACAAAAGACCCATCACTGCACTTCTTTATATAAACACAATTATCAAAATCGCTTCTCATAAAATCATGAGAAGTCATGAATGAGTCAAACCTCTTGTACCATTGCCTGGGAGACTGTTTCAGGCCATAAAAGGACCGTTTCAACAAGCAAACTTGGTCCTCTTTCCCAAACACTACAAAACCCTCAAGTTGTTGCATATAGATGTCTTCTTCAAGTTCTCTATGTAAGAAGGCTATCTTCACATCTAGCTGCTCAAGCTCAAGATCTTCCATTGCAACAATACTTAGCAAGGCTCCAATGGATCTGTGTTTCACAATAGGTGAAAACATATCTGTGAAGTCTACACTTGGAAACTGGCTATAGCCCTTAGCAATGAGTTTTGCTTTGTATCTAGGTTTTTCAATACTTGAAGTTCCTTCCTTTTTCTTGTAAACCCACTTGCACCTAACAATCTTCTTACCTTTAGGAAGTTTCACTAAATACCATGTACCATTTTTTTGAAGGGATTCCATCTCTTCCTGCATAGCAATCACCCACTTACCAGAATTTTCACAACCAACTGCTTTTGAATAAGTTGAAGGCTCATAATTTAAATCAATTTCCTCTACTATATTCAATGCATAATCAACTAGATCAGCTTAACTGAATCTCTGTGAAGGTCTAACTTCTCTCCCAATTCTATCTCTAGCAATAGAATATTGCTGCTGAGATGGTGGTGTAGAGACAGTACTTCCTTGTGTCTGAGATCTAGTCTGAGAAGTAGACTAAGATATAGAACCATAATTTATTTCAACCTCCACCTGCATGTTAGCTCTACTGAGCTTCATCAGATGTAGCACTAAAGACAAGTCAGTAACATAGAATTTTCATAAAAAACAACATCCCTACTAACAATGAATTTCTTCAATTCAGGACACCATAACTTATATCCTTTCACTCCAGAGTTATATCTTAGAAACATACACTTAACAAATCTAAGCTCAAGTTTCTCATTGTTAACATGAGCATAAGTAGGACAACCATATAGTTTTAAATTTGAATAATTAGTAGGAGCACCAAACCATACCTCATGTGGAGTCCTTTTATCAATTGCAGTCGAAGGCGATTGATTAATCAAGAAACATGATGTAGAAGCTTCTACCCAAAAAGACTTTGGCAATTTAGCATTTGATAGCATGCAACGAACTCTCTCTAAAATTGTTTTGTTCATGCGCTTTGCCACACCATTCTGCTGTGGAGTATCAGGTACTGTCAAATGCCTCACAAGTCCTTCAGACTTACACAAATCATTAAACTCTTTAGAACAAAACTCCAGACCATTATTTGTGGAAGATGTTTAATCTGCTTTTCAATCATGACCTTCCACTCCTTAAAAGTATGTAACACATCACTCTTCTATTTCAAGAAGAATACTCAAAGTTTTCTAGAGTAGTCATCAATGATTGTCAACATATAGTTTGTACCTCTTCTAGAAGGCACCTTAGTTGGTCCACAAAGATCTGAGTGTATATAATCAAGTGTACCCTTGGTACTATGAGTCCCAGTGGTGAATCTTACTCTTTTTTGCTTCCCAAATACATAGTGTTCACAAGACTTCAATTTACTGATGCTTTGCCCACCAAGAAGTCCTCTTCTACATAGCTCAGCTATACCGGCTTCACTCATATGCTCCAGACGCATATGTTAGAGTCTAGTAGCATCATCATCTGGCAAAGATGAAGAGGCAATGGTTGCACTAACTGTGACAATAGAACCCTGCAAAACATAGAGATTAGAATTCTACTTCTATCCCTTCATCACCACTAGAGAACCTTTACTGATCTTCAAAACTCCACCTTTACCGGTGTACTTGTACTCTTTAGAATCTAGAGTACTCAAAGAGATCAGATTTCTTTTCAAATCAGGCACATGTCTCACATCACCAAGTGTCCTGATCACACCATCAAACATCTTTATCTTAATAGTTCCAACACCTGCAACCTTGCAAGAGGCATTATTGCTCATCAAAACAGCACCCTTTGAAATAATTTCATATAGTGAAAACCGGTCCCTGTTAGGACATATATGAAACGTGCAACTAGAATAAAGAATCCACTCCTCGCTCTATGATCATAATCAGAAGCGATGAGGATTTCACCATCACTGCTAGCATCTGCAACATCGGCTTCACTGAATTTTCTGGTTTATTTTCCTTTTGATTCTCAGCAGATTTCTTGTTCTTGTTCTGTAACTTATAACACTTAAACTTAATGTGCTCCTTTTTCTTGCAATAATTACAAGTCTTGTTCCTATTTACAGATTTAGATTTGCCGTTATTCTTTCCACCAGAATTTCTATCTCGGGCCCTTCCATGAACATTTACACCCTCTGCTTGAGACTCAGATCCAACCACAAGTTGTTTCATCCTTTTATGAGAACTCAAAGCTTCATAAACCTCATCAATAGTAAGGGTTTCACAACTATACAATATAGTGTCTCTAAAGGTCGAATATGAGGGAGGCAAAGAACACAATAAAATTAACCCCAAATCCTCCTCCTCATACTTAACTTATAAGGTTTCTAAATTAAAAAGAATTTTCTTAAAAGTAGTCAAATGATCTTCTAGAGACTCACCTTCTGACAATCGATGAGAGTATAATCGTTGCTTTAAATGTAGTTTACTGGTAAGAATCTTTGTCATACACAACTGCTCCAATTTCAACCACAATCTTACAATAGTCTTCTCCTTACATTGCTGATGAATCTGAGACAGGGCTTTACGATTCTTACGTTGCTGATGAATCTGAGACAGGGCTTTACGATCCTTACGTTGCTGATGAATCTGAGATAGGGCTTTACGAACCTTACATTGCTTCTCTTTAGGTGTCCATGATGCAGGCATCTTATCAAACCCTAACAATGCATCATCCAGATCTATCTGCGCAAGAATTGCTTGCATCTTAACTTGCCATAACGTAAACCTGGTGTTGCGATCCAATAAAGGAATATCGTATTTCACAGTTTGCCATTATAGAGAGAATAGATCAAACCTATGCTCTTTATACCGTTTGCTATAGAACAAATACGAAAAATAATATCAACTAAGAAAAGTAAAGACCAAAAAGATTTACTTGGAAAACCCAAATCGGGAAAAACCATGGGTAGAGGAGAGGAAATCTACTATTAGTTGAAGTTGGAGTATAAGGTTAAGAGAATACAACTATAACTCACAAGTCTCCCCATGTAAATTTTTGTGACACTCACAAAACCCTAATAAACATCATATATATATATATATATAAATCTGCGTGCTGGAAAAAAGGCTGGTAGCTCTTCAACGCCGGCAAGATGGCCTGTGGCCATTGCTACCGGCTTTGAAGAATTCCGGTTATCTTCAACAGTTGGATTTTGGCTAAAAGTACCATAGGTGTTAGATTTAAAAAGTTTAGCTATTTTTATGGGTAAAAATTTTGTTTGGGTACAATTTTGTTATATTTAAAAGTTCAGGTATCGCTAGTGAAACTTATCATTTTACTACCTTTCTAACACTATTTACTTCATTTACTAGTTTGAAAAGAGCAAACTATTATTGAAATTTTATTACCTCTCCTAACACAATTTAGTATTGATAGATCACCTCTTCAACAATAGTAAACAAAGCAAATGGTATTAAGAAACTAGTAAAAATAGCAAAAAAATATTTAATTGAATATTAAATTAACTATTTTAAATTTAAGTATTTTAGTTACCCAAGGAAAGTGAATTAACCCATGTTGAATTAAGCCTTGCAACTTTGTTAAGCCATATCTAATGAATAGTTGTAGATGTGCTTTCATAATTTACAATTCATTTGTTTTTTTCAATTCACCATTATCTTGCAGTTGGTAGTAGGCATGGTAAATGGATCGCAACATATGAGAGAGAGTTCGTGAGCACGTAGGCCTAGCACAATGCGTAAGACACGCAAAGGAAAAAGACAAATGCACGAGCACACATGGCTTGGCACACAATAAGTGGGGCACACAAAATAAGTGGGTCAGCACGGCACACAAAATACGTAGGCCTTTTTTTAAATAAAATAAAAAATGGTAATTTTTGTTTTGCCTTTTATTTTACTATAAATTATATTTAATCCAAATTTTTTTTGTTTTATTATTTTAATTAAAGGGTTATTAACGAAAATGGTACATGAACTTTCACACAAAGAATAATTAAGTACCTAAAGTTTGATTTTGAACAATTTGATACTTGGATAAAGTTTTTGTTGACTTTTTTCATACCTAAAGTTTGTTTATGACAACTTTGGTATCTGAATAAAGTTTTTATTAACTATTTTCATATCTGAAGCAACTGAAATGAGGTATGAAAAAAGTTCACGTAAAGTTTATTCAAGTACCAAAATTATCAAAACTAAACTTCGGGTATGAAAAAAGTCAACAAAAAATTTGTTCAGGTACCAAATTGTTCAAAACCAAATTTTAGGTACCTAATCGTTCTTTTTATGAAAGTTTAGTTGCCATTTTTTGTCATTATCCGTTAATTAAATCTATTTATATTTTCAAATAATATAATATCTTTAGTATATTTTACTTTTTTTGAAATGATGTGCATTGTATTAACACATTAACTTGAATTTTTTTTAGCAAATAAATAAATGAAATTATTAAATAATTATAATCAAATTATATTAAATATTGAACTTGCTTAATTAATTTATTTAGAATAATTCAAAAATTATTAAATAAATGAAAATGATAAATGCATTGGGATCGATGAAAAATTAAAATTTATTAATAATACTTTTTAGTTTTACAAGGAGATTGTAAAAAAAAAAAAAAATCATGAAGCATACACCTCCACCTCATCTTTGACAATTTCATCCTCGAAACCTTTAGTCTCACACCATTGCTTCACCTGTGCCTATGACTATGGCTCCGGTTGTCATGCCTCGAAATTGGATCAAAGGTAGTCAGCCTAGCCATGAATAATACTTAAGCATTACACGCAAGGCTATTAATAAGATACCATCTATTGTGATCATTTGCTAATAGATTTTTAACTTTTGAAATCTAAAATTAAATTTAGAAAACAATTGAGTAAACAACGAAAATTAAACTTTTACAAATGTTTTTCAAAAGGTACTATTGTGAGTAGATCATGTTACATATTTTCATCTTATTACCAATCATTGGTATTTCGAAATTATTGAGAATCTAGTTTCTCAAACATAAAAGTAAGTTTGTTTATCAAATTACAAACTAAGGGCTCATATATAGGCCCTTAACAAAAAAAAAAAAAAACAAGTTTAATAAGTAAAGACAAGGTTTTAATAACATTGATGGTCTCTTGGTCCTAGTTGTTCCACTTGTCAAGAAATTCCTCGAAATCCATGCCATAACCCATATGATCATAAGCACCATCATCATGATCATCAACACTTGGAAAAGAATAAAAGCGATCTAAAGCCCAGTATAACAGTAATGCAAGCACATATAAAGTATGCATCTGAACCTATTCTAATGCAATAAGCATTAGTTAATATATTTATATTAAAGTATATCAAACAACAATGGAGTATTCACACTTTAACAACATACCCCTGGGAATCTGAGGCTTATGAGTAGCAACAACTGCTTAATGGGTTGATATAAACAGCCTGAATAGTTATATCTCCTATATAGCCACATAAAGTAATAGCATTGTTTAAAGTTCATAGCCGTTACTCATCTCTACCTATCTCAGCCTATAATATAATAAGGCTTAATCAACCTCATAAGTTGTAAGCCCTACTATATCACTTATCATTGATTTAGGTAAATGTTACACTGATACCATTTGTTCTATCATCTACCTAATTGATGAATTATCATTAATAATGATAGGGGATAGACTAAGCGCCTAACTATCATACTGGCATCACCTAATATGGTTGTCACTCCTCGGACTGGATTAAACAACTAAGCAAAAGAATTAATCAAATTATTAAGTCATCTTTAAATATTAGTTTATTCGAAATGCCTATTTTAACATGCATCATTCAAATTATTGCATACCTGAGTAGATATTCGATGTATCTTGAAATAAATTAAGGAAAAGGTACAATCAAGTAGATAGATATGTTTAAAGGGATCTATTTCATATCATATTCAAATATCAACTTATAAATATATGTTAGGTCCTCATTTGATTATTCAACTTAAAGAAGATCTTGTGCAAATACTTAAATTAGCATTTCTATATGAATTTATATATTTATTCCTTATTATTGTTATTTTATCTTATCTTATTTTATTTTATATGAATAGGGTTAAGGAATTTGTCATGGCCATGATCAAGGCTGTGATACTAGTCGTGGGCAAGATCACACATGTGATGAAGGTTGTAATTTATATCTCACACTCGTGATCAAGGGCGTTTCACACTTTGAGAAACACACAATGAAGAGATCACATCTAGCATTACAGTCATGATCTAATTGTAGTTTGAATTGTGGCTAAAATCATGACCGTAATTGGGTTGTGAAATTGATGCCAAGGAGATCACAAGTATGATCACGATCGTGATCTAGCAAGGATTTGCTTTCGAGAAGATAACACCCTTCATCACACCTGTGATGAATAAGGTACTGACTTAATGTTTTTTGCTTCGAAATTTCTAAAACTTTATACCATCTAACTTGCTAATATAATCTCTTTTTAGTAGAAACATTTTAATATCAACATATAAGCTTAAAATCAAACATTATTAAGTATGTGTCAACTTATTACTCATGCGTAAACATACTACTCACAGAAACAATTTATATAACATTAATCCTAACAAGCAAACAAAAGTTTATCATACATGTGTTTTAAGTACTAAATTATCGATTTTATCACTAAAGCTTTACTTATCTAACACCAACAACATCAATAACTCTATTTTCAACAAAAGCTCAATATGTAACTAAGTAAATTCACTTATCTTACAAAATACACATGATAAACTCTACTATTCTTCTCTTGTGAGTTATAGAAGATTAATCATGCTTAAATTCAACCTATTTCTCAATTCTAAACTTCAGACTTGTCTGAAAATTTGTTAGGATAGAGATTGATATTATGGAAGAAATAAGTAAGTAAATGAATGGAAAAAGGTAAGTAGTACTTTACCTAAACTAGTCTTGACTTGAAAGTAGTAACTTGAGGAAACTTTAAAAGAAAAATTTATGAAAATGTTGGGGTCTTCAGCTTTCGAAAATGACGCCTGCTAAGGTCTTCTTTAGGGATTATTTTGTTTAATTTTTCTTGATAATTATCTAAAAAGAAACTTTGATGCTCCATTTATAATTATCTACTCTAATAAAATTATTTGGTGCATGAGGGTGCATGGTAAGAGATAAAAAGGCTATGGGTCATGGGATTTTGTTTAAATGATAGGGCTTGGGTTTAAGTTTGCTTAATGAAATGGCCTTCTTTGATTTTAACATTTAGATTACAAAAAGATAAAATGAGCACAAGGTTTAGCTATATTTTTGGACTATGAATTTATTCAAATAAAGAGCTTTCTTAAAATGAATTGTGATGAAAATTCTTATAGTTTTGAAACCTAAGTTCATAATGTAATTTGAAACATGAATGAGTAGACAAATTGAAATGAACAATTTAATTATTGAATCTCTATTCTCAATTAATTCATTCTACAAGTTCATTATGCTCAATTACCTAATCATATACTAATATTTACATATTTCTACTATCTTAGTCAATCGCAAACAAATTTCTATACTAATTAACCAACATTAATTAGCTATCTAAGTTAAGATATTTTGAGTATTTCATTGATGCTCCCCCAACACCTCCCTTCCCCACACACTCTCCTCAAGTCACTATCCTCCAACAACCAACCGTCACATTCGCCCTACTTTTTCTGAAATGAATTAATTATGTATTTTTTTGGGAATAAAAATCTAACTAATAATGTAATTGTATATTATTATTAAGGGATAATGACAAAAATAGTATCTGAACTTCTGCAAAAAGAACAATTAGGTATCTAAAGCTTGGTTTTAAACTATCTGGTACCTAGAAAAAAATTTTATTAACTTTTTTCATACTTAAAATTTGGTTTTAATAATTTTAGTACCTAAACAATTTTTTTTGTGGATTTTTTTCATACCTCACTTTACTTGCTTTAGATATGAAAAATGTCAATGAAAAGCTTGTTCAGGTACCAAATCGTTTAAAACCAAACTTTAGGTACCTAATTTTTTTTTTTTTTTTTTTGTAAAAGTTCAAGTACCATTTTTGTCATTAACCCTATTATTAATGGAGTAACAAATTATGCTCTATTCATTGTTTAAATTCTATTTATATTAAATGTAAAATTTATTTATTATATTTGCACTATAAATTTTTTAAAACTAATTTGAATAATTAGTTTAATTAAAATTCCTAAAACCATCGAAAAAAAGGGTTAATGAAAAAAATGGTACCTGAAGTTTCACAAAAAGAATAATTAGGTGCTTGAAGTTTGGTTTTGAAAATTTGGTATCTGAATAAAGTTTTCATTGTCTTTTTTCATACTTGAAGTTTCGTTTTGATAATTTTGATACTTCAATAGAGTTTTTGTTGACTTTTTTTTTTATATATATATGGAGCAAATTCAATGAGGTATGAAAAAGTCCGCGACAAGTTTGTTTAGATACCGAAAATGTCAAAACTAAATTTCAGGTATGAAAAAAGTGAACGAAAATTTTGTTCTGGGATGAAGATGTTCAAAATCAAACTTCAGCTATCTACGTGTTTTTTTTTTTTTTTTTTTTTTGCAAAAACTTAGATACCACTTTTGCCATTATCTAAAACAAGAGTTGAAAATAACAAAAAAAAAAAGAATAGTACAAACTGTGTGAAACTTGATCCAACGAAAGGTATGTGACATAGCATGTGAATAAATGGACCAACATGACACAACACACAAAACACAATATGTGAGACATATGAGCACGAATGAGCCGAGCATGCAAAAGCATGTGATATGCAATGTACATAAAATTTAACACAAGAACAACACAACATGGCACGATTACCATGCCAAGCTCAGAGAGCCTATATTATAGATTTGGTGCTATCGTAAATTAGTTCGGTTCTTTAAATTGCTTAAGGCTCGTTTGCTAAAACAAAAGCATTAGACGCACCAATTAAGGATCGTTTGTTTGTCGACAGATTACAAATATAATTACTATTTTCAAAATTTTTTTAACAAATTATTTATCAAGAAATATATATGAATAAAAAATAGTTGACGGTTTTTATTAAAAGATCAAATATAGATAAAACGTAGATGTAAATCAAATATATTTATACATATCATTTCGATACAAATACAAATATAAATAAAAAACAAACAATCCAATCACATCTTAAATGACCTTCATGAGCTGTATAATCTTTTACTCTTTATCTCTCGAATCCCTATGTCTGTCTAGATTTACCAAATACCATACTAAAAGTTTAAATCTTAAAGGATTCCGGTTTGCGCAAAACCCTGTAACATAAGACAGCCTTATCCATGAGGCCGTGCTATTAACCGCACTAAAAAGCAGAATGTGGAAAGTGGATATCGCCTTTCAATTTGGTCACTTTAATCAGTTTTTTCAGAAATCGTAGGTATCCCTTTTAAAATTTGAACATTCAATATGCAAATTGTACGAAGTTCATTCCCTTTTTCCTTTTCCTGATTGTCCCTTTCAATGTAAGAAAAATAAATGAGTATTAAGTTCAACTACCAATCATTATTTCTCATTCGTTAACGAAATTCAAAATGACCTGAAGCTGTACCTTTATTTTAGGCGTAATAAATGAAGAGCAAAAGAAAATAAAATGGTAACATCATTCTGATAGATCATGACATCAACGTGAGACCTTTCTGTGTTGCGCCACTATTTCTCCACCATTCTCGTCGTGACAAACGTGAACCTGGAAATGTCAAAGTGCTAGCAGATTTTGAATGCTACAAATGTTGGTAAAGATGGCTTTCTTAAGGATGCCGTCGAACGTGTGCACCGGTAGGTATATCACAGGCACGTCTTCTAAGGCTGCAAATAACCCAACTGTTTCATAAACTACTTAAACTTAATCTAATTAATAAATAAATCAAGTTTAAATTTTAAATAAAATAATTTTATCTAATAAATGAGTCATAGGATTTAGACTAGCAAGCCAACTTATAAATAAATTTATTTTAGACTTATCAACAAGTTTTTGAGTAAGTTGATTAACAAGCTTATAAATAAACTTATTAGCAGATTTGTGAATTTTATATCCATAATATATTTACATATAAGTGTATAATTAAGATAAAAAAAAACTAATTCCTATTTGATATATATATGTATATGTATTTAATAGCTCTTACATATTTTTTTGGTAATTTAATAGCTCTTATATATTTTTTTTAGATTAAAAAAAAGTAGAAAATGAGTTATTAAAACGATTCAAGCTTAAGCTTAAGTTTAAGACTTAATAAAAGCTCGATTAGGATTGATAAAAAACTTAGCTTGTCCTAGCTCGGACCGGATTGGGCTAGATTAAAAAATGAGTCAAGCTCGAGCTTAAATTTTGACTTGATAAAAAGATTGGCTCGAGTTTGAGTTGATAATTTTTAGACGAATCAATCCCGAGCCTTTAAAAGCTCAATTTAACTGGCTCATTTGTAACTATAGTTTTATTTTCTGTAATTATAACCATTTGACTTATTTCACATGAAAAAAAAAAAATCCCTTTCTAATTGAATTACTGTTCTGTTGGAATCAAGCTTATTTGAAGTTGGAAGCTCATTAAATTAAATATTAAATTCGAGTTGACTTTGTAGACACGATTACAATTCAAGCTCTCAATTTGACTTCAAAGTAATTGAATTTATGCAAATATCTAGTTTAACTTAAGTAACATGTAGAAAATGGATCACCATAGACTTTACCTTTTTGGCGTCTTTCGATTCACTTATTATCGTAGAATATCTCTATTTCTTTGATTTTTTTTTTTTAACCAATCTATTTAACACACACTTTGTAGGTTGTTGTCCATTTACTGGCGTGCAGGGAGCTAGAAGTATTATACTAACACATGCATTTGAAAACCCTATGATAACAAAAGAATTGAAAAGTCTACAAAGTTTGGTCCAGAAATTTGATGAAGAGTACATTTCTTTATAACTTTCTAGAATAGTCTTGTAAAGACTCATATCTAATTTTTCCGTGGATAGTCAACATCATTAGACGACAATGTGGCCTAGCGCTCTCCAATGCTAAGTGTTAATGTATTTCTTTCCCACAGCTAGAAATTTGCACATAATATTATTTAGGAGAAAATTATCCTTCTGATATTTTACTAAAATATAGATTCATCCTTTTGACTTTTAACGAAAAGATTAATTAGGTATCTAAACTTTAAAAAATCTAATTTTATACTCAATTGAACTTTTTGTGTTTCGAAATATTACTCCACTTAATACTATTAAATCGAGTATTAAGCAGGATAGTATTTAGGGGTACGAAAAGTTCAATTAAATATGAAATTAGACTTTTTAAAATTTAGATATCTAATTAACCATTTCATCAAATTTCACGTACCAAATTAGACATTTTCCTTATTATATATTACTTTTATACGGTACATGACATATAATACCAGCGGAATTGTTCTAATGCGTATTAGGTAGTTGGGTCAGAAAGTCTAATTACAGCATGCTTGGGCCTTTATTGTACTAAAAAGATCACCATGAAGAAGAAAGGAGATAAAGTTAAACTCTTGCGCTTTTGATGTAATAATGTCATCATGTTATTCTTATGGTAAGGTAATCATGTTATCATTATCGTTAGCTTATTTTAATATTATTGTAATTAAGTCATATTATAGCGGATAATGTTGTGTAATAATATATATATTCAAATAAAGTTGTATATTTAATATTTTCAATTCAAAATATGTATGACAGTTATTTCTAAAACCTACCTAAGATGATATTCTTTACCCCAAAAGTTACAGTAATCTATAGGAATAATATATAAGCATATACTTATAAGGGGTGAAGCATATGTCTCCAATTGTTTTTTGTTTTAAAAAAAAAATCATAAACACATGTTAGATAAAAGGAATTACATAATACTAACCCTATATCGCATTATCAAAATGCGATAAGACATAGCTTGCACAAGTACCTGCACATGTATCACGTGTAGCAATTGCGCTAGAGCCATATGATACACTTTTGCTATAGTTGTATGCATTAGCAACATCTTATATATGTGCAATTTTAAGATCACATGTTTGTAATGCGATACAAGGTTGATATTTATAGAATTTCTTTTATCCAATTAGTATTTGTGTAATTTTTTAAAATAAATTGGTAAATAAAAATTATCTCTGGTATAAGAGTGAATAATAAAAATTATATCAAGACAATATCAAATGTCAAAATTTTACATAAAATTGTAGAAGAGCTTAAAATTTCATAAAGGAAATTGGTCCCCATACGTGTATATTTGCATTTCACAAGGGTAACATAGTGGAATCATAAATCGAAACATTACATTAGGCTTTACATCACCCAAAAATCTGTTAAGAAGTTTATTATTCTATTCGTGGCTCCAGAAAACTTTTAACCAAAGCTTAAATCCTAAGTTTTACTCCCTTCTCAATATGCTAGGTTAGAAAAAACTAATCCTATAATTGAGCAAAACAAACATCATGACTGAAACAAGTTTTTAATTTTATTGGATATATTTATCTACTTCAAACAAATTGGCTTTCTTTTTTTTCATTTGCTCAAGTATATATAGATTTTTGAATAGGTCAAATTTCACAATTAAGTTAGGCTATCATTCCTGATTACTTATCTCTTTGATTTTATCCATAACAGTAGACTCTTCTAAGGCTAGTTACATCCAACGTAAATTCCAAATGATTGTACATTCTCCACATTATGAACTATTTGTAGATATATGTGTACATATATTTATTTGTTAATTCTGTTACAGTTAGCTTAATTAGCTTCTGATATAGTTTTCTTTAACTATAAATATCTTGTACAGTTTCTGTTTTAAGATAACAAATCATTTTTGGCTCTTCTCTCATATCTTGCTGTTCCTCTTCCTCACGTCTTGATACGTATTCGGAGATTGGAATTCTTCATGGTATCAGAGCAGGTTTTTTCGTGATTTGTTCTCTGTTCTTCATCAATCTGGTCTCTGTAAGTACTTTCTTTGCTGAGTTTGAAGATGTCAAATCAGTTTCTTGGAGAAAATAGTCGAATCGATATGAATATTTCTGATCCTCATTATCTTTCAAATTCTGATAACCCTAACATGAGTCTTGGAAATATTCTGTTCAATGGATTGAACTATATGGCTTGGAATAGATCGATTAAAATGGCACTTAGTGCTAAGTCGAAATTAGGGTTTATTAATGGTACGATTAGTAAACCTAATGATCATTCGGTTGATTTTGATAAATGGAATAAGTGTGATTCAATGGTTCGTTGTTGGATATTGAACTCGATGACACCAGATCTTTCACAGAATTTCTTGTACGCTAATTCTGCTCATGAATTGTGGACTGAACTTACTGAGCAATATGGTCAATCTAATGGTCCTTTCATTTATCAATACAACAAGAAATCTGTAATTTGAAGCAAGGTAATTTGTCTGTGAGTGCGTATTACAACAAGTTAAGAAGTTATGGGACGAATTAACTTCGATGCATGCTTATCCAACATGTGTTTGTGAAAATTGCAACTGTCATATGACTGATAGAATAGCAAATTATGAATCACAATCACATTTGATGCAATTCTTGATGGGATTAGGAGATGCATATGAACATGTACGTAATCAGGTGCTGTCAATGGAGCCTCTTCCCTCTGTAAATCGAGCCTTTTATCTCATTCAACAAATTGAAAAACAAAGAGAGATTACTTGTTTGACAGATTCTGAAGGTGTAGCTTTTAACACAGCAAAGATTAGTACTAGTCGGTTTAGCTTTGATAAACGTAAAGCTAAAGGAAAATTGAATTGTAAGCATTGTGGAAATGATGGACATTCTATTGAGAATTTTCCAACTTATTGGGTATCCCGAGTGGTATAAAGGAAGGCGTGTAAACAGAGGAGGAAAACATACTCCAATTGTAGCAAATGTTGAAAAGGATACTCCTTTGGATTGTGATATTAACGTGAATTGTTCAGATAGAGTTGCTGCAACAGATAATAAAGTGTTTCAGTCATTCTGTCATGAGATGTTTAAGATGTTCAAGCAACAAGCTAATGAAGGAACATCAATGGTGAATGCAACTTTCTGTGCAGGTATGGTTTCACCTTCTTGTTTTACAGCTGCGAATATTACTTTTGATTCATGGATAGTTGATACAGGGGCAACAGATCACATGTCACCCCATTTATCTCTTTTTACCTCAATTACAACCCTACACAAACCTTTAATCATTCGATTACCAGATGGTACAACCAAAACAGTAACCATAGTTGGTACTGTCATCCTCACTCCTGTTCTTATTCTGAAGGAAGTATTCTATGTTCCTGAGTTTACTCATAGCCTTTTATCTGTTAGTAAACTTTTGCAAAACACTCAACTAACCATTACTTTGAATAACCATTTCTGTCTATTTCAGGACCAGAAAACTAAATTGACCATTGCGGCTGCTAGAGAGTGTAAAGGCTTGTATGTACTTCAATCAAATAGGCCAGCTTCTACTATTGTTGATAGTGTCTCGTCTGTTCTTACTTGTAATAAATCTGATGTAACAGATTTAGTGCATCAGCGAATGGGTCATACCTCAGTGTCAAAACTACAACATTTGTCAAAGTGTAAATCTTTGAATTTGTCAAATTTTTTCTGTGACACTTGTTCACAAGCAAAGATGCATTGCTTGCCATTTAATAAAAGTTCTAGTAGAGCCTCTTGTGCTTTCCATTTGTTACATATTGATTTGTGGGGGCCTTATAAAGTAACTTCCTTGACTGGTGCCAACTATTTTCTAACAATAGTTGATGATTTCAGTAGGTCCACTTGGACTCATGTGTTGAACAATAAGTTTCAAGTTCCTTCCATCTTAGATAAATTTTTTCGGTATATTCAGAATCATTTTGGTCAAGTTCCTAAATTTGTTCGTACTGATAATGGTTCTGAATTTTTGTCCCATGTATCCCAATCCTTGTTTCATAAGCTAGGAATTTTACACCAACGCTCCACTGTTTATACCCCTCAACAAAATGGTCGTGTTGAGCGTAAACATAGACATTTGCTAGACACAAGTCGTGCCTTGAGAATTCATGCCAATTTGCCAAAACGTTTTTGGAGTGAATGCATTTTGACTGCTACTTATCTCATCAATCGAATGCCCATGGCTGTTTTAGATTGGAAAACACCTTATGAGGTTTTATTTGGTCATCAACCAGATTATACACACTTACGTGTTATGGGTTGCCTTTGTTATTCTTCCATTCCATCTTCTAAAAGAGATAAGTTTGATCCTCGGGGAGCTAAGTGTATTTTCTTAGGCTATGTTCAAGGACAAAAAGGTTATAAACTTTTGATTTGTCTTCTCATCAAATTGTTGTTAGTCGGCATGTTCAATTTTTTGAACATTTGTTTCCTTTCCAAAACACTGATATTGTCAATCCTATTTTGCCTGTTGTTCAGTTTGACTCTGATGGAGATGATACATATTCTACTGATATTTCTTCATTTCCATCTGTTCGTGCTTCTGATTCTCCTCCTAGTCCCGTTGATGTTTCTCATCAGTCTTCTATAACTAGTGATAATTCTGGTCATCTACGTAGGTCTGTTAGGGAAAAGAAGTTGCCAAGTTGGTTGAATGATTATGTACATACTTTGCCTAATACATCTACTTCAGCTGCATTTACCCATGTTTTACCTGATTCCGCCTCTACTTTCTGATCCACTTTATCCCCTTTTTCTTCTACTGCTTTTGCTCATTATCCTGATGATTATGTGATTTCTATAGCCAATGTATTGACTATTATTGAACCAAAGTGCTATTCACAAGCAGTTCAACATGAGGAATGGGTACGAGCTATGAATGATGAACTTGATGCATTGGAAAAAATGATACTTGGGAACTCACTAGTTTACCCAAGGATAAAAAGGCCATAGGATGTAGATGGGTTTATAAAACAAAGTACAAACCCGATGGTTCAGTTGATAGGTATAAGGCTCGTTTAGTTGCGAAGGGGTATACTCAAATTGAAGGAGAAGATTATCATGATACATTTTCTCCTGTTGCAAAATTGGGTACTGTTCGGATCATTTTAGCTATTGCTAGTGCTAGAAATTGGCCTTTGCATCAAATTGATATAAATAATGCTTTTCTTCATGGTTATCTTCATGAAGATATATATATGCAGCCTCCTCAAGGATACTCTAAAGCATCTTCTTCTCAAGTTTGTAAGCTTAAGAGATCCTTATATGGTCTTAAACAGGCTTCACGGCAATGGAATTATGAATTAACTCAATTCTTATTGAGTAAAGGTTTTGCACAATCCAAGAATGATTATTCTCTCTTTGTTCGAAATAATTCCTCCGGTTTTCTTGTTGCATTGGTGTATGTGGATGATCTCCTTTTAACTGGTTCGAATGAGGATGATATTATCACTTTGAAGCATGACTTGGATACTGCTTTCACCATTAAAGATTTAGGTGAAGCAAAGTTTTTTCTTGGCTTGGAATTATTTCGTGATTCTGCAGGTATTAAAGTGCATCAGCGTAAATACATTTTGGATATTCTTCAATCTGCAGGATTGACAGCTTGTAAGCCTTCTCGTACTCCATTGCCTTCACATTTGAAACTTGGATCGTGTGTCTGGAGATTTATTGGATGATCCTCGGTTTTATCGCACCACTGTTGGTCGTTTGTTGTATTTGAACATTTCTCGTCCAGATATTGCATTTGCGGTAAATAAATTGAGTCAATTTGTTTCTGCTCCTCGTTCTACACATCTCCATGCTTTGTTTCACTTGTTGAAGTATTTGAAACACACCATTCATTTTGGCTTGGTCTTTCCTGCTCAAAATGACTTGCGACTTTCTGCGTATGCTGATGCTGATTGGGCTTCTTGTCCTGATGATAGACGTTCTGTTTCTGGCTACTGTATTCTTCTTGGTTCTGCTGTGGTGTCTTGGAAATCGAAGAAGCAGTCTACTGTTTCCACTTCTTCTGCTGAAGCTGTACAGGTTTTTGGCCACAACAGCAAAGGAACTTCTATGGATATCTTTTATTCTTCAAGATCTTCAAGTTCCTGTTTCTCTCCTGTTCCATTATATTGTGACAATAAATCTACAATTATGATAGCTAATAATCCTTGTCAACATGGGCGCACGAAGCATATTGAAATTGATATTCATTTCACCCGTGATCAAATTAACAAAGGCTTTCTTCATTTGTTTCATGTTAGTTCCTCTCAACAAGCTGCTGACATGTTCACTAAATTTCTTACAGAACAAGTTCTTTATTCTTGTTGTTCCAAGTTGGGTCTTTTCCAAGATCCAACTTGAAGGGGGGGTGTAGATATATGTGTACATATATTTATTTGTTAATTCTGTTACAATTAGCTTAGTTAGCTTCTGATATAGTTTTCTTTACTATAAATATCTTGTAAAGTTTCTGTTTTAAGATAACAAATCATTTTTGGCTCTTCTCTCATATCTTGCTGTTCCTCTTCCTCACGTCTTGATACGTATTCGGAGATTGGAATTCTTCACTATTCAGATTCTCTTCAATTTATTTACCTCTTTGAAGCATAATTCTCTTCGGCCAAAAGAGAAAAAAAAAAAAAAAAAGAGAAGAATCATAATTCTCATAATCTAAGCATTATTGATATAGATTCCCATTATTAATCTTTCAAACAACTTCATGAATTTCTTGTTGCAAATTATGTTGGAACCACTATACACTATTTTAAGCACCTATTTTCTACATTTATAAACTTTTTGCTACTTTATGATTATACTTTTTATTCCAAAAGTTAAGTTATAAGAAATAAGTAATGCAATATTCAAGTTTTTTTTTCCCTAGAGCCTTTTCATTATCTAATAAATCATGAAATAATTAAAATCATATAATTTTTGTGCAGCTATCAATGTAAAGTTTTTTTTTTCTTCTATATAGCTATGCAGAAATCTCATATGATTTTAAGTTGATTTACTCAAAAAACATTTAAGCATATAATATATATTGTTCTTGTTTGTGGATGAAAAATAAATTATTACAAAACATAGTTTGTGCAAAGTTGAAAACCATACATCATATTATAAATAAGCAAATACAGATATATATATATATATATATAAATTATGAGCATCACTTGTTTATTTTTTTCTTTTTAAATTTAGAATGAACATTAATGAAAAAAAAATCATACATATGAAGTGATTATAAAACTACACCATATAAAATTAGAACAATTTTGTATGGTATATTATTGTCACTAATAAATAATACTATCATAATTCCTATAGGTTACTGTATTATGTTATGCTACCAATTTTTGGAGAAATTACAAATAACTCCTTAAGTTTTACCTTAACTTTTAATATACCCCTTAAACTTTGAAGTGTGTTGCAAATAATATCTCTACCCCAAGACAAATTAGATAAATTTTAGTTCAATAAAAACATACTTAGGACAATGTTTATTAACATGTAATTTGATAAGTTTGGGAAATATTTTTATACCAAGGTCATAGTTTTAGAGGAGTCATTTACAACTTTTAGGACTTATTTGTAGATTTATCAAAGTATAGGGAGTTACTTGCAATATTTACAAATTGATGGATGTATCTGTATTGGCTCAAAGTTTCAGGGAGTTATTTGCATTTCCTGTCCAATATTGTTTTACGACTAAAAAAATTATTGGTGGGTTGCCTAATAACATAAATATACAATTGAAAGTTTATTAACATCTATTAAATTAATATGTAATATACCAATGAAATGAGTACTTTACAAGTTCTTCCATTTGTAATACCATGTTCAAGGTAGCACACCACCTTTAAATCAGCACCAACGAGACCTTATACACATAAAAATATGCATGAATTGACACATGGAGCAATATATAACATATGCATAGAGCTCTAGTTAATATAGCCTATAGCATGTTACCTCTTTATGCTATATATAGAGTATATATATTTATAAAATTAGGATAATATCGTAAATGATACATGAATTTTAACAAAATATGCAATTAGGTACCGAAACATTGAAATTGATTGATTTAATACCTAAACTTTAAAATTAATCAATTTGATACCTAAAAAACTTTAAAATTGATCAATTTAGTGCCTAAAATAAAAAAGTTGAAGAATGTATTGTTGGCATGTACAAAAAGTTCTTCTAGGTACTAAATTGATAAATTTCAAAATTTAGATATTAAATTGAGCAATTTAAAAGTTCAAGTACTTAATTCCATTTTTTTGTGAAATTTTAGGTAACATTTGATATTAACCCTATATATTATATATATATATATATATATGTATGTACATTATAACTAGTCAATTAATAAGAAATGACATTAAGAATTATTGAATGATGAGGACAACACATGATCAAGAATTTGATACGTCTTGTATTTTCTTCCTTTTTTTTTTTTTTTTTGCTCTTTTTCTTTTGAATTAAATTTTAGTCAAAATGTTTGTTCCTTTTGGCATATTATCATGCCAGATAAATGCAAAAAGTAACAGAATATAACTCTGGCCATTTGAAAAGCCGAATGACATGATCTATCTAGTAAACAAAACTAATGTTTTCCTATTCTTTATCATTGATCGAAGCACAACAACCACACATAAGTATTGTTCAATATTTCAAAATGAAAAATTTGCTAGTGGAATCTCAATTAAAGCCGGCCTTTACAGTTTTGACTTTTCAGTTTTTCAAACCAGCAATATTAATTATAGGCGGCTAGTTTTTATTTCCAGCATTATCAATTACACTATTTATTTTTCTTTATTGTATTCATTATTTGCTTTTAGGATCTTGTCTCATGGAATAATATAAATAGGCCTTTAGGCCTATCTTTGTATGGACAATTGATATTTGACATCTTTGATATTGAATTAAGAAGATTTTCTTTGAATTTGAAATTGTTTAGCAATTGTGTGATTAATGAAATCAACCATTGAGTTGGTTTATGTTATTTAACGCTTTCATGTAGCATCAATTGGTATCGGAGCGAGTAAAATCCTACGGAGATATCGATAGATTGCAGAATAGGAGGAGGTCATATTCCTGATGATGTTCGGGGTACGAAAGTCCTACATTACATGCGACCAGTACGAAGGGCGGTAGAGAAGAACATGGGTCAGAAAATCCGGTGAAATGAACAGCGTCGTGAAGCCCTGATCTATCGATTTAATACCAACATTAGTAAGCAAGATTATTGGAGATGACCGAAAGGCGATCCAAGGATCAATTATGTTACTTATGATACTTATGCTGAAGATGCGTTTTTTGAAAGGCAACCACTAAGATGAGGTTTTGATGGCAAATCTAGAAGATGTAAATCATATGATAACATTATATGTCATTATAGAGGTAGAGATCATAATTTTGATGAATATTATGAGGATAGATGTAAATCTAGAAGGAATAATTTCAATTTGCGGATAGATATTCCATATTTTAAAGGGGATTTAGGGAATCAGTAATTTATCGATTTGATTGATAAGATTAAGCAGATCTTTAAATATGTAAGAATTCCTGATGAGAAGAAGGTAAGATTGGTAGTGTGCAGGCTTAAAAGCTATGCATCATTTTGGTAGGAGAGGTTACAAAAAAAAGTTAAGTTGTGAAGGAAAAACACCTGTTAGAACGTGGTTTAGGATAAAGTTGTTAATGGAAGGTGAATTTCTCCCTCTAGACTATCCTGCAGAATTTGAGATGTCGATGCAAAGTAATGATTGGAAGGAGGTAGAAGATGTTCCTACTCTAAAGGAAAGTGAGAAAGGGCACATTAAAGAGACTCCTCAAGAGACCCCATCAAAAATTTCAAAAGCCAATACTCCTAAGGTAGAAGGAAGACCTATGGTTGAGAAAACTGAACATCCACTAGTTATTTCCATTGAACTTGATAAAAGAGGACTTGTTCCTGATGTACTGTCTGAAATTACCATGAAAGATACTAAGACGCCTGAAGATTTTAAAAGTAAACCTATGAAACACTGGTTCAAGAGGAGAAAGCAAATGAATCAATTACTGTTGAGCCAAAGGAAAAGCTAATTGGAGAAGTTGAAGATAAAGAAGAGAAAATAGATGAAGTGGTTGAAAAGGAAGTAAAGGAGGAGCCTAAAAATAAACAAGTTGAGATTGGAAATAAGAATAAAATAGATGAGGAAGAGAAGGCCAATCTTTTGGTGACTTTAAATGCTGAGGTTATAGAGTTCGAGCCATTAAAACAATTATATGAAGCTGATGCAGGTGTCAAGGAGATTTAGACTGATATATTTCCTTTCTACCCAGACGACTCGCTGTTACATTCAGATGAGACCTCGGGGTCGAGTTCTTTGCAAGTAGGAGAGAATAATGTAGTAGCAGAATTTCAATTAAAGTCGGTCTTTACAATTTTAACTTTTCAGTTTTTGAAACCGGCAATATTAATTATAGGCTGTCAGTTTTTATTTCTAGCATTGTCGGTTATACTATTTATTTGCCTTTATTATATTCATTATTTGCCTTTTAGGATCTTGTCTTTTAAAATTCCTCATGTGATAATATAAATAGGCCTTTAGGGTTGTCTTTGTATGGACAACTGATATTTGACATCTTTCATATTGAATTAAGAAGATTTTTTCTGAATTTGCAATTGTTTAGCAATTATGTGATTCAGTTCACGTTTTGAAATCAATCGTTAAATTGATTTCTGTTATTTAACGCTTTTACGTTGTGTCAACCTAGCATTTTCTTATCTAAATTCTTGCTTTTGTTACGGAAATGCCTACCTCTATAAATGCTCTCAGAACGCCCTATTCATAAACACGAGGATTGGAAAAAGAAACCAAAAACCTCCTACAAAGTTCATATTTTCGTTTGGTTCCAATTTTTTGGTAAAGATGGTAGAGGGGTATACACAACCTACCTACCAAATTATTTTGATGAAAATCATTCCTTCCCCATCCTAAGCTAAGTAATGGCAGCCCCATTTCTATACGGTTACATCTACTTATGTTACGGTTTTGACTCTGAATAATGAAATATCAACCCACATGATTAAAGCGATGGCAAGAGTTGACATGGAGATCACACATAACCTTGCTCATCAAATTTGTATTCCTAGTAGTGTTTTTAATATGTTGTTGCTGGAGTTAACGAGGCTAGCTCCGTCGTAGTAGAATATGTAGGTGGTTAAAGTCACTTCTTTTTACTCGATCTGCACGAGTGTCATTCCTGGTCATAATAAATTTCCAACCATATAAGGTATTTATAAATAACATTTGAGGGGAAGCTTCTTTTTCTAAAGAATGTGAAAGCTAATTTTTTTTTTTTTTTTTTTTGAGAAATGTAAAGATGGATGGAGGCAACTGTTATTGCTATTGCAAATTAAGCAAGTGATTTTTCTTAAAACAAAATGGATAAGATTATCAATGCCAACAAAGCCATCGCAAGTTTGGATAAACTATTATCTAATAACTTAAGATATCTAAACTTTAGCCATAAATTCGCAATTGTAGGTAATGTGGATGGTAGTGAGGCAAAGCCATCTCTTTAGATTACTCAAAACCAATCAATAAACTTTGGATATTTTAAGAAATATCACTCCATTATTAAAATATTTTGGTGTCCATATAATTTTTTTGGAAGGCATGCACACTTATATGAAGGCTGAGAAGATTGTTGTGAAGAAGGAAGAAGATAAAGTAGAATTGATGTGAAGAAGAAAGAAGATAAAGTTTATGTCATGCCTCGAAAGTATCATACTCCGTTGAAATATTTTCTCTTTAAATGTTGAGATTCTTAGGATTGAACAACTGTATAAGGTGTCTCAACTAGATTCTATTTTCTAGGAGCATTATTGCTATTGATTTGTTTCTTTTTTAAAACCTTATCTTGTAATGTATACATTTGTACCTTTCTATTACAAAAATAATATAGCGTGAAAAACACAAAATTTCTTTCATATATTTCAAGTTGATATCAAAGTCAACATAATTTCCTCAATACATGTATAATGATTTTAAAAAAAAATTGAGTAAAGATGTTGAATCATCTGACTAGTTCCTATTCAATCTGAGAGAACTTTCAATGTAGGAGTTATTTCTTACTTAATCGAATTAAGATGTTTGGTCACAATTAATGAAGGTTTATATTGCTAAAAGGGGAAAAACTCTCTTATATTCGTGGTAAGACAAAATCACCCACAATATCAAATGATGGGTATGAGAAATGGTATGCTAAAAGTCAGAAGGTAAAAAGGTGGCTATTAGTGTCTATGAATCCAAAGATTATGAAGTAGTACTTATGCTTACCTTTCGTCTGTGAGATATGAAAAGCTTTGTTAAAAGCCTTTTATGATGGAAGTGATGAGTTGTAAACTTTTGCCTTAAATCAAAAAACATTCACAACTAAACAAATTGGAAGATCTCTCTTTAAATACTATTGAGAACTAATAGTAGTTTTCTAAGAATTGGATCATTGAGATAAAGTAGTGGTGAATGATCATGATGATGTTATAGCATATCGAAAGTCTATTGAAAGACTGAGAGTACACACATCCCTTGCTTGATTAGATGGGTTTCTTTTTTAACAAGTTCTTGGAGAGATTCTATGACAAGAATCATTTTCCAAATCTTGAAGAGTGCTATGCCTTGATTAAGTGAGAAGTAGTATGTTGTGAAACATTGAAAGGGGAGCTAAGAAATTTTTAAGCTGCAATTACAATGACTCAAAAAAATAAACAACCATTTTATTGAAAAGTATACCTACAAATATAACTATTGAGGCCATTGAATCTTCTCAAACTTGGGGGTAATGATAGGAATCAAAAAGCTCGAAATCGTTGGAAGGGAAAATAGAAGGAAGAAATAACAAGTGCTAAAACAATACATGTACACCACTTGTACGCTGCTAGCTTTGAGTATTTACACTACCGGCATAGGACTTTAGGTAGTCAGCCTTCAACCAGCCTTCAAAGTTCACAGATTCAAAATTTCAAAAGCTATTAGCTTATGTACTGTATGTCGCTAATGTACAACCATAAGCTCTTGGCCTTTCTTGTTCGAAATTTTCAATTTTTTTTTGTTTTTTTTAATTTTTTCCTTGTTTCTTTTATAATTTAAACCTTAAGACAAAACAAGGGAGTTATTATTTTTTTTTTAGATCTTTGAGACTTTGAGAACACTTTTATGTGTAAACCCTTTTTTTTTTTTTTTTTTTACGAGTATTGAGATTTGGTTCTCTTTATTCCCAAGTTCTTATCAATAACATTAGGGCTAGAAGAAATAACAACAACAATAATGATGGTAGAGGAGACCTTGTGACAAGGCAGGATTTTATATAGTTGCAAATAGGGTTTAATCGAATGAAAGAAGATATGAGAAGGATTATAGAGAGATTGGAAGTTAGGGATGGAAGGAGTCATAGTGGAGCCAGTCATAGGAGAAATTCTAGTGGTGAGTTTGATGGGAATAATGAAAGGAGTAGGAGGCGAGAAGGTAGAGATGATAGGTGAAGGGAATTGAGAATATTAAACTAAAAATTCCACCTTTCACTGGTAGCAATAAACCAGAGAAATTTCTAGATTGGGTGCCACGAGTGGAAAAAGTATTTAACTGCTATGAATGGGATGAGCATATGAAAGTGAAGATAGTGTCTTTAGTATTATGCTAGTCTATATTGGAATAAGTTGCAGGTTAAGAGATGAAGGTCTAATGAGAAAAGGTGTGTACATGAGCTTTGATGAAAAGATTGATGAGACATAGATTTGTGCCAGACTATTATAAATAGGAGATGCTGATGGAATCACAGTCTTTAAGGTAAGGAAAGTGGAGTGTAGAAGAATATGTGAAGGAGTTTGAAACTTTGATGGTAAGGTGCAACATTACAGAATCTTCATATGCATATATAGCTCAGTTCATTAATGGGCTAAAGATGAATATCGCCAGTGTAGTAGAGCTCCAACACTATTAGACCTTGGAGGATGTAATTAAGTTTGCTAGTAGAGTAGAAAGGCATCAACGCAAACAATCTCAAAAATCATATCACTATAGTAAGTCAAATGAGGAGGAGAAGAAAGAGGATATGATAGAGAAGAACAAGGGAAAAAAGGTGGATGACATAACGTCTGAGCAGACACAATAGCGAAGGAACCGAGATATTAAATGTTTCAAGTGTTTGGGACAAGGCTACTGTCATGCCCCAATAGGTACCCTAAATGTAATAGCCCGCCGTACGCAATATTAAAACTTAAGAATGACTACCTCAGTCACTCGAAAGCTTCCATATCGGTATAAGGCGTACATTCACATCAAAGGGAGACATGTGGAGTAATGCATTTTAAGATATTGGCAGCGGAACATGCAAAATATCACTTAATATATTTCATTGAAATATAAAGTCTTACAACTTCTAAGGGGCATTCTCCTGATAATTCCATAACAACATGGTTTTACTAAGATAAATAACAAAAGCTAGAAGAATTTAGAAGAAATCTACTCTAAGACTTCAAAACAAAATTCCTCCAAAAGCTTCTCAAATTAAGGATTCTACCCGGGGGATCAAGATGGTCTCGGGTGCAAAAAGATAATCCTGTAATATCAAAAGTCTATAGGGGTATAAGCATAACTAGCTTAATGAGTTTTATTTACGTAAAATACTCATAACAGGCAATCAACCAAGTTTATTAATCAAGCATATGAAATGCAACAACCATATGATTAAACAGTACATACGACTGTCCGGTTTCGTATGTATGATGGATTTACCCCTCCATCGGTGGTTAATGAATGCTTTGAACTAGGTCTCAAACGACCTCCTTAAAGTTGCATGCGTCTTGAGGTTCCAACGAACTGTACTAATAGTCCCCGGGCTTTCCATACCTAAAGCGATCGATCCGGCTCGGCTATAACTTGAGGTCGTATTCCCCGAACGTCCTAACCCTCAAGTTGTAGCTAGGCAGCTTACCTTTCCGGTCCCACGCTGAGGAGTAGTAGCAAAAATTTCGAAATGATATTCTAAGTGATATGCATAAGCAATTTATTATATGAGGATTCCAATATGACATTAAATCATTAAAGCGATCAAGCAATAATTGCACACATAGCAATATACATAAAAGCAATTATATCAATCACAGATCGGGTTCCGATATACTATCGTTCATGATCGTACATAACATTCACACATATATTCCCATGATACCTCCACATACACATTTTTATCTTTTCCTAGCATCTAGTGCCTATTCTACAAGCACATGCGCGAATACATAAACGTAAAGAAAACTCACTCATCCATAGTGTTCTTCTAGGAGTCGAAGTAATTCCTCGGGAAGAGAAGATCTTGGTCCTCAACACCTAAACAAAAGAAATACCCAAAGTGAGCATTCATCGAGATCTACTAAAACTCTCTAATTCTATCTTATTGAATTCGTTAAAATTCGCATGAATGAAAATTCCATTTTAAAATGACCATAACTTGCTTAGTTTAACTCAGAATTTCGCATATTATATATCGATTTCTACTTACTCGAAAAGATCTATCCATTTCTAAGGTTATTTTTATCAAAAGAAGTCATTTGGGTCTCGGAATAGTAACGTACATATTTGATACGAAAATTCTAATTTCAAAACTTAATTTTCAAATTTTTCTTCATTCAAGAGCTTTTGTACTAAAATAAAGATATTTTTGTATTGTTGAAAAATCCTTGAATATATATATATATATATATATATATATAGACTCAAACCATATGCATGAATTTAGTGGTGTTGTCTCAACAATGACCTTGTAAAATAATGTGTCTTGAAAGTGAGAAAAGCTAAGACTTGAAAATCTCCTTTTTAGTTTTGTTTAAAAAATTTATTAGTAAGTATTTCCTTCTTTTAACTCCATTTATTAATTTTGAGAATAATTACATTTTCAAAAAGAAATTTTAATCTTTTAAGATTCCCATAACCTTATTTCTAGCGGTTTGGAAAAATATAGTTTTTCTAAATATTTCTTGGTTATGTGTTCTAAAGTTTTTCTAAAGTTTGATTTTAAGAATATTATTAATGATCTTATAAGTTATTTATTATTTTTATTTCCTAAGTAAAGCTTATCCTTAGAAAGGTTATTCTTTAATAATTTTGTAAAACTTATCTAAACTTTAGTATGTTGACAAAAACTTTACATATGAGATTAAGAAAACTTTTGTTTAAACAAAGAATTAAGTTTAAAGAATCTTTCTTATTTCGTTATCTAAAAAAAGAGAGTTTGTGATAACTTCATTTTGATGTATTCATTGATAAAATACCATATAATATTATTACTAAAACTTGAGCTAAACTTATCTAACTTTAGAAAACATTTGTTAAGATAAAAGTTTTTATAGAAAAATTATTCCTTATGTAACAAAATTTATTTTTAAAGAAAGTTCTTATTTTTATTACTTAAGAAAACTCATTTTCATTATGGTTGAAACAATATCAATATGTTCATGCATGAATGAGAATTTGTAACTATGAGAAATGTAATAAAAACAACATAATAAGATGAATAAAATAAGAGCATAAAAATAGACTCAATTATTGGGAACCTTAGCTTCATCAAGGTATCCCGGGACTAAGAATAGACTAGTCCCAAAAGAAAAGAAAAGCAAAGAAGGAAAATTATTTTGACTTGATATGGACGAGTCTAAGACTAGAAAGACTAGTATGAATAATTGCATAAAAACAAGTAAATAAATAAATTGCAAGATATAAATAAATAACAAATGAGCTTATATGCTCTAAATAAATATATATACATAATATACATAATACTTTATATAAGTTAGATTAGAACAAATAATAATAATAATAACAATATCAACATAATAATAACATAAAGAAAAGAATAGAAACATGAACATATTATTGCTTCTTTAACTCTCATGAGTCTAAGAAACATATACTAAGCTCATGCTAAGTTGTATGAACATGATAAATGAATAAGATAGATTTTTACCTAAGGTTTATGTGTTTGTAGAAGAGGAATGTAATGGTTTGTAGCAATATGTGGGAGATGGTTTTATGGAGAGAAGAGAGGATTTGGGAGAGTATTTGAGAGAGATTTTATGGAGTGATTTTGGTAGAGTTTTAGTAGGAAATAAGTTATGTGAAAGAATGAATGAGGAAGGGGGTATTTATAGAGTTTTGGAGTGGAAATTAGATGTAATTAAATAAATTGAAAAAGAAAACAAATTGTGAGTGATGAGAGAGAGGGAGTGGACGGCAAGGGCTTGAAAGTGAGAGAAAAATTGATTAAATTTGTTGTTTTATAATAAAAAGAAGTAATATGTAAAGTGTGATGTGATTAAAGTTGTATGTGGAAGGTAAATTGTAAGGTATAGGTATGATAGTGTGTAAGAATAGTGTAAGAAAAGGTAGAGATAGATGAATAGTAGAAAAGTACTATAAATAGTAGACTAGAAAATTTAAATACCGGTAGTAAAGAAAATACGCGTAATTAAGCTATATCTGATATTTTTAGTTACCGAAAAATTCTAAAACTGATATTTTTTGAAATCCTTATATTTTTACGAATCTACTGGTGTTGTCGAAATATTTTCACTATCCGGTGTATCGGGCCACGGTTTTTGAAAGCTGATGCCGTTCGGATCCAAAAGACACTAGAAAATTACGAATCTGATATTTTTAAGCTTTCCTATATTATTACGAACCATTTTCCACAATTATCGTAATTTCGTTTTCTAGGGTTTATGAACACGGGATTGCCGGATCTAGATTCACTAACTAAACATAGAACTAGGTTAATTTTAGAATTCCGGTTTGACTTCTGGTTCTAGGGTTTTCTTATATTATCGAAAACCTTGGGGCTCACAGCCACATCACTTCTCAATGTCTTAATAAGAAAGTTATGGTTATGAAGGGAATAAGATTGAGAATGAGGAAGAAGAACAAAAGAGTAGTGAGGAAAAAAAGATAGAACACGAATATATTGACATGTCGAAAGGATCAATAAGCTTGAAGTCATTGGAAGGAAAAATAAAAGGAAAAAAGAACAAGAGTTGAAACAATACCTGTATGCCGCCTGTATGCTATTAGCATTCAACATTTATGCCGCCGGCCTTTGTCCAGCCTTCAAAGTTCATAGATACAAAATTTCAAAAGCTGCTAGCTTATGTACTTTAGGTTGCCAATGTACAATTATAGGTTGCTGGCTTTTCTTGTTTGGACTTTTGTATTTTTTTTGTTTTTTTCTTATTTCTTTTATAATGTAATTCCTAAGGAAAAACAAAGGAGTTTTTTTTCCCCCGATCTTTGAGACTTTGAGAATACTTTTATGTGTGAACCCTTGTTTGGTGTTTATGAGTATTGATATTTGATTCTTTTTATTCTCGAGTTCTTATCAATTCTTGAATAATATAGAATTGTGGCGAATCTTATTATTAGAATTTTGTGGTTCTTTTAATATCGTAATTATTTTATAGACCATGGTCCCTATCGTTCTATAATCTAATTATAATCCAGTTTAATTTTATTATTCGTGCAACCTATCGAACAATAATTTTATCCCTGTCATCTTATTTTCATTGTCCATTTATATTCTAGAAAACTCTAAAAAGAAGATAAATTGTTAACCCCCTCAAGTTCACATTAGAAGGGCGGTGGTGTTTCCAAGGGAAAGAGAGGGGGTTTTCTTATGAGAATAAGAGAGGATTTAGAGAGAGAGAGTGATATAGTGTAAAGTGTGAAAAATGAAGAAAGAAGGAGTATTTATAGAGAAAAATTGTGTTAATTAAAATATGAAAAAAAATTGGAAAAGAAAATAAAATGGAGATGAAAGAAAGGTGGAGGTGGTTCAAGGGGGTGGGGTAGGTGGGTGGAGGGTTCAATGTCCTTTATGGGGGAAAGAGAGAGAGAGAAGAAAAGAAAAGAAAGTAACAGAGAAGTTAAGTATAAAAAAGTAATGTTAGTGTAAGAATATGTATGTAAGTGTTGATTTCTTTCAAACGATGATTTTGATGATAACAAAAAGAGTTAAATGATTTCTTACATATTTTGTTTAAGTGTGCAGCATTGGATATTAATAATGTAAAACTATATCAGAAAGTTTATTAGAAGGTTGGAAGCTTTTATTTAAACAACATTAACTCATCAAAAGGTTACTCAGAAGGTTTAAATAAGATTTGCAGTTTTTTTTTTTTTTAGTCATCAGAGGGAACGTCAGAAGGTTTATGAACTACATGTAAATCAAGTTTTTTTTTTTTAATTCAGATTTAAATTTTGAAGACCTAGCTCCGATGTTGAGTATAATTTGGGTATTATGCTCAATGTGTTCCACAAAGTCGGATTAAAATCCACAGGGATTAAAATTAGGATACAAGCTCAATTGAAGAACACGAATGCACTGTTGAAGAGGATGAGCTCAAACTGATTTTTAAATTATAAAAGCAAATTACATTTGAGGAGAAAGTTAGTGTGCATAATATGAAGTATTTGCAAAATACAATTCAGAATTTTGTGGAATGTGTTCAAAGTTTTTGGATCAACCGAAGAACGTGGAAGCTTGATAGAGCATGAACAGTAACAGACGATGCAATTGTTCAACAAAGGATAAATCTAAGTCCGATTTTTCAGCTTAAAGATAAGCACACAAGTTGTTAGTTATTTGATTTATCTTCTGAAGCTGAATTTCAGAGATTATCTCAAGAATTCAAAATTCAAATTGAGTCAATTGTAGGATAAATGCAAGCTGATATTTCAGAAATAACGAGCAGAATACACACACAAAAATTTGGACAAGTTAATCCATTCATTCTTCTAGCCGTTAGAGCAATTGGAATAAAAAGAAAAAGAACAAGACAGAAAGATATATCAATAACAACGTGAATATCAGATTTTAACCTTCATTCGAAAAACTGTCATAATTCATTGCTACTGTTCATTGAGCAAATAGTTTGAGGAAACTTAATTTTTCATTCCTCTTGATTTGATCTTACATTTTTAGTGTGAGTTGAGAGTTACAAGTAGGCTTAGTTGATTGATTGATTGAGAGAATCAAGCTAAGTGAATTGTAGCCAAAGAATTGGCAAGAACTTTTTGTAACTTTTATTGATTTGATTGGATAGTGGAACACAACCGATGAGGAGTACCGGGACCCTGGCTTGGAGCTAGAAGAGAGGATTGAAGCTCGAGGCAGAACCTCTATACATCGATTTGCACTTTCTTCTCCTTATCTCTCTTTAATTTCATGATTAATTGTTTATGTTTTATGTGTGATATATGCTCGGAAGGTTAATCAGAAAGTAACTTACATATAGTTTCTTGGTTAAAAGGTTAATCAAAGAGTAAATCATTCATATTTTTCTTACTCAGAGAGTTAAGCAGAAGGTTCTAAGTGTAAAAGTCTTGTTTTATTTTTTATCCGAATTTTTATTAAAGCTTTTATTTGTTAAGTTCATTATTCTAAGAAAGTTTTAAAGCCATTTTAGTGGAATAACCAAGTGGTGTGAAATTTGTTTAAATTTTGGAAAATAAATTTTATAACCAATTCACCCCCCTCTTGGTTATCTTTTCGGGACTAATAGTAAGACTAGATGTAAGTGTAAGAATAAGTTGATTGATGACATAAAGTAGAGATAGGTAAATAGTGATAAATAGTAAATGAATAGTAATTGAAATGACAAATACATACCGATAGAAAATAAGATACAGATAAAATTCAGCTGAGTTGATGTTTTTATTATACGATAATCTATTGTACGATATTAGAGATAATTTAATATTATTTTATTATTAATTGTCATCCGATGATGTTATCTTGATTTGTGTGCTAGTAATTAGATATGAAACAGTTTGGTTTAACTGATGAAATTTTTTACTCGATAAATTAATGTACTATTTAGAAAATTATTTTTTATTATTTTATTATTAAATATTATTTAAATATACTACCTTTATTTGTGTTATAGATTAGATAGACATGCTACTTAGCGTAGGGTTTCCAACTTAAATGATTATTGGATTTTCGTTCTGTTTTCAAAGGCACTCAATTTCTTAGGGTTTGGTCTTTAAGGTTTTCCATTCCTATTTTATTCATCGGACATTTAGAGTTATCTCACTTATCCAGCATTGTTTAAGGTTTCCTGGACTTGTGATTGGTTTGGGTTGATTCTAGGGTTTCTAGGTTTTTGGGTTGAATTGGATCGATTAAGTTCTAGTATATGAAATCCTTTTGACAATGATACGTTTTTGTTAAATTACTTACCTTTATGATTTTAGGCTTTACTTAAAGTTTTAAATAATATATTATCCTAAAGTTATTGAATCTTAATCTGATCTTGTTTAGGATTTCTAAAGTATAGTTTTAACTTGGGTTGATTTTAGGGTTCCAGTTTCGACATTGCTATTGCTTAACGATATAGTGTGAGGATTATACTTCACTGAATTGTGGTATGCTCACACCCTTACAGTTTGTTGTCGCATGCTTACTTATGTTATTGACCAATTGGGGGATTTCCCTAGGTTAGTTTTTGGAAGACTGATAGACTTTTGGGAAATTGGTTACAAGATGAGGAGAAATTTCCTTTTGTTAAATGTTAATTGGGAAATTATGAATTGATCCTATAAACCTTATGTTGTAATGAACTAGTATGGTTTTGTAGATAAAGTAGTTCTTGTTTTATTATGTTACCTCATTTTCTGCCTAATTGGGTGCTATGAGCCACCTTAGTTACCTTACGAATGGATATGCTTCTATATAAGATGTGAAGCCTTTTGAATGACAGTGGTGTCATTCCTATACTTCCTTATTATCTATGGCGGATTGTCCCATCTAAGGCACCTTAGAGGCCTGACATTTTCTGCCTAACCTTTGTCTTTTAAAGACATCTAAACAAAACAAACAATTAGTTTGGTATTGGGCGAGGAAAATTGTATTACTTGGACTTACATTCAATAAATTTTGAAAAGTTGCATCAAGTTTTAGCAGAAGAAGATTCTAGGAGAGAGAAGAATGAGGCTGGTTGCAACACAAATAATTAGGGGGTGCTTCTTTTGGATATCTCAAAGAATTATTTCCTAGTTTATTTGAAAAGATTGATGTCTCTTTTTTTCCATTGTGTTTGAAAAAATTATGAGTGTTATTTCATTGTATTATCTACCAAAATCACCAATAATGGCATAAATTAGCACTTATAAATTATGAAGAAATTGGGTCTACCACTATATTAAGCTGACTTTGGATTATAGCGTGTATTAACAGACCTAATATCTAAATTTATCTCATTTAGACATGATTCAATATTTTAAAAAGGAAGTTAAATCTTAAATAAGGAAATGAATGAATGAATTGATATCTAAATCTTGTATAAGATAATTTATTTGAAACAAATTCTTATACTCAATCATACCTATATTTTGACCTATTGTAAGATACTTCTATTTTGTTAGATATGCAGTAACTTGCATGTTGCTTGCTTTGATTAACATCCTAAAATGAACTAAAACTTAAGCACTACCTAATTAATAGTCAAACCCAACCAATTTAAATAGTTTATTGAGTTGAGCTCGACCTTCATATATTTATCTCGATTAGCTTGTGGGCTTAATCATACTCTATTGAATTCAAGTCGAGTATAAGGGTTTGTTTGTTTCATCTTTTTTCTAATCGTTTTGACATCATAATATACATATGATAAATAGACATTTGTACTCGTGAACAATCAAACATATCTAATACAAATAAGGTACATATAAAATATAAATATAGATCAGATACAAATAAGATATAGATGAAAATCAAGTGATCCACATTGACCCTAAATATAAATTGAACTCGAATCGAGATTGAGTATTAATATTATTTGAATTAGAATTAAAATTTTTTTTAATAAATTGAGCTTAAATGAGTTTAATCAAGTCATGTCGAGCTTATATAGTATTATTTCAAGTTGAACTTGAACCTAAAATCTTAAACTCAGTTGAGCTTGAGCCTGGTTCAAGCTTTGAAATTTCAAGTCAAACTCGAGTTCAAGCTCAAATTCAGTCCTGTTTCATCTCGAATTGACTCATTTGCATTCATAACCATAGATCAATAATATATATATACACATACATACATATATATATATATATATATGAAATTATTATGTTTGTTGCTGGACATAAATCAGGAAGTATTTCATGCACTTAAGATTTACATCCAAGATAAAAAAAAAAGTTAAATATAATTCAATAGTAAATCTTCCAAAACTATTTTATGGATAAAATATAGATTGAATTAAATCGATCGACCTTGATTAACATCATGTCACGTTTGGTAGCAGGAATAAATGGTGAATGGAATCATGAGTCTAGGTTTCATTCCCATTCATATATTTGGATACATTTTTAAAATTCAGAATCACGATTCTTAGAAATAGACGATTCAATTTTTAAGGAGGGAATTCGATTTTGCCGTAACAAGGCTAAACTGTGACTTCATTCCTTTCTCATTAATTGCTATAATTACAATTACTTTTTTTATCCTTTTACATGTTTACTATTCAAATTTATTATTGAGGATATTTTTGACAAATATTATAGATATTCTGTTCCATTCCATGATGTATTCAAATAAAGGAATGAATTTATCATTCCACTACTCATTTTATTTCATTTAGTTTCCCACATTTTAATCTATTTCATTCCCAACAATTCCTACGTAATTGGCGTCACATTAATACCTATTACTCTAATTTCTTGTGAACAAATATAATTGAAAGTGCCTCTTAACCTTCCTATTGCTTTACAAAGTCAATGGATTATGTAATTCAACGATTGCCTATCGAGGTAAAATAACACAAATGTCCAAAGAAAAAAAATGTTGAAAAGAAATTGCAACAGTTTGAAATTTTTATAAAATTAAAGGGCATTTGGATTAGGAACAAGAACTTTGATTTTAACTTTACTTACTAAGACCGATAACGTTGATAATCCTCCATACATTTTATAAATAAAGCATTGATATTTTACACTTTCAAAATAAAACAACTATCCCGATTGATTTTTATCCACATCAATACTAATGCTGTATAAATACTGACGTGTCATTGCTATCTTATCTCTATATTAGTATTAATAATTATTTTATTAACTATCATAATTTTATATATGTTACATTAGATAAAATATTAGAAAATTAATTAAAATAAATATGTAAAAAATAAAAAGAAAAATGTTTCTGTTTTTTAAATAGCTGCACCAAGCATAAAACATTTATGATATATAATAAATAACTACATTAATTATAAAAAAGGAAAATTTAAAAAGAAAACTTACAAGAAAGAAAAGACATGTCATGGGTCTAGACATCGTCACGGTTCCGGAATCAAATCCAACCGAAACCAGAACCTTCGGTACTAGGTCTTGAAATTGAGGAACCATCGGTTCCCGATTCCTGTTTTGGACCAGCTGAACCGTCTTTTAAAAAAATAAAAATAAAAAAATTTTAAATTTTAATAAAATAAATTTTAAATTTTAAAATAATTATTGGATCTAAAAGTATTAAATTATTTAACCAAAAATTTTTAAAATTTATTTAGAATGCACATTTATATGTATACAAACATATTCAATATCAATTATAGTTATTATTATGATATTGTAAAGGTACTCTAGAAAATAAAAGAAAATTACAATGCAAAAAATAGTCGCACATTATTAAAAAAAAAAATTAAATTTGCTTTTAGGAGAAGTTTTTTAAACTAATTATATATGATTTTAAACTATTTTTATTTGTATTGTTGATAATAATATGTTAAATATTATGAATACGTAATAAAATTTACTATTTATATTAAATAATTTAAATATTAATAATTATATATTTAATATTTAATATTTAATATTTTTATTTTTTTCAATGGAATTAGGTGGAACCGCCGGTTCCATCGGTTTTAGGTTAAAGAACCATCTAAGAACCGTGAAACCAACGGTTTCATAGTCGGTTTTGAAATCGGTCAATTGATCCGATTCGGTTCTAAAACGCTGGTGATGATTCCGCTTTTATTCCCGATTCGAAACTGAATCATTATTATATCTACATGGTCAAGATTAACAAAGACTTGTTATGCTTTAGTCAAATGGGATTCTTGAGATTAATAATTATACCGCAGTAAATATTAGTAGGGCTAAAAGAGAAGCCAGAAGAAGTCGAATCAAACTGAGTTGTAAAATAATAATATCTGACCTACCCATTTGCTCCAGACTGATCTAACTTTACTTCCTATTATAGCTTCTTTTGATTTTGTCATTAGACTTATGCTTTTTTTTTTTTTTTTTTTTTTGCCAATCATTTTTCTTATGTTAACATTTTATCGTCGAGACATGCGTCGTGATAATAAGAGTATCGTTCTCGCAGGACGCATCGGTGGCTTTGGTTGGGAAGCATTTGGATTATTGCATTTCCTTTTATTGTAGTTTGTGATGATGTTTAGATATTTGTGGGTATATATGAAATTTAATACATTTTTTTGTCATGAAATTTAACACATTAACTTTATACAAAAAGTCAATTTCATACATGAATTTTGGATTATCTTTGAAATTTTTACTGTTTTTTCTAACACCATCTAGTATAGATTATTTACCTTTTTTCATATTAGCAAAGTGAACAATAAGTGGTAAGAAGATAGTAAAAATAATCATAAAATGTTACATTAAAAATTAAATTAATATTTTAAAAATTAAATACTATATTAAATTTTTGTATAAACTCTGGTTACCAATAAATGCTTTTCAACATGTCATTATATGGATGCACAGTAAGCTCTATATTGTATCCCTAATTTCCTTATCATTATTATTTCTATATTTTCTTTTCAACATGTCATTATATGCATGCAAGATGCACATGTGCAGCCGAATACACAATAAATGCTTCATGTTTGCTGCAATTTTTAATTTCTCAATAAAAAAACATATTTTTCTTAACTAATTCTTTATTGTTTTACCCAATTATATATATACTTAAGATTTTATATAAAATAATGACTAGTGTTGACATGATTGCAATTATATGGCATTGACATTGACTCCTTGGCATTTATGCCGCATTAACATTTGTATGCACGAAAATACAAGCGTTTTGTATTTAAAAAAGAAAAGGAGAGGTGATATTTATTTGGGATAATGCTAATAAATGATACTTAAATTTTGGTAAAATATGCAAAGCTTTGAAATGGATAAATTTATTATATATAATTTGAAACTGATCAATTTAATACTTGAAAAACTTTAAAATTAATCAATTTAATATCCAAAAGAATTTAATTGAGGCACTATTGACATGCACAAAAAAGTTTTTTTAAATATTAAATTAATCATTTTTAAAGTTTAAGTATTAAATGGATCAATTTCAAAATTTAAATACGTAATTGCATATTTTGTTAAAACTCTATTTACTTATAAATTTTACGAGAATAATAAACGACGACGAAGACGACATAATAATAATAATAATAATAAACAACTTGAAAAACTTAAATGCTGCTGGATTCATTCAACACTACAGATTTATGGTTCGTCTAAATACAAATGGAGGTGCAAATGCATCCATCCCGTGTGAACCTCAGCAAGTGGAGCAGTAAAACAAAATGCATCATATTTCTGGTATTAACATTAAAACTAACCTTCTCCAAATGCATTGATACTGATTTTCTTTTACAATGCCAAACATTGAAAAACTGAAGTTTATGTGCATTTATGATTCTTTAGAAACCGAATAACAAAATTAGGAAAAAAAGAAAAAAAGCTAAATTGCGCAGGCCTTATTGAAATTTTCTCTTCTAGCTAGAGAAAGAATGACGTAAACAACATTATATATTTTTTTAAATATTTTATAATTAAATATATTTTATATATTTAACTTTGCATACATTCACAAATAAATAACTAAAATGTAAAAGTATCGATTTGATACCTCAATTTTGTTAATTTATATATTAACTATCTGAATTTTACCAATTTTTATAATTTGCTATGTGAACTTTTTTTATTTTTGTAATTAACTATCTTATCTAGATATTATAAATGGACTCAAAAAGTTTGTAGGTAGTAAATTAATACTTTTAATTTTAAATAATTAATTATATAAATTAGTAGTTGAGGCACCAAAAATGAAATTTTCCCTTAAAACAATGGCCATGGTAGGAGATGCCAGATGTACTTAATTGAATTTGGCACTGCTTTTACTGTATTTTACAAATTGAATTATTTTCGTTGAAAAGGTGTAATTTACTACATCAATAGTTTTTAACATTTTATAGACTTGTAAAAGCTTGAAACGCATGCGTTATTGATACTTTGGTTGCTAAAAGAAAGTGAACTAACCCGAGTCCAATGAACCCTTGTATCTCCCAAACAGAAAGTGGGGTTACTTTGAACTTTAATGCTCTAAGAAACCATCAAGATTGCTTTATGGATCATTCTTAAAAGAGTCTTGCTACTAGAAGAAAAAAGATAAGGAGATACAAGATCTTCCTGTCTTATTTATCCAGTAAAAATTAGCAGTTTAACACCAAATAGTACGAGATAAAGTGATACAAATCATCACCCAATTTATTCATTTAGAAGAAAACCCCATTGTTTTGACAACAACTTTTGAAAAACTCCAATTTTATCCTATCATATGCTTTAACCATGTTGAATTTTAATGACAAACGTAATGTTTTCTTTTACTTTTTATTTAGGAAAAAAAGATAAAAACCATGGACCATTATGACATTATCTTGTCCTTGTACGAAGCAACTTGGAATAGTGTAAGGACCCGCTATTACCCCTAGTTGAAATAAGCAATAGCAGTTCCCCAACCGCATATAATCTGCAGAATTATATGCAAGGTTGTCTTAAAAGGATTGTTTGATGAATTGTTCACCTAATCTTAAGGAATAAATCATTTTAATTAATAATTACTTAGTAGCTTTTCAAAACATATTAACATATATATACACAACTTCAAACAAAGGCAGATCAAGCTAGATATATACATACATATATTACATCCACAGGCTTCTTACAAGCCTTAAACAAAATAACAAAATATAAAGCTTAACAAAGCTTTACAAACATCCATTCTAACTAACTATCTAGTCTATTACAAAAAGAATGGTTCCGTCCAGTCCTGGTCAAACTCTAGTCCTCATATTCCTCCAAGAAGTCCTCAAAATCGGAGCCATAACCCATGCTCGCATAGGACTCGTCCAGGTCATCACCTGAAATTGTTAAAAGAATGAGCCAGAGGCCCAGTACACAGCAACGAATACAAAAGCGAGATGAAGCACACAAGCTTAGTCTAAATGCAATATGCAACATCCATTCAATTATTCTTTAATCTTTAATTAATCAATCAACACGGGAGTATTCAAACTCCGGACAACAGGGATCGCGAGGGGACCTGAGTAACACTCGGACGCTCAGGGGGTTGATATAAGTAGTTCGGTACTCATACCGTCCTAGATATCGTTAAGTCAAAGAGAAAAGTAGCTTCCTCCAGGGTTAATAGCCGTTACTTAGCTCTATTTATACTCGGTCCATATCATAAAATATAGTTCACCATTCTCATAAACGTTTGAACTAAACTATGGTACTTCCTACCAAGTTTAAATAAATTTTCACCGATCTATACCCCCCGTCGACTACCCCCGTACCACTTAATGAAAGTCATCTCAAATGACAGGAGTGGCCTAAGCGCCTAGATCTACCGTGCTCAAACCAGCAAGGTGCCGCTCCCGAACCGGATACCAACTTCCATCCCAAACTCATCAAACTATGAGGGGTCGCCGTTAGGTTCATACATGACCTGGCGTAGGAATTGGATTTTAACGGCATAAAACACAAGCAACAATCACATTTTAACTTTTCTTATTATATATTTAAGTTTTATAAATGCCTATCCTAACAGAGACAAGCAGGTTACTGCGTACCTGATAAAGCTCGGGAATTAACGGAGTCGAATGGGCGAGGATCTATCACTGTTTAATCAATATTAAAATTCACTCTTAGCTTAAACTCTAAGTGACTAGTTCAAAATATAAATTCATCCAAAAATCCAAATAAATTGATTCAAAGTCAAAATAAGGCATTTAAACACCCTATTATACCCTAAATCGCTTAATAAATACATGATTACTCGAATAACAAACTTTGGAAAATTTTAGAAAAAGCTTTTAAAAAAATCAAAAGCTCAGGGGATATGCCGGCACTCAACGCCGGCGGCGTTGAGCCGGTGTTCAATGTCCTGAAAATTCACACTGCCAACGCTGGCAGTGTTCAAGGGTACGCCGTCAGCCTATGTTTTCTACGCCGGCGGCCTTTAGCCGGCGTTGAATCCAAAACCCAAAGTTTCAAAAACATCCAGAGAGTCTAAGCCGTCCGCTTACATAGGTATGCAGGCAGCTTTGACACATACGCCGGCGGCGTTGATTTCAAACAGCCGGCGTACAATATGGATGAAAGAACGCCGACTCACTCGTCTAGTGAAAGCCGGCGGCTTTGCAGACGGCGTTAGGAAAATTGATTCTGTGGGCTTTCTACACCGCCTCTACGCCGGCGGCGTAGAATCCCCAGATGCCGGCGTACGTTCAAAATCTAGCCTATACGAAAATGATTTTTGAAATCCCCTGTTTTATACACTTTGATCAATTCTCAAAACTTTTCCAAACTTAGTCCAAACTTTCTAAAGCTTGTTATATGAATCAAATACTATCCTAACAACATGAATTTCACCTCTAATTATCAAATCACCATTCATACTTCAAATTCACATATCAACTACTCATTCTTCAATTTTTTTAATACCCATTCCCACACTTCCACATTCCTATGAGATGCAAACTACCCCTTCAATAATCACATAATCCCATTCAAACTATCATTCATGCATCAATCCAATCTCCTACCAAACATCATCTCAAAATCCTATCTACCATAACATTTACAAACAACACATTATAAGGCATAAATTAAAAGACAAAGATTGCATTAAACTTACATGAGTGAATCTTGGCTTGGAATGTTATTCAAATCCTTAAGCTTGTAGTAAACCTTGGCTTAGGTTCAAAATTTTGGATTGATAAAAGAAGGAAAGAAAAAAAGAAAAAAAGAAGATGAAATTCGTATGGAAATTATGGCTGCCAAAAAGGAGGACTTATCTTGTCCAATAGAGTAATTTGTTATCAAAATCTTACCTTTAAGGGTATATTTGTCCTAGGTTTAATTTGGGTGAATTTCAAATGCATTTGAGTTAAATTTGAGCTCAAAATATGGGTTTAAAAATTCACAAAATTTCTGTCATGAATTAAGCAACTTCAAAACAATTTGATTATATTCTAAACATAATGCATGCATATTAATTTACAAAAAGACACACACATTCATTAAACTATTCACACATTTATGGATATCAAACAATAATATTAATTTCATAATACTAATCATATATAAAATAACACATTCCTTAATTATATTACTAAACATACCATATATATTATATATACATCCAAATATCATACTAGGATGCAATATAGGAATTTCTTGGCTATTTCATAAAGATACTCTAAAATCGTTAAATTATCTCATCCTGGACCGGATAAAATCTATTGACAGAACTTCAAAGATAATCTTATAAGCAAAAACACAGGGACTGTTATAAACAAACGCGCAATCGAAAAATGATAGTAGCAAGTAGAAAGTAAAGAACACACAGATTTTACGTGAAAACCTTTTCGGGAAAAATCACGGGCAGAGGCGAGAGAGGAATCACACTATATCAAGTAGGAGTACAATAATTAAGAGATTTACAACTCTAATATTTCATATCTCTCAATAGAAAATTCGTGTTTGAAGTATATTAAAAAACCCTAGAAACAACACACACATACACATATATATATGTGTGTGTGTGTGTGTAAGGATAACCGACATAACAGCCTAATTACGACATTTAAATATGTAATTAATGAGTAATAAAGGTCTGAATTATGAAGGTTAAATGTATAATGAATGAATAATAAATATATGGTCAAATATTCATTCATTAACATTTAACTACGGGATTCAGTTACAGAAATCGGGTCATAAACAGTCGGTTGCAGAAATCGGTTCATAAACTCCAACAATCTCCACCTTGACACGAATTCTGGAGGAATAAACACAATAAACTCTAAAACTTTGATAAACAACTCCACCTCTTCCCAAGTTCCTCAAAGGAATCAATCAGCTACCGACACTAAGTAAGTTCAAGCAATGCTCAAACTTTGCAATGGGAAGTGTCTTAGTCAATATATCTGCAGTGTTGTCATGAGTGCTCACCTTGCTCACTGCAATATCTCCTCAAGCAATAATATCACGCACAAAGTGATAACGGACGTTGATATGCTTAGTCCTTTCATGGAACATCTGATCCTTAGTCAGAAAAATCTTACTCTGACTATCACAAAATGTTGTAGACGTCTTCAAATCGCTAAGCTCAGAAAACAACCCTTTTAACCAGATAGCCTCTTTAATCGCCTCTGTAAGAGCCATATATTCCGCCTCTATAGTGGATAGAGCAACAGTAGCTTGTAAGGTGGCTTTCCAACTAATAGCACAGCTACCACGAGAGAAAACATACCCAGTGATAGATATGAAGATCTAGTTTTCCCAAAATGTAAACATACATTAGTAGTTCCTCTTAAGTATCTGAAGATCCATTGGACTGCTTTCCAGTGTTCCTTTCCAGGATTCGCCATATACCTACTGACAACACTAACGGGATATGCCAAATCTGAACGTGTGCAAATCATTGCATACATAAGAGATCCTACTGTACTAGAGTAAGAGACATTTGACATATAGTCAATTTTATCTTTTGATTTAGGAGACTGATCAGACGACAGTCTGAAATGACCTGCTAAAGGGGTACTAACAGGTTTAACACTCTTCATATTGAATCTGGAGAGTATCTTCTCAATATACCCTTTCTGACTCAGGTGTAAGATGCTTGATTTTCTGTCTCTTGAAATTTCCATACCAAGAATCTTCTTGGCTGCACCCAAGTCCTTCATCTCAAATTCCCTGTTCAATTGTGCTTTAACCCTGTCTATCTCTCCTCTATCCTTAGCCGCTATCAACATATCATCTACATACAACAGTAGATATAGAAACGACCCATCTTCACAGCGCTTGAAATATACACAGCTGTCATAATTACTTCTCCTGAAATCATGAGAAGTCATAAAAGAATCAAATCTTTTATACCACTGTCGTGGTGATTGCTTCAACCCATATAGGGATTTCTTTAATCTGCACACATGGTCTTCTTTCCCTAAGACCCCAAAACCTTCCGTTGATGCATGTAAATGTCTTCCTCAAGTTCACCATGCAAGAATGCAGTCTTCACATCAAGCTGCTCTAACTCAAGATCCTCCATAGCCACAATACCAAGCAGTGCTCGAATAGAGCTGTGTTTCACAACAGGAGAAAACACGTCAGTAAAATCAATACCTGGTATTTGACTGTAGCCTTTCGCGACAAGCCTAGCTTTGTATCTAGGTTCTTCACAACTTGAGTCTCCTTCCTTTTTCTTGTAAACCCACTTGCAGCGAACGGCTTTCTTACCCTTGGGAAGTTTCACTAACTCCCATGTTCTATTCTTCTGGAGGGATTCCATTTCTTCTTGCATAGCGATCATCCACTTACCAGAATCATCACAACTAACCGCTTCTGTGTAAGTGGACGGTTCCAAACTTGAATCAACATCATCAGCCACATTTAAAGCATATGCAACTAGATCCGCTTCCCCATATCTCAGTGGAGGCCTTATCTCTCTCCTGGGTCTGTCTTTGGCAATCGAATACTGTGGCTGCTGAGATGTAGAAGCCGTTTGAGAGATAGGCTTAGTTGAATCTGTATTGATGTCAAACTCCACCTGCACACTTGATTTCTGCTGGGTTTCATCAGAAGTAACAGCAGGACATAAATTATGCAACATAGCTGATTCATCAAATATAACGTCCCTACTAATAACAACTTTCTTCAATTCAGGAACCATAATTTATATCCTTTAACCCCAGTCTTGAAACCAAGAAATACACACTTTAGGGATCTAGGCTCAAGTTTACCATTATTTACATGAGCATATGCAGGACATCCAAATATTTTCAAATCTGAATAATCTGCAGGGGATCCAGACCATACCTCATGTGGAGTCTTCTTCTCAATGGAAGTCGACGGAGATCTATTGATCAGTAAACAAGCTGTGGAGGCAGCTTCGCCCAGAAAGATTTTGGCAACTTCGAATTGGAGAGCATACATCTCACCTTCTCCATAATGGTCCTGTTCATACGTTGCAACCCCGTTTTGCTGGGGTGTACCAGGAACCGTGAGATGTCTAACAATCCCTTCAGACTTGCACAAGTCATTGAATTCACTGGAGCAGAATTCCAAGCCATTATCAGTGCGTAGACGCTTCACCTGTTTTCCAGTCTGTTTCTCAATCATCGTCTTCCACACTTTGAACGTAGATAAGGCATCACTTTTCTGCTTCAGGAAATATGCCCAAACCTTTCTGGAGTAATCATCTATGATTGTCATCATATAGCTGGCACCGCCACTGGAGGGCACTCTAGCAGGACCCCAAAGGTAATGAATATAGTCCAGAGTGCCTTTAGTATTATGGGTACCTGTGGTGAACCTGACCCGTTTCTGCTTCCCAAAAACGCAGTGTTCGCAAAACTTTAATTTGCTGATGCCTTGCCCATTCAAAAGTCCTCTCCTACTCAATTCATTCATACCGGCTTCACTCATATGCCCCAGACGCATATGCCATAGCCTTGTAACATCATCATCTGACATGGAGGAACCAATGGCTGCATCACCTGTAACAACAGAACCCTGCAAAGAATAAAGGTTAGCAGTCTTTCTATGGCCTTTCATCACCACCAGTGAACCCTTACTGATCTTCAGGACTCCACCTTCACCAGTATATCGATACCCCTTCAGATCAAGGGTACTAAGAGAAATCAAATTTCTCTTCAAATCAGGAACGTGTCTCACATCACCAAGCGTCCTGACCACGCCATCAAACATCTTTATCTTGATCGTTCCGATACCTGCAACTTTACAAGAAGTGTTATTTCCCATCAAAACAACACCTCTGGAAACCGGCTCATATGTTGAAAACCAGTCCCGATTGGGACACATATGAAAGGTACATCCAGAGTCCAAAATCCACTCTTTACTGGCCTGTGAATCAATGTCAGAAGCAACAAGAAGATCACCATCAGTATGATCTTCAACAACATCGGCCTCAGCCGTTTTATCAGATTGATTTTGCTTTTGATTCTCACCAGTCTTCTTATTTTTATTTTGCAGTTTATAGCATTCTGCCTTAATGTGGCCTTTCTTCTTGCAATAGTTACAGGTTTTAAATCTATTAGAAGATTTAGATCTGCCTCTAGAATTCCCACCAGACTTACGATCTTGACTCCTACCACGAGCTACCAAACTTTCAGAAGTAGACTCAGATTTAATCACCAAGTGTTTCATCTTTTCAAAAGAGCTTAAACCAGCATAAACTTCATCAATCGACAAAGTATCATGACTATACAGAAGGGTATCTCTAAAGGTCGCATATGATGGAGGCAAAGAACACAATAGGATTAAACCTAAATCCTCTTCATCATACTTAACTTCCAACGTTTCTAAATCAGAAACAATTTCTTTAAAGGTTGTTAAGTGATCATCAAGAGACGCACCTTCTTCCAAACGATGAGAATACAATCTCTGTTTCAAATGCAACTTACTGGTTAAGCTTTTCGTCATACATAGTTGTTCCAACTTCAACCATAATGCGGCAGCGGTCTTTTCCTTAAGCACATCCTGTAGAATCTGATTCGACAAATGGAGATGGATCTGCGAAAGGGCTTTTCGGTCTTTTCGCTTTTTCTTCCGGTGACCAAGATGCAGGCATCTTCTCAAACCCTAGAAGTGCGTCATCAAGATCCATCTGTGCTAAAACCGCTCGCATCTTCACCTGCCACAACGAGAATCTGGTGTTGCGATCCAAAAGAGGAATATCGTACTTCATGGTTGCCATTATCAAAACCTACGCTCTGATACCAGTTTGTTATAAACAAACGCGCAATCGAAAAATGATAATAGCAAGCAGAAAGTAAAGAACACACAGATTTTACGTGGAAACCCTTTCGGGAAAAACCACGGGCAGAGGCGAGAGAGGAATCACACTATATCAAAGTAGGAGTACAAGAATTGAGAGATTTACAACTCTAATCTTTCAGATCTCTCAATAGAAAATTTGTGTTTGTGATGTGTTTGAAGTATATTAAAAACCCTAGAAACAACACACACACACATATATATATGTGTGTGTGTGTGTATAAGGATAACCGACATAACAGCCTAATTACGACATTTAAATATGTAATTAATGAGTAATAAAGGCCTGAATTATGACCGTTAAATGTATAATGAATGAATAATAAATATATGGTCAAATATTCATTCATTAACATTTAACTACGGGAGTCGGTTACAGAAATCAGGTTATAAACAATCGGTTACAGAAATCGGGTCATAAACTCCAATAGGGACTAATGAAGGCAATTGTAAAAATGTCTTTGATAATGAACTTATGCAATGAGAATAAAAACTTAATATAGTCGTATTGAAGTTGGATGAAAATGAATTGGACTTTTAACTATTTGCTATAAAGGATTTATAGTTTCCCGGTGCATTTGGAAAAAGTAACCATTTGAAACTATCAGGCCTGCCAACGGTATTGTAACATAATGATATTTCCTTAGTCTCTCAAGTGAGATCTCAGGATCAAATCAATTCTTTCTTGTTATAAAAGCAAAAATAAAAAAATAAAAAAATAAAAAAGAAACCATTAGGTCCCGAGGTTTTACGTATTCAAGTTTAAAATAGCATCTTTTAACTCAATAAGAAATTCTATGGTCTCATCGTTGATTTTTACAAGATCGATCTCGTGAATATTCAACGGCTTACATTATACCTAATCGTGATCCAATCACTAAAATAGTTAATATTATAATTGCTATATTTATTTTAATAGTTTGATGATTGATTCAAAGATTCGTCGATGTATCAAAAAGCTCCCCTACCTCATTATCCTCAATCTTTCTGGTTAGCACTAAACCCACCAATTAAATGATCAGCAGTGGAATCTTTTACACTTTGCCTTGATCCTTATGTCTGACTAGATTTACCAATTACCGCTCTTAAAGTTTAAAAATTAAGGATTCAGGTTTACACAAAAACTCATGCGACATTGTACACTCCAATCCTATTACATCGTGCTATTAACCGCACTAAGAAGCAGAGAAGTGGATCGTCTTTCAATTTCGTCACTTTAATCATAGTCTTTTTGAATTTGAACATTCAATATGCAAATTGTGCGAAATTCATTTTCCTTTTCTTTTTCCTGATTGTGGCTTGTAACGTAATAAAAATATAAGTTTCAACTACCACTCATTATTTCTCATTCAGTACCGAAATTCAAAATGACTTGAAGCTATACCCTTATAAATAACTTCATCTCGTGGATGGAATACGTTCAATCAATCATCTAACAATTAAAATAAATATAATAAATAAAATATTAAATATTTTAATGGTTTCATCGCATTTATCTTATTATTTCTGCCTATTTGATCGCTACAAGTATGGAGTGAGCTCTCTAACATACCACACTAACTCTACCAAGAAGTGCCTAAGCAAGCGAAGTGCTCCCGTGGCAAATTAGTAGCACCGATTCAAGGTATTCGCATCAAAATTAATTACAGTCTTATAATAGATGTGATAAATGTAAGAAAAAAAATATATGTAAAGAAGTGGTAACATCATGCAGATAGATAATGGCATCAAGTGCGAGTGAGACAATTATCTGTCGTGTCACAAGTTCTCCACCATTCTCGTCGAGACAAACGCCAGCCTGCAAATTTGAAATTTTGAATGTGAGAAAATTAAGGATAGGATTTTCTTTTGTAGAGGTGCTCATGGTTCCTTTAACTAATCTATGATCCTATTTTTTAAATTTATTTATAATTATTAGTTTTTTAATATCCCGATCATAAACCGATTTATTATAAACGACTAACTACATTAACGATTAATCGTTTTTCGTTAATTTTTTGGTTTTTAATCGTTTAACATAATAGCTATGCAAAATTTATAGTTAACCATATTTTTCAATATGCTCGTAAGAAAAATAGAGCATTTTTTTATAGTTATATTAAAACTGTAAATGAATAATGTAAGATCCAATTTTTTTAATTCATATGCAACAAATATCATAATGCAAGAGTTCTTTTCCTTTTTTTTTTTTTGTTTTTTACACAAGCAAAATAGATGAATATACATAGTATTAGTGAAGAAAAAATCTACCAAGTTAGACAGACCATTTTAGATTCTATTGATATTGAATACATACGGTAACTAATAAAAACAAAAAACCATACTTGATGCAACCAGTAGTGCTCCTAGTCATAGATTTAACAAAATGTCTAATTTGAAGTTTACAATTACAATCTTAAGGAAATAAACCACAAATGATAGTGTAGTATCGTATAATAAGGGTTCAAGGAAAAAAAATTAGAATACAGTTTAGGAAAAAAAAAAGATAAAAGGATTATGAAAAAAATATGATATTTCAATATTCGACTATTTATATTTTTAACAAAATAATTAATAAGTATATTATAAATTATATATGAATATAGATGATTAACCGAAACCATCGGATTCTGATTTTATAAACCGAAATCGAAACAAAAAACCAAAAAAATTAAAAACTCCAATCCTAAACCGAAACAGATCTACCGGTTAATCCTTTTTTTTCAAATTGGTTTTACAGTTTCAATTCGATTATTTTAAATATTCGATTTTTTTTCACATCTCTAATTTTGTGGATACAATAATAATATTATTATTGCATGCAAGAGTGTACTTGCTCTGTATTTAGCCGGCACATATCCTTTTCCCATTTGTGTTTGAAAATATAAACTTTTTATCAAATTTTATTTTAAAGAAATTTATCTTTCGTGCACAAATTTTCACTCGATCCCAATTTAAGGGTAAATTGAAATCAAGCTTTATGTCTAACTGATAATTCGTAGAAAATGCATCACTATAGACTTTATCTTTGGCCTTTTTTCTTTTTTCTTTTTTCGGGCCAAATATCTTTGGCTTGTTTGAAAACTGTTACTAATGTATAATATATTATCAGAAAAATAGATTATGTAGATTTTTTACATTAGTATATATGATATTTTCATAGAAAATTTTTTATCATTTTATCATTAATTTTGATAGGATTGATTTTATCAATTATTTAAGGATTTATATTATATCTAATTATAATTAAATTATTAAAATAGTTAATATTTTATTTATTATATTTATTTTAATAATAAAATAATGAACTGAATTGTTTATCGATACACTGTAAAAGCTTGCACCCATTTATATACACGCACCCTTTCATGTACCTTGTTTTTTGCCGCCAAGTACGTGGAGGGGCGAGAAGTATTATAGCGACACGCATTTGAAAAGTCAATGATAACACAAGATTTCTGCGCAGTCTTCTGACGACTCATATATAATTTTTCTGTCATTAGTCAACATCATTATAGGACAGTGTGACCTAGCTCTCTCTAACGCCAAGTGTTAGTGTATTTCTTTGCCAAAGTTAGAAATTTGTAAATAAAATTATCCATTTGGCCGTTTTTTTGGTTAAAAGTTGAAACATCTATTTAATTATAAATATTCTTATAACCTAAATGTTAGTCTCAAAGAGTAACCAAGCGAGATAAATTGGTTACTTAAAAAAAATTAAAATTTTGTTTTTCTTAGAAAATTTTTTAAACATAACTTCGATTAGTTATTAATAAAATATGGCTTTGAATTCATTTAATAATCACAACAAATAATAAAATGCATATAAATAAAAGAGTAGAATAAGAGAAGTTTATGCAATGATTTATAGAGATTCTGCTTGGAGTATCAGTCCTCTCTTTCAGTTCCAAGTTGAGGACCCGGTATTTCATACTGGTATTTTTCATTATATCCAATCAAAATAAGATTACAAATAGTATCCTTATTTCACTTTGTCAAACTTCACGCTAACACTTAGCTATCTTTGAACTCAGAGTTTATTTGTAATCTATCTTACACAAATTAATCAAAAGCAAATGAGGAATAAAGAATTAAAAATCCTCTCAAAGTTTGTGCAATAAATGAAAATTTAAAGTAGTAGTATTTAACACAATTATGAGCTGATGTTTTGCAATAAGTAAGGAGCTTTCTTTTTCATGCAAAAAGGTGTCTTTCTTCTTGAACTTAGCTGATATTTATCTTCATTTCTTCCGACGTATATAAGATGAAAACTTGAATGTTGAGATAAGTTTTGTTCTTGATATTTTGTTCCTTGTTGTTGACAAACTGTGTTAGTATATTTTATTAGTGCTTCCAACGGATTAAAAATAGATAGAGCTGGTTGTTAATGATGATCTTTGTTCGTGATTTTGTGTGCCTAATGAAGATGAGAATTCTCGTGTATTTCAAATAATTAGGTTGAACATTAATTCTTATCTTGCTGTGGATGAGACTTAAGACTGAAATTTGAAACGTTGTTGACCAAATCTTGATGAAAAACAACCTCTGTTATGTTTCAAATGAAATCAAATTTACATCCTTTAGAAATAGGATCGCATCTTACTGTCCATAATCTTCTACGAATTTGAATTCTTTTTGCTATTGAAACACGACCTTGGTACTTCACAAATAACCAACTTAATAGAATAAACATTGCTTGATAGATCTTCTGAGTCGAATATTTCTTTGATGAATTTCTTCTAGAAAGCTTCTAGGCAAACTTAATTGATCAATTTAGTTTTCTCATATATTTTACATTTTAAAGTTGTACACTTAACAACTTTGTTAATAATCACATATATATGTGTTTTTATCATCAAAACCAAACTAGGAGACTTAACATTCTCCTCCTTTTTTATGATGACATAACATTATACACAAAGAGTATATAAATGAATTAATTATGAAAAACAATATATATGTTCACTTATTTTCTCCTCCTTTTTATTATCATCAAAAATCAAATTTCAATATTTGAAAACTACTTTCTTCGAAAATAATTTTCTTTTAAATTTCTCTCCTTTTTATCATAAAAGGATAACTAATCATTTTTCAAGCATACTTTCTCTAAAGCTATTTTTAACACTAATTATTTATCATCAAATAACATCTAATTGATTTAATTCAATGTAATAAACAATTACTCCCCCTTTTAAATTTTTCTTTGAGAAAACAAACTCCTCCTTAATATGATACCAATTGATTTTTTTTTTAAATTTTGTTTAAACAAAATATTAGATTCTGATTATTTTCATGTAAAAACATGGAGAGCAAAAAGAAAGAATATTAAATCATATCAAGGGAGTTAGAATAATGATACCAATTTCTTTTATACTTTTTTTCTTGTTTATGAAAGTCACATTCTCTTCTCTTCTGATTGAGGCAATTACAAATTATGATCATATCCATTTGCTCTATGCACCAAATATGAAATAACTAACAAATATGTTATACTTTCTTATGAACCTACACAAATTTAGGTCCGCTGAAAAGCAAGCTCGTGTTTTGTCTACTCTTTTCCTGTTGATCAATGAGCTTGTTTCTTTTGTACAAAAAAATTGCTTTTCAATGTGCCCAACTTTATTGCAAAAGAAACACAGATAACATGATATATTATACCTTTGATTTACCTGATATTGGTGATTTTGTCTTAAATACCACTTATCGTATCCACACATCCTCTGAATGGCTACTTATATTGTTGGGGGTACCTTCTAAAGTATCATCTGTTATTACTGTTCGAGTTTTTTTAACAGGTTCCTTATTTTCAACAGATTCATTTTCACATATTCACTTTCTTTTACAAACATAGTCTTTTTCTTGGTATTAGATAAGCTACAATGTCCATATCTAAGCCCATGTTTAACACTTGTAGGTCTTAGAATGGATATGAGCATATTTAATTTTTTCTCACTTTCATTAAATTTATTGAAGGTGTTTTTGACTGACTGTGATAGATCTTCTACTCTTACTTTAGATCTTTAATTTCTTCCTTCATAACACCATTTTCTTTTCTTAAGTTTTCAGAACTAACATGCATTTTTTCATTATTTTTCTTTAATAGATCATTTGCATCAGCTAGTAACTTGTTTGTTTGACCTAAGACATCCTTTTTCATTTTTTAAAGCCTTATTTTCTATATCTAACTTAGATACCTTTATATTAGCCATTTTAAGAGTCTTTCATAGCTTTTTCATTTTAGCATGCATTTCATTATCAGACATATCAGCTTGAGATTCAAAGTTTACCTCAAACGTAGCCATTACATATAGATTAGCTTCCACTTCATCTTTACTTGTAGCCTTTAAGTTACCTTTTGACTCATCTAGGTCACTTCATGTTGCCATCATTGCATGCAAGGTTGTCAAACTCGCAATTCCATGTAGAATCGCTAGGGGATTGGTAGAATCGGAATGTAAAATCGAAACGTAGAAACGTAAGTTTCTACAACCTTTGCAAAATAGTTTTGAAAATTTATAAAAATGCTTATAGAAGATATAGAAAACATAGAACACATAATAGATGTTAAAAATAAAAAAATTAAGTTTTTTTTTCATAATAACTCTTAGTCTATAATATAACATATATAAAAAGAGCGAATAAAGTCAAAATTAATTTATTTTCTATTATTTTGTTTGAAATACGTGATAAATTGAAGAAGAATCAAAATTTTCAACTTATTAAATGTTTAATTATATAAGTGAAATAAATAAGTTTTCTTGTAAACTTTATAGCTATACCTTAGCCTAAATGAATTTCATAAATATAGAACAAGGGTTTTTAGGGGAGGGAGGGAACAAGATAGAAAGAGTGTGTGGAAACCAAATAGAAACGACAATAAGAAAGATATATTATTTTAATTATTAATAGTTGATGAGCTTGTAAAATATACAGTTGTATTTTTTATATTTTAGTTTATTTGACTCGAATATGTAGAATCGGTGAATTCGATTAAAATCGTAAGATTCTACCAAGTTTACATGTAGACTCGATTAAAATCGTAAGATTCTATAAAAAAAAGATTTTACCCACGAGTCAACTCGGAAGGGCCTTCTAGAATCGTAAACTCATAGAATCGTATAGGTAAAATCGCGATTTTGACAACTATGATTGCATGTCTTTTCTTTTTGAATTGTTCCATCTTTTTTTATCAGAACTAGGCATTTGTATTTGAAATATCCAGGTTTCTTGCATTCATAGCATATGATCTACTTTTTCTCCTTCTTTTTATCATTCTCTTTATAACTTTTCCCTGCATCACATCTATTGCCATTAATATCATATTTTTTATACTTAACAAACATCTAACATTCTTTCTTGAGAAACCTATGAAGACATTGAGCCAATTAGTTGACATCTTCATCTTCATCACTTGTTTCCTATGATTTGGAATCTTTAACTGCCACTTTCTTTGCTTTAAAAGCTGTTGCTTTCTTATTGCTTTCAAGTTCTTGAGTGGTGTTGAGATGAGATTCCTGATCCATCAACTATCTTAATTGACTGAGTGTTAGCTTGTTTAAGTCTCATGCCTCTTCTATGGCTATCTTCTTATTGTCCCATGACTTTGGTAAGATCCGCAACATCTTCTTCACAAGATTAGAATCTTCCATTTTCTTTCCAAGAGATGTTAGTTCATTAGTTATAGTAGTAAAATGATTAAAAGCATTCTCATTAGGTCTTATTTTAAACAATTCATATCTTTACAACAAAGCATTATTTTTGTTTTTTTAATAGCAAATGTTCCTTCATATGTTTCTGAAAGTGTATCCCATATTTCTTTAGCTGTACCACACGAAGAAATCAAAGTAGAATTCAGATGGTGCTATAGTAGTGTGTAATAGATTCTTAGCCTTATTATTCTTCTTCATAAGCTTTGATTCGGCATTTGTGAACTCAACATCATCAGTTCTTGTTACTTGATTATCTCTAAATATGATTACCTGCCATGAACCATAGTCATTAGCCTTAATATAAGTGGTCATGTGCATTTTCCAATATATGTAATTTGTGCCATCAAAGTATGGAGCTTGGTTGATTGTAATATTATTCTCAACCATCATGAAGTGGATCACTCAATTAAGCAAAAGAGACTCGCTCTGATACCGATTGTTGGTCCCAAAAAGTAACCAAGAGGGACGGGGGGGTGAATTAGTTACTTAAAAAAAATATAAACTTTGTTCTTTTTAGAAATTTTTAAACACAAACCCAATTAGTTATTAATAAAGTGTAGCTTTGAATTCGCTTAGCAATTACAAGAAACAATTAAATGCATGAAAATAAAAAAGTAGAGTAAAAGAAGTTTACACAATGATTTATAGAGGTTCAGCATCGAGCGTTAGTCCTCTATTTCAGTTCCAAACCAGGGACTTGATATTTCATACTAGTATGTTCCACTATATCTAATCAAAATAAGGTTATAAATAGTGTCCTCATTTCACTCTGTCAAACTTCATGCTAACACTTAGTTATCTCTTAACTCAGAGTCTATTTATAATCTATCTTACATAAAATAATCAAAAGCAAATGGGGAATAAAGAATTAAAAATCCTCTCATATTTTGATGCAATAAATGAAATTTTAAAGCAGTAGTATTTAGCACAGTCATGAGTTGATGTTTTGCAGTAAATGGGGAGCTTGCTTTTTCATGCAAAAAGGTGTCTTTCTTCTTAAACTCAGTTGATCTTTATCTTCACTTCTTCCAACACATATAAGATGAAAATTTGAATGTTGAGATAAGATTTGTTCCTGATATCTTGCTCTTTGTTTTTGACGAACTCTACTAGTATATTTTATTAGTTCTTCTAATGGATAAAAATAGATAGAGCTAGCTGTTAATGATGATCTTTGTTTCTGATTTTGTGCACCTGATGAAGATAAGAATTCTCGTGTATTTCAAATATTAAGGCTGGACATTAATTCTTATCTTGCTGTGGATGAGACTTGAGACTAAAATTTGAAATGTTGTTGACCAAATCTTGATGAAAAGCCTCTGTTATGTTTCAAATTAAATCATATTTGCATCCCTTAGAAATAGGACCACATCTTGCTGTCCATAATTTCCTACGAATTTGGATTCCTTCTGCTGTTGAAACTTGACCTTGGTACTTCATAAATAACCTACTTTAACAGAATAAACATTGCTTAACAAATCTTTTGAGTCAAATATTTCTTTCATGAACTTTTTTTAGAAAGTTTCTAGGCAAACCTAATTGATCAATTTTGTCTTCTCATATATTTTACACTTAAAAGTTGTACACTTAATAACTTTGCTAATAATCACTTATATATGTTTTATTATCATTACAATCAAAATAGGAGACTTAACACTAATATTATTAACATTGATTAATGGTGTAGATTCAAATTATAATCACCCAAAAAAAAAAAAAAAAAAAGAAAGATATGCTCAACATATTTCTTTAACATTTTTAGTGAAGTATCCACTTTCTTGGATTTCCATAGCACATGGACGAGTTCACAAGGTCTTGACCATCCAGGCTCAAAACAAAAATTAATAATACAAAAATAAAATTTATGTATATCATATATATATCACATAGTACTTTTTTTTTTTTTTTGCCATCACACATAGTACTTTTTAATGTGAAATTTGATGTACGTGAGTGGTTGTGTATGTTTTATCAAATTAGAGGTCATGGTATCTCCATATTGCCTTATCTATTTTATTTCTTTTTAAGCATGGAAATTAATGAAATTAAATCTTTTTATTACTTGAGAATATTGTGTCTCTTAATCAATGTTTTTTGTGTTTTGTTTCTTTTTTTGTTTTTTTAAAATGACAACTAATAAAATTAAATTTTATTCATTAAAGTAACTAAAAAAATAACTTCACATTGGATAAAATGTAATTATTTATAATATACCATGCATAATGATTATATCGTCAATATTACATGTGTTTCAATCTTGTTGTATAAGATATAATAAATAATAAATAATAATATTTTTTCTTGATATGACAATATATATAAATATATATATCTCACAAGTTAGTGTCATGAATGCAATGGATATTCTAAGCAATTAATTTTTTAATATTTACATCAAAAGTGATTTTTTTTTTGTAAATTACTAATGAAATAATTTTATGACATTATTATAAATAAATAAAGGGTAAATTGCTAGTAGATACCTTCATATCTCCTTTATGAGAATTTGATCCTTTCATATTTGAAAATAAATTGTTAAGATTCTAAATGTTAAAAAAAAAAAAGGTGTTGACTTCCCACATAACTATTTTATTCTTAGGAAGACAATCAAAAGGAACTCTTTAACACTTATAATTATGATTTCTAAAGTTAAATTTGTTAAGGATGTGATATATAAATAATTAAATTATAATGAAAGGAAAAAGTGTTATATATTGATTAATAAGAGGGTTTCAAGGTCTACGTTATATGAATAATGATTTATGGATAAATGGTAGATGCATTGGATAAGTGAAAATCATTCAAGAAGGACAAGGGGAGATAGCTGTACGTCGCCCCGTAGGCTACCGACCTTGGATCTTGCATTATCATCGTTGGTTGTTAGCCTTCATGTTCTTTGTTTCGTCATTTAAAGTTTATCATTGCCAGTGTATAATCTAGGTAACCAGCCTATGTTGCTACACTACCATCGTATATTCATGGATTTTTTAAGATTTTTTGTGTTCTATAAATAGCCCTAGCCTTATTCCTTCCTCTTAAAACCTCTCATAAGCGTTTAGAAAACCCTAAGACATCTATCAAAGCTGTGATCTTACTTCAAGGAAGACCAAGAATCAAGTAATAGGTAAGTAGATTATTTTCAATCCTTTTGTGATCTAAATGTATTATCTTTCCTAAAGTATTCATATTAGTATTATCACGTTCTTGGAGAAATTTTGGAGAAACTCTAATTTTGATGGTTGGAGATTCTGTGATTTTATAATCAAAAGAAGGAAGGTGTGTATCAACCTAGGGTAGTTGTAGTTATTTTTAGTTTAAGGTTTAGATGATTATTGAATTATGTTTATCTTTGAAAAAAAAATTTGATTGAGCATTTGATGGTGTTTAGGTGTTTCTGGTGAAGTTAAGTTTTCTATTCCATACATTATTACAAGTACAACCTTACTTTGGTCATTGTTTGTGATTGTAGGCTTAGTATCAGTAAATTGACTTAATGCTATTCGACTTTAATTGGTTTGCTGCTTCTATTTAGCTAGGTCTAGTAAACCGGGAGAATCGTGTTAGTGGGACAGCACCTTGATGATCTGTGTGTATCATTGTCCTGAGTGGACTCATGTATAGAGATGAATCCAGTAGTTTAGGAGTGGTACGAGTACGGTACCCAGGGTGTGTGGAGAGTACCAAACACCAATATACATAATAAGTATTTTGTACACAAACTTGTTTTCATGGAGTCATGCATTACTCTAAGTTTAGGACTAGTTGCAAATGGTTCTAAACTGTGTTGTTTGCTTGGCCAATCAAAGATAATAACCTATATTTATTGCATAAGTTATTAGACTGTATGTGAAATTTGTATGATGCTTGTTCATGCGCATATTATTGTGGTTATGGTGTATTGGGTCTTTATCCTCATTATTTTCTATTTTTTAGAAACAGGTGATGATCTAATAGTGTTCAATTTATCAGGATCTGAGGTATTCGTGGATTATGGGGAGGGTGATAATGGAGCTGACTTTCCAACTGATTACTAAATGTGTAGCATTGATGATAGCTAAGATTTGAAGATCTTATGAAGTTTTATATAGTTTTTATGAATCTAAATATTTTATGAGACCTTTTCTTATGATGTTTCAAGTTTGATCTAAGTTGGCTTTTGGTTTATGCCAACTAAGTTGTTCAAAAGTTCTATTATTACATAAAGTTTTAAAAGTATCCTTATATGTGAGATATTGGTGTTTTATGGTATTTATCTTTGTGGATCAGTGAAATTATAGTCTTAGCATGTCTACCTCTAGTGAGGACACATGACGAGCTAATAACACCTTTAATTTAGGGTGTTACAAAGTGCAAACATAATACACTTTCTTTTTAAGATATAAGGGTCTAAGTGCTCAATGTTAATGGCAAGGAGTTCAAGTGCACAAGAAATAAGTATAAATAAATGCATTAGAAAACCAACTGTTTAATCGATTATGGTAGAAACGATATTTTTCATATGTCAATAATGAAATAATCCTATAAAGCTATTATTAGTAGACACCATTGCATTTTCATTTAGATGCATTTAGGGGTAACCAAGCTAAGTTGAGTTTTTGAATGCTCAACCTCGGTTCACTAAAAAAAATTAAGCAACAAGTGGAGTCGAGCTTATATCAAGCTTAAAAGTTTCTAGACTTGGGTTTAATAATAAATCTCAAGCTCGAGCTCGACTTGCTTACCTCTCAATGAGCCTAAGATCAAGCTCAGCTTGATTTTCTCATATCAAGCCTAGCTAACAAACTCATCTCAAATATAGTACTAAACATGTTTGACTCAGACATGAAAAATAGACTATTGGATCGACTAAGAAAAGTAGCCTAAATTGCCAAAGAAGCAATTAAATATTTAGCACTTGGTCACGTGTGTTGAAAGGGAAAAGTACAATGGCTTTTATAAAGTGCAAATAGTAGGTGATGTTATGAAATAATCCAAGTGGGAACACAAAAAAACACTACAACCATAAAGCTTTTATAATGTGTCTACATTGGAAAACTTCAAAAGTCAATTCCTCTCGTTCTTTTTATAAAGAAGCAACAAGAACACACAAAGGCGTTTAATTTTTAGAAGAAAAAATAAATATTACATTTATTTAAAAGATGAGTGTAATAAAAAAATATATAATAAAAATAAAACTATATATCGCACATTAAAATATATAACAAACATTAAAAATATATTGTAATTTATAATAAATAATATATATAATAAACTAGCTAATGAGCCTAAAGTTGGAGTTTGTGGTCAACTCATTTACTTTTTGATCATGAGCTGAGCTAAGTCTAAAACAAACTAAGTTTGAATAGCTCACGAGTAGGTCTGCTTGTTTACTTTACTCAAATCTTTGGCTCGATTGCTCCCCGATATGCATTTGATCTCCTCATATTTTAAATATCAAGCATATGGACCTCAAATATCTTAAAAACATAAAAGAAAAAAAAAAAGGCTTTTGACCCTCTACATGATTATTTTTCCCTTACGAAGATAAATGTTTCTTTTAAATAAAAAATGATATACTCGTTAACAAAATTCTATATATAAAATGCAGTATAATTGCAATCTGAATTTATTTTAAAGAAACAAGGTAAATTTATATCTCCAACTATGAGATTCTTCATCCATCATGCTATAAGGTATCATGGGCCTACTAAATAATTGTCCATTTCCTTAGGTAGGAGAACACTTTTTACTAGACATCATCATAGGTCGGTTCCGAACCGGGAATCGACCTGACCTGTCACCGGCGGTTTCTGAACCGAGAACCGGCCCGGCAATGGCTGTTCTGAACCGGTAAAGGACCCGTTGGTTTTGACGGGTCCTTACGGTTCCATCCCTAAAAACTGCATGACTCGGCTGTTTTTGAACCGTTGATTCAAGAACCGGCGGTTCTACACCATAGAAATTATAAAAAAAAGTAAGAAAAAAATAAAAGAAAATTATAAAAAATTGTAATTATAAAATAAATATTTGAAACTATTTTTGCATAAATAATAAAAAATTTATTTCGTATTCACAATATTTAATGTGTTATTATTAACAACATAAGTAATAATTACATTTGAAATCATATATTGTTAAATTTATGTAGACTTCTAATCAAAGTAGACTTTCTTTCTTAACAATGTATGATTCATTTTTTGTTATTGAGAATTATTTATATCTTTGAATATTTTATAGTGTCACATTGCTTATATAACAACTAAAAAAAGTGCAAGTGATTGTATATAAATAAATACATAATTATAAAATTTCTTTTAACTAATGCCATGAACAATTATTGTTAGGCTCAATGTTATTTCAAGTTAAAAATTTATTTTGTATTTTTTCTTAGTTAAATTAAGTAAATTATTTAATTGATTTTTTATTTTTTTCATGGTTCCCGATTCCTCTAGAACCGGAACCGAACCGTGAGAACCGACGGTTCCTAAGAACCGGGAACCGGACCGGCTCCCACGGGTCCGGTTCCGGTTCCGGTTCCACCACTTTTGGAATCGGGAACCAGCGGTTCGGGTCCGGTTTTAGACCCGAACCGGACCGTGACGATGTCTACTTTTTACTTTGCATTTGTATAACTAGATACAATGTAGCTATTATGAAATCTACGGGTGGTACCATTATAAGTTAAGACATATACCATTTATTAAAACACTGGTCTAGAATTAGCTAACTCAAATGATTTTCTTTTTCTTTAGCCAAAAAAATGTTTAAAATTGCCTTAGTAGGCCTAATGAGGCAAGTCCACTTGCTTCATAGACTCACCGCTCATGTTTCATAATGGTTTGGACCAAGAGAGGTGAGGCTCACCTCTAACATGGCAAAAAGGTGAATCTTACCTCATATGACATTTTTTTCTTTTTAATATGTAGTATTTAATAACCATTTTATAATATATATATATATATATATAACTGTAATAATTTATACATATGATTATATTTATAAATGTAAATGTATTATTGATATCACATATTTGTATAATAATTTTGCTTTTAATTTAAAAGATGAAATTCAAATAAAACCCAAAGTAAGTGAAAATACTTCAAAAGTTTGTGCTAAAATGCCAAACAAAACCCTCTCAACACCTATAATATCATATAAACATCAAAATGTTATATATTTTGAAAAAGAAAAAAGAGAAATTACAAACTCAAGCCAAAACCATGGAAAAAATAGAGAGAAATTGACAATGACAAGGGAGAAAGACCTGAGAAAAATTATTTGCGCGCAACAAAGAAGGAGAGGCACCATGGAATTTTTATAGAGTTTACATGAGGCGAGATTCTACTCATTTATTGCCTAATTAAATTTCATTGGGTGACAGCTAAGGCAAGTTTTGCTTCATTTAAATTTTAAATTTTACAAAGGAAGAAAATTTCGTGTTTTCTAAGCTGATTAGGTTAATGAGGTGAAAGTTTCATGGCTGATTAGATTAATGAGATGAGTCTCACTCATATGTCATGTAGTAGCAGCGAAACCCATCTCATATAGGCAAGTTCACCTCATGTCTATCCCTCTATTCCTTTTTTTTTTTTTTTCTTTTTTCTAGTGAATGAGGCTCGAATTTAATCGGATGCCAATATGGTAATCTTAAATCTATCATTTTATTGCTGAAAAGAGTCATATTAAAATTTATCTAGCACCGTAATTAGATTTATGAATTGTATAGTCATTTCAATACGATCTTTAGAACTTATGTATATCTTTGTTGTCTGTTTCATTTATAACCACGAGCAGATATTTAACACACTATCTCCATGTCAATTACCAATTTGATCATTTACAAAATTATGCACATTCTTATTCATAAGTGTCAAGCAATGTCAAAATTTATTTTTTATTATCGAGTGCTGAGTTTATATGAGTCCAGAGACTACATTGGAAAAAATTATTATTTGAAAAACGAAATTGATCATTTTATATACCCAAGTACTAGACGTGTGATAATAAGAATATATATGTATAGGAAATGCAAAATTGGATAATCCACAAATCTAGCTAATTTCTTATGGAAACATTATTCCAATAGGATCTTCAGTTTGATTGGAATGGTAACTGCAATCTTATTGTGGCTCCATCTTTCAGGTGTATATAAATTTTTCAAACTTCCATCATGTGTCTTAGAATTCTAATATTTTTTTTTTAATTTGCACATGTCTCTATATTATTGTTAAAACTCTAAAACCACTAAAGTAACTTAAACATTGATGTTTTGAAGCTTTAGAATATTTTAAGGACCCTAAAGATTTTTCTAAAAATTATTGGACTATATAGGGAAAATTTTGTGATTGGTTGATATGCAATGGTGAATTGAAGCACTCCCAAAAGTAGATATGGATGTAAAGGATGGAAAGATAAAATCCATGGTAGATGGACTGGCAGTAAGAGTCTTCTAAAATGTGTTTGAATTTTTCCTCATTCTGTATCAAGTGAATACATTTCTTCTACTATGAATATTATTAAAATTCCTTTTTTTTTTTTTTTTACTTTTACACTTTTATTTTTTTTATTGATTATATTGAAATAGCTGGAGATATTAGATCTCTAAAAGGAAAATATTCAACTCAACTTCAGACTTTGTATAAATAACAAAAAATGTACAATCAGATATTCAATACACAGCAAGAGATTTGAAATTTCCACCCCTTTGCATCTCTTGCTGTCATAACTCATAATTAGACCTTACATTGGGCTCTTATAATCCAAAGGCATGGGTCCAAAAGGAGAGCATATGGACATAGACCAGCAGCTGCAACAGACACAAGCATGTGAGCATATAAAAATGCAATTAAGCCCAGCCCATGGTGTCCACAATGTGCAATGCTTTAGGTCAAACTCATTATCAATGTTAGAATCAAATACTTATTCCTTCTCAACAAATCTATTTGTGCATTTGATTGACAAAATGACTATTGCACGGAATTATTACCACAGTAAAATGAGATATTGCATTTTTGTGTTATTATATAGAAGCAAGAGAATAGTTATTTCTGGTTTTATTTAATATATTACTGTATCTACTTATGAGATTCCAAATATATTATTTCATTCTTAAAAAATTGTAATCCTATTCTACCTTATTTTATATAGCAAATATAATATTTTTCAAACTTTTGAATTTTATGAATTTAGTACTGTAGTCCCACAACTTTATAAATTTCGTCAACATTGTCCAATTGTCACCTACATTATTAGAAAAGCGTCTTTCATTTTCAAAATATACACCACTAGCTTCATATTTGTTTTATATACGTTTAAACCCATAAAATTTTGCAAATGGCAATGAGTATTATTTATATGCCCATTTTTAATAAAAGTACATTTTTCCCTCTACAAATCCATTTTATCATAATTTGACCTATCGTTTTCTATTTTTTTTTATTATTTTATCTAAGCCTAAAACAATGAACATGAGCTTTAGGCCCTTTTCTTTTTTTCCTTTTTTTCTTTTTTTGATATGAGGGTTTAAAGACTAAATTTTAAAAATAATAGACTAAGTTGAAATAAATATAAAAGGTATATTTACAATTTACAATTTACAATTTACTTAATTTTCTTCCTTGCATTATACTTAATATTCTCTAAAAAAGAATTGAGTTCACAACCTAGCTTTCAAACTCATGTACCAACATATACCACTCCATTTTGAATTTGCTTATATTTGGTGTGCCACCATAAATTGGCATTACCTGTCACTAACATTGTTGTCATGGAGAATTTTATTCTTTGGTTAGTTTGACTAATATAGTTACATAGTATTATTCCATGTCAAAAATGAAATTCTTTAATAGTTTTGCATCCCTCACATCAGTGAATACCTTTGGGTCTAGCGTCTTTAGTAGGTTGCATTTATGACAGCTTAGGCGAAAACATTTGCAACCACTTAACCTATTGCCTCAACTCTTCTATTGGCTCCATAGTTGCAAATCTCGTTATCTTATTCCTCACCCCATCTACAACTTTCCACCTTTTGTCTTTAAGGCAACAGTGACATTGGAATCATCGGCCAACTCGCTAACCTTCGCAGTAGTTCCTTGGCTTGTTAACTCAAGATTTGTTGCTCTTACATTAAGTGCCACTAAAGCATCAAGATAGTGCACAATGTCTCCCATACGCTCCTCTAAGCCTCAAGCTTGCAAGCAAACTCTATCCATGTTTCATAGTTGTTCTAGCTAGAATAACTTAAGCTTTGACACCAACTGTCACAATTTGGGCCACTCATTAGCACTTTACAATCATGCAACACTTACTATCTTGTCACGCCCATAAAGAGTACCATAGTTGTAATAGTACATCATGTGACCAACTGAGGCCTCTAGGGGGTTACATAAGTATTTTACAGCTAGCATGCCTCGTAGGAAGTGAACATATAAAAAAGATCAAAAGTTAATTAGAGTTAGAAAGATTTTGTATATATATATATATATATATAAGACATAAGCCAAGATAGCAAAATTACAAAGATTAGATCAACACTTAATATTACATCCATGGTCTTCAAGGCTTCACCTAAATACTTATACATAGAACTTACATGAAAAGAAATAAAACATAACATAAGCTATTACAACCACTACATACTAAGTCTCAGTTACAAATCAAGGTCTTCCTTGCAAAAATGGATACTTAAGCTCATTTTCTACCTAACTCCCACACAGGTCCTGGTCTCTGTCTTCTTGCTTAATTTCCTGTAAAATAAAAATCTAAAGGAGCGTGAGCATTGAAAAGCTTAGTGAGTAATAAAATCTTAACATAGTTCATTGTTTTCAAACCATGGTTACTTAAGTAGTATATGCAATGCATTAATCAAACAAATGTAACATTCACCGGTTGAATAACCGGAATCAAAACCTATGAGGTTTACACCCTCCTAGAGGGTTGAAGGATTGGTTAAGTAATTCATGCCCATAAGAACTCCAAAACTAAAGAAGGAGAATTCTTTTAATTCTTTTACTATTAAAAGAAATAGATATATATTCATAGTCTCCACTTCATTTAGAACTTGGACATTCTCACTAAGTATTAATACTCTATAGCTAACTCCAACACAAGCGACCTCCTTCGAAGCCTACTTAGTTCCTATGAAGCTGATAACTCTATAGTAACCTTAACCAGATTCACTAGACTCAACAAATATTACCACAGCATCGAAATATTAATATGTGACACAAATACTATGCTAATGCAATTATGATGTCATGTAATGCATGTCGGTTTGAGCTTAAGGTCCAATAAGCTTTAGTCCATGTTATATGGCGATCATATCAATTTTTGAAGACTCATCAAACCTAAACTACACAATTATTATCAACCAATAAGTTTATTGCTTTGAATATAATAAGTTATGACTCATTCATAAACATATAAGAAGTAAGTTCCCAATCCCCATGCATTTTGATGATTTTATTACATTTAAGGCAATGTTCATATTCTATTTTAGAAGCAAAACCAAAGTGAAAAGATCTGATTATTCACTCGTGCATGATAGTTAATTGGTAATAATCAGCTGGACAGTCCAAGTCTTAGTCAAAAGATCCTATAAAATAACAGAAAAAATTTTCTAAGTATATGTCTGTGTAGGACTTCTATTGATACTTAAGTATTTTAAACTTACTTCATAGATTTTTTAGGAATAAAGGAATTCTAAACTTATCTACTTTCATTTAATAAGAAACAAAGCATACATATAACATAACATATATACAAATATAAATATTATTAATTAGTAAAGAATTTATTTTAAACCAACAAGTGAAACACCCTATCATATACCCCATATGGTCCTACGTATGAGTCAAGAATTTTTTACCAAAAAGTGAAATACCTTATCATACACCCCCTATGGCCCCATGTATGAGTCTAGAATTTTTTACCAGAAAGTGAAACACCTTGTCATACACCTCGTATGACCCCATATATAAGTCCAGAACTTTTGACCAGAAACTGAAATACCCTATCAAACACCATGTATGAATTTTCCATGCTTTCTAACTTCTCAAATTGGAAATTTTACTTCCCTAAACATAAGTTTTGATCTCAACTTCATCACATACACTTCCCCACTCATACATAAGTCATAAATCCTTCAAGAAACATCACATGAACATAACACTAACATCAAAATCCAAGATTAACTACACCTAACACCAACCCATTCAACTAACAAACATAAACTTCAAATACTCAAATTAACAAGAATTAATAAAGCAAAAGAATCCATAACTTACCTTAAGTTAGCCTTAGCTTGTTGATGGAATTAGCTTGAGTTTTTAGTAAGTTTTTGAAAGAGAAAATGAAGAAAATGAAAGTGTAGAGATGTATGTGTGTGTTTTATGTTTTTTTATCTGCCAAAAGGAAGGAGAAGAGAGGAAACTTTTGTCCAAATGTTAATCAATTTTGTCTTACATAATTAGATAGAGTTTGTCGACTTTTTGGGCATTAATGCAAGGCTATTTGTGTGTGTGTGTGTGTGTGTGTGTTACTTAAAGTGGATTTAGATGCTAAAAGAAAAAATGCAGCAAAAATCAACTTGAATTTTATAATTAAAACTTCAACATACTTTCTAATGGAAATCAATACAAATTTTGAATAAATTTAGCTTATAGGTTATATTTAAAAGGAAATTTTCTTGTAAAAAACTATATAGGAAAATTTTATAATTTAGAGATTAAATTTTTTAAATCTAATTTTCTAAAGGAGTTTAAGAGTAAAATATTCGATATACCACTTGAAATGAGTTACTTAAACTATTATATCTTCAAAGACCTACCTAATAAAAATTTTGAAATTAATTAAACTAATATACAACTTTTAAAAAGATTTACATGAAATTTTGGATTCTTCTCCTTATTTATCTAATTTCACACATGTTGACACACTTAAATTTAACAATCAAAGCATTCAACAAAAATTATATACTAACACTTAATTGATTTTTAATTCTATTTCTCAAAGTCCAAACTTGGGGGTTTATACTTTCCATTGAAACTTAGCCTTCAAAGGTTGTACATGTATACTTTCCATTGAAACCAACGATTCAAAGGTTGTACATGTGCTCAGAGACAACAAAATCGATGAGGTGGCATATGGATAAGTGTCCTAAAGATGGCTATATAAGGCACCTTGCTGATGACCAAGCTTCAAAGGAAGAGCTCCACAATGTAAGGTTGGGCTTAGCCAGTGATGGTTTTAATCCCTTTTGTATAATGTGCATTGCTCATGGTACATGGCCAATTGTTTTAACAAAATACAATTTTGCTCCTTGGATGTCAATGAAACCTAAGTATTTGATGTTGTATTTGCTTATAATTAGCTTGAGTAGTCCAAGAAAACATATAAATGTTTATTTGCAACCATTAATTAAAGAGTTAAAAGAGTTATGGGAGCTTGATTTTGAAACTTATGATGCTTTGAGTAAGCAGAATTTTATGATGCATGCGGCTTTACTTAGTATTATCAGTGATTTGCCTACTCATGCTATGTTATTAGGGTAGAGCACTAAAGGACGATTAGCATATCCTTCTTGTAATTATGTAATTGGTTCTCAACAATTGAAACATACTAAAATGACTGTGTATGTGGATCATCACAAATTCTTAAATGCTAATCACCCATGGAGATCTGATAAAAAGAAAAAGAAAAAAAAATCTTTTGATGGTAATGTAGAGATGACAAATGCACCAATTCCTTGTCAGGCACTGAAGTGTTAGGTTTTACACCCAATTTAGAGATTGTGTTTGGAAAAATGAAAAAAAAAAAAAAGAAGAAGAAACAAGATGTTCCACGAAGAAAAAAGTCTATTTTCTTGGAAATGCCATTTTGGAATTATAACACATGTTGTCATAACCTAGATTTAATGCATACAGAGAAAATATATGTGATAACTTGCTTGGATACTATTAGACATCCCTGGAAAATTAAAGGATCATGTGAATGCTCAGTTTGATTTGCAAGATATGAACATAAGGAAGGAAATCCATCATATTCCTTTTGGTGATTTTTGTCATGTATATTATGCTAAAGCTTGTTACTCAATGACCCCTGAGGAGAAACAAAAATCTCTTGTACAATTATGAAAAATGCAAAACTACCTCAAGGTCATGCATCAAATATTGGTCAGTATGTGCATATCTCAGAGAAGAAAATTTTAGGTTATAAAACTCACGATGTCCTGTATCATGATGCATCACTTACTTCAAGTTGTAATTAGTAAAATTTTTTTACAATAGCATATGGAAATACCTTTGATTAGATTAAGTGCCTTTTCTAGAGAGAGATATAGTAAAATTTTCAAAACGGAAGATCTTGAAAGGACTTTTCACCAAGTTTCTTTGACATAATAGTACATTTACCAATTCATTTGGTTTATGAAACTTGGTTTGGAAGACCGGTGCACTATCAATGGATGTACTTTACTGAGATGAATTTATGTGATTTGAAAAACTTTGTTTGTAATCGAAGTCATCTAAAAGGATCTATAGCCAAATGGTACCTAGCTGATGAGTGTCTCACTTTTGCTTATGATATACACATGATGGTGAAAAGACGAATTTGAAAAGGAGGACAATGTTTTAGGAAAAAATTCATGAAACAAATGAGTCATCTACTTTTTTTTCAAAGATGATCTATCCTATAGAAGGCAAGAGAAAAAGAAAGGGTAATGCAATTTCTTTGGATGAGGTTTCTTAGGCTCAAGCATATTGATATATCTTATTGAACTGTAGAAATGAGCAAGTCAAATTGTTTATCAGGTAAAATACTTTTTTAATCAAATTTGTTTGTTGTTTTTTATTTATTAATAAATGTAATAGCATTTAAAATTTGCAATTTCACCTATGCAAAGAGCATCATGAATAGCTAGATAGTCAAGGTAAGATGAGTAGATGGGAAAGAGCAATAAACCATAGTAAGGATTTCATAAAGTGGTTTCAAGATAAGGTTGAGCAAGAATAAGTTACTCCTCACATCATGTGGTTGTCAAAAGGTCCCAACATTGTAGCAAAGAGATATAAAGGATATTTTATTAATGTTTATAGAATCCACACAAGAGAACGTGATGCAAGATGTAAAACCCAAAATAGTGGAGTTACTATAACATCATGGAAAAATAGTTTTGCATGTTCGAAGGAGATGTTGTTTACCATGGAGCTATTTAAGAGATCCTTTACATAGGCTATTGGGGTCAGTTTGATTTTTTTCTCTTTCGATGTGATTGGTTTGAAGTTAAAGTAAACGACTATGGACTTACTCGAGTTAACTTTAATAAGTTATACTATTTGAATGATTCCTTTGTTATGGCCTTACAAGTTCACCAAGTTTTCTATGTAGATGATCCTATTGAAGAAGGGTGGCATTATACTATGGAAAGATTACCTAAGGATTTGTTTAATCTTATTGAAAAGAGTGGATTAAATGTACAAAACACATTGGCATGAGCACAAAAGACAACGTAATCTTATTAATAGTGGTGATATTGAAAGTAGTGATATTTCTCTATATGATGAGCCAAGAACAACTGTTAACATATCTATAAACATGATAAACCCTCATCATGTACTAGATGATAATAATGAAGATTCCAATTTTGATGATACAGATTAGGATTGGATGAATCTACCTTTTTATGTGGTAATTGGAAATAAATATTTTGTGCTATCCAACATGCATGATAAATGGATTACCTTTCATATGTATTTTCTTTATAAATTTTATACACATTTGTTTCTATCTTGTTATGAGATTAGTAAGTGTTTTTGTTTTTTCTTTTTCTTTGGTCCAGGTGAATATATAAATGAATAAACTCAAAAAGGATACTGTTAAGAAGTACACTCTAGGAATGCAAAGGCCATTATCATACTCTCAAGGCATCGAGTTTCAAAAGCAAGCAAAAAACCAATTGCCAAGATTGTTAATAAAACCTGCATCTCATGGTTCTTCATAACCACAACAAATTGTAGGATGACAATCTCAAAACTCAATAGGTTGTGCTTAAAATTTTTTAAGGATGCTAAAAAAAATCACACGTTCCAAGAGCTTGAAGTGGAAGAAGAGGAGAGAGAACAATTGGAAAAGATTGAAAAAAGACATGATGAGCAATTATGAAATGAATATGAACAACGAGATGAACATTATTAATACTAGGAAAAGCAACATCCACAAGAAGATGAACAAGCTGATGCTCTTGAAAATGAACGATATCCTAAAGAGAGAGGTATGAAATTATATTTCTAAGCATAACTTAAATAACAAAATGTTGCCTTGTTAATTTGAATGCATTGTTCTCCTTTTATTTTAATTTTTTATAATGTTGTCATTTTTTATACAACTCATTTAGAAAAGAGAAAAACCTAAGGACCAACATTAATGAAGGAGGTGCATGCTCAATTTGAAAAGATCATAAACCAACCATTTTGAATGTATGATCAACCTATTGGTCCAAATGGTAAGGCTTTGAATGATTTTTTTTTTTTTTTGGGACTTTAGATTAGAATGCAACTCTTTCACTATTGAATGTTGTGAGTTGGCATAAAATAACAACTAAAGATCAATTGTGAGAATACGTTCAAGTAAGCTAGATTTTTTTACACCATTTTTTATTAGTTTAATATGTTATATATTCAAGGAAACTAATTGCATTACTAACATAGGAAAAATATGCAGTTCCTCCCTAAGGTAAAAAATGGGTTTAAGACCTTTAGTAATCACTAGAGAATTAACAAAAATAGATTGAAGCAATCACATTATACTAGATCAAAGCAATTGCACTATACAAAGTATATGACTAATAAAGAAATATTGTTTAATAGACCAAAAAATGTGCCTAATGAACAATTCAAATATCTTTTTAATTATTGAAATTCTGATAATGCAAAGGTATAACAGATTGTTTCGTACAATTATTTTTTATATTGTTAATTTTACATGTGAAATAAAAAAAAACTAATTATAATTTCTTGAATAAGAAAAAAAATGTCTATTATAAACAATATTAACAAGGAATAGAAGGACAATCATACTCTCGGACCAAAAACAATAGCTAGAGTTCACAACGAATTGGTAGGAACGTTTTGTAGTATTAGTTTGTCGTTATGTAATGGTATATGCAAATTAATTGTCACAAGTTAAGTGACAATATTCATTATCATTTTATTTAGCAAAATGCAAAAGAGGATAAAGGACCACTCCCTCATTTAGAGTTGTACATTGCTACTTGAAAAAGAAATCCAAATAGAGTGTACAAACAATCTAATGATGATACACGAAACAAAATCGTGAGTATTCATGACTTCTTCTTCTTTCTCCACAGGATCATTCTTGTAGATACATATTAAATACATACATCTAAATTATAACATAAACTTCATGGTGATAGGCTCGAATGAAGACACTATATTCTCAACAATCTAAAGTTGAAGGAAGTAGCAAAACAATTAATGTCTTTTCAAGAGTTATGGGAAAAAGGTATAATGAACATGTTAGACTTCATGGGAGGGAGTCACTCCATCTGATTTGAAAGAAAGAAGAGTAGCTAATAAGCCATCTATAAAATCACCCTAAGAATTTATAGGTTCTATCAAAGTAGGATTGAAGGAAGAAATGTAAAGAGATATGGAAGTAGAATTGGAATGAAGAATGAAATAAAATGGAACATAAATGAAAAAGGAAATCATGTTAATACTCATGTCACAATTGCAAATGGTCAATCCTAGTTTAAGCATTGATCTTAACATTCTAGGTAACTTGGTTCTAGCAGCAAGGTCTCTCGTGATGTTTGTAGTGCACCAAATCAACATGCTTTTTTCAATACACAGTCTTCAAATGGAATGCATAGTCGTTCAACGTAGATAATTATTAGAAACACACAATCTATGGAACATATGCTTATATTTCAATCTTATATAAATTATAGTGCCCTTTTGTACTATTGTATATGTATGCATAAAGTCGTTTTCATTTGTTCTTTTGTAGGATGATGATGTTGTGCACAATGGTGCTAAAGTGGATTCATCAAAAGCTTCACAAGATAGCACATTAGAAATGTCATTGAATCTTATTGATTTTCATTTTTTTTATTATTTTGGGTGACTACCAATCTAAGTGTATTAAAGACTGTTACTATTTTGTAAAATGTTAAATGTGGGAGAAACAACTTTATTAAGGTTGAAAAAATGTAAAGTTATAATATATGAGTGTTATTTTATTTAAAATTTACTTTATTACATAATTTTGGTAATGACTACAGGCTTCTAATCACCAAATTCTATAATTATAATTGTTTCTGATAATTATTATATTAAGCAATTCTTTCATAAACCGTTGCCTTTATTTTTTAAAATTATTACATTTGGTTGATAACAAAGCATTGTCTTAATTATAAAAACTATTGCTTTTAAATAATACAAACTATTGTACTAGCTTTCGTCATCGTTGCTTCAAATATAAGATAAACTATTGCAAGATTGAAAAAAACGTTGCAGTATGTTCACATAAACCATTGCTTCTAGGTGTTACAATTGTTACATTTTCAAACTTTAAAATCATTGCTTAAGATTGAAATGACAACAATTTTACTAAGTGTTACAATTAAATGCAATAATCGTTGCTTAATGAAAAGGCAACAATGATCAAATACATTAGATGTAAAGCCATAGCCTAAAATTAAAGGCAACAGTTTGATACCGTTGCAAAAAACCTAAAATTTTACCCATAATTTACCTTTACAAATTAGAGAGATGTTGGGCCATACTTCATACATAATTGATCATAATATTTATATTTGTTACTATACTACTACCAAGATATATTTATGTATGTTTGTTTTGCAAATCTTAACTACTTGATTGCTTTTTTCTTTGTTAAAGATACAGTTGGTGGAATTCATTTTTATCAATCCCAGGAGGCTAGTTTTAGGAGTTTATATTTAATAAGATAGGGGTGAACAACTATTAAACCATATAACAAAACAAATTATTTTGATGATATTTTATAAATTTTGCCAAAAAAATTATATATCCTACATAGAAATATAACCTATATGTTAAGTGAAGATTTATTCAATCCTCTAAATTAATTAAACAATCTAATATATTGTTGATACTCTTCTACTTATGAAGAATTGCAAATTGGTGATCATGATACAAATTGATACTATATTTAACTACTTTTTGAACTTCAGTATACACGCAGACTCTATAGTCAATGAGATCATAATTAAAAGGAATCTTAATGATTAACCCTAGGTAAGGTTGATTGTGAAAAAAAAAAAAAAAAAGGTAAACTTTAGGTAAGGTTGTCAAACTCATGATTCTATGTAGAATCGTCGGAAGGTCAGTAGAATCAAAACATAAAATGGAAATGTAAAAACATAAGTTTCTACAATCTTTACAAAATAACTTTGAAAAACTATATATATGCTTGTAGAAGATGTAGAAAACTTAGAATACATAATAGATATAAAATAAATAAAGAAATTAAGTTCATTTTTTCATAATAACTCTTAATCCATGATATAACATATATGAAAAAGACGAGAGCAGTAGAGTCAAAATTAATTTATTTTCTATTGTTTTATTTGAAATAAGTGATAAGTTGAAGGAAAGATAAAATTTTCAACTTATTAAATTCTTAATTATATAAATAAAATCAATAAATTTTCTTGTAAACTTTATAGTTATAACTTGAATGAATTCTATAAATGTAGAACAAGGGTTTTTAGGGGAGAGAGGGAAAAAGATAAAGAAAGTGTGGAAACCAAATAGAAATGACAACAAGAAATATACATCATCCTAATTCATAATAGTTGATGAGCTTGTAAAAACATAGTTGTATTTTCTATATTTTAGCTTATTTGACTTGAATAGATAGAATCAATAAACTTGATTAAAATCATAAGATTCTACTAAGTTTACTTATAGACTTGGCTGAAATAGTAAGATTTTACAAAAAAACAATTCTACACACGAGTCAATTTAGAAGAGCCTCCTAAAATCATGAACTCGTAGAATCGTATAGGTAAAATCGCGATTTTGACAAATATGGCTTTAGGGATGGAAAGTATATGAAACATTTTTTTAACTTTAAACTACTTGAAGTATTCATGGATTGAACTTATGGATTTGGGTGTTTACAAGTGGATGTAAAGTAGCTTAAAGCATTTTGTAGTTGGCTTTATTTAGTTATGTAAGCAACACCACAAGAACATTTTGAACTAAAAGAATTTCTATTCATTTATAACTTTGATCCAGTGAAAGTTAACATAATATGCATTTATTTTCATCCAAATTGTCATAGAACATTTTGTGATATATTTATTACAATTGATGTTTTATAGTTGTCAGATTATTTTGCAATAGGTTGCAAATTGTAAATATTGATTAGTGTGTTGTGAGGTAAGTAATAATAACCAAATGTGATAGTATAAGATTCCTCGCTACTAGTAGCAGTTAACATTCATTGAAATGTTAACACAAAATGAGAAACAAATTTTTAAAATAATTTTTCTCATTTTCTAGTAACTTTTACTATGATGATTAACCAAAATGATTTGCAATTAGTTATGACCAGTGACATTCGCTTTGGCTTATTTCCTACTAAAAGCCACTAATATTTATACCTCTAGAGAATGTTAAGATTATTTTAAATACTTTAAGTTTTTAATTGCAGTAGATTTTGAAAAAAAAAAAATTAAAGAATTTTTTTGGGGGAAAAAAGGTATTCAAGCACCCACAAACTCTCACATTATATTTGTTTCATGAAAATGTAATTTCCAATATGTTTTGACAATCTAAAATCTAGAATTGCCAAAGATTATCATCATAGCAATTGCAAGGGAGCCAGTGGCTTTTAATAATATAAGAAATGAAGACAAAGACGGTATGTGAAATTGGCTTGTTTAATTTTTATAGTGGTATTAGATAAGAAATAAAAAAAAATTATCTCTTAAGAAAGAGAATACTTGTATCCAAACATGGAATGGATACGATTCCCTCTTTTGGATTGTTCAGTTCCCTTAATAGAATAAGACGGGATGAGATTTCAATTCAAAGGGAATATAATAGGTCGTAATAACTATTACAATATTCACTTGGTGTAAAAATTAAAACAAGTAATTATTAGAGTAAAAATTAAAATATCTATAATACCTCATGTATTTATTATAGAGAAATGATAATTATATAGACATTATTTTATAGGGTTATTTATGGCAAAGTTAAAAAATAACCATTGAATGGTAATTGATGGATTGGAGACATGAATTGCTACTCATCATTTTACATTCATTTCAAGTGAATACTATAATATCAGTATTAATGAGGAAGGAATAAATAGTTATTCATATCAAGTAAATGAACTGTTTGTCTTTCTATTGAGTATTTCATATATTTAATTAATAGAAATTTATTGGATAAAGAAGTTGCCTATTTCTTTTAATAAACATAGAATCACTTGGGCTAATTTCTTTTATCTATATGTAGCCTATAATTTTTCAAAACTCTAACATTTAGTGTTAACACTTACTTTTAAAACAAAACTCATGTATTTGTCATAAAGAAAAATATTATGAAATATCTCAAACCCTCACCTGATTAATTTAGGACAGTTTAATTGAATAATCTAATAGATAATTAGTTGTAAATATAGTTTAGATAATTTAAATGAGTAAAATAAGTAAATAATAGAAAAAGGAATAGGCAAATCAATATAATTAAATTAGTAAATAGGTTAAATTGAGATTTGAGGTTTTAAATACTCTGTTCAAAATGTCTATTTTCTTCTTTATCAATTTTATAAATCAAATTATCCAATTTCTTTTGAATATCAATTAACTATTACTTTTTTTGTAATTTCAATTCTCTAAACTCAAAAAAACAAATTGAATGTTTGATAACTTCTTGAACACCCTTAGACTTTGGCTAACTTTCATTTTGTAAAATCTTATTAATTTTTTAAATCAATTACTGGCTTAAAAATATCAATTTTCGACCCAAACTCAAATTAAATATCTGATTTTCATATATTAAGCTTTTGAATAGTATTTTATATTAAGTTATAAATTTCTAATATTTATGTTATCAAATTATTTTCTAATTAGTTTTGATACTGAAGATAATTATCAAAAAGGTTTAAACTTAATACCCTATTTTAAATTTATCTCTTTTTTTATTTTTGCTTATTCTCATCCTTTCCTTTTTTATTTTTTTTTTCTTTCCTTGCTTTCTTTCTTTCATTCTTTACTCTCTCTCCCCCCCCCCAAAAAAAAACAACCCCGCGCACGCGTTCGCGCACATATCTTCTCCTTCTTCTTCTTTGTCCTTACAAATTTAACCATGAATCTCAATTTGACAAAGACAAGAATAGAAATCAAAGTTAAAAAAAGAGAATAGGAGGTGGACGTCATACTAGAAGTAGCTTCAACAACTTCAAAGTAGTAGTAGTAGAGGAAATCAAGTTAATTGAGTTGCATAAAGAAATAAGTTTTACTTTTTTTTTTTGTTTTATTTGTTAATTATGTTTATATGTGTTGGTTGATGATGGATGCATGTTGGGTTGTTGAGGAAGATGATGAATAGTAGTTTTGTATATATGAAGTTGGGTTTTGATGATATAATTGAGGATGTTTTGATGAAGTAAAGGGAGATTAGAAGTATTGGAAATTGTGTTTATGTGTTATATGTTGCTTTTATGATGTTTTAATGGAAGGAGGATATGTAAAAGTGGAGAATTTGTGTAAGGAAAACAGAGGAAATGCGTGTTGGCTGCTGTACAAATCTTTCCAATCAGTACGAGCTCTAGCACGTGTACGTGCCCATGCAAATAAGATTTTTACTACTGAGCATTTTTTTAACCTCAGCACAACCTTATGCATAGGCATGCACGAGCCCACACTAAACATAATGAAGCGTACTGGCTATATTTTTCAGCATAACACGGCCTTAAGCATGGTTGTGTAGCTTCTCCTGTTTCATAATGTGACTGTGAATTGATCATAACTTTTTTATCCGAACTTGGATTGGGGTGATTCAAAATGCCATAAAAAGCTTAAAAAGAGATCAACAACTTTCATGTTTTAAGATTTTGCTAGATATAAAAATATCAAGGCTTAAATTTCATTTCTTTCCAGATGCTACATAAACAAACAAAGTTGAAAACTTATTTTACTAGCTAAGTGTATATAGTTAGGTATAAAATGAATCTTTTGAATTAAAATGAAATAGATAAATGATAATTAATTTGTTATATTAGTTGAAGGATATAATTAAGAATGAGTTGGAATAATTTGTAGATTAATAATTAATTTGAGTTCACATAGTTCCTAAGTATGAAATGAGCTTAGTCAATAATTCTAAGTTTAACATGACTGAAAGAACTTGAATGAGTTAAAATGAATTAGATTAATTAATTTTAATCACATTTGCTTAGTAATTAGATTAAATAATTAATTCTAATCAATTTAGCTAAAACTAAGCTAACATAGACTTAACTTGTAATTAACTAAATTAATATATTAAGTCAAACCCTAAATAATAAGGAGTACATAATTTCTAAAATATGATAGACCATAGCAAGGTTAATCAAGATAATTTGACAAACAATGGAGAACTATGTGTATCATGGCGAGGCACTCTTACAGCCATGGCGAGGTTTCTATTTTATGCCTAATCTAATAAAATCATAAAATGAAGGTTTAATAAGAAATTCGATATGAGTTAGTAAATGATTGAATGGCTTATATAGCTTAATTTTCTTAAAAAGGTGTTTTCCTCTTATTTATCTTCTAAATTGGCTTCCAGTCTACCTTTTGACTCTGTTTGGATCTAGAATAGATAAAGTACGCAGTGACGTGTCTGTTGGTTGATTAGGATAAGCATGTATCAAAATGGACTAAAACTTAAAGACAACTTAAATTACGAATGCTGCTTGTGCTTGTGCCATTGAATATGGTCTAGGAGTGGCAACTTTGTTCGAGCAAACACGGTAGGTTAGGTGCTTAGAACACCCCGTCATGATGCAATGACATCTGTAAGTGGCTCAGCAAATAGCTGATGGGGTAAATGGTATTGGCGTAACATCTACTTAGATTTGGGGTGAAGTAACATGATTTGGTATACGTTTATGGGATCAATTGAACTAACTGATGTTATGGACTAAGATAAGTAGAGTTGTGTAACGACTGTAAACCCTAAAGGACTCTATTATTCTGTTTTAGTTATATCATCTGGGAGATATAGGCTTTCAGGCTGCCTATACCAACCCCCTTATGCGTCGTATGGTTACTCAAGACCCCCAGATTCCCAGTGGCTTGTTACGGAATATGAGTGCTCCTAAGTTGCTTGTTTATTAAAATAAAAGATAATAAATTATTATTTGTTGTATTGCATTTAGTTAGATTTGTGTGTGTCATTCCATGTTTGTTTGTGAAATTATGTACTAAGCTTCGACTCATTATTGTTGTTGTTATTGTTGATTGATGTTGATGATATTATAGATGATGAAGATGGTATCAATGGTGATGAACTTGGGTTTATGGGCGATATTGAAGGAGTGAAGTGGAGTTAGGTCATTGGATTACTACATTTTATTTTATTTTATTTAAGAATTGGATTTATATTTTTGTAACTAGTTTTAATTTTTGAGCGCCTAGTGGAGATCAAGTTGTGTAATTTATAAGTTCTTAAAGCCTTGTTTACCATCATAAAAGGTATTGGCGATACCTAATGGTATAGTTTTGTTTTTAAGAAGATTATCTACTCATGAGAGTAGTTATGATATGTTATTATAAAGTTCATTTAATAAATTATAAATCCAGTTATTTTGAGAAACTAACCAAATGATTTCATAACTTAAAATTGAGTAGCAAATGTTCAAAAACATACCATTTAAGGAAGCCTGAGCGTATAAGTATTAGACATAGTAGTAATACCTTAATTAAATTTAGGGTGTGACATATTATCACTTTTTTGCAAAAATCCCAAGTTATTTGTCACACACACACACATATTGGATAATGTAAAAAATGTTACCTGAACTTTCGTAAAAGGTTCAATCAGATACCTGAAGTTTTGTTTTGAACAATTTGGTATCTGAAACAAGTTCTCTCATACATTTTTCATATCTAAAGCAAGTTAAATTAGATAGGAAAAATGTATGTGAAAACTTATTCTAGGCACGAGATTATTCAAAATCAAATTTCAAGTACCTAATTAAACTTTTTGCAAAAGTTATGATATCATTTTTGACATAACTTTTTTTTTTCCTTTTTTTTCAGTTTTCCCTATCTTATATATATATATATATATATATATATAATTTATTGTTTAGGATACTATCTAATTCTAAGAAAACAACAACAACAACATTGTCCGATTTGTTTCCATCACAAACATCTAGATAAGTTATCTACTGTGTACCAAATAATGGCAAATATGCTGCTTGGCCATGGAGATAATAAAGGTCCATGCATCTTTTAAGGCAAAAGATTTAAAAATATGTAGTTTCCAACTCGAGTTATATTTTGTTTTAAGCTAAACTAAGTAAAGAACTAAATAGATAAGTCTAATCTTATGAGATATTTGATTTGGTTAGAGAGGTATGAATATTTATACTCACATTGATATATCTTTTATTTCATAAAATATAGGATTTGATAATGTAGTAACAATGAGAAGAACAAGATCGAAGGGGGGAAAAAAAAACAAAACAAAATGATTCAAGCTGTAAATTGAAAAGGAAAATACCCCATCTAAATCAGATTGAATCAAAATCTGGATTCACTAGATTTGTTAGTACTTTATAATAAATAGCAACACACATCGACTTCTCTAAATCCCCAATACATTTTCTCCCCATCTTCAAGAAATATAAGTTCTATTTTCTAAAACATTCAAGTTATCCATTGATCTTCTCTTTGTATTCACCTTTATGGAGGCTGCTGTCACCAAGGACGATGGTTATAAGTGGAGCCTAACCTATAAAGCACTCCCTTCAACGTTAGTTCCACCTTTAGTCGATTTCGAGTTCACATTGAAGAAAACCCATCGAGTTAAATGCCAAGCCACGTCCGGAATCATATCAAAAATCGTTGAGTATCCGCAAGAGGCATCAACATTATCGAGTCAACTCTCACACATCGTGATCGAAGATCCTTTGTCACTTGAACTGGAAATTATGGAGGCTTTGATACAATTTAAGGTTCTTGACACTACACTTTGGTCAAAGGTAATCCATGCTATAATAGATTTCGTACGTGGATTATTGGATAATTATGGGGCTGCAACAGCATTGGCGATGGACTTGGAGTTGTTGATTGAAAATATCGTCGGAGAAGATGAGACTTGTGCTATTTGTTTAGATGACTTGTGTGATCGAGTCGGATTGGCAAGAGCGCCATGCGAACACGTATTCCATTATTCTTGTCTAATGTCCTGGTTGCCAATGAACAATAGTTGCCCTTTGTGTCGGCGGCAAGTTTACATGAAGGTAGTTGATGATGATGATGATGATGTCGAAAGTCTTGATTGAATTTATTTAGGATTTGAAATTCGTAATGACTATAATTGAGAGATATTTTTTTCTTATTTTATTGGAGGGAAAATTCCTTGTTTATTAGATTGAATACATTCAATCTTTCTTTTAATTTCTTTCCAATGAAGAATCATTTTTTCTTTTCCCTACATATTGAGCATCATTAGTGCAATTTCTTTCTTTTAGTAATTAACGTAAAAAATGAATCATATAATTATTAAAACAAATATAGTAATTTAATATAAAATATTTTAGTATGTAATGACGAACATATATGAATTTGACCAGATAAATAACCAGTAAGACCGATTCTATTAAAAAGATATAAATCTATAGAATTTTCAATATTATATATTTCAACTTATGATTAGGGTTTTTGGTTATTTTTTTGCCTAACTTATCATAAGGTGTAACATATATAAGAAAGATGAAAATAATTAGAATTTCCTTCAATGCATCTTCCTAATGTATTGTTATAAAATAAACTTTTTATATTGATTGAGATTAATGGTTAAATTAATATTTTGTTTGATTTGTTCCTTAAGGATATGTTCAGGTGGTCAAACCCGCCTTTCACTCTTCACCATATCTATTTTCATACCTGGTTACTATTTCACAGTAAGGATTGATGACAAAATACAAAACATATCAACAAAATTTTATTAAATTTTTTATTTTGTGATAATATGTGGTATTTATTGATATAATGCATGTTCTAATCGATATCTATCTTCTATTATATTAAAAGAAAAGGCAATGTATAATTCAGCACCAAGTTCTTTTAGAATAAGTTAGTTATCAATTTACTGTCTTCCACTCACACTAGGCCTATTACCCATTGCCTTATGCTTAAATATTTCACAACCTTCAACCACTAAATCGTTATTTGAAAATTGTAAATAGCCAAGCGTTGGTTATATCAAATTTAATTAATTAATTTGTTTATTTGATCACGTGAATTCAAGTATATATAAAGTGAAATTCCAATATTGCCGGCTATAATCATAATCAATTTAATTTACGCTTCAAGAAAAGTCTAAATTTATTTTTTCTCAATTTTTCTAATTTTAGACATTAAAATTCTGTCTCACATGATTAACTGTTAAGAACATAATAAAGAAAAAATATTTTTTTTGCCTTTAAAAAATAATCTTATTTACGCTACTAATAAATTTAAAAAATCTAAAGCAATCATTAATCTTTGCTTTATGAATTCAAGAAAATTAAAATAGAAAATAATAGTATATCTAGAGGATGCAAATCCTAAAAGACAGCAAATTATAAAATCTTTCGAATAGATATGCTTTAGTTGTGATATTTATAGACTAAAACACACCACTCACAGAGTCTTTTCAAATCTATAATAATTGTCTCTCCGTCTCCAAGAAATATATCTCAACCGAAAATTGGATTGATCAACCAGAAAGTTCAAAAGGAATTATAATAATCTATATAAAATCTTAACAGTAGATATATGCTTTTTTGTTATGAGATGTGTAGACTAAACCATATATTATTCACACTTTTTCCAATGATATATATATATATATATATATAGATACATATAACACCTTTTATCTTCAAAGACATTCGGGCTTCTCTATTCCTGAGTTATCAACGACCTTTTTTCCGTCATCATCTTTATGGAGAGTATGGTCGCTAATGATAAGTGGAGACTAACATTATATGGAACCCCTGCTTCCACAATAAAACCATCAACAGTTTATTTCCACTACTCATTGAAGAATAGCCATCAACTCCAATATCAACACTTTCTTGAAGTTGCAGTCGAGTATCCGCAAATTTCAACGTTCTTCGCTCAAATCTCACGCTTTGTGATTGAAGATCCGATATTACTTGAAGCAGAAATTATTAAAGGTATGCTAAACTTCGGCATTGAGACATCACTTTGGTCCGACATTGCTTGTCCTATCCTATGTTTTGTACATGAATTATTGGATAACTATGGGGCTGTATCCGACTTGGCGGTGGAGTTGGAGTTGCAGGACGAAAATAATACAGTGAGAGACGATGAAACTTGTGCAATTTGCTTGGATGACTTGCGGGCTCGAGGTAGACTGACCCGGACACCATGCGAACATATATTCCATGATTCTTGTCTAATGTCCTGGTTGCGCATAAACAATAGTTGCCCGCTGTGTCGGAGACAAGTTGGTAGAGATGTTGATGAAGATCACGACTTCTTACAGATTATACCTGACGACTTTCAAATAGACGACCACCACCAGATTAATGATTCCCAAATTGACGATGATTATGACTTCCTTCAGATGGATGACGATGTCTTTCAGATTGAATTATTACAAAACAATGGCATGTCTTTTGTTAGGGCAAATTCCTTGCCCCCCTTCATGTAGATAGTTGACAAATTCACTGAGAAAATATTTTGTGGCTTTATTACTTAGGGCAAAACTTAAGCGATATCACTTATAGGGGATTTCGGCCAAATTATTTATATTGGTTATTCTCAAATATAAACTAAGCATAAATTAAATAAATGCATTGATTTTTTTCTGTTCTTTTTAACGAAATCCCATATCTTTTTCTTATATATATTGAGTATTATGACTTAATCTCTTTTTAGTTATCCAAGTAGAGATTGATTTAGTTTTGGTTTTGCTCATAAGAATTGAGATATGCAATGGTTGGAGTAAAAGTTCGGTGGTCTTTGGACCACCAAATCCTGGCAACACTCTCCATTTAGGATATGCTAAATTAGACTATGGAATTCTTATGGTAATGGATGGTCTAAATATTACTCATCATTTTTCTATGGCCATGATAACACAATTTTAGTCTTCAATTTTCTTTAAATTTTTAATATTGAAAATAGTATATTGGTCTGTTTGGCATCCAATAGATGGCAAATGACAAACACTTTCTTTAAACTTTTTCTAATAAATTATCTGTTAAGAAATAGAAATAATTTGAAAAAATCAAATAGACAAAATACGGATAAAATATGAACGCAAATTAAACACCTTTACATATAAAGTTTAGATATAGATACAAATACATATACAAATATGGGTCTATTTGTTTGGCTTTTTTTGGCATATATAGACACTTTTTTCAAACTTTTTTCTAACAAATTATTTATCAAGAAATAGATATAGATAAAAAAAAAAAGTTGGCAGTTTTCATCAAAAGATCAAATAGATCAAATATAGATAAAATATATATGCAAATCGGATATATTTACACATATCATTTTGAAAAAGATACAGATACAGATGAAAAACAGACCATCCAAACAAACCCTGATGAGAAACAAACAATCAAAACGGACCCTTACTTTCTAATGGATTGTATGATTTTGCGTTAGTGGCTAAAATTTTGCTAGGATATTATAATCTAAATAAAGATTAAAATAGTGTGATATCCCTCAAATATAAGGTTATAAAACTTTAATCATCAATGTGTCTTTTAGTATAATAGCTTAGAGTTCATCAGAATTTTAAAATTAAGTATATATACTGGAAAGGATTCCCAAGGTAGGTAACTTCCTGAAAAGCAGTTGATACTAACGCCAAAGTGGGTGGAGTTTTAGGTCATTACAAATAGAAATGTAAAAACATTAATTATAATAATAGAAAAAAGAAGCGCACACACGCATATATATATTAGCTTAAAATCCACTAAGATGGAACAATTAAGAAAAGAAGTGATTGCGAATCCTGCCTTGGTTATATGGGGTACTAAGAGGGAAAAAAAATCGGAGAATAAAATTTATTAGCCACACAAAATTTGTATTTTAAAACAGTAGAGGAAAAACGGAAAATGTATAAAATTATTGGATTTCTTATTCTATCAATGTTTTTAGAAGAATGAGGCTTATGAACTCAGTTACAACTTACAGGGGTTTTAATATTCTTAATACCTATTTTCTCCCCAAAACAATTAGCCTTATTTGAACTATTAAAACTAAGTTTGTCAAAGCAAACGAAGATAGAAAGGCATAAAATATTTTAATGTACATTTAACTCTACAATTGCTTATAAACATTACCCCCTTAATTTTCTCTGTTAATTTTTGTCGATTGTTGTATTGATGGAACCATTATTACGACGCTTATATTTTGAATTGTTGTTGAGAATTGTGCATTATATTTTAGACTATGCTTTTGCTTACCCCAAATATTTTTTCTTTTACCAAAATCTTACGGTAGCGTATTGTTGCAAAGATTGAACAAAATTAGGAGTACAAGATTGCATAACACATGGAATGCTGAACGATATAATTTTCTTATGCCATATTTAGTATGGACAATATTGGATAAGGATTCTTATACTATCTACTATTATATGGTATACATAAGTATAGTACAATATATTATATATTGACAAATATAACATTATATCATCATGCACAAACATTATAATTACTGGTAATGGTGATGATTCAATGGTAGTCTTGAGATGATAGTAATGGGAACTTGTTGTTCATACTATATTAGTGGTGGTAACGACAGTAGTAGTGTTGACAATAGTGGCAATCGTACAGGTGGTAGTAGTAGTAGTAATTATGGCGGTGGTCGCAGTGGTAATAGTGGTGACGACGGTGGTAGTAAGGTTGAAATGGTGAAAATGAGATGGCGTTTGTTGTGTTCATTTGATAGCTTTATTAAGGGGTTTTATTTTTGTCCAAATCTAATGTTTTTGTGCCATCAAATATAAATGATAAAAACTTTTTACCCACCACCATGATGGGAGTTCTACTCAATACCACATGCATTTTATAAACAAGAAATGGTACACATTTCATAACCTATAGTTTTTTTATTTTTATTTTTCTTTCTCTTTCTCTTTTACCAATCATCTAATGGAACTTACCTATTTCAAAATTTCAAAACTAAAGAATAACTATTTCCTTTCTCCCATGGGTATACAATATTCATATGTTGACTAGTTCTTTGATCAAATATGTAGAGTCTATATAAATTGTTTATTTTTTATTTGTATCTATTTGTATTTAATCTATATCTCTTTTTTTTTTATCCAATCTATTATCTATATCTAATTTAAGTCTAACTATTGGAAAATTATGCAATCATACTATTTGTATCTTTTATATTTCTATTTCATAGTTATGATAAAGGTAATAATTGGGATGTGAGTATTAGAACTGGAAACTCTCATACACATTTGAGGGAGACAATTTAAAAATATACTTTATATATTGGAAAATAAAAATTCGATTGCTATTTTTATAAATAAAATAAGGGATAGATAAGCCTAACTTTGTAGAGATTTATTGGGTATTTAATTTCTAAAAGAAGGATAGGTATCATATATTTATCTTCATCTTATTTGCATCTTTTTCTTTACAAATGGAATCAATTGAGTGGATGTCAAAATCATACCAAAAAGATCAACATATTATGAATTAAACAGTAAGCACAAAAACAATATATAAATAAATGAACAAATCAATGAATAACAGCTTTAAAAACAAAATCCACCAAAATTTTCGGTTTTTTTTCCTCCGTGCTTCTTATAATAAAGATCCGATTTTTAACTTTTTATTGATAATATATCTATTAAGTGTTTCTTATAATTGATTTTGGAAATTAATTATTTTTTAATTCTTTGATGACTTAGTATGTTCTTTGCAACTATGGTAGTTTGATTAGCTTATGAGGTGGGCGTATTTGTTATTATATCACATCTGTTGATGATTTTTTTATCTTTTTAAAGCATTTGTGATATATTATAGCTGTGAAATTATTGCAATTCTTGTTATTTATAGATACTACCATGAGAGACGCAAATGTGAGAGAATATTAAAGATTTAGTTATATTAGCAATTGGTAGTTCGTACAGGATTTTTGAAAAATTCAACGGTTTCCGTATGTTTTTAATGGAACGGGCTTGTAGGTTAATCGATTGCTCAGATTTAGATCCTATGATGATCCCACCGTTAAAATATTAATATGTTAATTGTTATCTATATATATCCTCTCTCTATATATATATATATAAAGATAAAAGATAAGATATATATATATATATATAATTTAAGCTAAAACCTTTTCATTTGCCACACGTTTTATCATATAGTTTTATATGAAAATTTATTAATATCTATATTTATGTCTTCTATTCATTTTATTTAAGGAAAAAAAATCCATTGCCGCGTTTAAGACTATTCACCAAAGAATGGAACAATGATTAATATTTAAATTTGTCATCTCTTTTTTATACTCGTTTTTAAGAGTCATTGTAATTTTTCTTTTCATACCATAAAAACAATCTCACATCACAGTTCTTCCACCTTTACACATCAAAAGGTTGCATTACTTCTTCCAACCAATACTAGTTAAAGATGGGTAGGCGAATTGAGTATTTTTCTTAAAAACCTAAATAATTAATTTCAATTCAAGCAGATTAAAAAATATACAAATAAAAAGATTATATAACGAATAATTAACAACAATAGAAATAAGCATAAATAAAAATGATAGAGTTAGAGAAAATTAAGCCAATATTTTAACATGGAATTCGGCCTACTTCTTACTCTTTATGATCCACCAAGTGTCTCAATCGAGGTCTTCATCACCGCTCATATTAATATCAGAAATTGGCTCAAGATGAGTAGATTACACACTCGGAAAATAAATTATTTCCTCTCTCTCAAAATGCTCTTAAATGAGTAGCAATAAATAAGAACAAAGCACTAAAGTATATCTTTTCTCTTTATGATTTGCAAAATTATATACGAGAGAAGAGAAATAAATGTTTCTTTGATTGCAATAAAAGGGTCGGAAATGATTTTGCAATTTGTTCTTATCTTGCTTTTCTCTTAAGACCGAAATATATATAGCATTTGAATTTCAAAAGTTCATTAGAGACAACGTCTATAATCTATCAAACATTAAATGTACTTCAACGGCTCTTTCTTCGCTACATCAGCTTCTGTGTAAAAGCCGTAGTGCCTTAGCTGTCACGCCTTAAGTTTGCCCTCGACAGCTTCTCCACACATGTACTTCATTGAGCTTCAAATGTGAATTGTCATGCCCTAAACTTCAGCACATTGAGCCCTTGACGTGACCAACGACAAGTTTGTTTATTCCTTACTTGTTGCGCTTCAGACTTGAACTTGTTTTGGCTTCAACCATCACAGTGCCTGGTAAAATCTACAGAAAACTCTACAAACACGTATAATATGCATATAAATATATTTGACTAATTAAGTGCAATTTTCATCAATTAAATAGTTAATTATGCACTATACTATCTCTTCAAAATCTACATTGAACACTCAAGTTCAACAATTTCTCCTTTTTTATTAGGACAATTTATGCATGATTAACTCATTTTTTCAATCTTGCATACTTCCCCTCAATTAAGCATCTTAGTTTCAAAGAAATTTTCTCAAGTTAAAGCAGAGGTCTTATGCTTAATTTTAGAGAAATGCATACTACACTTAATACTTTATTTTCTCCCCCTATCAACACAGACTATATTCATACTATTAATTGTGCATTCTACTCTTCTCCCCCTTTGTACTCATAAAATAAATAAATATGACAGATTTAATATTTAACAAGTAAGGGAGATGCACAGATAATAAAACTAATTTAGCTTAAAAACATTTGCCTCAACAACAAAGGCCTTCACAGATACCTTGATAGAGGACTTCACACATTTGCCTACACTCATGTAGAACTTCGCAGCACTTGCCTACACTTGTAGGACTTCACACCACTTGCCTACATCCATGTAAGACTCCACCATATTTGCCTATATTCATATAGGACTTTATCACACTTGCCTACATCCATGTAGGACTGCACCATAGATGCCTCAACACTTGGGGCTTCATAACACAATGTCTACACATAATAGAACTTCACTACATTTGCCTCAACACTTAAGGACTTCACAATAGATCACTATCACAACACTAGATATGCAGCAGCTAACACAAATCAGCTTAACAAAATCAAATCAAATCAAGCACAGGTTGGATATTTAGGGATGTATTATATTTAGCAGTTTATTTAGCCTAAAAACATGCTCTAGATCATTTTGGTTAAAAAATATTAAGCACTCATCTTGCTTGATCATTCCCAACTCTCTTCTTTAAGTGCAAAGACAATCTTCACTCAAGGGCTTTATAAAAATATCACCAATCTGTTTATTTGTATCAACAAATTCCAAACTGATATCTTTATTTAAAACATAATCTCTAATGAAATGATGTCTAATTTTGATATACTTGATTGTCATGCCCCAAGGAGTACCCTAGCCATTTTACATAATTGTGAAACAAACTGATGCCATTAAGATCTTTATAAAACTTGTAATTTAGGCTATCAAAGAGATTCACCATTACATAACCCAACTAGCCTTTAAGGGGGATTGTGACATGTGATAGGATCTTTAGTTGCCTTGATGAGAAATAATGTATACATGCTAGATATAGCTCAAAATAAAATCATCAACTATACTGTATGTTGTTTACATATTACATACTGAATTCCAAGAAAACACAAAATAAAATACTAAGATTATTCTATTGGGACTCCTCTATCTCTATCTAGCTACATCTTGATTCCCATTAGAGCAAAGCTCCTTGATGGAACAATCCAAGGCCTCAAACGAATATTGAAAAATTTGTGAGAGTGTGAGCTATACCATGGCTTGGTGATGTAACCAAATCATACCATGTATTAAGCAATCAAACAAGGTTTTCTTTAACAACCATATGCAATGCAGCAATAACACATATGAATAGATACAAGCTCAAACAACCACAATCTAAATAGGATAGAGATGTACGCCCTCTCATTAGGTTTGAAGGAACCATATCATAAATGATCCGTCTTGCATAGGAGAATTTAAGAACCAAGACAGAAAGGTACCATAAAATAATTTAAAATGTTGTTAGTTCAAAATCTTAGAACTTAGAGACACCATTAAGTAAAAGCCATTTTCTTGTTGATACCATGGGCGGCATTCCTTCTGATGCCACTTAGTTCCCATAGAACCAATCGGAACAAAGGTATTCCTACGAGAACTAGGAGATTTTCATCTAGAAATCTTATCATGTTACTAGAGATCTGAAATGCTCATACGTAGTAAGCTATCAGACTTTAAATGCAGAAATGCAGGAATGAAATGCATGACCATTTATTGTCAGTCCAAATAATCATTAATTCATTCATTTGTGGTCAAGCAGTATCAGACACATCTTATCATGTTCATTCAACAATAACAAGCCATGATCTTGTCACTGATTATAACATCCTTTAATCAAATCACTCATACACCATTCAATACATATCAACCCATTTCCCAAAGCAATCCATGCATTCAATCTTTTCTTTACTAGATAATTATAGTGCAACTATAATTACAAACACAAACAATATAATAGATCAGAGTTACTTATCGGTCCATCTTAATTGTCGTAGTAATCAACTAGAAAATCCAAGGATGACTCTGAAGATCTTAATGAAATAATAAGAATACATTTGTTATTAACAACATTGATTGGACACTAAACGTAGCAGTAACTATATGACTTGATTGCAGTTTTACAGTTTTTGTTGCCATTTGTTCATTTCTAGTCTTTTTTTAGTATATGAGTAGTCATTTTGAAGCTCCTAAAGTCTACTATCTATTTTGTCATCTTAATGTGATGATTCCAATAAGTTATGATAGGAAATTCGTCTCGCACAAATTCAGATTCCTAAAGATACAGCGAAATCTTGTTTTATCATAACTTTCTTATTTCAACTCAGATTTCTATAAATAAATAGGAATTGGAAAGCTCGTTTTGTCTACTTTTAGATCTTCAACCCTATAATCTATAAGTTGCACGTGTTTTTCCATTTTTCCCAAGGAATCAAATCAGTTCGTAAAACTAAATCCCAAGTTATTCACTAGATGCTTCATTCCTCTAGTTATGTAGCTATTTTTCTCTATACTCCTTAGTTTCACCATGTTTCTCTTGTTTTGAAACTAAATTTATTCCACGTTTAAGGATTTTGTCATTGGTTCTCCTAAGTTCACATGGAAGTCCATTTGACTCCTTTGTTGTTTATAGATGTTAAGCTTATAACATAGGTTTTCTTGAATTCAACAACTTGTATCACCTGAAATCACTTATGGAAATAAGGAACTTCATTTCCCTATACATATCTAACCTATATCATTCATCCTTTCATGCTTTTATGAAATAGTTTAAACTTAGTATAAGAAATCGATGCATGAATTGGTCATGTTATGACTTGATCCGAGGAGCTTATCATGCATAACCAATTACAACTTTCACTTAGTTCAATAATCTAATTCCACTAAGTTTTAGGTTCGGATGCATGTATAGCTATGGCTTGTTGTTATTCTAATTGTGTGATGTGTGTTCCTTAAGTAATACATGGTCGCATGTTCTTAGCATACTATACAGTCGTGTACACCTATTGATGTATTCGTGTGTGTTTGTTAAAATTCATAGGAATCAAAACATGTAGATTATGCTTGTGTGTGTGGAACATTTGTTATACGTAAGATGGATTTCCAAGATATCAACTTAGATTCAATGGAAATTTAGGATTTTACCTCCTGCTTAGGTTGCCAAGATTCCTAAACAAAGGATATAGATTGTGTTACTTAATGACTTTGATTAATTACATTCAAATTGAACTATGTCTTATCCTTGCTTGTGGACTTCCCGTGCATATTGATGCTAGGGTTGGTGTGTGTTCTGCTTCCAGCTTGTGATTATGGGCGTGTGGTGTAGTGTGGGATTTAGGGCGTGTAGGATACCTTGATGATACTAAAGCTTGTGGAATTATGTTGTTATCACCCATATTTTATGGGGCATAGAGGGCGCATGGTTTAAAAAAGAGATGGGACCACGTTGATATGCCTTGTATTTATTGAGATGTGGTGAATGGGGCTTATGACTATGGATAGTTGATGCAAGTTGCTAGGGGAAAACTTGTCCCATTGTCTACGAGTTCAAATTGCACATGAGATGTCTTGCACAACACAAAGCTATCTTGTAATAACCACACATACTTATTAGCTTAAGGGTAGTCTTGTCCTCAAAATTTGAATGGTGAGCTACTTAGCCTAGATAGTCATGATGAGATGCGGCCACAATAATGTTCAAGAAGTCCATTTACTATATTTAGACATGGCTGCCATGGAGATAGGAGATAAGCTTGATAAGCCATGGTGTGAATATTTCTTTCAAGTAGCTTAGTCATGATGTTGGTGATAAGTTGATGTGATGCTATGGTAGCTCATTCATCCTCCTTTAAGCTCATGATTATGGAGATGTGTAATGGGAGAGTTATTTATTGTTTTCCTCATGTGAACTCACACACATCCATGATGTGCTACACATCCATAAGATAGGCTAGAGTCATAATTTTATCCTTCTAGAATTGCTAAATGATGATGCATTGGGAGCTCCAAGTGATGCACAGTTCTAAGCTCCTTCCTTTGTGTGTTTTCTAAAGCTCCTTGTGATGACACATGGCTTCTCAGGGTGTTGACAAATGGACGCTTCTTGACTTTACACTTGGCGCTCCCCAAGCTTAACAAGTGGCATTCTAAGCTTCAACCATGTGGCACTCAAGTAGCACTCCAAGTGTCATATTAGGGGTGCTCCATGTATTACTCCAATAGCGCTCCATGTGGCAATCCTTAGCCTAGACTCGTGGCTCCTACTAAAACATAACTTGTTTCTAACTTGTAGGATTCCTCTAAACTAGGTCAATTGAGTACTTGAAAGGAGTTTAAGTCATCTAGATTGTGGGTTATGGCGATTCTTAGATGATCCGTTTCTGAACATGCAATGTAGGTTATAGTTCTCATGTGTTTTCATAATATTCAATCATAAGAGAAATTCTAGCTTGATGCTAACTAAAACAAGGAACTTTAAAGCATGAGATATTGTCTTTGGTATCTTTAGATAATGGAAAGAACCTCATTGTACTCCTAAATACATCAACATAGATCTTGAAAAGTTAAATCTGTGAGGTTTACAATGGGGGGTTTACATTGTTCCTTGAGTGTTGGATCTAACTTTTATTCAAATTTATAGCACTTGTATTATCATAAAGAATTTGAACATTCTCAAATTTTAAATCATAATCAAGCAGTGTTTGTTTCATCCACAAAATTTGCACAAAACAACTACTAGCTGCTATATACTCAGCTTCAGCAGTTGAGAGTGCAACTGGGTTTTGTTTCTTTAAGTGTTAAGATATTAAAAAATTTCTAAGAAAATGGCATGTGCCGCTTATGTTTTTCCTATTTACTTGGCATCCAACAAAGTCAGAATCAGAGTATCCAATTAGATTGAAGAAGTAAATTGTGGATACCACAAGCTAATTTCAATCGTGCCTGTAAGATATTTGAAAATGTGTTTTGCTGCACTCAAGTGTGATTCTTTTAGGTAAGATTGAAATTGCGCAGATATGCATACAAAGAATATAATGTCAAGTCTATAAGTTGTTAAATATAATAAACTTTATATCATGCCTCTATAAAGCTTTTCACACACATTTTTACCATTTTCATCTTTATCTAGCTTTATACCTATACTCATAGGTGTTGGTTTAGATGTGCAATTATGCATTTTAAGTCTTTTTCAGCAAATCTTTAGTATATTTTAATTGATTAATAAAGGTTCTATTTTCAAATTGTTTGATTTGAAGATCAAGAAAAACAATTAAGTTCCCCATCATACTCATTTCAAATTCATTCTTCATGGACTCAACAAATATATTTATAAGACTTATATCTGTAGCTCCAAAAACAATGTTATCTACATAAATTTGTACAATCAATATATCAGACTTGTGATTTTTAATAAATAAAGTTGTATCAACTTTTCCTCTTAAAAAACCATTGTTTAACATCAAGCTACTAAGTCTTTCATACCAAACTCTAGAGCTAGCTTTAGTCCATAAAGGGATTTATCAATCTAAAAATATGATTGGGAAATTCATTATTTTCAAAACTTAGTGCTTCACATAGACTTCTTCCTTTATAAAACTATTTAGAAAAGCTTTTGACATCCATTTGAAAAAGAGTAAAATTCTTAAAAGTGGCAAATACCAAAAGCATTCTTATAGATCTAGTCTAACAATCAGGGCAAAGGTCACATCAAAATCAATTCCTTCTTCTTGATTGTAACTCTTAGCAACCAATCTAGCCTTATTTTTGTTTAAATCAGACTTCATCAAGCTTGTTTCTAAACACCCATTTGGTTCCTATAATTGTTTATTCTCAAGTTTAGAAACCAAATTCCATACATCATTCCTAGTGACTGGTTTAATTTATCTTGCATATCATTAATAAAAAATTAATCTTTTAAGGCTTCATCAACATTTTTAGGTTCAAATTGAGATAGAAAAACAATATTACTTAAATTTCTTAAAGAAAATATTCTTTGAACTTGATTTGAAGGTTCACCAATTATAAGATCTTTAGGATAAGCTTTTGCATATTTCCACTCTTTAGGCAAATCATGATTATTAGGTTCATGCACATCAACATTCAATCTTTTTCATTATTTTCTTTATTGCTATTTTCAAGAGAAAATCTATTTAAGTTAGCACAAACTGCATCAACATCATCATTTGAACATGCAACAGGTAAGAAATCATCAAAAGTAACATGTATGGATTTTTCAACAACTAAAGTTCTTTTATTAGATATTCTATATGCTTTGCTTGTTGAAGAATATCCTAAAAAGATACCTCCATCACTTTTAAAATCAAATTTAGTCAATTGTTCTTTTTCATTATTTAAAATATAACATTTTATGCCGAAAGGATGAAATATGATATGTTAAATCTTTTGCCTTTTCAAAGTTTATAGGGGTTTTTCTTTAAATTGGCCTTATAAAAACTCTGTTTGAAATATAGCATGCAGTATTTAGCTTTAGCCTAAAACATATTTTAGTAAATTATTTTCACACAATATGTTCTAGTATTTCAATTAAAGTTATATATATATATATATATTTTTTTTTACTACACCATTTTGTTGTAGAGTTCTGGAGCTAAGAAATTATGTTATATACCACAATTACTGCAAAAATTATCCATTTCATTTTTTAAATCTCCCCAATGATCACTTTGAATTGTAACAACGTTAAGATCTTTTTCATTTTGGATTTTCTTGCAATACCTAAAAAAGACAAGATTAGTTTCGTCTTTAGATGCAAGGAAGAAAGTCCATGTTTATCTAGTAAAATCATCAACAATAACCAATGAATATTTCTTTTCTCCTAATAAGGTTTGAATAGGACTAAATAAGTGCATATTGAATAGTTCTAATGGCCTAAATATGGAAACAAAATCCTTAGATTTAAAAGAAGTCTTAGTTTGCTTTCCTTACTAACATGATTGACAAATCTTATCTTTTTGAAAATTTATCTTTGGTAAACTTTTGAAAAGATTCTTTTTAACAAATTTTAAAATAATGTTCATACTAACATGTCCTAGCTTTCTATGTCATAATCAACTATTGTTATTTTAAGAATATAGACAAGTTTCATTTGATGATTTAAAATCATCTAAATTGATTTTGTAAATGTTTCTTTGTCTATATCCTTCAAAGCATGCTTGGTTATTATCAATTTTTCAACAAAACACTTTTTGGGGAAAAATGTTACTTTAAAATCATCATCACACAATTGAGTAACACTCAATTGATTATATTTTAAATTATCAAAAAACAAAACATTTTTTATTGTTAAATCTTAGTTAATGAGAATATTACCTTCACTAAGAATAACTGATTTACTATTGTCTCCAAAGATAACACTCTCTTAATCCTTCAAGTCTAGAGACGTGAACTTAGATGTGTTTCTAATCATATGCCTAGAGCAGCCATTGTCCAAGTACCATTTGTTGCTACCACTTGAAGATCCTTACAAAACAAATCATTACTTCTTTGGTATCCATTTTAGTTTGGGTCCTTTTCGGTTTGGGGGAACAAGTATCTCTCTCTTTGGAACCTAAACTAACTGGCTTCGATGATTCAAATGTCTTGATTTTCTTATTACATAATTATGTGCAATATGATCAATTTTTTCACAATAATTGCATGTCTCATAGGTTGCTTTAACAAATTTTGTTTTGCAGGACTTCCAACTATTTTATCCACTATAGCCAATTCCAAATTTATTTGAATCATACTTTTGGCTTCCAAGAAGTGTGTTCAAATTTTTCTTTCCATTTATGAATTTAGCTAGAGGAGCCTTTGGATCATCCAAACTATTTTTAACATTTCATTTTCATTTTTCAAAAATTCTAGCTCTTTTATTATTTCATCATTACACCAATTAGCACAAGCAACATTGTTATTTTTTAAGGTCTTAACTTCTATATCTAGTCAATCATTTTCAATTTTTAAATTTTCATTCATTTCCTTCAATTTATTATTTTTATCTTTCAACTTATTGCACTTAATATTTATCTTTTCATTTTTTGTTTTCAAACTATTTATTTCATTATGCAGCTTTTCATTCTTAGATATAATTTCTTCATGATTATTCTAAAAATTTTCTAATTGTTCCCCTACTTTGGATATTAACAATTTTAACATGCTATTCGTTTTCTCGGCTTTAGCTAATTTACAACAAACTTTTTCGTACAAGCATATAACTCAACATGCGAAGGAAAATAGGGAGCTGTTACCTCATTGTCCAAAGCCATGAGGCATGCATTCTCATCATCTGAGTCAAATGAGTTCTCGTAGCTCCATGTTGCCACATATCTCTTATTCTCCTCATTTGACCTCTAGTAGTTGAAGCATGTAATGACATCCTTTCTCTTGTGCTTAGATGAGTTGTTGTCGTCCTCCATCTTTTTTTATTTTTTATTGGTCCAACTTCTTGAGCTTCTTGCCTATCAAGATAGGATCCTCACTTTCATCTTCATCCTCTTCATCACTGGATTCTTGTCTCATGGCTTTCAATGCAATCACCTTCTTGTTGCTTTCCTCATCTTGTTTTTTAGTAAGCTTATGGGTTTTGAGTGCACCAAGAAGCTCTTCCTTGCTTAAAACACTAAGGTTGTGTGCTTCTTCTATTGCTATTCTCTTTACCTCCCAATCTTTTGAAAGTGACCTGAGAAATTTTGAATTGATTTCCAAATCAGTGAAGTTCTTTCCAAGTACACTTAAAGAATTTATAATATTAATAAATCTATAATGCATTTCATCAATAGATTCACTAGAAAGCAATTTAAAATTTTTGAATTGATCACATAAAAGACGTATTTTAGTATCCTTAACTCTGGATGTTCTTTTATAAATCTTTTCAAGTTTGTCCCAAATTTCTTTAGTAGTAGAACATGTACATATTCTATTAAAATTGCCTTCATTTAAACCATAATGTAGAATATTCATTACGATTAAATCTAACTCCGTATAATCTCCTTCATTTTTTCCTTCAATTTTAAGAGGCCCATTTTCTATTACATTTCAGATAAATCTATTTTGGGCTTTTAGAAAACTTCTCATCCTACACTTCTAGTATGAGTAATTACCCTAAATAGAAGTAAAGATTGTTTATCTCTTTTCCTTATAGAAACCTTAGTGTATTCGAAGCCATGATCTTTATTGTATTTGGCGGTTAAGCATAATAAAAATAGAGACAAGCTTTGATACTAAATGAAATTACTTTAGGAATACTCAAGAGGGTGGTGGTTAGAGTATGTGTGTGTGTGTGTGTGTGTGTGTGTGGTGTGGTGGGGGGGGGGGGGGGGGGGGGCGGGCGGGGGGCGATGGGGGGGTTGGGGTTGGGGGTTTGAATTGAGTTTTTGCCCTAAAAGCCCAATTAATTAATTTCAATTCTAGAAGATTAAAATATAAAAAAATAGTAATATGCAGTGGACAATTAATAACAACAGAAATAAGTGTAAATAAAAAGAATAGGGATAGAGAAACTCAAGCTAATATTTTAATGTGGAGTTCGGCCCACTTCCTACTTTCTACGGCCACCAAGTGTCTCAATTGAGGTCTTCACACTGCTTGTATTAATATCATAAATTGGCTCAAGATGAGCAGATTACACACTCAAAGAATAAATTATTTTCTCTCTCTCTAAATGCTCTTAAATGAGTAGTAATAAATAAGAATAGAGCACTGGAGTATATTTTCTCTCTTTGTGATTCACAAAATTATATACGAGAGAACAAGAGAAATAAATGTTTGTTTGATCGCAATAAAAGGCTCATAAATGATTTTGGCACTTCGTTCTTATCTTGCTTTTCTCCAGGACTGAAATATATATAGCATTTGAATTTCAAAAGTCTGTAAGAGATAATGTCTATGATCTACCAAACATTTAATGCAATTCAACGGCTCTTTCTTTGCCATATCAGCTTCAGTAAGCCATTGCACCTCAAAAGTTTACTGCCCCTTAGTTTATTGCACCTCAATTTTACCGTCAACAGCTTCTCCATATGTGCGCTTGATCGAGCTTCAAATTTGAACTATCGCATCCTAAATTTCAATACGTCGAACCCTCGATATGACCTTCAACCACCACTGTGTTGTCTTTGTCTTTGACTCTTTGTCAAGTCTTAGTTTAGTGCTGGTCGTGCCCTAAGTCTTCAACACATCGAGCCCTCGACCTGACCAGCAACAAGTTTGTTTATTCCTTTAACTTGTTGCACTTCAAACTTAAACTTGTCTTGCCCTCGACCATCAGAGTTCCTAGTAAAACCTGCACAAAACTTCACAAACACGTATAATATGCATATATATATATTTGACTAATTAAATATAGTTTTCATCAATTAAATAATTAATTGTTCATTATACTGTCTCATCAAAATCCACATTGAACATAAGTTCAACAAATGTAACCAAGATTAATGGGATATAATTAAGTTACTTGAAGTTGCTACAACTCAAGCATTATAGATTGAACATGTGCATGATCTTCAACAAAACGGACCAGCAACATTATTTATCATGCTTTATAGACTAAAATATTGCATTTATAAAGATTAAAATATAGGAATTTTTGTAAAAATAGTAAAATAAGTCAAATGTACTTGAAATAAAAATAATCACATACTCTTAATTTCTTATTATCTATGATTTTATGGGAATTGAGACCATTATATAGAACTCTAACAAAAGAAAAGGAAACATTATGTGCAAATTAAACATGTAACAGTTAGTTCAACCAACTTGGAAATATGACAAAGTGACATATGTTAACGAATTTATCATATAATTCTTTTATCAAATTAGTATTGTATCACTAATTCAACTTTCAAATTAATCTTCCTTTTATGATTACCATATACATGTATTTAAATCATATAAATGTTTAAATATTTTAATTTAAATACTGTAAATTTAATTATTTTACATATACCAACACAAACTCTTATTTCTACTTTCGTAAGTTAATTATTTTCTTTCTTGAATATCGGTCATGCATACGGTTTAATGTGATACTTGTATTATTTTTAAATTCGATTGCATCTATATATTTAATTTTTACACATGCATCGCGAGTGTATCATTGGCTAGCAGAGATATTAATTTATATTAACCTTATAATATCATATAGATACATACATATACCATATATAACCTTAATAAATATCATAAAAGAAATTAAATCTGGTTGGGCTAGGGAGAAGTTCACCATCTAAATTAGCATAAAAGTTGCGTCATTAATATATTTTAATTAAGCTAGTGTTTATCTAGATGTAAAATTTTATCACGTTTTCTATCTTATAAAAAAAAAAAAAAAAAAAAAAAAAACTTGGTAAAAGTTCTGCAACTTTTAGCCTTTATCTTCTCCTTGATATTGGGAAATTTGATAACAAACTTTGCCTTTGACAACTTCTTATCTTGATTAATGCCCTTCATTATGAAAAATCGGTTGCTCGCCTCTATAAATGCCCAGCAACACGGGCAAAAGAGGAACAATTTCATCCTCAAATCCTGATTTTCTGTTCCTACTGATTCTACAAATACTTTATGCAGCATTTGTTTGTCCATCTTATAGCTACTCTAGTCATGCCAAAGTTTTTATAATCTTTTTTCGTGTGATTACTCTTCCCTTCCTGTAAAAGAGGAAGTTGCATTTTCCCTTCTTCTAAACATAGCTTTTTTTTTTTTAAACATAGATATAATCAATTTCGTTGTTTTATCTTGTCGCAGCTCAATTCCTGTTAAAGTTGTCATATTGAATTTCTGGAGAATCCTTAGAAAACTGCAGCTAAATTTCCGGAGTGTCCCGATTTTTAATCTTCTCTCTTTGTTAGCCATATAACTCGTGAAAACGGACATGATAAGGGACCAGCAGAATTGCACAAAAGTATTTAAAAAAGGCCAAAATACTGACCGGGCATGCTTTGGCACTCCGAGCTTCAATCCAGTAAGAATTGCACTCGCCCATAGAACAAGAATGGTGCAGGAAAGAATAACCCTTGCTTCTGACCGTACCACTTTTCTCAAAGAAGAGCATGCTAATCACTGCAATGGACAATATTAAAGCTGCCAAGTGCAAAGTCAAGAACGTCGAGGCAGCTCCCTGTTTCTTCCAAAGCCCATCACTCCGAATACAATGACAACAGGGAATATCATGCTGGCTATATCCCAAAAAAGGAAAAAAATTATATTTGAACCATTATTTCAACGAAATACAATTATTGATGTTTTTCAATAATTGTAAGTTTAATATTTTTGAATCATTATTCCTTCTTAGTATAGTTTTGTATAGTAATTTATCAATTTCTTTATTTATATCTTCTGCTCATTCTATTCAAGGGAAAAAAAATTCTCCTTTGCCTTTAAGACTATTTACCAAAGAAAGGAATAATGATTGACCTTTAAATTTGTTAACTCTTTTTACATTTCATTTTTAAGACTCATTCTACTTTTTCCTTTCAAACCACAAAAACCCATCTTACATAACAATTCTTCCACCTTTACATATTAAAAGATTGCATTACCTGTTCCAACCACCTTCCTATACTAGTTAAACATATGAATGCGACCAAAATTAGTGAGATATAATTAAGTTATTTGAAGCTACTACAACTCAATCATCATAGATTGAATACTCAAATAATCTTGGACAGAAAGGATCAGTAATAGCCAGAATTAGATTACAAGAATGAAAGTGAGAAGGAGGATTCACTACTACGAATCAAAATGGGTTTAGGTTATTCCACGTAAATTCGGATTATTGTACTACAATTGAATTTAGCTACACTAAAAATTATGTATGGCATAGAGAAATGAAATAAACTATAATTATTCTTTGTTATACCTCTTATTTTTAGAATTTTATGTTTTTTTTTTTACAATGTATATTACAAACCTTGGTTTAATAAGTCTTTTTTTTTTTTTTGCCATCAATTTAATAAGTCTTCTAATTCATCAACATTAATTTTTTTTAATATGATAATTTATATTTATATATTGTCTACATTTATTTATTAATTATATTTTCATAATCTTATATAAAAGTATCCATATAATATAAAGTTTGTTAATGTATGGATTATGAGTAATATGTTTGTAGACCTGTTTATTTTAAATAAGGTAGATCTATTTATCTCTGCTAAGATTATCCATTCTTTTGTAAATGTAGATTATACACTTTTTTTCATTAGATAACAATGTCATCGTGAAATGAAGTTGCAACTAAATAAGACTATAAATCTACTGAATTTGTTTCTTTATATGAGAATGATGTTGAAAGTTTTATGCCATTGTTTCAAATGATATGCTCTTCTTTAATTTTCACTGTACAGAAATTGTTTGGTTTCACTAAATTAATATACAATAAGGAAATTAATAAATAAATGTGGATGAAAATGACTAAATTTATGATTTGTTAGAGTAAAATCTTTAATAATTTAACATGGTGATATACTGTTTAAGATTTTTCAAATTTTGAAATTGGTGAAATTTACTAAAAAATAACAATTTTATTAATTGATTTTACATTGTGGTTATGTCATTTATATTTTACAAATTTTCAAATAAACTATCAATTAAAAACTATAATTATATAGAAAAAATATATGAAGTTCACATTGTGAACATAATCAATGTCACTTGATTTTATCACTAAGACACAATTTAAAATATATTGACATTTTTTTTTGGGATAATGGTACCTAAACTTTTGCAAAAAGAACAATTAGATATATGAAGTTTGATTTGAATAATTTGGTACCTAAATAAGTTTTTATTGACTTTTTTCATACATGAAATTTGGTTTTGACAGTTACATAAACACACTTTTCGTAGACTTTTTTTCATATCTCATTTTATTTGCTTTAGGTATAAAAAGAGTCAACAAAAACTTTGTTCATAAATCGAAATTGTCAAATCCAAACTTTGGGTATGATAAAATCAACGAAAATTTTGTTAAGATATCAAATTGTTCAAAACTAAACTTCAGGTGCCGATTGTTCTTTTTGTAAATGTTCAAATATCATTTCGTCATTAATCCTTTTTCTTTAAGGAATTTAAATTGCTAGAAACAATATATGACTTTTAGTTTCTCATTAGTCAATATTATTTATCATACTTTATAGACTGAAAATTAGTTGCATTTAAAAAGATTAAGATGGAAGTTTGATAAATGAAAAAAGAAAGATTAAAATGGAGGAATTTTTGTAAAAATAGTAAAATATGTCAAACTACTTGAAATAGAAATAATCACATTAATGACCATAAATTACTCTTAATTTCTTATTATCTATGATTCTATGCGAATTAAGTCCATTATCTAGAACACTAACAAAAGAAAAAGAGAGAGAGAGAGAGAGACATTATGTAGATATTAAATGTGTGACATTTTTTTTTTCTAAGTAAGAGGACATATTTATTAAGTGAAATATCTTTTTGAATTTATCATATAATTCTTTTGTCAAGTTAGTATTGTATCACGAATTCAAGTTTCATATTAATCTTCCTTTTATGATTATCATATACATGTAATTAAATCATATAAATGTTTAAATATTTTAATTTTAATAGTGTAAATTAAATTATTTTACATATACTAACATAAACTCTTATTTCTACATCCAAAAGTTAGTTATTTTATTTCATGAGTATAAGTCTTGTATACATTTTAATATGAGAACTATATTATTTTTAAAATCTAATTGCATCGATATGTTTAATTTTAGCACATGCATCATGGTTTGCATTCTATCAAGTGAATCCAATTTATTCATGTTAAGATAATTATTTTTTGTATTTATCTTATTGGATGTTACTATTCTCTCTCTTCACCTGTAACTATCATTGATCTATCTTTTATGTTGTTTTGCTCTTTCTCTCTCTTCTCCTCTTTATTCTCTATAACGAAAACCATTCCAATTTTTTTTTCATATACTTTATATGTCATACATTAATATTTATTTATTTTAATGATTAAATGATTGACTAAACTCTCCTTTATATTAGCATAATGATTTTAATACCATTCTCTCCCTTTGTTTTGCCAAGTAACACACGTGGATTTTATGCAATATGTGGAAGATTATTCATCTAGATACAAATTGAGTATTTTATCTTCTATTATACCAATACACTTCCATTTACAATCAACCCAAGAAAACTACCCAACACTCTACTAACCTGTTAACCCAGTTTCTCTTGCTATCTTATTTTCACAATCTTTCTAGTCTTATTCTTTTATAACAGATTCCACAGATTATATCGTATAATGTATACCAAGTATGATTTGATATTTATCTTTTACTTAAATAGATTTGGTTCCTCGTATTTAGGATTTGATTATATTGATATCTTATTTTTAGATGATAAATCTCTTAATTTTATACCGACATTAATGAAAATGCAAAAGTGCTTTTCGTGGTATTAATCCCAAAGAAATAACTTCAACTGCTTACAATGTTTCCCTTAATACTTCGAATGAATTTTTTAAACTTTTAAAATAGGATGTTTGAAGTTTTTTATTATATGCAAATAATTTTTATATTATTGCTTGAATCTCAAACCGACGATAAGAACCATACATTTTTAAAAGTAATAGAAAAGACAGAATTTTATCTTGGATTCACATTCACAAATTCTAAACACAGCTAACAAATAACTGGTTGCATTTGTAATTTTACCATAGAAAAAACTACCTCGATTCTCAGCTAAAAAAGAGGGGAATATAAAGATAGTAGTTATATGGAAATTTAAAGGTGACAATCCCAGCAACACCAATTGTGACTGTAGCTTACAATCTGCGGCAGTTGAATAGATTTCTGTATCTTTTGTTTTGTATTGACTTTAAGATCATTTTAAATTTTTATTTGAGGAAAAACTTTATGTTTAGTCTTTAGCATTTTACCATTTGACTATTTAATACCTAAATCTTTAATTTTTTCTATTTGAGTCATGAATGTTTATAAAAGATAACAAATTAGTCCTTTTTAACACTATTAATTTTTCCACTAGTTTTGAACACGTGGCTTATTTTGATTGGTTTAGAAATTATTGAAGCAAGTAGAAGAGAGAGGGGCATGAAGCAATTACGAGAAAGGGGAAAGAAGTAGTGAAAAAGAAAAATTGAAAGAGATGGAAAATTTATTTTTGTTTCCAAGAACAGAAAATTTTAATTTAGCTAAGTCATTAAATAACCAACGAGACTAATCTCTTCAAAAAGGTATTGTGTAATCATAGAATTTTTCTACCTTTGTTTAAGTCACAAAATAGTCACCGAGATTGGAGTTTGAAATTAAAAGTGGAATTTACATTCTCTAATTTAGTTGTTTTCTTGAAGGTCAATTTTACGGGAGTATTTTCATAATTTTTCTACTTGAGAATAAAGAACTGTGAAAGTTTCTAAACTTTAGATTTTGACAATTTTAATATAACATGGTCAACCTAAGATGTTGTGGTCATACATAGAGATAACTTGATCACTCCAGTTTAGAGGTACGGCTGGCACTAAGTGCTTGTCCATGCCTTGGCTATGAGGAACTTTTATTTTATTAATCAATCTAGAAGGAAACTTGGCTGACCATGTGGCTTTATAAGTTGACCATATTGTCATTTTAATTTTTAAGGTCTTAGTTAATCCATTTTCGGTCCTAGTTAATCGATTAAGCAAGAAATCAGGTTTTAGGTCTAACATTGCAAGTTTCTAGCATAATTAAAGTATGAATGAGTTGTCGCATATTTGATTTCTATGATCGGATTTTCGTTATGATTTTCTTGAAGTCGTTAAGCTTGAAGTCAGCAACTTTCTCGTTTAGATCATCTCCTTGCATCATCAAACACATGAATCACACATTATAACTAGATAATCAATAAACAATTGAGTACGGAGAAAATAATGAACATAGAGATTGAGTTGAAAACATACATTGAAGCCCTAGATCAGAGAGTTCTGGAAGGTCAATCTAATGTGAAGAAATATCTTTTGCTCTTTAAGGCATATCAATCTGTTAGGTTAGGCTTTTGACTATAATTAGGTTTGCAACGTATTAGTTTTAAGCTAGCATTTTAGTGTTGTCAACCCTGTTTTATGGTAGCTGGCACTAGATCTCATATGTAGTTTAAGAAATTAGAAAACTTGGTTTATTCTTTGGTGGATTCCATAAAAGTCACAATGCAACAAATGAAGGATTCTTTAAAAGTTCAAGATAATGTGTAGGAATAAGTTAAATCTTTGAATTCAACATCACGTGCTTCCATGCAATCTTCCATAGATAAACCCAATAATGTTGAGAGGAATTAGAATCAAATATTATCTTTAGAGGAAGCTCATTCTTTGAATGTATCATCACTTTCCAATTGTTTAGTTTTTGAATACTTGTTGAAGGGTATCAAATTGAAAATTATGAAATTAAATGGGGAAAATCCTTTAGGGATGGAGCTTTAAAGTAGAGAAATTCTTCAATTTTCGTCAAGTTACATTAGAACAAAGATTTGTGATTGCTTCTTTTGCTATAATGGACAAAGCACTACATTGGTATGAATGGATGGACAAAAATAAGCAATTAAGCACTTTACCAACACTTCTTAAACTATTAGAGGCTCGTTTAGACCCTTTAGAATTTGATGACGTACAAGGTACTCTCACTAATCTTGTCCAAACTACATCAATTGAAATAGTCTTAGTTCTTTCTTATAGTTTGGGTGTTGTATCATACCAAACCGATGGAAGCTAGAAAGCTAAACATAATTAACTTAATAGTTTTCTAAAATATTCCGAATTTTACCAACCTAAATTAGAAATGTGATAATTAAATACTATAAAATGCAGGTAATTTTGAATCTTATTTTAAATTTAATCTAATAATTGAATTTAGATAGTTTGGTTAAATTGAATTTCATAAATTATAGAATATAATTAGAAAATTTAATATAATTGGATTGGTAAATAGATTTAATCGAAATCAGAAATTCCAATACCAAATATCACTTCAACTTATCAAATTACTTAAATTTCCTATCTCCAAATACCAAGCTACTCAATTCCTTTCAATTATCGACTTGAAACCGATTTCTCAAGTTGAATTACCTAAATTTCTAATTCAATAACTCACTAACTATACACATAAGATTACAAATAACAAGTACAGTATAACCCAATTAATTTTTAGGGTCTATTAGATAGTAAATGATAGTTTGAAGATAAATAACTAAGGTTGAAAAATACGCGATAGAAATAGAACTGATTAATATCTACTAAATTAGAGCTCAAATAAAAATTATGAATACATAATCATGAAATTGAGAATTTTTTGAGTTTTTGGAGCACAGCACACTAATTTGACCTATGGGGACTAAAAACCTTAATCGCATAAGTAAAAAATTTGATAATTTAACATAATTAGGAATAATAAATGAGTTCAATTGAAAATAGAGATTATAATACCGTAAATGCCCAATTTAACCTATTAAGCAACATCAATTGGCTATTTCAACAAATTCAAATTAATCAAAACTTTCTAATTATCAATGAACTTTATCCATCAAGTTTAATCATCTAAAACCTAAATATCCAATTTAGATATTTTAGCTTAAATTTTAACTTCTTAAATCCTAGAAATTTAAAACTAAATATACGTTTGCAAATACCAATTCCTAAGCCCCTAAAACCCTAAATTTAAGTAAAATATTAATTTTCCTTTTATTAGACATCCTAAAGTTATTTCTAATGCCAATTACCTAATTATCTTCTTATTTCTTAATTTCTAATTCTAAATACCTAAAACACATAACCTAAGAACCTAATTCACCATCTAAAACCCTATGTCCATTAACATTACATTCAAGCCCATGAATCAAGCCCATTAGACCATGTTCTTATCATGCACCCTCACACATGATACAAAATCTCGATGTCTAGAAAAATCTAACCCTATAAAAGACCAAATAACCTTAGTCACTTCGAGAAGGTTTCTTCATCTATGAAAAAACCAAATTGCCCTTAAATATCTACAATGTGAACACAAGAAAATATCAAGTGTGTGAAATGAAATTATAATTATATGTTAGGAAGTTTACATAAAAATTTGAGCTTAAGAACCCGTGTTTAAGATAGTAAAGCAGTTTATTAAAGTTAAGGTGCACACTAGTTCTCTATAGGAAATGAAAATATTGAAATTTAAGAAAAATTGATTCTAATCAAATATATAAAAAATAAATGTAAATAATATATCTTTATAATAATATATGAATTTTAAGATAAATAATTAATTATTTTTTATGTTAGGAATTTACTTAATAAAATAGAAATAAATATGGTATTTTAACATACTATAAACATAATAGAAAACTAGCTTAGATTCCTTAGCATATTTAAATGTAAAAATAACACTATAAGTGATATAAATAGAATAATTATATTTTAAATGAGTTATTTTACTAAATAAAATCTTATTAAATTTAACATAGGACATGTTATTGAAAATTACCATTTTAAGGACCTAATTACTATAAAATGAGTTTAGTAGACTAAGTTGGATATAAAATAAACTTGATTGATTAATTCTACTTAACTTAGCTAAATTAAGCTAATATGGATTTAATTAACTAATTTTGGCTTAGTAAATTCCTTAAAAGCCAACAATTTGCACTTAGCTATTAATCAACTAGTAAACTCATGTAAGATCATAATAATTTGTATTTGACTCAGGATAACCTATGAATAATAAGGTGAATATGTTGTTTCAAATGAATATTTACTAGAAACAGAAGTATTTAAATGAGTTTAAAATAAATCGATAATCAATTTAAATACTTATATGAGGTAATCTTTGAGCAGATATTTGTCGGGAGTCTGTCCTCTATATTAACTTCTGGTCTATCATTTGTCTATGCAAAATACAGTTTTTGTATCAGGTATGCAGTGACTTGTGTATTGCTTGCTAGGATAGGCATCCTAAATCAATTAATACTTAAAGACGGCTTTAATGATTGCTTGTTGCTTGTGTGTGGTCATTTAACCTAATTCGAGGGGTGACAACCTTGCTAGGTGGTGCCAGTATGGTAGTTAGGCGCTTAGGCCATCTCCTATCATTGACATTGGATAAATGATGGTTATTAGTGGCTCGATGGGTAGCTGATGGGGGAGATGGTATCGGGGTAACGTTTATTCATATTAGAAAGAAGTTGTATTAAGCAGTTTAATATATAGACATTATTACTCTGCTTAATCATAATGGACTAATATGGATAAAGATAAGTAACGACTGTAACTCTTAGATGAGACTATTTACTGGATGATCCTATAGGGGATATAAGTATTCGGGCTGCCTATATTAACCCTCTGAGTAGTTATTGCTACTCAAGACCCCTAGGTTCCTAGCGTGTTGCCGAAGTGTGAGTGCTCCACAGGTGTTTTGCTACACTTTAATTTAAAGATATAAACTATTAGTTGTTACATTGCATATAGAATAGGCATGTATGCCCATCTCGTGTGTGCTTATGTTATTGTCGTGCTGGGCTTCAGCTCGTTCTTTTTTTTTTTTAGGTGATGATCTAGATGCTGTGATTATTAGGTATGGGACAACTCTAAAGAAGCTTATTAATGAGTTGAGTGCTTAGAAATATTGAACTGTTTAAGCTGTTGGCAAAAGTTATTGACTGATTTTTCAAACTTATATTTTGATGAAGGCATATCTATGAGCCCATTGTTGTATTTCAAGATACTAGACACTATGTATTTTGAATACTTGATGGTATGATACTTATTTATAAATGTTGGTCTTCTCACATAAATAGCATGTGTAGAAATCATTTTCAGAAATTTATTTTTCTGCTATAAAATTTCAATTATTTTCAAAATCTAATTTAATGATTTCATAAATCTAAAATTTATTTAGCAACGATCACAATAAACTGTAGATTAGGTTAGCCTTAATGCATAATGTAAAGTGTCATACGTAGCGGCTGACATGCCTTGAACCCAGTTTGGGGCGTGACATTTTCACACATTGTTTATTGTATGTAGGGAATTTTAAGAAAATTTTCCTAGACTTTGTGTATAGAAAACACCAATTATGCGTTTTTTTTTGTAATTATTAATATTTTTTGAATCTACAATAATTATAATATATAAATTTTATAAAACTATTTATATGTTATAATTCGAGTTAATTACTCTTATGGTAGCTGAAATTTTTAGATATAACAAAATTGCACCTAAACAAAATTTTTGCTCACAAAAATACCTAATTTTTTTTAAATCTTGCACCAATGGTACTTTTAGATGGAGTTTGTTCATTTTTTTTGTCAATCGATTAACCTGTCATTGATGTGACGAGTTAATCGATTGAAATATTATTTTTTGACTACAAAGGCATTTTTTTAATTTTCTTTTTTTTTTTTTTACTTTTCCTTCTCTCTCTCTCCTTTGCTCCTTCTCTCCTTCTATAAACACCATTAATGGGGACCTAAAGCTTCAAATTTTCAATGAATCTACTTGCAAAATCAAAACCCAGAAAAGAATTAAGACAAACTCAAAATTCTAAAATCATTTGGTCTGAAACTCCATGTGTACATCTGTTTACATTTCTACAAATCAAAAATAAAACATAAAAAAATAAAAAAAATTGAAAATAAAAAAATAAAGAATACTATCAAAGAAAGAAGCTAATTCTTTTAGCAAAATGATAAAGAGAGAAAAAATCCAAACTTCATTTCGATTATCAAAAACCAAAAAAAAAAAAAAAACAAACAAATAAATGATCATACGTTTACCACCACAAAGAGCTTGATGCATGGATTTTTCTCTTTCAAATATTCAAAAGACCTTACCTTTCATATCCAAAGGCTTAGATTTCTCTTCATGTTTTGAATCGGAGGATGGTGACTCATCGTGGCCATAGATCTTATCCTCTATCTTCTCTAGTAGTGACTCATGTTTCATCCCTCTATGCTAAGCCATGGTTTGCAATCAATTCTGATTCAAAACCCTAAAACCCTCAAAAAGAAAAATTTGTTACAACATCAAACCCTAAGAAATTGATGTATGAAATGTATAATTATTAGGATTTGTGTGTGGTGTGTGCGTTGTTTTTTTCAAAGAGAGTATGTGTGTAGTTTCTAGAGAGAGAGAGTGCAAAATAAGTTTGAATCTTTGATCTGGGTTTATTGAGATTAATAATTTTTTTTATTGAAATTTGCTTATAAAATATGGTATTTTATTTAACTATAGAAAGTCTCTCTAGTATATTATCTTCACTAATTTTATTAAATCAGCTAATATTCTTTATGCATGCAACTTCACCAGGAGGAATGATGTGTTTGGATTCATTGATGGCGTAGGTCTAGATTTTGTGCTCGGATTATTTAGTTTACTAAGTTTATCACTTTAAGTTTGCATTAAATCTTTTGGGTTTTGATTTTGTAAGTAAATTCATTGAAAGTTTAAAGCTTTGGATCTTCATTAATGGCATCTGGAGAAGGAGTAAGAGCAGAGGAAAGGAAAGGAAAGGAAAGGAACGGAGAGGAAAGAGAAGGAAAAAAGTAAAGAAAATATTAAAAAATTACCTATGTGGACAAATATTATTTTAATCAGTTAATCTACCACATCAACAATTGACGAAAAAATGGACGAATTCCATCTATAAGTATAATTAGTGTAAGATTTAAAAAGTTTAAGTATTTTTTAAAATAAAAAATTTATTTAGGTATAATTTTGATATATAAAAAAAAGTTCAAGTACAATGATAGTAATTAACCCATTATAATTCTATTGATATTCATACATTTATAATTAATTTACCTAGCGTTTTAATACTGAAACCCTTTTTTCTGACTAATGGCATTCTTATTTCCAAATTTATCTATATATATTTATATATCTTTCTTATAGTACTGGTTGGCAGCTTTAAAGGATTTATTCTCGATGCAAATGAGCCTTCCAATAGTAAACTTTGCCTCATTGTGCTCACGTGCATATAATAAATATTAACCTTGCAGAGTCCACGTGGTGTCAGTCACTAACCAATGAAATGGAAGTCTCAATGTCTGGCTGAATAATTGATTCTCTTCAACTGCAAACCTAGCTTCCTCATTACTTCTATGGTGATATAATTAGCTGTCAAGCTCAAGCATGGCTCTGTCAAATGAGACAATAGCATAGGATGCCACCATCATCTCTTGTTAATGAAAGATACAATGTTGTATCTGTCATTCAAGCTTCTTGTTCTAGTAAACCATTTCATACAGTAATAATTAATGTCGTCAACCTCTTTCACCAACTCAGAATCCATTAGTGAACTTTAAATAAATGCGATACATATATACGTACACATAATCCAATGTTCAAATCACATTTTTCAATATTAAACCTATTGATAATATATAGAAAATTAGTTCCCTTAATAAAGACTGTTTAATCAATTATGTAACTATTATAACAAATCTGTCATTCAAGCTTCTGTTCTAGTAAACCATTTCATACAGTAATAATTAATGTCGTCAACCTCTTTCACCAACTCAGAATCCAATAGTGAACTTTAAATAAATGCGATACATATATACGTACACATAATCCAATGTTCAAATCACATTTTTCATATTAAACCTATTGATAATATATAGAAAATTAGTTCCCTAATAAAACTGTTTAATCAATTATGTAACTATTATAACAAATATATTAATTAATATATATTGTATTTTAAATGATACTCTAACAAAAAAGTACAATGTTAGGTATAAATATAAACTCTTAAATAATTGACTAATTCTAGACCAGTTTCATTGAAAAAACAACAAGACTACAAAATTCTCTCTCTATGTATATTTAAAATTTACTTTATTTACCTAAGGATTTTATAACCTAATAATATAAGCATTGAACTAATTTGGTCTTTCTTCCTGAACATTTGTAATACAATAATTGGAAAAAAAATACATATATATATATATATATATTACCCTCGAGCTAAACTTTAAATAAATATATACAGCCCAAACAAAATTGCTATATAGCAATCCGAATCCACCCGTTTGTGGATTTTTTGGATTGAAATTTACATTTTCATAGAAAACAAGGTTAGAGCCACGTCGTATATAGTAAATTTAAGATATGTAATTGCAATATAAGCTTTAAAATTAATATAAGATTTCGGAGCTTTGAGGAAAGAAATGGGGAAAAAAAAGGGAAGGGAAAACAATAGTAACTAACAGATTGACGGGAAAGGCTTCCATACGTGTTATTGATATGTAACTTTATTTCTAAATCATAAATGGTAGTTTTTTTTTTTTTTGTATCTACGCTCGTGTGGTATGTATAATTATTGAATATTTTTTTGTATTTTTACAATTTTTTGAAATGCAATTCATCAATTTTCGAAAAATTTCTATGTTTGTATGCGACCGCAGGGCCTATTCCCTTGGTCTGCCATTAAGTTGGAGTTAATTAAGCAGTCAATATAAAATTTAGTAGTAATATGAAATCTATTTAATTGGATGGATATAGCAATGGCAATGTAGAAGATGATTGGTGAATAACGTTATAATTGATCAAAACATAATGTCTCTAATTAACATCTCAAATGTACATAAAACTTGTATAACAATGATAAATTAAAGTTCTTCGAATTGCAATTTAAATTACATTACAGCAAGATCCAAAAAGAACTTATAATGCATGCAGTAATTAATCACATAACATAAAAATAAAAATAAAAAAATTTATGATACTAATAAAATTTTTCTCTTGGCCAAATGATCATATTTTGATGGAACAAAATGTTTAGTTATAAGGGATAGCAGGTGGAGGTGGAGATGCATATGGGACTCCTTTGATTGGTGGAAGAGGAGTGTTGCCAAATGCCGGTGGAGGCAGTGTCACAGTGGGCGGCAGTGGCGTTTTGTCGTGTCCGTGATGCTCGGGTGCAGGGGCATAGTGTTTTGGTGGCGTTTCTACATATGGAGGTGGAGAGGCATGGTAATGGTGGCTCTTTTCCGGGGGTGGTGGTGGTTGTTCCGGGAAGATGCAACCAACAGGAGGCGAGGGAGTTGATGGAGGAGGTGGAGGAGTGGAGTAATATCCGTGTGGTGGTGGTGAATAATGTTGCTCATATGGAGGTGGGTGGTTGGCTTTGTGGAGGAGGTGAATAAGGCTTTTCGTACGGTGGTGGGGGTGGAGGTGAATAGTATTCCTTATATGGTGGTGGTGGTGGTGGACTTTGTGGAGGATAGTATCCTTCATGCGGTGATGGAGGTGGAGGACTTTGTGAAGGATATGGATAATGTTCTTTGTATGGTGGTGGTGGACTTTGTGAAGGGTATGGGTAATGTGCTTGATGTGGCGGTGGTGGAGGTGGACATTGAGAAGGATATGGATAATGTTCTCGATGAGACGGTGGTGGTGGACCTTGAGAAGGATATGGGTAACGTCCTTGATGTGACGGTGGTGGTGGTGGTGTACTTGGTGTTGATCCATGTGGAGGTGAAACTGGTGGGGGGTGGAGTATAGTGTTGACCTGGTGACACTTCTTTGGTGGGTGGAGGTGGTGGTGCTGAAACATAATGGTGTTGCGGAGGAGACGCTGGGGAAATCGACGGTGGATACACATGAGGTGGTGGAGGCGGTAGATGGGTACTCGGTGCTGGTGAATGCCCCGGTGATGGTGATTTTGGGGATCCTGAGGGTGTACCTGGTGGTGGTGGATGGGATCTTCCAGAAGGTGATGACTTGGATGTTGGAGGAGGTGGTGTGGTGGGGAGGAAAGGCCGAGGAGACGGTGCTTTAGCAGGTCGTGGTGGTGTCGCAATCGGAGGCCTCTTGCGGGATGTGGGTGGAGATGAGGAAGAGCCGCATTTAAACTTGCTGCAGTCGACCGGCTGGGCTTCGGGAGAGGAGCATTCCTGTGAAGATCTTTGATCCATCTTACCCGGGATGCAATTCTTGCGACCATCAGCAGCCACCCTGCCGCCACCAGAAATGGCGGAGCAAGCGGGAGCCTCACCGGTGAAATAGTTGAAAGAGTACGTGAAGTTCTGCAGCCTTGGAAGTGTGCAAATCTCCGCAGGGATGACCCCAGTGAAGCGGTTGTGGGCGACATTGAGCTGCTCCACGCTCTTCATGTTTCCAATGGACTTTGGCAATGAGCCCTGGAGGCTGTTAAAGCTAACATCGAAGACGGTAACATTCCGAAGCTTCCCGATTTCGACCGGCAAGCAACCTGTAAGATTATCATTCAACAGGATGATCTCATTCAATGTCTTCCCCATCTTGCCAATGCTGGTAGGAATGCAGCCTCCGAGGTTGTTATTAGCCAGGACCAGGACTGACACAGGAGAGTTTCCAAGGTTTTCAGGAATTCCGAAAACTAGCCTATTGTCGTTCAGGAATATCGCGTCTAGATCCTTATCAAAGAGCTTTGGCGGCACAGGACCCTCGAAATCATTGAACCGAAGATCCAAAAACTTGAGAGAGGGCAAAGACAGTACAACCGTGGGGAATTTGCCAACAAACCGGTTGTTGCTGACATCAGCTCGAAGAGTAACTTCATCCGATTAATGTCCTAGGAATTGTACCACAGAACCGGTTGGAATTGATATGGAAAAGAGAGAGATCGGTTAGAAGACCGAGCTCAGGCGGCAAGGAACCGGCTATATCGGCGTGGTTTAGGTCGATTCCGGCTACTACCCTCATGGAAGGGTTGGTGACAGATGGTGCACAGTAACTCCCGAGTAGGAGCAAACATTAGGACCATTCCAATTTGCTGTGAAGTTGAACGGATCTGATAAAATGGCTTGTTTCCATGCTTGTAAAGCAATGTAGGCTTGTCTAAGCCTTTGGTTCTCAAATACAAATCTTGGATCTACAACCACTGCCAATTCTTCACCTTCTCTCAACGCCGCACAGACCCGGAAAATCGAACCCGGAAAATGCAATGCTAGAATTAGGACGACAAGGACGGAGGTACACAAGGATCATGGTTAATGTTTTCAAAATGGTTGCCGGACTATGACACTATAGTGCTGAGACGGGCATTTCATATGTGCCCTTGTAATACAATTTCTCCTTGGTTCAAGGGTTTATAAGAAATGTAAATTATATAAATGTATGGAGCCACTACTGCTCCTATAGTTTTGCTCAGAAATAACATTTTTTGGTAAACAAATAGTATAATTACATTTAGAGACATGTTGGCACGTACCCGGATATCGAAGTTGAAATTTTTTTTTTTTTAATTTTGAAATAACATTGATTAGTGATTCCAACCCAGTTCCAGTGCTGACAGAACTTATTAACCTGATGTACCTGCCTCTATTTGATGGATGGTAACAAATTAATAATTTAAAAGAACAGTATCAGACCAAGTTGTTAATTTAATAGTAAAGGACAATAAGACAAAGTATACGATCTGATATGTTGTCAAAAAGAGTTTTAACGCTGTCCATCAAATATTTGGTTTTAGTTCACAAGAGCAATCACATTTGTCCGGAATTCTATCATATGATTAACATAATATAATAACGTTTTTAAAGACGTATTCATTTTAAAGAGCTCATTATCTATAACGTCATTTGAATAAGTTTATTTACTTTTTTTTAAATTTATCTAGTCTCGTTTACTTATATATATATATATCACATTTATTTTTATAAAAGAATGAAATATTTAGAATGAATTTAATTTTTTTTATTGTACCCCTCCACATTAGTTAGGATCTCAAAAAGTAAAATCTTCAATATAGAAACTTGTATCGAAGATTCAACATAAATACAATATCGTATTTGATGTGAAAAATGATTTAAGTGGTGTTGAATTGGAATGAAATAGAATAATAGGTTTAATTTTGTATTTAAAGGCGTATGTTAAATGGTTGGTTTGTTCATATATTATATTGTATTCATAAAAATGCTTCCATATAAAGATGAATTAAATAAATATTATCAATTATATCTATGAATCTCAAATAAAAAGATTGAAATCAACTCTACATCCTTAAAAAGCAAAATCGAAATCCCCGTCAAATCTAGTGTTATCATGTTTATAATATTAACTTTCAATATATTTCTAAATATAAAAATACAAAGAGAATTAGTAATAATATTTTATTAGCTACATTTCAAACATATAAATATATCCAATAGTTTGATTACAAACGAGTCAAGTCGAGTTAGCTTTTGCAGGCTCAAGTTCGACTCATTTAAAGTTATTAAGCTCAAGTTTAGTTTTTTTATTAAATTAAAATTTAAGACTCAAACTCGACTTGTTTTATTACAAGTTTTGTTGTTGAGCTCAAACTTGGCTATTTACAAATTGAAATCAATTGAGCTTTGTGTAGCATAACTAAGCTTTTATTGAATTTGAAATTCAAGTTTGAGCTTGATTCATTTAAATAACTTTTATCTTTTTTTTTTTCAAACTTAAAAATATGTATTAAATAAAAAATAATTTTTTATTAATATTTATATATAATAATCATAAATATAATACTTATAAAAGCTTATTCACGAGCTTACTCACAATTCAAACAAGCATATTTATACTCAACCGGCAAATATAAATTAAAACTTAAGCTAACTCATTTATACCACGAATTTTATTTTAATTTCGAAATCAAATAATTTCCAATTGAGCTGCTCAAATTGAATGCTGCTAGCAAGTAGTTGGACTTATCTACGGCGTCCTAGATAATTTTTATAGTGATGTGATAGTGACCTGAATCCAAACAACAAAATTTTATTGAAAAAAAATAGAAAACGCTGTACTGCAATTAGGTTGGCTTTGGTGATATTTTAAATTTTTCGAAGATCGTGATGACAGTTTATACACGTCCATGTTCCCTCCTTTGGACACAAGGAATAAATAACTTTTGCATTCTCAGGTTACCCTTTTCCCCCTTCAACTTCCAGCACTGTGAAGTGTTAAAGGGAAAGTAATTACTGGTTCATGAATATGGTCAGCGAAGAAGTGTCGGTTGAGTCATAAATTGGCTGCGTGGGGTAGGACATATTGATAAGTATAATGTAAAAACCCTAATGATGAATAATACCAACGGTGTATAATTTTTAAAAAGATATTAAATATATTAAAGTTATATTAATATTTATATATTACTAATTAAACTGCATGGATGAGTGAAATTAAATTATTATTTTATCTTTATTGTTGCATAATAGCTGGTACTTTATTTGATTTGTAAAAATATCTATTACAGGTAATACGAAATAAATAAAAAAAATTTAAAATAATTTTTTTTACAAATGCTTTAAAAGAATTATCAAAATACGATATTAAGTGTGATATGTTATCTATTAAAAGTGACATTCATATTGCAATACTTTCCTATATACATATGAATCTAAAATGTAGCATAGTTTTTAACTATGCAATATAGCAATATATATGTGTAAATATTTTGTATATATAATATTTGATAAATTTTTTTTTCCAACAACGGTAAGCATGATTTTTACAAGTATTACTATTATATTCCTTCTTTTTACATAGGTGTTACTATTTCTCATAACATACAACTTTTTCTAATGGAAAAAAAGTTTCAGTCATAAAATAAGATAACATCAAAGGAATTGCTATATTTTTTTATTCTTATTTTATTAGAGTGATCAAAATCTAATCTTGCCATCTTTCAGCTATATAAAAATAACTGTTTCTATTTCAGGCTGTAAAAATTTTTACCAAGAAAGGAAAAACTCTACCAACTCTCGAACAAAAAGATTAATGTTAATCTCACTATATTGAAGTTACGCTATAATCGTATTAGATTTGATTGAACAATGAGATTATAATAGATTAGACAGTTAAATCCATGACAGCATCATATTCCTTATAATAATGGCTATCGGGACCTCTGACGAAGAAAAACAATGCTAATGATCTCTTTACATGAGGATTTTCGATTTTGGGGTAAAAGTGGACTTGGTCTTTATTATTGCCAAAGTTGATAACATGGCATGGGGCAGAGTTATTATTACCTATTCTTGTATCTTCCCACTTGGGGAGAAGAAAGAAATAATTCAAAACTGATAGATTGTACCTAGAGATTGTTGCTTCTTTAATTAGTTTTTAAATATAAATGAAATAAAAAAGTCCCCTATAGTACTACTTTTGAACTAAAAAAAATTATCGATTCAATGTTTGAATTTTATTTAAAATTTTAATTTAATAGTTGAATTTTAAAATTATTAATTCACTATCTATTCAATTATTTCTTAGCTATATAGAGTATCTCTGCTATCATCATTTGGGTCTATTTAGATTATCTAATTTTTTTTTTATATCTTATCTGTATTTGATTTGCTTCTGTATTTTTATGTTTTTTTTTCATTATATATTTCTTGACAAACATCTATTTAAAAATAATAAAAATAAAATACCAATCTGACATAAAAAAATGAAACAAATAAATTGTTAACTACAAAACAAGATAAACCTAAAATATTAATAAAAAAGGAAAAAAATTAAAATATTTTAATATTTTTTTAAATCACAAAAAAATAAAAAAAAAACCATAAATATTAAATGAAATAGCCATGAATTTTTCAATTTATATTTCGTAAATGTGTTATTGAAATTATATATGATTTTGAAATGTGATAAATGTTAATTATGTTGATGCATGAAAAATGAGTTGTGTTTTGTTTAAAAATAATTAAATATCTTAGAATAGTTAAATATTGAGTTCATAAATTTTTAAGTGCATTAGAATATATGAAAATGATTAGAACAAGTTAAATTATGCATGTGTTTTAAACCAACTTATAGCAAAAATTTTAGTTACAAATAAAGCCCAATACCATCTTTAATTAACCAAAAAGCAAGCTTCATTAATTAACCAAATCCAAGCCAATTAAAGGACTTAATTAGAGCAGCCACTAAAGTCAACAAATGGATAAATATCAACTTTTGAAAGTGCAAAATTCGTCCAAAATTTTCATACCAACATAACATACCCCAAAAAGCTTCAAAACCCCATTTCTACTCTCTCAAAAGCTCTCCCATGTCCATGTACAATTAAACCCTTCATTTTCTACAACTTAAGCTCTAAAGTATTCCTCTTACTTTATATGTATTTAAATTAAGCTTTTGTTAGAATAGGGTTTATGTGCTAAATGGTAATAGAATGATTTTTATACATTGATGGTAGTTTGAGTAGTGTTATGTCGCTAGAGGAGTTTGTAGTATATGTATTATATGAATTTGGAAGTGTTGGGATGATTGTGTTAGGATGGCAAAGGGTTGAGTAGTGTAACGAGCATGTGGAGTTGAAGTGCAAATTTTGTGTAATGTTGTAGTTGAGTGATTGATGGATTGAAGAGGTGTTAGTGTTTGTTGAATGGTATTAAGAACATATAACAAGTTTTGGGGATCTTAGAATGAGTTTGGAGGATTTTTGAAATGTGTAAATTTTGCAAAGAAAAAAGGGGAATTCGTAAAAATCGTGTGATTTTGTTCTAAGGGTCTATGCCGGCAATAGGCTGTCGGCGTAGTGTCCCACGCTATCAGCGTGCATGAAAACGCTGCCGGTGTTCGAGGTATCCACTGGCATGAACCAATCCTGCGGAACTCTCGGAAATTTTGAAAAATTGGAATTGCAGTCTACACTGGCTCAAAGTCGCCAACGTATTATTGAACATTGCCGACAATGGCAAGTGTTGAGTTTTAGTGCATAGTACACCGGATCAACACCGCTGGCGTTGATGGTCAGCGTGTCCCCTGCAGTTTTCATTTTCAAAAACTTCATCCAATAATTTCCAAAGCTTGATATATGATCAATTGAATATCTGTTGAGTATTGTATGATATTATATGATGTTTAAATGCCATGTTATGACTTTGTAATAATTTATTTGAATTTCTTTGATTAGTTATGTTTAAAACTAGTTGATTAGTGCTTGAACTAAGTGAGAAATTCAATATTTTCTTGTACAGTGATAGATCATCGCTCGGCTAACCTTATTAGTTCCCGAGCTATTTTAGGTACGCAATAACTTGTTTGATTCTTTGTTTGGGATAGACATTCTTTAAAATTACTTTAAATTAAGGAAATTTAATAATTTCTTGTATGAGTGTCTTTTATCTGTTGAATCTGGTGCAAAGAGAGGTACTCTACTCAGATCGGGGCATGGTAATTTTAGGCACTTAGACCACCTTTGTCATTTTGAAATGACTTTCATAAGTGGTTCAATGGTAATTGATAAGATATTCAATATCATATAATACTTACTTATTCTTGAAAGGATGTAATATAATTTAATTCAACATTTATGGGAACACTTGAATTAGGTGATATTATGGATTTGAGTTAAGTAAAGTCGAAAAATGGCTGAAAACCTTAAATGAGATTACTTTTCATTTGGATAAAATTATCTAAGAGATATGAGTATTCGAGCTACTTATATCAACCCCCTGAGCATCGTGATTATTACTCAAGTTCCCCTAAAAATCCCCATTATCTGGAGTTTGAATACTCTAGTGTTGTTTGGCTAACTAAAGATTAACTAATAATCTAATGACTGTTACATTGCATTTACTTTAAGTATGTGTGGATCACTTTGCATTTGTATTCGTTACTTGCGTACTGGGCCTTTGGCTCATATTTTAATTATTTATGTGACGATCAAGACGAGTTTTTATGCGAATATGATTATGGTACCGACTTTGAGGATTTCCTAGAGACCTAGAGGATTAGATATGACTATAGACCAGGATGGAATTCCTATATTGTAATAGACTAGTTATGGAGTTTATTGATGTTTATATTAGATGATATAGGTTGAATTACCCTTTTGTAGCTTTTATATAAGGCTTGTAAGAAGCCTTTGTTTGTAATATCTAAACCTAGCTATATGTATATTTTGAACTTATTTCCTTTGTAACATATGATAAATATGATGTTGTGTTTTTATTACAAATTTTACAAAAATCAATAGTTTTCAATTTAAGAGTTAAGTATTGAGAGTTTAGGCAAATAATACTTCAAACACTTCTTTTATGATAACCTTATATATAATTCTACAGGTTATATGTGGTTGAGGAACTGTTATCACCTGTTTTTATTATGGGGTAATAGCGGGTCCTTGCATTAAAACTTACTTATCACAAATTACCTTCAAGCAGGCATAAGATGTATCCATGGAAAACAAAAATGAAGACATGATATTTTAGTTACAGAGAGTTGCAAAGGAAAGAAACGGGATTCTTTGTCGTACTGGCTTTGGCAACTATTTCCTAATAAAGATCTTAACCTGCAAACCTCTAAAATTCCATTACCATCGCTCAAGCATGTGTAGGTAATCCTATTGTATAGGTTCCCATATGAACCCTGCTCGACCGGGTAAATGCAAGGTGGATATTAAGAGATAGTGGATATGTTTTAGGTACAAAATTTTCAGAGCATGTTCCCACAGGATAGAGTATAGATATGAGCTTTTCATATCTTGTACCTATCCAACTTGTACTCTATTAAATATAGTGTATAAGTTCCTGTGTCTTTTATACTTACTCTATAAAAATTACATAAAATAATATTAATTCATTAATAATAAAATAGTATTATCTATTTTTACTAATTTTTTTGTCAACATAAATATTATTTAAGGCAGTTAGACTTCTTCATTTATTTATCGTTAATGGCTTAACCTAAAAAATATTTTATGTAGTATTTAAGGATAATTAAACTAAAATATAAATCCGTTAATGAATTTTAGTAAATATATTATATCTTTACTATTTTTGTTATTTTTCTTTTTGTTTTTCCTTCAATTAAAGAAAGCTATATAGGTTTTAACTTTCACATATAAATTAATTTTCCATAGTGCAGAACTTGCGATATTAATAAATTACTTTTTGAATCATTTGTAACTAGCTATTTATTGTAAATACGTGAGAGTAAGGTAATTTTATATACTACATAAAATCGTATATATTATTATAAACTTGAAACTTGAAAAAAAAATTCAAAAGTTTTATACAAAAATTGCAGGTTCCACAGAATACCATGTACCTTATAGGTTTTACAAGTTACAGAGTGGGTATAAGATATTACCGAATAGGTTCCGAGTAAAAGAATTAATATCCTATACCTTACAATATAGGATATAGGTAAGACTTCATATCCTATCCACTCAGTACCCGCTTACTCCTACCACCATCAAGTTGGAATTTTAGGATATTTGTATCATGACCTGCCAACTCAGGCTTTACCACAGCAGAGGGGCGTCCCTAGGCCCTCAAGCCATATTGGGCAGGGATCATGATGCCAGGTACGTTAGCCCTCCCAGCATACCCTCAGACACAACTAGGACACCAGAGACACTGTATAGCAACTCGGAATTCTACCTACCGGGGTATTGTATGCTTTAGCTACACACTGCATGATTTTATCCTTACGCTTAACTTTGGAGTTTTGACAAGCTATAAGTCATTACATTGAAAAAGCCATCTATGTAATTATAGTTCCACCATCTATATTTGAGGGGTATTACATATTCCCCCACTTATAGAACTAATGTCCTCGTCGGTTTTGTTATAGGTCTAGAACCACTGCTCTGATACCATTTGTCACGACCTGCCACCCCAGGCTCTATCGCAGCGGAAGAGTGCCCCTTGGCCCTCAAGTACCCTGAGCAGGAATCATGACGTCAGGTATAATAGTCCTCCCAGTGCACCCTTAGGCATAACCAAGATACTAGAGGCACTGTGTAATGACTCAGAACTCTACCTAAAGAGATATTGTCCTTTTTAGTCACATATCGCACGATTTTGTCCTTTTGGTACCAACGCTTCTTAGGGGGTTATCCGTCTTAGGATTGCTCTATCCAGAGTATGCTTAGCTTTGGAGTTTTGACAAATTCCAAGCCATTACACCAAAAATGCATCTTTGTGATAAGAGTTCTACTATTTATATTTGAGGAGTATCACAATTTGATCATTTTTTAATGGACTACTACTGAAATTGGAAGCTAGCATGTGTGATATTTTGCCCACATGAGAAAGAATGAAATTTTATATATTTTGATTTGTTTCCATAATGCCCATATGAAGAAAAATGTTCAATTTTATACAATTTAATCAAATTTAAGAGCACCCGCATGAAGAAGGTTCAAATTTTCAGTGTTTTTAACGAGTGAATTTTGGTTTGAAGTGAAGAATGAACATACCTAAGGTCTTCAACACTTGCTTTATTTTTCTCCTACATTTCATTTGAATTAAGGAGAATAAGAAGAACATTTACTGTGTTCTTATTTTTGCATACCCATTTCCCTTTTTTTTTTCCTTCTCTTTTAATTTTCCTTTTGTCTCTTTTTAGATCGTGTTTAAGATGCATGCAAAGAGAAATAATTTCTCCAAATTTGGCAACCAGCCACAGAAGGAAAGAAAGGAATAACAAAAGGGTGTTGATTAATAAGAGTTTTAAATAGACATTGGGTTTCTTTGAATTTCTTTTATTTTTTGTTTGTATTTATTTTGCATTTGTATTTGATCTATTTGATTTGTTCATGAGTAAAAATATTTTTTATCTATATTTTTTTTAGTAAAAATGTTTTTTTTATTTATATCTATTTCTTGATACACATCTATTTATAAAAGATAAAAATAAGATAAGATGTCCAAAAAACCAGAAACAAATGAAATAAACACTCTCAAAAGAGCTTCTACAATTTCATTGAGGAATGATTTAATCAACCATTCACTGGTGTGGTTACAACCGAATGTGAATTCAAACAGTAAAATAGTGTCAATCCTATTAAAAAAAGTGATGGACTATACAATTTTACATATGCAACTAAAATATATATATAATTTTTAATACACATTCTAAACTCACGTAGGGACTCATGTTGTAGTAGATTTGAATTCTGATAAGGTTACTCGTTTAACTATACCAGGTCATGGTTAGCTTCCCTGGTGTTTTTATTATTTTTATCACATAATCTAAACTATATATATATATTATATTTCATGATATCATGTTAAATTAATATAATTAAGCTATTAAGAAACAAACATGTGTTAAATCTATAACCAAAATAATAACGGAGTTGACGAAGTTAGTGAAATAAAAAATTTTCAAGATTTTGGCCGAAAAAAAAAAATCAAGATTTCCACAACTTGAATAAAAGGAGAAAAGGCTACATAGTTCAGGTAATTTAGTAACATAAATATGGTCTCCATACCAGATCTAATTCTCTCTTTTTCCAAAATTGTAATATGTATTGGAAATAAATAAATAAATAAATAAGAGGAGAAAAATTTAAAAATGGAAAAACAAGTAAGTAAAACATCTATAGTTAAATACCATGTCGTGCCTCAGATACAAGTTTGTGTACTAGAATCCATATAGTTAAATTCTTATTACGCAATCCATTTCTTAATTGTGTATAAAAGTATAAATCAATACCCTTATTTGTTTATATCATATCTCATTTCTTATATTGATCTATTTATTGATTGGTAGAACACATAAGTAAACATATGAAAGAATCAAACTTTCTAAAATTTCCAATTCATGACCAAAGTAAAGTAATATTAAATCTAAATTAGTAATACGAGTAAAATAAAAAATAGATGCTCTACTCATTAAAAATTAATAAAAAAATAAAATTGAACTTGGCATTTTATAATTTGTTCATACATACAACTGATTGAACAGACTTTGTAAAAAGATAAAAAAAAAACGAATTAGCAAAGTTTCTCAAATATAGGTAGCAAAATCTATGCTGAACATTGCTAGTTCAACATATTAATTTTCTTTTCTTGTCTGTTGGATGTTTTTTTTTTTTTTGGCCCACAGGTGGATGTTTATTTGATGCCCTTTTTCATCTTTCCACATCGATAAAACATATAACCAAACAAATATAAAATCCCAATTTTTAACGTTACAGGCTAATGTTTAAATTACCTTTACCACAAACCATCAGCAAAATAACTATCCCAAATCATAAAGATGAGCTAGACCAATCTTTTTTCCACATACATCATCAATAAATCAAAATTGTCATCTAAACACCATATCAATTTCGTAAATAGTCTAACGCAAAATAATATTAAAAGGAACCACCAATTACATGTATTCCCTTAATTTTTGCTTGGTTTAAAGTTTATTGAGCCAACTTAGCTATCATCAAGCCTGAAATTTTAAGTTTGAACTCGACTTATTTAGATAGTTCATTCTCCATTTTTTTCAAACCTAAAAATAATAAATAAGAATTGCTATATATAAATACATCAATATTACATAGAAAATATTTTTGTTATTTTAATTATATATTATATATATAAAAATAAGACTCGCAACTCTATTAACTAACATGTTAACGAGGGATGAGAATTTGTTGTGCCCATGATGCTATCTTATTCGTGTCCCAACAAATAAATATTTGACACGTGTAAAAAATAAAAAAAATCCATAAAATAATACAAATAATAATGATCACTTTAAGACACATGTCAAATACTCATTCGTTGGGACATGAACGGGACAGTATTAATAAGACAACAAACATGTTTCCATTAATGAATATGTTCACAAGCTTGAATAAGTATATTCATGAGCCGACTTATGAGCTTGAATCGAAGGTCGAGCTCAGCTCAATAGATAAATGGGCTTTACTTTAAACTTGAGCTCAAATAGCTTGGCTCTTTTACCGCCCTAGACTTAACAATGCAAATCTTTTATAGTTCCATACAAATCTAAAAAAGAGTTTATTTAGATAATCTATTTAATCTTTTTATGAGTAAAATCGTCTATTTATCAATTGTTAGTAATCTATACCTAGTCTATATTTTATTTGTGTTTAGTCTATTTCTTATCTAATAGACCCCTAATCAACTTTCATAGCTCTTTTTTGTGGGGATTTCTAAATTCACCACTTTGTCAACTATTTAAGAAGATGTATGTACATGTGTGTGAGTGAAAGAGAGAGAGAGAGAACAAGCGGCTGTAATTGATGTGAGTTTGCACTATGTAAGAGGAAATTGTTAGAGAAATAAGGTTACAAAAATAATAAAAATATTATAAACTAAAGGGTTTTTGAGTTGAAGACAAACCTACTAATCTGCACCTGTTTATAAATGACATTATAGTTTAGTGGCATATCCTTGGTCTTTTAAGTGAGAAATCTCAAGTTCAAATCCCTCCTCCTTCCATTATATTGGCCTAAAAAAATAAAAATACACTTGCACCTATTTGATAAACGATTTTATAAATAGGTTCATATTCCAAACTAAAACCTAGACACGATTAAAATCATATTATTTTTAGGTTTAATTTGTTTATTAGTTGTGCCAATTTTTATTTATCTATTTTTTTTTTTGGTATAATCATATCATGTTTAGGTTCTCAGGCTGAGTTCCAAATTATTAGCACTAGAATAACATTAAAAATACATGAATAAATATTGTTTAGCATTGGAGAGAGTGTCTACTTGCATATGTGTTCAAATTGAGTAAATATTGTATTTGATAATTAAACTTGTATTTTTCTAATTATCATTTTTAAATTTTAATTTTGTATTTAAACTTTATCTATTTTAATGATTAAATACCTGAACCCAATCTATTTGTATAGTTGACTACCTTGAATTTACCATATTTTGTAATTCATTATCTAAATTAAGTACTATATATTACTTCAAAATATTTGTATTTAATTATTAAATAGCTAAAATATTTTAAATAATTAATTGTGAAGATAAGCTTATAAATTTAGGTGTTTTAAATGTGTGAGGCAAGGAAAAAAAGTATGGGTGTTTTCTAACTTCATTTCTTTAGGAAAAACGTGATGTCAACACATGATTGTTTTGTAATGTTTTATGTATGTCCCCTTTAGACATCTTCCCGGATCGGGTTTGAATTGAGACTAGAGGAGAACCAACCACAGTGAGTCTTTTATTGGATTCATTTGATTGACGGGTCCAATCCAGGTCCATTTTGAAGACTCAACATGTATAAGAGGACTCCTTTGAGTTTTAATTAAAGAAAAAAAGGAAAAAAAATTGGTTTGTAATTTTTTTTTAAAATATACAGGTTTGACTCATGAGATTCATCTTATGAACCAGCAGGTCCACAGGTCTTGCCGATCTTGCCATCCCATGGAATGGTTCCGGTCCAGTTTTTAACTCATACGTGATAGGTCGGGTCTCGATTCGGACCTGGCCCGGTGAGATATCTCCCGTCCATGAACAGAGACTGTTAACTCACCAGTCACGACTGATTTGCAAGGGTCATTGTCCCAAGCGATAGAATTAAGCGAAATCCCTAAATCCTACGTACACATAAACCCAGAACAACAATGGAACAAAGCCCCGGTTAGTACTCTCATAATCATTCATCATTTCTCGACTGCTTTTGGTGGCGGCGCAAGGTACTTCGAAACCTCAAAATAGTTATATACTTCTGGGTTTAAAATGTAAGGCGTTCAAACTATGGTCTTTCTTCCAGTTTGTTAGGCTTTTCAGCTTTCATGAGTTGTCAGTTTTTTAAAGTAAAACTTCATGTTTGTTCTATGTAACTGATATTTAGGGACACAAACAAATTCTGGGTAATGATTAATTTTCTCAAGAACTTTAATTTATGTGGAAAAGTTTGCACCTTGAAATACTCATGTAGTGTTTTGGTTAGAATTATCCATTTTGATTCTCAACCGACTAACAATTACTTAGAGAAGTCTTTGAATTCGGGTTCACCAAAAGATGCCCGAAAGAATGTTGCTATCTTTTGGGATTTAGACAATAAGCCCCCGAAGTCAGTCCCTCCATATGAGGCAGCCACTAAACTTCAAAAGGCGGTGTCTTCTTACGGTGCTGTTCGATATATGGTGGCTTATGCAAACCATAACGCGTTTAGATATGTGCCTTTAGTTGTTAGGGAGCAAAGGAAAGAGAGGAAGCTATTGAATCAATTGGAGAATAAAGGGGTGGTTAAGCCGCCTGAACCTTATTTATGTCGAGTTTGTGGGAGGAGGTTTTATGCAAATGAGAAGCTTGTTCATCATTTTAAGCAGATTCATGAGCGTGAGCATAAGAAAAGATTGAGTCAGATTGAGTCTGCCAAGGGTTCAAGGAGGGTGAAATTGGTGGGGAAGTATTCGATGAAGATGGAGAAGTATAGGAATGCAGCGAGGGATATTTTGACACCAAAGGTGGGGTATGGTCTAGCAGATGAGTTGAAGCGAGCTGGTTTTTGGGTTAAGACAGTAGCTGACAAGCCTCAAGCAGCAGATGTTGCTTTGAGGAATCATATGGTGGATATGATGGATAAGAGGAGAGCTGATTGTTTGGTTCTCGTTTCAGATGATTCAGATTTTGTGGATGTTTTGAAGGAAGCTAGATTGAGGTGTCTCAAAACAGTGGTCGTTGGGGATATTGGTGATGGAGCTTTGAAACGAACTGCAGATGTAGGATATTCATGGACTGACATCTTAATGGGGAAGGCTAAGAAGGAAGCTGCATCAGTTGTGGGCCGATGGAGAGACCGTGATGTTTTAAAAAGGTTGGAATGGACTTACAACCCTGAGGTGGAGAAGAAAATATATGATTTCTATGTAGAAATGGATGCAGGAAGCAAGGATATGGATGAGGGTATGGATGGTGCAACAGATGAGGAATCTGTGCATGAAGAAGAATCTGGTGCATGGTGGGAACTTGACTCTGATGCTTAAGAGTGAGGTAACTGATTGACAAAGCCTCAGTGACATGCAAAATTTCCATCTGGTTTTCCTATTGGTGAGTTACAGTTCCCCTTTGCTTATTGATGATCTGCAAATTTATACTTGAAGTTAAAAATTTATACAAGATGAGTTCTTTTTCTTTCCCTCTCCCCCACCCCAGCAACATTATCGGTTTTGCAAGATGGAATTCCCTGAATTTTGCATTTAAACGTTGCAATTTTGGGCCAATCTGCATGCATGTCAGAGGCTTTCCTGTTACTTTAGAGATACAAAAATCAAACATTTGCTATTTGTATACTGATATGACATCCTTCGCAAAAGAAGGGCCAACTTCCTTGGGAAATTTAGTAAAAGACGCTGGACACGTTGTTAGCAGCTTTGGAAACTCTTAAAGCTACATGTTTTTAGGAAAGCTTCTAGTAGGATTGGACTGGAAAAGCAACATGTTTTCCTTGATTCAAGTGCATTGTAGTGACATGCGCCGCCCCTTCTTTCCCCTAACCCTCCCCTCTTAAGTTTTCCCCCGCTATATGACTGGATGCATAAGAGGTTAATAGCAAATTGCAACTGTAACTTAACCAGATTTATAGGGGTTCGATACCTCATTTAAGAAAGGTCTGACTCTTAAATAGCAATAGAATTTCAGATTTAATCTTTTTGTCTGGAATTTGGATGTTTCTTGGCACAATTCAGGAAACTGCTAAATTGCATCATCTTTTCTTTTTCCTTTATCCTCAAATTGAGAAACTTCTGTAGAATGTCATTCTTTTAGTGTCAACACCATTATGTCACTATATTCTTATGAACCATCATATTATCAGAGCCGCTTTGCAGCAAATGTTTGTCAACATAGCAACAGTGTAGTCAGCCTCTGGTTTGCAGTCTGAACCTTTGCTGGCAAGTGAGCTCATTATCTTATGCTGTATAATTAACTGTGATACTTCTACATTTATGCATGGATCAATGGATGCATAGGAATAAATTAGAAATAGAACTGCTAACTTGTGATTTTGCTGACTTATCTGCTCAGCATGAGAGCTATCATATACTGTTGATGCCTTTTCTTTTTTAATTTTTTTAACTACTTTATCCAGTCATAATCCTATACTGATAATTTGTCTTTGTTTGCTGCAGCCACCAATCCTATATCTCTTTCTGAAGTGCATTAAATTTGTTGCATTCATGTATCGACATCTTTCATTGGCAACAGGTTTTATTGCCCTCAGGACTGTGCTCTATGCTGGTGGCCAAGATGATTGCTTCTTATATGGATAACGTATCAAATTACAGAATGTCTATGGAAGATACAAGTGGTTTTAACATGCAGCGTTTGAAAAGATTAGCCTTGGCATTGAAGGAGTATCGTTGCTGGTTTGGAGTTATTAACTTAAGCAATGTGGGACTGGATTAATGATTGCTGCTGGATGAATTTTACTTTCCAGGGTGTTGACAGCTGATAAAGTTAATATGAAAAAGATGAATTGCTGCTAAACTTTTGCTTTCAGACAATAATTTTGATTAAGTATCAGTTCTGAACAGAATTGCCTCGTGATCACATCTTTTTGTTCTTCTTCCTGTAGATCCCTTGGCGGTTGTCACTCTGCTGACTGAATTGGAGTCATTGTTTGCCAAAGGATAGACAATACTGGCTTGGGATAGTTGTCAATATTTTTTCCTTCTAGTCTATTTACTAAATGATTATATGGTTGATAAATTATAAAAATGCACTCTGTTTTCATACTTCTGCAATTTACTAACCATATTTTTATTTATTTATTCTTTGTTACAAATGCATGATCAATGTTGATCTCTGTCGATAACTCGATTTTTGGATAAATGTATTGACTTCTGTTCTCCTGTATTAAACGTCGCTCATATAAAATGGTACTGGACGTGTATATGTCCCGGTCACTAAAGCCTAGATCACGGACATCTTGTTTAGAAAATTAGTATGAGACAAGTTTTGTTTGGAGTTTGTTAAGGTCTATTTAGGTACACTAGTTTGGTATCATTTTCAAACTAAGCTGATACTGAACCAAATACTAATATAATACTGTTGAAAAATTAATAATTTTACTTATAAACTGATCAAATCAAACCAATACAAATATGATATTGATAAATTATAAATGCTAATTCGAGATAGATCCAACACCGAAAAAAATCTGTCAATTCAAACAGGTCCACCAATATCAGCACCATTTTTGATTTTAAGACTAGCAAATGCATATAGGAACCCCCAGGTCAAACATCCGTAAGAGAACACCGTGGCGGCTTTATGGTTCCGTTGAAAAATATGAAATTTTCAGTCTCGTAAACAAGATGGTCTTTTACATCACATTGAATGCCACGTGGAGTGTAGATCATTGAATGCCACGTGGGAGTGTAGATCAAAGTTACCATGAGACCAGGATACACCGAACAGAGAACAATGCAGGCGAGAAGTAACATAATTACATAAAAAACTCACATCTGTTTAACAGAAACAGGATGCAACACAAGAATCCTTAATGGTTCCTCTGAGAAACAAAAAGATATTCGTCTCATAAACAAGATCTTTTATCCGGCCGAAAAACAAGATCTTATGAGCAGGGAAATTTTGTCCAAACAATTCATGGAGCATTGGATCCTTTTATGCACACTGCTGATAAGTGACTTGCGCTCATACCTGGACAACAGAACGAGTTAAAAACCGTAAAGTAAGAGGTTTGCAATAAAATTCCAAAATCAAAAGTAGTCTTTTCCCCTTTATTTTTGTCTTATCCAGGTTTTATAATAAAATTGAGAACAAACAAACAAGAGCATAGTAACATGATTAATAAACAAACCCAATAAGAGTATCTGAAGACAATGATCCTAAATATTGATGCAACTAGGAAACTGATGAAATAAAGGACAAATTACCTTCCCCTGTTTTGCCCACGGAATACAGCTCTTCTGTGACTGGCCAAGGACGGTGCTACTGAAGTCTGAACCAAAAAGAACAGAACAGCCTGGCAAGTACTTATGGAAACGCACATGCCCACATGACATGGACACTCTTTGACATTTTATGAATTGTAATACATTCATGCACATGGAAAACAGGGCCAAAACCTGCTGACCCATACGGTTCTAAATTATGTTTCATATAAACAATGTATAGATTTGTGTGGCAAATAATCCAAAAAAGCACCGACTTACATTATATAGCTATATTTCTAACCTATCTATTTTAAGGAATACCCTAATAGAATAGGGTGTAGGACATAATGAGTAGGATCTACATATGGATACACATGTGAAACTGCTTCTTCATGTTACGCTTTCAATGAAAGGCATGGTGAAATCTATTTGAGTTGTCTGATTTTCATCTTTACCTTATTTATGTCTGATCTGTATCTATATTTTATATATATATATATATATATATAAGTAAAACTGTTTATTTTTCATCTGTATTTATTTTTAACAAATAATTTGTTTGAAAACAACAAAAATAAAATTTCAAATGACCTGAAAATATTGAATCAAACAAATCCTAAGTAAACCATGTGTTTCTATTTATTTCTCCTCGTGTAGTACATCACAAAAACCAGGAATCCAATGTTAGTGCTTCTTAAATTAATTTCTACAGTTGTTACTGGCCTTCCAACTTGAATATAAGATACTATACATACAGCAGCAAGTAGCCACTCTTGCGGGGTTGACACTGAATCCTCTTTTTATATGCATTAGTTAGAAAGCTTTCCTCATACGGCAGGAGAGGTCACAGATATCATGTGCAAAGGTGAAAGCAGAGAGCTATCTAGCATAAATCTCGTGTACCGATTTTGGCAAAGTTTCAAGTTTTACTGCTACAATCAACTCAAATTATAATAACTGACACAACCATGGCTAGAGCACTAACAAACAGGTAGCTCAGGTTTAATTGGAATAACTCAGGATAGGAAAGGCAAAGACTGTCCAACTAAGGAGGGATCTTGCTTGAGGGTAAAAAAAGTGACAAGGCACACATACACACACACACACACACACACACAAACACAAACACACATATAGGATACAACAAGAATATGCAAGCATCTCAAACTTCGAACCTTCACATCAGCAAATCTAATACCATATCGGTTATGCAATTCCTGATTTCTGCAACAAGGATAACACTCAAAATCTGACTTTAATGGCTTTCAACTGAAAAAACAGATGAATCAGAACCAACAGAAACACTGGCAACTACTTTTAGCTTTACTACAGTATTAAAAAGTTTTCCTATACACACTAGAGAAATTATGAAAACAAAGTTCAAGCAATAAACTTTGTTTGAACTTTTCCTCCCCCAACGTAAAAAGAAAAAAATTGCGGAGTCCTTCATGACAAATCTCAAATACAGATAAAAGCAATCTAAAACTCATTGTTGCAGTAGAAATTCTTTTATTAAATTGAGAGGTCCAACCAACCTATATCCAGAGTCTTCAGTCATAGACTGTACAATGCCCTAGATAAACCAATTGGAGCATTAAGAAATAGCATGTAGTAATTTGCTCATTCAGTGATCCTAATTATCTTAACGTACAATTGGCATAATCTATGGAATAACTATGGGCTAAAAAAAACTAGTGCAAGGGAGATCCGACTCCTCCTAAGAATTTACTGGATGGACACAATGGAACTCAAGCAAGATAACAAAACACCTAACATCGCCAGTAACCAATACAAGGAAAAGTATAGTGCCTGTCGCAGGTGACCAGAAAATTCACCAGGAACTCCTCTTCTTTTGATGGTAGTCAATATACCATTTAACAAACTTCTTCAATCCTGTTTCCAAGTCGGTGGTGGGTTTATAGCCAAGCTCCTTCTGGGCCAAACTTATATTAGCATGGGTAAATTTCACATCTCCATTCCTTGGCAGCAGCAATAGATTCTTCTTTGCTTTCACCTTCAAAAGCTTCTCCAGTATACTCACAAGTTTTGTTACTGGAACAGGAGATGTATTCCCCAAATTATAAACCCGTAACTGTGCCGGCCCAGTCTTCTTCCCCCCACTACCAGTACTCTTCTTTGCTGTATCCAAAGCACCCAAACAACCCTTCACTATATCATCAATGTATGTAAAATCCCTAGCAACAGAACTATGATCGGGGCCTTCATAAATATTAATCTGCTTCCCCTTCAAAATATCCTTTGTAAAAAAGAAATACGCCATATCCGGCCTACCCCAAGGTCCATAGACCGTGAAAAACCTCAACCCAGTAATTGACAACCCATATATATGATTATAAGTATGAGCAATCTCTTCCCCAGCCTTTTTTGTCGCAGCATACAAGCTAGCAGGCTGATCAGTCCTATCCTTTTCGGAAAAGGGCACCTTCGAATTCAATCCATAAACCGAACTCGAAGATGCCCAGATCACCGCGGGCTGCGGATTCGCTGACTTACAGACCTCCAACAAATTCACAAACCCAGCAATATTACTATGCACATATGAGGCAGGATTAACCATAGCATACCGCACCCCGGCCTGCGCGGCGAGATGCATTACATGCGTAAAAGGGACTACATCAAACAACTTCTCTAACAAAGCCTTATTATTGATATCACCATCAACTACAAGGATACCTTCTTTAGCAAGCAACTTCTCTCTAGACCTCTTAAGCTTAATATCATAATAATCATTGAAATTATCAATACCAAGTACGCCATCGCCGCGGCGTTTTAGGGCAAGAGAAACATGCGTACCTACAAAGCCGGCAGCACCCGTGACGAGGACGATGCGGCCGGAGCGGGACCGCGGCTGAGCGGAGGCGCGGGCGCGCTTTTCCCAAATGGGCCCGCCCCAATTGTCTCCAAGGGATCGGCGGGTGGAGGACGGAGAAGAGAAAGAGGAAGAGGAAGAGGAAGAGGGAGACGAAGAAGAAGAAGAAGAAGAAGAAGAACGGGGAGAGAAGAAGAAGAAGAGGAAAATTAGGCTAAGGGTTAGGAAAGAATAGAGAGTGAATTTGGAGAAGGGGAGAGAAGAACGGTGGTTGTGGAGATAGGGCTTGAATTTGCCTGGGGAAGATGGGATGTTATCGAGGTGGGACATTGTCTTCAACAGCGACATTGAATCGACAATGTCCCAGAAGTGGTGAAGGAGGAGGAAATGAGAGTAGGGTTTGGGGATAGGGCTTTTGTTGAGGGGAAGAAGAAGGATTTGGGGGTTTTGAGAGATTTAAGGTGGGTCAGTGGTTTTGAAGATTTGGAGGAATTCGAAGTTCAGATCGGGATAGAGAGAGAGAGAGGGAGGGAGATAGAGAGAGGAGAATAGGATTTACTAAAGAGATTGCTTTATCTGGAAAGATATGCTAAGTGGAAAGTGAAAATGGCGAATGTATATTATTAGAGAACCTGTGTAATATACTTAAAAAATTTATAAAATTATATGAAAAAAAATATATTATATGAGTAGTGAGGTGTCAATATATATATATATATATATTAAATTGTATGTGTATTGCACGTAATATGCAATACAAAGATTTCTAAAAGTCTTTTATTATATCTCCATTTGAAAATGCAATACAAGTAAAAATATTTATTTTCTACTCTAAGATGTGATATAATAATATTAATCCAATATTTTTTTGTATAATCTGTATTTGTATATGTTTTTTAAAATAGCCTTAGACATTTGTTACATCCTTATTATTATCATTATTATTAGTTGGTACACAATATTTTATGTCTTCAAAATACTAAAAATATTCTTTTATTCCTATGCAAGGGTATCTTATATAATATTATGGTGATTGATAATTTGTATGGTAAGTTTCTACAATATAATTGATTATAGTGTCGTCACCTATTCTATTACATTAATGGGATTGCTATTTATCTGATCCCAAATTTATAATTATATAAATAATTATACAGTTGATATATTATATTGCAAGAATTAGTTGGCCTATAATCTCTTCAATGATATATCATAATGTGACTAACTTTCAATGCCCTATAACTAATACATTTACAATGTTATCCAATAATTCATCTCTTTCTTCTTCTTTTTTTAATACATATTTCAATTTTTATACATTAATTTTATATTTGTTAAATAATTAATTACGTCCACAGTTTGATTTGATAATTGCATATAATTTTACACCTTAAGATATCATTTTATTTAGTTTTACACATGAAATGGAAATGCACGTCTATTTTATTGATTTATTAGTTATAAAATCTTTGGAAAAAATAAAAATATGTAATTAATCTTTAAATCAACTTAAAATCTATTTATCTAAATGTTAAAGATAAAATATGAATAAAATGTCATGGTACTGTTTTGTTAATAAAAAAAAGGATAAAATTTAGAATATTAATTTTATATATAATTAAAATTTGAATATTAGATTAATACTTTTAAACTTTAACAATCAATTATAAAATATGTAAAATTTATATATAAACTGCGCTGTTCGTTAAATAGAAAGAACAGTAAACTCATGGTAAGTAACATAGTGCATTGTGACCTATTGGGAGGAAGATCTTGAATATAGCCATAGTCAGCTCATGGACATTCCAACTTTTGGATTGCTTGTGAATCAACTCTGCTACCTTAATGTCCAAGTTGTGATGGTTCTCCATGAAGGTTAGATCATTGGATTCAAGACGGGGGATCCATTTCACAGTTGCTGCTATTATAGATTAAAAATAACTAACTTGCTAAAATGCTCCATTTAAGAAGATATCCTTACAATGTTGATTACTTACCTAATCCCATGAGTCTCTAGAGCCCTCTATAGCATGCAAAAATGAGATGTGAGGAAAATAGATGCACTTAAGAACTTGGACTCATAGAGTACGGGGGTTATAATAAGCCCAAGCTAGTTTTGTCAACATAGCTGAGTTAAAGTCTCAAAAATCCTTGAAACTAAGTCAACCTCTAATCTTTTGAAGATTAATTCTATCCCTTTGCCAATAGATCTTTCTCTTCTCCTCAGTTTATCCCAACTAATATTGTGTTATCATGGAACTTACTTCTTTATACGTTTGGTAGGGAATTTGAAGTAGCTCATAGAGTATGTAGGTATTGCTCCTGCAATTGCTTTAATCATAGTTTCTCTACCTATGCTTGATAGTAAGCATCACTTCTAACTCTTTAACTTCTATTAATCCTATCCTTAATGAATTCGAGAGCCTCTTATTTGTTTTTACCCCAAATTTTAGGAAAGCTCAAGTACTTTCCTTGGTTGGAAGTAACACGGATCTCCAGGATATTGTAGATCTCATCTACTCTTTTTTATGGGGTATTCTTATTGAAGAAAATGCTAGATTTTTGTGTATTCAACTTTTACCTTGAGGCCACACAATGTCTTGGATGATGTTTTCCAATGCTAGCACATTCCTATAGTAAGCACCAACAAAAAAACAAAGACTCATAAGCAAATAGTAGGTGTGAGATGGCGGAACGTGATCTTTTAATGTTCATTCCTACAATGTGATTCTCAATAAAAGCTCTTTCAATGCTTTTGGATAAGACATCTGCTGCCAAAATATTGAGGTAAGGTGATGGAGGATCTCCATATCTTAGGCCTTTGATGTCTTCACATGACCAGCTACCTTACTCTTGACAAGGATTCTATATTACACAATAGCCATACATTCTATTGCCCATCTAATCCATATGTCACAAAAACCTAGTTTGGTTATAACCCTTGTAAGAAAATCTCACTCGATTTGGTCATATGCTTTGTTCAGGTCCAGTTTCAAGCCACAACAAGTGTTTTCACAAGAGTTTTTGGTTCTGAGAAAGTGGAATGCTTGATGGGCAATGAGGGTTGTAAACGAGCCAAGTGGAGCTTTTAAAGGCTCGGGCTCAGATCGTTTAAAATTTAGCAAGTTCGAGCTCAAATTGAGCTTTTTAACAAGCCTGAAATTGAGGTTCAAGCTCAGTTCATTTAGTTAAACGAGCTTAAGTTTGAGCTCGAGCTTGGCTTATTTATAAAATAAGCTGAAATCGAGCCTAATGAGCTTTTTATCGAGTTGAAATTTAAGTTTGAGTTTAACTCATTTAAATAGCCTATTTTCTATTTTTTAAACCTAAAATAAAATATATAAGTGTTGTTATAATATATTTACATAATTATTAAATAGAAATTAGTTTTTATTGTATTTATTATGTAGTTATATATAATATATTATACATAAAAAAATTTACCAATGTGCAAGCCTGTTAACGAGTCTAATCGTGAATATATTTATGAGCCTAAACGAGCTTGTTTACTAGCCGACTCGTGAGCCTAAATCAAAGATCGAGCTCGACTCGTTTACTAATCAAGCTCTAGTCAAGCCAAGCTTGAGTAACTTGCGAATAGCTCAGCTTATTTGCAACCCTAGGCAATGATAACAATTATAAATGTGAAGGACACGGCAATAAAAGGCCCTTTGTGGTTTTATAATAAGGCTACTAAGAAAGGGCTCCAGCCAGTTGACCAAAACTTTAGATATGATTTTATATATGAGGTTGTACAGGCTTATTGGGTGAAAGTGCCGACCTCTTGTGGGGATTTAGTTTTGAGTTTGAGGACTATTTCAACGAGATTGAGAGTATCAAGAAACATACCTAAGTTAAAATAATGAGATTATCACATCCTCCACACTTTTACCCACAATATTTGGTAAAATATACCTAGGTAGCTATCTTAACTAGGTGATTTTAGTGTCTCAAACTAGTAAGTGACATTCTTTATTTCATCTCTTATGATAGATTTACTCAATTCATCATTTATCTCATTGGTAATTACAGGAGGAATAGATTCTAAGTTATTGCTCTAGTTTCGCTCTTTGTATGTTTTGAAAAGGTTGGTGTAGTAGTCATGAAAGGTTCCCATTATGGTCTCTTTATCATCTATCTGTTTGTCATTTTTCTCTAATAATCTTAGGATTTTGTTCCTTTGTCTCCACATAATGGTTGATTAATCAAAGAACCTTATATTTTGGTCTCGTTCTTTTAGCCAACCGATTATAAACCTTAGCTTTTTGTACATCTCTTTCTCTTTTAGGCATTCTCTAATTGGTTATGTTGAGTTCTCTTAATTACTTTGATGATAACAAAAAATGATAAAGTGTTTTTCTAACAATAACCTAAGTGTACAGTATAAATTTTGAATAAAAACTTAAGCAAATATGGATAAAGAATCTAAAATGGGAGCATCAAAGGAATTATTAAAAGCTTTGTCAGATGATGCATCAAATGATTTATTAGAGACATCCACAGTGCATAATGAATTTCACACAAGCTATTGATTCTCGACATTTAAGTTGATTAATTTATATTACGAAGAACCAGCCGCACTTGTTAGATTTAATTTGATCCATTCCATTGAAGAAGGAATTAAATTTATGGGATTTCAAGATTTTTAGGTATTAAATTTATCACAAATCATACAAGAATTATCTTTAACAACTAAATTCGTTATTTAAGGGGAAGATCACTTTTAATTATCTTTTTTGTTAGTGGTCATCATTCTAAAGCTACAAAAGAGCCTAGACTTCAAAAATTCAACACACAACTTGGAAATTGAAAATTTAAAGTTTGTAACTACATACAATGACAGGAAGCTTCTACGATCTCATCAATAGAACCGTCCATTCAATAATGTAATCGTTAAAATAGATATAATAATTAGAATATTAACTATTTTAGTGATTCGATCACGGGTAGGTATAGTGTGAGCCGTTAGATAGTGACTGGCCAATCCCATCAAAATTAATGATGGGACCATAGAAGTTTCCTATAATGACATTATTAGAGACTTTAGCTATTTTTGAACTTAAACGCTTATTGCATCGATGCTTAAATTTGAGAGAATTATTGTGTTTCATCTTAAAGACTTTTCTTCTCTATAATTGAGAGTTTGGTTGAGTTCTTTGTATAGAGTAGTATAGTTATATCTTATAGATCCGTGTTAACCAAGTGGTTGAGCTAGTAAGGTAAAGCAAGATGAAGTATTGGTGTTTTTAATCTCTCTTATTTTTATTGGATTTAGTGGAACAAACTAGTGTGGAATATCAAGTCCCCAGTAATGGAATTAGAAAAGAGGACTGGCTTAGAAGAAAGAACCTCTATAAATCTTAAACCTCATTTATTTTCCTACACTTTTATTTTATTTGTTGTTTATATTTGTTTGATGTAGTCATTACAGTGTTAAACTAAGTAATATTAACGAGAACATTTCATTTCAAGAAACATTTACAAAATGGAATAATTTTTGAAAATTTTTAAATAGCAATCATTTCACCTCCTTTCTTGATTCCTTAGTTAGGACCTGCCGATTGATAAGTAGCCTTTAAGTTTGATCGCTTTAACACACTCCTTTTTGGATTTCAAGTAGTTATATCTAGATTCTTTGTATTTTTTTATGTGTAGTTTAGAAAACACTTTTTGATGCACTCTAAAAGCTTGAGCCTACAACGCTTTAGTTTAAAACCAAGGGGAAAAAGGTACCTTGGTGGAGTTAGACATGCCGATGTATCCCCTATGACATTCTTATAACTCTTCGAAGTAGTCCATATGTGCTCAAATATGAATCTCTTTCTACTTTTCCTATCACGGTAATAGAAATCTATCATTAAAGCAACATGGTTAGGGCCAATCATCTCATTATAAAGAACCTGAGTCCTTGGAAAGTTTTTGAGCCATTATATCAATTTTCTCTACCACAACCCTCTCTTCGTTTCATTTGTTTGTTCATGTGAAGCTTGGTCCTTAGGATCTCGAATCATTTACGTTTGCATTCATTATCATTGTGCCAAATTGTTTCATTAGGCTTGTGTATCTAGCAACTCCCCTTTCCTTTTTGTGGCCGAAGAGAATGTCATTGGAGTCTCCCACACATAACCAGGGATCACTTATTGTAGCTCCTAAGGTCTCTAGAACCCCTAGAATACGTGTCTCTTCACTAGATCTGAGTCAACATAGATCTAAGATATGCATGAGAAAAGGGAATCATTAGCTGAATAAACTATATACCTAATATGGTTTTTGTTTTATTGTTGAAAGGTGATGTTTACATCATCCGTCTACCACAAGGTTAAGCTAGCTGATAGTCTAAAGGGTAGTTTCCTAGAATTGTTTTTGGTCTCAATATAGAACACTATATGAGGATTATGTCTATGTATGAGGTCCTTCAGGTGCTGAACTATCAAGCTAGGCCTCAAAACCTTGACATTTCTAACTGATAAGAATCATGGCCCTCGTGTGGCTGATTTTAGCCAGCCACCATAGCCTTTATTAAAAATATGGCTAAAAGGAGATGAGTACTTGTATAATGGGCCTTTTGGAGACATCCATAGAATGAGAGTTAGTAACATCTTTTTTAGCTTTTAAGATATGTTGTCTTGGCTTTCTACCTTGTCTTGTTTAAGACATTATTAGAGGTGAGGGTGATGACCCAAAGTTTATATTAAATTTCAGCTTCTTGGAAGGCCCCATACCTAACATATTGGGGGGCCTTTTAATGGCCAAAGTCTCAATAGCTGTGATAAAGCGTAAGGAGGATGGTAATACTAGTGTATTTGGCTATGGTATGTGAGGTGTAGAGTTAGGAAATCCCACAAAGAAATGGTTGGTGGAGTTGGTTAGTAGCAAGGTAGAGGAAGTAGAGGTTGTAGATGGTGAAATAGGTGGTGTTTGCAATTTGGATTGGTAGTTGGTTATAGTGTTTGCGATAATGTTAAGTGTGTTGGTCTTCATATGGCTTGTTATTTTGGTTTCATTTTATAGGAGAGTGGGTGTTGGGCAGTCACTAGACGGTTGAGGTGCTATGAGAGATGTTTAAGGAAGTTTTTTGTGGTTGAGAAGCTATAGCAATTTGTTTTCTCATGTGTGGTGGGATATATACTAGCTTGAGCTTTAAAAGAACGGCTACAAGAAGGTAGTACCTCACCCAATTTTCTGTTCATAAGGCCATGGAAAGGGGGGAAAAGGAAATCAAGTGATGACTCGCATTGAGGATGATTAAGCTTGTGAAGAGTTGTTGGGAGATCCTTCTCCATCATTAAGGGGTCTGATTGAGGAAACGTAGAGTAATGCTGTGCAAAAAAAAAAAAAAAAAAAAAAAAACTGATTGAACCATGAATTAAATCAAATCTAATGAAATTGCACTAAAATTTTGGTTTTTGTTAAACTAATTCAGTTTGCAGTTCAGTTCAGTAATGAGTGAATGGTTTACAGTTCGGTTTGTAAACTCGAATTGAACCGTATGGTTAAAACTAAAACAAGTTGTTTTACATATTTAAACAAAAGTCAAACATATTATTTTTTCTATTAATTATTTTATCAAAAAAATTTAATTATTTTTAAAAATTTTTATTTAGATATGTGAAATGATATAGACACCAATCATCAAAAATAAAAACCAATGAAATTAAAGAAAGCCAAGTAAAGTCATGTATGAATTTAAACAACTAAATCTTTAAAAATTCCAAAATTAGTCCCAAATCGAAAATCTAAATTTAGAAAAATCCAAAAACAATTCAAACGTCAAAATAAAGTAAATTATAATTTAATAATAGCTCTTTAAAAAGAAAATTTTAAAATAAAAATAAAAACAATATAGTTATGATCTCTAATTTTGCAAAATTAAGGTTTTACCCTAAACCGAGAATTTATGCGAAATACAGAATCAAAATTGTAGTTAAATTAGAATTATTTGGATATTCAAATTATTATTAGTCTAAAAGGCTAATTAAAAGCCCTAAATTGTCAAAAGCTAATATTTAGACACATAAGATTTGAGCAGGTGACAAAACCCAAAAAGAGGCCTTTTTCTTATTGTCTAAAACCCTAATTCTGCCATTTTCTTTTCCCATATAAATATTCCTTTTTTTTTTTTTTTTCTTCTGCGTCTATCCCTTTTAGAAACCCTTCTAAGACCTAAGGTAAGGTTGTCTAAAGCTCTAACCACTTCTTAGTGCTAAATAAGTGGAACTGGCAAAGTATAACACTAGTTAACTCATGTGATGTCTTTTACATAAGGAAAATGGAGAGGATAAAGTAGTGTTAGAAGAGAAAGAACACCTACCACAACAAGGAATTTTGTGTCAAGATAACCATAATAATTTAAGATGTTATAATGTGAGCATTTTAGTATTTTAAGCATGAAAACTGACTTTAGTGAGTAGATACATGTTTGGAGTGTCAAGAAATCAAGTTTTTGAGTGATTTTGAAGTCTTACTTTCGCTTCCCAGTGGATGTAAGTGAAAACTATCTTTTCGAGTGAGATAAGACATTAAACCTAAATTATTTTGATGAGATTATGATGGTTTTGGAGTTAGATCCGTTATGATAGTGATAAATGGTGTTTTGGGTGTGATTTAAAGGTTAGGTTTTGTTGGAACGAGTTATGGGTGGGGGTTTTTTTTTGTAAGTTGATATTAGCAATGCAAAATCATGAAGTCTTGTATGAGCATGTTATAAAAGTTGCAAAAAACTATGAAGAAATTGAAGTTACTATCAAATTACGTGTTTTAAGCCTTTAAATCCTTGATTAAACATGTTTAGAAAAGAAAGAGAAGATACCATAGATGAAATCTGGAATTTGATGGAGTCATCTACCCCTTTGAAGCCCCAAAAGTTGTTTTAAGATCCCTTTGCATAAAAACATCAAGTTTAAACATGCAATATCAAAATCCCAGAAAAGCACGATCGGTACATGAGGTTATCCACCTGGTCATATACTTCTCTAGCAGACAAAACACGAAGAAAACACATTTTTCAGAAAGAACACGAGGAGATACATGTACCATGTTCTAGCCATGCTTCTCTCTAACTCTAAACATGTTTTAATCCTAGAATAGCACAGGGATTACACGATGTTGTGTTTCATCCTATGTACCTTTCTAACCCCTAAACAAAAGAGAAACACGACTAGAACACGAGGTGTCCTATCCCCTTATGTTCCTTTCTAGTATCAGAATTCCTACCACACTAAAAGAACATAAGGGAATATGTCTCTTCATGTACTCCTTGTGTTTTCTCTCTAAAAGAACACGAGGGAATATGTCTCCTTGTGTATCTCTTGTGCTCTTTTCTAACTGTTTCATAACTTCACCAATTCCCGTCGAAACCACACAAAACTTGAATCGGTTATACCCATAACCTTAAGTAACCTTCTAGGATCTTCAAAATACAAATTTAGCAAGTACTAATATCCATTCATGTTGTACATCATCCAAACACTTAGGTTTAAAAATGCATCACACAATTAAGACCCATAAAAGTATATTCCACTAAGGGTTGGTTAATCTAAGCCCCTAAAATCAATCTTAACTTACATAATTAACTAGATAACTTGACTAAATGACATAAATGACCCTTTAAACATTATCTGTGAGTAGATATGGTTAAATTAAGGTAACTTAGATGTAATAAACAACATAAATGAAATAAAGGTAATAATTTTGAACTAATTCCCAACTTCAATTATGAGCAGTTATTATGTATCGAGCTTGGAAAGGAATTGTAAGCTTAAACCAATTGACAAGTACACAGTAATTGCATGTTACTTGATAAGATAGTATAAATAACTAGATTAAGAATTTAAGCTTAGTTTAATTGAGTATTGATTGCTGCGTAGCTGCTTACTCTAGAAGTGGCACCTTCGGATTGGGTTGTGAGCTTAATCACAACTTTGGGATGATGCGGTAGTTGTTGGTGTCTGGAACCTCATGAAGGATATGTAAGTAGTCGATAGGGAACATTCTAAAACTAGACAATCAATTGAGAGCTAGTGCGAAGTTGTAATGGAGTTACGGGCGTATAGGCTCTTGCATAAAACGTCGCAATAGACCGTGCTCATTGATGGTTGTTTGTGTAGAATTGATCCGTATAGGAATTCTTCGGTGTATGATCTGTTGAGGAACCTTACCTCTTTTGTTTAGCAGAAGTCATAAGTACTCTTGTGTGTTGGTATTTATAGGATGCTGGGGATACCTTATCTGGAGACTTTAAATTGAATATCCTAAACTATGGTTGCTGTATTAGATTAGAAGCATATGACATGTGGTATATGCTTATATTACTATTAATTAGGCTTTGCAGCCCATTTTATTAATCTTTCAGGTCCTACCAGTGATTTGATGGGAAATGAGAGATATGTGAGATAACTAGATTAGATAGCGATGTATGAAACTTAGGTTTAATGAGTTTTCCTGGAAGAGTTTTATTGTAATCATGTTTTATAAACTTGGAAAACCATAATCAATTAAGTATCAAATACTTTTTTTTTATGTAATATGGACCTTTAAGTCTAAAAGTTTTTGTATTTGAGTTGTAATTTCTTGATGGGCCCTATAGGCAATATTTATAAATGGCTAATTGTGATTTTATTTTCTAAATAGGTTGAATTTATAGGTTCTGATAAGCCCAAATCATGGATAAACAGACAATGCCCTATCAAAATTTTCATAAAAAATAATAACGATTTCTCAAATTAAAACTTAATTAGACATCCACTCAATAACAAAATGCCTTGCACATATTTCTTGGAGGTAATATGTGTAGCATAACTATCACGCTCTATGCACTCGGGGCAGGGCTGTTACAATATGTATCATTAATGAGAGTGGAATTAAATTGGTTATATCATGTTTTGATTTTTAAGTTGTGTCTACAAATGAGGTAATTTTTAGATTTTTGCCTTTAATCTTCTGAACAATTTTGTTTGTTTTTTGTCTTATTAATTAATCTACTTCTATTATTTAGTTACTTATTATTTTATATAATTGATAATGTGTTAATTTGAAGTATATAATGAATTAAAATTTATATCTCATTATTTTATTGAGTCTACTATATCATTATATTATTGGACAATTTGAAAGAGTGAGAGTAGTAAATAATTAGAATTTCATGATGGATGAAATATCTCCGTTGCTTTAAGTTTTTCATATTTATTGGGAAAATAAATATATTTCAAATATTATTATTTTTATTTGAATTGATATTAAAAATGAAATTGAAGTTTTTTGATAGAATGCATTTTTATTTTTAAGAATAAAAAACCGATCGAACCACAAATTGAATCATACTAGTATTTTTACTAACCAAAAAGACTTGTTTGCATTGGATCGCTCCATTTAGTGTTGACCCTTACTCTCAGAAAGCCTCTCATAGCACCACTTCTAATATTGATGGGTTCAACTTCCAAAGCCTCTCTGACTACATCTCCAAGTCTCTTGACATTACTTTTAGACATTTGATCAAGTTTTAACCTATGGATTTGCACTTAATTGGGCATTTCTCAAGTACAACATCTTCTAAATTTTGGTGAGCTTCCCATGAGTTAAGCACTAAGTTTACCCATATAAGTCTAGGGCCCATCTCTAATCACTTTCATCATTTGAGACATGCAACCTAAAGTTCTCAAATATAGGTTAAATCTTGATATTGTAAAATCACATCTGCTATATGATTTCCACAATTTCTTGAAAAATGAAACAACAATAGATTTTCTTTCATACTTTTCTAAGATAATTTTGTAAACTAAGACTGCACTTTGTGATGCCGCCTCAAGTCCACGAATATCAAGCTGAATAATTGGTAGAGTAGTTTCTTCAACTGTATTGGCATAGTTGCAAGTGAAAGGTGTTTCTAAGTCGGTCATCTGTAGAGAAGAAATCATATCAGTACAGGTAACCAATGTTGAGAAAGGAACTTAAACTAAGCTAACAAAGTGCATGAAAGAGCTAGGTTAAATAAAGACACAGTCATGGGGATAATACAATTGCAAACAAGACTAGCATAAAGAGTACAAAGGGAAACCACACTAATCACAAACAAAGAGCAGTGAAGAGAAAGTTAAACAAGACTTACAAAAGGTACTATATAGCTGAGTTAAATAGAAACACAGTCAACTTAGAAGTTTAGAAATAACCACTAGCTTTACCCATGGAGCATCTCCTTCTTTCTTTAAATAATTGCTTCCATCATGGTAATTAGTTGTTCATGGGTAAGACGGGTCAAAAGACGTTAGAGGGAGGGCTATAAGATGTTTTTCATAATTTACATGATATAATTATTTCATTAATATTAATGCCAGGATCTTCAAACTTCATGATTTTTACATATGTAATTGGATGAATCAACGTACCTTCATCCATAGTTGTGATATTATTTTGAATCATGAAGAATAAAATTTCCCTAAGAGACATCTTATCCTTCTAATTCAACTATATTTCACCAAAGGAATGATTTCTTTTCCTTTTCCTTAATTTCTTATGGTGCACTTTAAAGTGAAGACAAGAGTGAGTACATTACCTTAATGGTGACTCTTGTTCATATATATAAAAGCAGGAAGAGGATCATACCTCTTCATGAAATAGTAACGGATGTCTTTCATCAAGATACCCATCATGAAGAGTTACAACCTTCACATAAAACATTGCAAATTGGGCCACAATTTCTTACATTTCCCACTTAGCCCATATATGCTTCTTTAATAACTTATAATAAACATAATGTGTACAATAACATTATTCTAAGTTTTCATTATGTTGACTATACCATATATCACATTATTAAATTAAAAATTAATTAAAGTTATGGTGGTTGTACGTCATCGTCTCAACATAGTCCCTTCCATGTACTACATAATTAATTCATAATTTAAACATAACTTAATGAAGAGATAAATAAAGTCTTACTTTAATATATTTATAAAAGATAATTCCAGTTAACATAATTCTATTTCAATCATGTATACAATATAGAAAACAGGAAATTTCAGAAATACCTTTAATTGAGCTCAAGAGTATCATACAAACAAATACAATATTCTTTATTCAGGATATCCTATAATGCCCATTCTTTCAATATGCTCTCTAAAATTATTGGGTGCTAATTCTTTAGTTAATGGATCTGCAACCAACAGTTTTGTACTAATATGTTTCATTGACATCCTTTGTTTTCAAACTTCTTCTTTGATGGCCAAATATTTGATCTCCATGTATTTTGCACCCTTTGAATATTTGTCGTTCTTTGAGAAGAAAACTGCTGCAGAGTTTTCATAGTAAATTTTCAGTGGCCTACTTATAGTGTCGACAACTTGAAGCCCTAAAATAAAATTCTGCAGTCATAAGCCATGAATTATGGTCTCAAAGTAAACCACAAATTCTACTTCCATAGTCAATGTAGTAATAACAGACTGTTTCACACTTTTCCATGAGATTGGCCTTCCAGCTAATAGGAATAGGTAACCAAATGTGGATTTTCTTGTATCAACACATCTAGCATAACTCGAATCTGAATAACCAACCGCCTTTAACTGATCTGACCTTCTATAAGTGAGCATGTGGTCCTTCATTCCTTACAAGTATCTCAAAACTTTCTTAGCAGCCTTCTAGTGATCCAATCTTGGATTATTTTGATATCTACGCAACATCCCAACACTGAAACTGATGTCGGGTCTTGTACAAGTTTAAAGATACATCAAACTCCCAACAACAGATGCATAAGGAATTGTTGCCATTTGTTCTCATTCCAAATCATTCTTTGGATATTGCATACTACTAAATTTATCTCCTTTCTGAATTGGAACTATACTTGCTGAACATTTGTCCATTTTATATCTTTCTGGAACTTTGTTGATAAAACCCTCTTGGGATAAGCCTAACAATTCTTGTGATCTATCATGAAATATTTCAATTCTTATCATATTTGTTGCCTCTCTCATATCTTTCATCTCAAAGCTCTTAGAAAGAAAATTCTTAGTTTCACATAATATACCAAGATCATTAGTAGCAATTAGGATATCATCAACATATAGAACTAAGAAAATAAACTTACTCCCACTAACCTTCATGCATATACACTGATCAATGTTATTTTCTTTAAAACCAAAAGAAGTTATGGTATCATTGAACTTAAGATACATTGGCGAGAAGCTTGTGTAAGTCCATATATTGACTTCTTAAGTTTACACACCATATGCTCCTTTCCTTTAATCAAGAAGCCTTCAAGTTGGTCCATACAAACTTCTTCTTCCAAATCTCCATTAAGAAAGGTGGTCTTAACATCCATTTGGTGTAACTCTAGATCATAATGAGCAACAAAAGCCAAAATGATTATAAGTGAGTTTTTCTTTGAAACCGGTGAAAAAGTTTCTTTATAATCAATGCCATCCTTTTACGTGAAACCTTTGGCAACAAGTCTAGCTTTATGTTGTTCAACATTTCCATTTAAGTCTCGCTTTATTTTAAAGACCCATTTACAGTCAACTCTTTTACATCCTTTCGGCAATTCAACGAATTCCTAGACTTGGTTTTGATCCACAAATTTCAACTCATCTTTCATGGCAATTACCCACTTATAGAATCATTACACTCCATGGATTGTGAGAATGAAATTAGATGATTGTCAATTTCTATGCCAAGTTTTGACTCTTGTAGATAAACCACTTAATCATTAGGAATAGCAGATCTTCTCTTTATTTGAGATCTTCTTAATGATGTTTCATGTGGTTCCTCCACTATAAGGGTATCGTTTATAACTTTATGATATGTTTGATCCATTACTTGTTGTTCTTCACTTTGGTGAATTTCCACACTATTAGGATTAATTGGCTTAGAAGGTAAAAGTATATGAACTTCTACTTTAACTTCTTTAATGCACATATTATGTCGTTCTTTACTCCCATTAATTTCACCATTTTCGATGAACTTGGCGTTTTCAGTTTCAATAGTTCTTGTACTATGATTAGGATAGTAAAACCTATATTATTTGGACTTTGTAGGATATTCTATAAAGAATCTACTAACTGTTCAAAAGTCCAATTTCTTTTCTTGTGGATTATAAATCCTTACTTCTGTAGGACAATACCACACATGTAGGTATTGTAAACTAGGTTTCTTACCAGTCCACAATTCAAAAGGGGTCTTTGGAATTACTTTACTAGGAACCTTGTTTAACAAATATACTACAGTTTTAATGCATAAGCCCACATGGATATAGGTAAAGATGAATGACTTAACATACTCCTAACCATGTCTAGTAATGTACAATTTTGCCTCTTTGCAACACCATTCTGTTTTAGTGTGCCTGGCATAGTGTATTGAGCACATATACCATGCTTTTCAAGAAATTTGGTAAATGGACCTGAGCATTGCCCAGATTCATCATACTTTCCATGGTATTGACCACCCTTATTGGATATTACAATTTTCACTTTTCTATCTAATTATCTCTCAACTTCATTGATGTACACCTTAAGGGCATTCACAAATTGAGATTTTTCATGCAAAATATAGACATAAGTATAACATGAAAAATCATTAATAAAAGCGATAAATTTCTTTTCTCCACCAAAAGATGGAGCATCAAAGGGTCTACATATATCTGTATGTATAGTTTTAAGAAGTCTTGTGCTTGTTGTGGCTCCTTTCTTAGTATGTCGAGCTTGTTTTCCTTTAATACAATCAACACACATTCCAAGGTCAGTAAAATCTAAAGTGCGAAGAATTTCATTCTTTACTAATCCTTGCAATCTTTCTTTGGATATGTGGCCTAAGCGTTTATGCCACAAGTAAGTAGAGTTATCATTAACTAAACTACGTTTAGTTCCAATATTATGATGTGAGGTCATTAATGTCTCAACAAAATATTCATCAAGTTTAAACTTGTAAAGACCATCACATAAAATTCTTGAACCATACAGTTTATTGTCCTTATACAAACTAAAAGATTCAAATCCAAACTTAAAAGAATAACCCAATACATCAAGATTTGACAAAGAAACTAAATTACAAGAAAATGTAGGAACATAAAGGGTTTGAAGCAAATCCAAGTGATACCTAGTCTCCAAAATCAAGCGATAAGTCTCGATTCCTTCAACTGAAGCTTTATTTCCATTTCCCATGAACACAAAGTTCTCATTTAACTCTATAGTTTGGATCGTAAGGAATCCTTGCATCGTATTGAAAATATGAGTTATCGAGCCAAAATCAATCTACTAAGTACTATAAGCTACTTGTGGAAGTTTTGATTCAAAACAAACAAAAGCACAAGACTTACCTTTCTTTTCGAACCAAGCCTTACATTTCAATTAGTCTTTCTTTAAGTGTCTAGCCTTTCTACAGAAATGGCACTTGATTTCCATTTTGTGGATTTGTACATCTTTAGAAGATTCATTTAGGTTGTATAAACCTTTCTTCTTACCTTTTCTAGCCCTTTTCTTTGAACTTGATGCAACTTCTTGATGACTAAAATGAATAGAATGAGTCTTTTAGTTCTTTAATCTTGTTTCCTCCTGAGTCAGCATACTGGTCAATTCATTGATATTCCACTTGTCCTTTATAGTGTTATAATTTGTTTGAAAAGGCCCATATTGTTCAGAAGGCAAAGAGTTCAATATGAACTATACCAAAAAGAAGTCATCCATAGTAATTCCTAAAGTTTTTAATTTTGGTGCTATATTTGTCATTTCAGGGACATACTCATGCATAGTACGAGACCCATCAAACTTGATGTTAGTCAAAGTACCCATCAACATACTAGCAAGAGACTTGTCAGCAGTTTGAGAACGCTCTTCCACAAATTTAATGAATTCCTTAGCATTATCAGTCTGGGGAAGAGTAGTTTAAATGTTATTTACTACTATCATTCTCATAAACATCAAGCTTAATCTATTTGACCTCTCCTAAAATTTATGGAGATGCTCTTCTTCATCACTGCTTTTATCTGTAAGAGCAGTGGGTCTCTCAATTTGAAGAGATAAGTAAAGATCCAAAACACCTAAGTGAAATTGGACTTGCTCATACCAATCTGTGAAATTTAGTCCATTGAATATCATAACAGATGAAGCATGAGAATGCAGAGAAACAGGAATATATACTGCAATAATTCAAGAAAGAATGTACATTAATGCTTTGGACACTAATACAAATTCAGATTCAATCAATTCATGGAATAACATAATTATATATATCAAGGTTCACCTTTGGGTGATACTAAGATATATAAACATTAATTATAACAAAGAAGTTTCCATACAATTTCATAGATTTGCTATATTTGGATATACAAATAAATCAAATAAAACATACTTATTGTGAACACTTGCATTATATACCATAAGAACAAAATCATCTTTGGATGATTTATAATGTCTTATAATAACAAACCTTTCATTTATCCAAATCTTATTTATTATGTCGTATTCAAATAAAATTTATGGATGAATCTAAAAACATTTAAATGCAATGAAATATATAGATTTAATGATTTAACCATTTTGGTGACTAACAAATCATTTATCATATAAATTTCATATAGATATTAAAATTTCATATAAACACATTCACATTAAATAATACATCAACAGACTAAATGAATGACTTGAATCATATTTAAAATGAAACAATCTTTTCAAATGACCTTTAATAATTCATTTAGTTATTATCTCTTAAAAAGTAATCAACCCTCTTTAAATTCAAAATTTTTTTAACCATTAGAAAACGGACAATAATTAATGCCCATAGTTTCTAAATTAATATTATGTTTCATCGTTCCTGTCGTTTCACAGATAAAAGCCCTTGCCTTTAGCAATCATGGAGTAACATTAGGATGGTATCTTTTCTATAAAACACACAAAAAAAAAAAAAAAAAAGAAAGAAAAAGAAAAAGCCAAAATGTTTCGGACCAGTTTCTATTTCATTCTGCGGAAAACATTCGAAACAAAGATGCTTCACCAATAGTTATTACTTTTCACGTCATGGACAATATGGCTTCTATCATAATTTTGGATATCGACGTTTTGGGTCTAATTTTTGCATGAAGAGAAGTTAATCCGTGTTATCATTCCACGATTAATTTTCATATTTTAGGATTTGATATAAAACAAGTACTAAAATACACTGAACCAATCACGATAAATGGAAAACCACGAGTTCGTAAACCATGCTCTGATATCACACGTAAAATGTTTTTCATAATTTTCATGATATGATTATTTCATCAATATCAATGTCAGGATCTTCAAACTTCATGATTTTCACATATGTATTTGGATGAATCAACATACCTTTATCCATAGCTGTGATATTATTTTGAATCCTGAAGAATAAAAATCACTTGTTTTCTTAAGAGACACTTTATCCCTCCAATCCAATCTTATTTCACCAAAGGAATTACTTCTCTTCTTTTCCCTTAATTTGTTAGGATGAACTTTTAACTGAAGACAAATGTGAATACATTGTCTTAATGGCGACTTTTGTTCATATATATATAAGGCCAAGAAGAGGATCATACCTCTTCATGAAACAATAAGGGATATCTTCCATCAAAACACTCATTATAAAGAGTTAAACTCTTCATTTAAAATATTACATATTGGACCACAATTTCTTACAAGGTCTAGGGTGTCTTGGCTAGTTGAGTTTGACTGTAGCATGGATGCAATTAGCATGGTTAAGGGATTAAACTAATAGTTTATTAATAAGGTTGTTGTTGTACTTTACTTTTGGAAAGCCTACCTATTAAAAAGGTTTTGATTTAGACATACCATTTTCTGATCATCTTTTGTGACAGTGACATTGAAGAAAAGCAAAATAGATAAAAAAGGAAAAAAAGAAAAACTTCTCTTGTATTATAGTTTGGATTCAACTTTATTGTTTTTTTAAATATCTAATGTCACGAATGGTATCTAAACTTTGTCAAAATGTATAATCAAGTACCTGAACTTTGAAATTGATCAATTTGATACTTGGAATAACTTTTCATATGTGCTAACAATACGTCTGTCAAGTTTTTTTAGATACTAAATTAATCAATTTTAAAGTTTTTTAGGTATTGAATTGATCAACTCAAAGTTTAGATACTAAATTGATTAATTTCAAAGTTCATGTCCCTAATTGCATATTTTGCTAAAATTGAGGTATTATTTATGGTATTAACCTTTTTTAAAAATATATTTGGGAAGAATCTTCTTGCTAACAACCATTTCCAATAGGATAAGTCCAATAATTGCTTACATGCACGGTTGTTAAATTCATGATTCTACATAGAGTCATTAGAGGATATGTAGAATAAGAATGTAGCAGCATAAGTTTCTATAGCTTACACAAAATAACTTTGAAAATGTATATATATGCTTATAGAAGTCGTAAAAAATTTTAAAATGCATAATGATATAAAAAAAAAAAAAAGAAAATTAAGTTCTCTATTTTATAATAACTCTTAATCAATGTATAAAATACATGAAAAAAAGATTAACTATAGTCATAATTAAGTTCTATTATATATTATGTATAAAATAAGTTATGAGATGAAGGAGTATCTAACTTTTAATTTATCTTATTTTTTTAATCATATAAAAGAAATAAATAAGCTTTTTGGTAATCTTTATAGCTATAACCTGACTTTAATGAATTATATAAATGTAGAATAAAGGAATTTGAGGAGGGAAAGAAAGAGATATAGAGAGAATGTGAAAATAAAATTGAAATATGATAAGAAAAATATATCATCTTAATAGTTGATGAGCTTGTAAAAATATGATTATATTTTTTATATTTTAACATTTTTGACTCAAAAAAGTGAAATCGGCAAACTTGGTTAAAAATGTAAGATTGTACACATTGCTTTAATCATTTCTAAGAATTATATATCTAGGAAATCAAATATTGTGATGCATGCTTTATAAATATATATATATATATATATATTTCTGATAATTTTAATTTGGATTGATGATATAAGCATGTAAAGACGTCAATATGACATAATACTACTACTATTGGAACTTATTCTTCTCTATATTAGTTTAAAATATGTTGTTTTGTGATGCTAATGTAATATCATTTCATCATGCTATCAGACCTAAGTTTGGTTCTTCTATGAGTATGTCCATGACATTAATTTGTGATATATATATATATATATATATACATACATATTTATGATAGAATATGAACGCGTCATATATGTTACTTGCTCTTATAATAGTTTGTGTGAAATGGGACTTTTACATTTCATTCTATAAATGTTTAAAACATTTGACATAAGTAAAACACATTGACATTCTCATACCAATTATGAGAAAACCAGAAATTTTATCAGGCTTTGTTGTGTTTTCAATGATACCAATATTATTAATTTTGGATAACCATATATCGAAAAGAAAAAAAATTGCGAGGTCACAAAGAAAATTCTAACGATTATTCGTAACCAAGACGAAATTACCTCCACGAATAAATCTTATGTCATGTATGATTGAAATGAAAAATTATATGTAATATTTTAATACTATTATTTATGAAAAGAAATATAGTAATAATTGTTGTCATACTCCAAATAGCATTTAGAGTATTAACAGTTCTGTAACATATAGCACTTAAGCGTAATACCCCAAAAATTACCAATAGCTAAGTGTGTTTTTATTAATTTTAGATTAAGAAAACCTTATTTAAGTTTGTAAATAACAATAAATATTCTTTCGGTAATAAAGCTGGAACCTCACAATACAAATATTATACACTAAGAAAAATAATAAAACAATGTCCAATGTATCTAGAAGTTCGGCTAGTCTAGTCTCTTACCAACATCAACACATAGACCATGCATCCAAAGCATCCATATTAAATCATCTTCACAACTTGTAAAAGAAGGAATGAGTCGAAACTCGGTACAACAATAACACAAACACACACAACATGATCATACGCACCTATCTGATGCAAATGCAACAACCATCAGTTTACATCTTCAATTTTAAGTGTAGCAAAATAATATTGGAGCACTCACACTCTAGCAATACAATCGTGAACCTAGAGGTCTTGAGTAGCTGAAACTGCTCAAAAGGTTAATATAGACAGTCTGAATACTTATATATCCTATCTCTATATCAAGTAAGTGGCGTAGTCGATGTGTTATAGCTATTGCTCATTATAGACACCCAATTTTTGCCTATTTTTGGCTTTAATTTATAGTAAAAATTAATATTATATTAAGCCCACAAGTTACAAAGAAAATGAAATAATAAAATAAAATAAATAAATAGTAATGACAAATAAAAAAAAAAGTTTTTTTGGGCTTGTATAATACTAATTTTAATTATAAGTTTTTCAGGACCCAATTAAATAGTCAATATAATTGGTCTATTTAATTGGATCCATTTTTGAAATCTTAAACACAATTTTTGTGCAAAGCAAAACAAAGCACAGATGAGCAGTCTGTATGGATAAGTCACTAGCAAGCATAAAGGAGACATAGGTTCAATTTTGCGAGGAGGCAAACTACCCTTTTTCTTTCTTTCTTTTTTTTTGTCCTTACGCTCCCATTGGCTAGATGAGATAAGCGAATAGTTAAGCAAGCGGATAGGTGAGCGGTAGATGAGCATGTTGAGCATCTATAAATACGTGGCATACATCAATAGAAAAAAGATCAGAAATTACAATAAAACAATCATGGACAAATCCATCAACAAAAGCTCAAATCAAGTGTTCTGCATGTTTGGGTTTCGAAGCTTTTACTTCAAAAATCCACTTTTGCAAGTCATTTCGAAAAATTTGAAGAATATAAAAGGATTTCTAACATTAAAAGCTTCGATTTCGTAGCTTGGACTATCCTTGAAGTTGTCGGAGTTATCTTCAACGAACAGAACCACCGCCGATGTTGCTGTAAGCTTTGGAAAATTTTCGATCGTCGATTCACTAAATCAACTTGATCGAAAATTTAAAAAATACCAAGTTAATTATAAATTTTATAATAACTTGATTTTATTATTAAACTTATGATATACTTTTAAATAGTAGTAATTAAAAATTTTAATTCTAAATTTTATCTGAGTAATTGATCATATACGATAAAAATATAGTTTGATCAACAGTTTTAAAATTTGAACCGTGCTAATTTGACTTATTTAGATCTTTTCTATTTTTGATTGAATTATTACGAGACAATTTAACTAATGAGCAAATTAAAAGATCCGAGTTATAAATTTTTTTACTAAAACTCTATCTATAATTTGGATGTATTTGTTGCTGCAAAAATTAAGCTCATGTCCAATCCAAAGTGTTGACTTCAACAAGCCATGTGCTTGGTCTTTCTTGTTGTCATATACATATATATGTATGTATGTATCATATGGCAGCTTTCTTTTCTCTCTCCCTTTCTTTCTCTCTTCTTCCCCAACTTCTTCTTCTTCTTCTTCCTTTTCTCTTTTTCTCTCTCTCTCCCTTTGCAACGTCAGCATCAACAAGCTCCACCAAGTAAGCAAATATGCTTAATTTTTTTTATTCTTCCTTTTTGCTTGGTTGGCCGCCCCAGCACCCACAATCATAGCCGCTGAGCACAACAACTGCCCACACCTGCAGCTCCACAGCCCTACCGCTCCAATTCTCACCGCACACACACACACACACACCAGCGGGCACCTATCTTATATCCACACACCATCACACACATACGCACGCACAAATAAAGCTTGCTTTGTCTCCACCACAGAACACACATACACCTCTCACGCCACACGCACAGAGCACACACACACAACACACATATGCTCAGCAACACACGCACGCCAGCATCGCTAGCCAGTGCTTAGCGGGCACTCGGAGCAGCACTTAACGACTGCTCAGAGGGGTGCCCAAACTCCGTCCAGTGCTGCTTCCAAGCAGCACAATCGGTGCCTTCTTCCTTTTACTTGCAGTGATCAAGCTACATGTTAGCTTATACATATATGTGTGTATGTATAGGTGTATATATATGTATATATATCTGTTCATATATATAAGTATTATATTAAATTTTACCCTTTCTTATATCATATCATATTATATATTACACAAAAGTTAAATATTAATAGGTATGTGTCTATTATTATTTTAATAAATACTATATATATGTAATTATTATTATTATATGCCTTCATAAATTAATTTTCCAATTATATTTCAATTTTGAATTATTTTCCCTATCAATTTGATATATACATACATATATATATATATCTATATCGTTTAGTTAAGATTTTTATTTTTATTCTTATTTTATTATGTTTATATTATTAAAATAATCCAAAACCTTATTAAATCGACTATTTATATTAATAAACGGAGTTAAACCGAAATAGTTATAGTCGAATAAGGTTCTAGTACAAAAACTACAAAATTATAGAACTTCTGTAGAATAGATAGTTCATTAAACATTTATAGTTGATTCTTATATTATATTCCTATCTTCAATTGTATTCAAGTGATTCTGACTTTGAGCTTGACTTGCCTGTTGACTATTACAATTGACAGGAAATATGGACATGTGAGTATATTCCTATAATCTTTATACTTGATTGTGTTTGTAGATAGAATTAATCAACCAATAAATCGACAAGGGGATGGGAAATTATCTGTGATTGCTAGTAATTAATAACTCTGGTTGTTAAAACATCATAATCATATTATATTATAATGAATTGAATGTTCTAGAATAGAAATGAAAGTGTATGATATTTGCTTGCACACCAAGTAAACAAATGTAAAACAAATTTGGCATAATATTTAAATATATTCATGCATGGCATGTATGCACGTAGAAGGTCATCACTACTACACTTTGACACAGATAGGCCACACTATCCCGTGAGGATGGTGAATAGAGAACTGAAGTGGTATATGCCTATGTGTACCATGGGCTTTGTTCTAGGAGATAGGGAACTAAATTTTCCTAAGGAGATGACCCATCTCCTAGAATCTTGCTAGGTCATTGTTTTGGATTTCTTGCTTCAATGGGATGTTGTTATATGTATATTATTTTTAATATATGAAAAGTTTCTTGATAAATTTGATTCCCGAAGTACTAAAGATCCGGGTGCTGATGAGTGGATGTACCCTAACCCGGGATTCGGAGGGTATAAATCCAAATATATATATGGTTACCGGTTGGCTATATATATTTGTTCACTTGTTTGGTTGCATTGCGTATGTTTGTTTTAATAACTTGCTTGGTTTGTTGAAATGGTATAGAGTGAGGATTATAACTCACTAAGCCTATGGTTTGCTCATCTCCTTACAGTTTATTGTCACAGGATAATATTTGGTACCAGTCAGGACGAGGCTACCCTTAGATTAGCTTTCTTATGGATTTGGGACACTGTGGGAAGGATGTGAGGGTTAAGGAGAGTTCTTTCTTCTTTTATCTTTATCCTAAGAAGGTTTTTAGAAGTTTTATGAAAGGATTTGTAATATTTGAAAGACAAGTAAACCAAAATGCTTTCTTATTTGTACTCCTAGCACTTTTACTCCTATTATTATTATTACTACTACTACTGTAGCTTTTATTTGTTAGTTCTGCAACCAGTTGTCTTAATATTGAATTACTGATCTAATACTACCAAACTCATTGGTTATTTATTCAGGATAAGCTTCTGCAAGATATTTATGGCTTTTAAGAGACTTGTGAGTTAATCTTAAGCTGAGTATTATGTATGGCGGAACTGTCCCGTCTAAGATACCCTCAGGGCATGATATCCGCTCTATCTCTCAGCCTGTGATCCGAACTTACGCCCCAAGTCTGACCAGAGTCTGATAAATTGACCTAGTTCGTTGCCTGTTTTACCTCGGTACAGGCTCGACGCACAGCCACGAGAAGGCCATTTTTTGTTCTTTTGGTCATTTATTCCTCCAAGCAACGTTGACTCGAATTCATGAAGCTAAGTTGCTAGTCGGAATTCGATTGTCCAGATCGTGCATCTTGGCTGCCCGTAGGTAAGTTCATTCGACATTGCTTTTTTTTTTTTTTTAAATTAATGATAGAAAAGAATAATAAAAATTAGAATGAAAAAGAAAAGAAAATGAAATATAAAAAAGAAAACATGACATGTAAGATTATTAGGAGTTAAGTAATGTTGAAAGTTAAAGTAGATAAAAATAATAATAAGTAAATACATAATAAAAGTAAAAAAGAAATAGATAAAAAATATATAAAAAAGATGATATTTGTAAGAACATGTTAAAAAAAATTTATCCCTTAGAAAAATCCTACTTTTCTTAATAAAAAGCTAAATTGGTAGTTTCTTAAGTCCTTTAACACCTTAAATAGAGTAATATTTTTATTGAAATAATAAAATGTGACAAACTTAAATTGAGAAAAAAAATTAAAACCTCTAAGAAATCAATAGGTTTGTAAAAAAAAAAAAAAATACGTTCCTGATTAGCGGGTATGTAGAGATCTCCGGGATGACATAAAAAATGAAAAAAAAAACCTTTTTTGTTTTTTTTAATAAGTATTAAATTGATTTATTGTTTACTGTAAATTTTAGTGATAAATTGAAAATATAATAGTTTGTACATTAGTAAAATTTTGAGCACAAAAAGAGATAAATTTTAAATTAACAATTAAGATGCTAATCAAATGGTTTTAATAGGATAGCCCTCGCACTCAGTATCTTCGGTTCATTTTGAAAATTAATTTTATTGCAGACCAGTAGCAAAATTAGGACTAATCTACCCATTAGTCCTAATTTATTTTTTTCCCAACTTTAGTTGGGTGGCGAATCCAAATTTGTTTTAAATTTTAGAAGTTTCTTTATTTCTTAGTAGAGGGTTCGTATCAAAATGGGTTAGGGTTTAATATGAATCGGATTAAAGGAAATTGAACTGAAAATGAAAAATTTAGGCTCGACACTCATCTCTACATATCACAGTCTATAATATAATGCAGCTTAATCAACACCCATAATCATGAGTTGCACTATATTATTTCTCTTAAATCTAAATAGATGTTACCTTACTATCGTCTGCCCTATTAGCTACCCATCGAGCCACTTCTGGTGGCCTAAGTGCCTAACTACCATGCTAGCATCGCTATGTAAGGTTGTTGCTCCTTGGATAGGATCTCAAAGCAACACAAGCATACTCAAGCAATTAATTAGATTGTCTTTTAGTATTAATCCATTTTAGGATGTCTGTCCTACCATGCAACACCCAACTCATAGTGTAATTGTACACAAGTAAGAACCCCATCACAAAATAGATGATAGCTAATCCAAAGTACAAGAATCTGTATAAGGAAATTATCTCGAATAAGTTTAAGTATTATCCATTCAATTTAAGATTTCTCTTAATTCTTATTTAAAATATTAATTTATAAATTAGTATCATGTTCTAAAGTAAATATTATATTTAAATAATTTTTATCTATAAATATTCATTTTATACTCAAATTAACCTCCTATACTTTTTTGTAAGTCCTTAAGGTGATATTCTTAGTAACTTATTTTATAATTACTCAAATAAATTTTTATTAACTAAAATAACTCATTTAAGATATAATTAGTCTATTCGTACCCTTTATAATCCAACTTTACCTTAAAGTGTGCAAATGATGCTAAACTAACTTCCTAGTAAGCTTGTATTATCTTATAAGTCATTGTTTATACCTATTTTATTAAATAAATTCTTAAAATAAAAATTGGGTAATTAATTGTCTTAAAATAAATATTTTGATATGAAAATATATTATTTACATTTATTCCATATTTATTTAATTAGAATTTAATTCCTTTTAATTCCATTATTTCATTTCCTAAAGCTTCATAACTCATCGATTTACATGTTTTTAAGTTGGTTCAACCCAATTGAATTAGTTTAATATGATTTAAAAATAAAAACTTCAAACATGGTTGGAACAAGGAAACAACACTGTTGACCAATTGGTTTTCATGAAATTAAGGATGATCTTGACCAGTTCTTGGCCGGTTCTTTACATCATATTAGAATAGACTTCTTAAGTTTTCAAACCATTATGCTTTCACTCCAAAAGAAGAAGAAAAAGCCATTGGTTCAGTCCTATATACTTTACCATCGCTATGTTGTTCAGAACTCTGTTTTACTTCATTTTTGTTATTTCATAATTTAATTTTTAAAAATAGTAAATGTATTAAAAAACTCGTGAAAATTTGCATTTTAAATATAGACACAACTAGCATTCCTACAAATTTTATCCAAAAATAAATTCATTTGATATTTTATTTATATTTTACATCCCAATGATTTGTATGATTTTCTAGCTTTTGTTCAATATAAACATTCATAATAATTTATTACCTAATCATAAATTCATAGATCTATAAATATAATCTATGACTACATCATCCTATCATTGATTCTAAATCATTAATCACGTAAACAAAATCTCAAAATTAAAGATAAGATTACTTCCCCAATGAGGAGATTGCACACAAAGCACATACACTACTTCTACAATTAATATGACTTGCTTGCTGATGAAGCTTTTCAAGCACTCTTCCTTTTTCCTCTTGATTCTTGATGATCCTAAGATTAATTTTTGTATTATTGTTGTTGATGTAATTATTAGAGAGATTAAGATGTTGTTCTTACCTTTTTCTCTTTCATCTTCTTGTATAGGTCTTCTGTTTCTAAAAGAGAGAAAAAAACGTGTGTTTTTCTTCTTAATGAAGATTAGAGAGAGTTTAAGAGGATGAATTCTTCAAGAAGTCTTGAAAAATGAGAAATGAGAGGAGAGAGGATACTTAGAGCTTTTATATGAGGGAGTAGAGCCTCTAATTTGTAATTTCTATGCTTGAGATGGAAATGACCTTGATGCCCTTATATTTTATACTGGTTTAGTTAGTTACAAGCTAAATTATCTATTTTACCCTTCTTTGTTTTATGACATGTAACGGAAATTAATTATTATCCTCCTTTTAATTGTTTATTCTTGTGATTTTATTAAATTTCTAATTATTATATTATTTATTTATTCTTAATAATTCCTTGTTATATTTGTTTGGATATATTATATATATTTTTATTCTAAAATAATTTATTATTTTCTATTATTATTATCATCTTTGTTATTGTTATTACTCTTGTTATATCAATTTGGATATTTCAAAAAAAAAAAAAAAGTTATATCTTAGTGGAAGTTGAACCAATGATGACTGTGTAAAATATCACTATATTTTGAGTCATGGAAAAATCAATTTGATACATTAATAATCTTAGGTTTAGTATGAATGACTATACGAAAATGCGCAATTTCAAATTCACATTTTGCTACAACAATTTCTACCATAATTTTTTTTTGAAAGTTTCTTCTCCTCCTCCTTTTCTTTTTCCCTTTAATTTCATAGCTTGTAAAATATAATACGTTAACTAATTCAATCATAGATACAAATGAATTTTTATAGAAGAAAGACATTTGAAAAGGTTTTTTTACTTTAAATCTTGGAATTTTTATAAAGGTTGTAATATATCCTTTTGACATGTCATAATTATATTATGCAATATGCTAATATATATAATATATATAGATAGATATAAGATCTTGCTTTTCTCACGTTTATTTTTTTCATTTGTAGGATATTATATATTTAGCCATTTATTTCAATTGACTTTTTTAACAATCTCAATGTAGTAAAAAGTTATTTTATGATTGTTAATATGGTCTTATCTTGTTTTTTAATGGGTAGGTATCATTAGTTATTTAACTGCTCAAATTCATGATCAACTGATTGCATCAAATAATTAATATATCATTTTTCTATATTTATTTTATAGTCATATGATAAACTGGATGGTCTTGTCGATGAAACCATAGAAGTTCACTATATTTATTCGCTCTTTGGTTTGATTAATTTTCATTAGCATACATAACATAGAGAATCTTAAAATTTTATGATTGATATCAACAATCACTAAAACACCAACTATTTATTTAAGCATATGCATCATGAGTGGGACATTAGCTAGTTTAGATTTAAATGCAAATATTCGAATAAAACAATTAAAGAGAGCAAAATAAAAATGCTACAAATAAAAGAGTTTTCAATATGACTTAAGCTAATAACCAAATATAATCTTAATCTTTTAAAAAGAAGTCAAATAAAATATTTTTTTAATTTAAGAGTTAATATTTCCCATGAACATTGTAGAAAAAATCAATGTAATAAATAAAAGCTTCTAGCTTAAACAAAATAGAATGAATAATATTACTTAAATTAGTAACCAAATAAAACCTTAATCCTTTAAAAGGAAGTCAAATGAATATATATATATATATATATATATATATATTATTAAAGAGGTAGTATTTCAATAGGAGGATAATAAATAAAAAAAATTCATACAACAAATCAAAATTTTTGCCTTGAATATAATAGAATGAAAAATGATAAAATAAAAAAACTATGACAGAAAAGTGAAGAATGAATAGTTGGTAAAATAAATTTGTTTCTTTAAATAAAATGAACATATAATGATATAAGAGAGGTTAATTAAGTTATTATATAAAACCATATGATAAAATTATTCGACAAATAAAAGGTTTCTAACTTATAGCGTATAGATATATTTAAGTTGATTTACTTTTGACCAATTAAAATAAAGTAAAGAATATGTAACAAATATATGTAATAAATATATTTGTACATATGTATACCTATGCATACGTATATATGTCAAATGAATAGAGATAAGATAAAAGAAATTGTTTAACAATAATACTATGATATGATTTTATTTAATATAAAATAGCTTGCAATGTTTTTTAAATTATATGAAACATATTATAAATTTCTAATATAGGAATCATGAACTGGGAGGAGCTAAACACTATGGGTTAATTGAGCCATCACCATCTAAATCAGTGAGATTGATGATTTATTGCACTTTTAGAGTACAATTTAAAGTGCTTGAAGGTTGAAGTGTGTTTGTGATTGTAAATACCATGGATGTGTGTAGTTATGCTTGTAGCTATACTTATATGTTGATTTGGTAGGTGAGCTACATATTATGCTATGTTATTATGTCTTGCTGATTTCCTTAGACCGTTTGTGAAATTGTTTAATCACCTTTAAAATGAATTAGGTAAAAACTTAAACTAAAACTTTAAAATTCCATAAATTGCAACCTATTAAGGTAACTTATATGATTGTATTGATCAAATAATGACTTTAAGGAGAGCTTGATTTGTCCTTATTTTCCTACTCTCAAGGCTAAACTAAGTGATAGGAGAGGAGGTTGTGGTGAGATTGGAAATGTATCCAAAGAGGTCTCAAGAGGATCCATCGTTTTATTGCCCAAGCTTAGCTTTATCAATGATCATTTGCATCATGCTAGAAACTCCTCAAACTAGAGTGAGATTAATTTCTCTAGTCATATAATGATCAGGATAACGTCATGTGGATGACATTTGCTTGTTTCCACTGCATTTGATGATTGCTTGGAAACCTTTCTTATTTTGTTTTAATACCTTTATCCATTTGTTTCCCTTACTGAGTTATGATTGCTTAGCCCTTTAGACCTTCTTATAGGTATAGATTGATTTTGGTAGAAGACGCCGCCTCACATGGATCCACATATGTGGATAATGGGAATGAGGGTGTCAAAAAGACTAATCTCCTTCCTTTGTTTCCTTCCATTTTAGTGTGTCAAATGGTCTCTTAGGTGACTAAATTTGACTTTGATATTCTTTTAAGAATTGTTTGTGAATATTCCACTCACATCACTTGACCCCTTATGTTAGTGTAAAATCAAATAATGTATAAACTTTATATGTATAGTTATATGTCATATTTTTATTAAACTATTGAACTGGTGGTACTTTAAAGTGGGTTAGTCATTTGTACCTTGTATATGCTAGGTTATAATAGAAGTTAAGCAATAAGGTTCAATTATAAGTTATTATTGATGTGATTCTAGAAACATCAATTTTGAAGCCAACCAAGTTCAATGTCCATAAGCCATTTGAAGGAGTTAAGGTCTCAACTATTGAAGTTTTAATGATTAAAACTCAATTCAAGCGAGCTAAAGGAGCTTATAAAGTAATTTTGGACACAAAAGATTGAAGACTTTCGAGTTTTGGAGCTGTCAAAGATGAAAATCACCAGCTTAGAATTGCAGAACAAATGGCCTTCATCCAGGACAATGTATGCCGGCAGCAACATTGCCGGCATAAAGCTCAAAGTCACCAGCCTTCTGTTCTCAAAACTTAATTCTATTTTAGCATTTAAATTATAAGCTGATCAATGAATAAGATAGCCCGCTGGTCTTCTTTAGACGATAGTTTGTGTTTATTTTGTGTCTTTTAAGTTTCATATGTGATGGTTTATAAAACCCTATGGCTTGTAACATTGTCAGACAAATTATGAGATTGTTTGTATGAATGAAATTGAGAGTTTTTCTCTTTAGAGTTCTTTATGAACTTGTATTGAAATTATCGAAGTTTTCTGTGGTGTTCATCCCTTGACTTATCATTCGGTTTGCCTTAATCGATTGGGGCATCTTCGACTATACCAAGGTTCCTACTTCGTTATAAGCAACAGGTCGCGGTTTTCACTAGAATTCTTAGATGGTCCTTAGGTTCGAATTCCATCGTCAATTGTTAGGTCTTAGGTTTCATATACCTAGGGTTCTCATTTCGCATCAATTATACACAATAAGATTGTTATAACTAATCTTTCTTAGGGTATGGCATAAATCTTTTGTAATATTCATTCATACTTCATGTTCAATGTTAATATGAAATCATCTCAACCTTACTCTTATGACTCTCCCAATCTATATGGGCAACAACTTCCTCACAGTAACACATTTGTATATTTCCTTGTCCCTTCTCTTGAATAAATAGCCAATTAATCTATATTCAATATATGAATATAGTGTATTTAATAAATTGAAGATATCTTTACTATATTGAATATATATTCTTTGTCAAATTATTTATTAATTACTAGATAAGAAAACTTTAATAGTGAAGTTAGTAGTATAGTAATATATTGAATGTACCTTCTCTACCAATTGCTTATTGATTACTAGATAAGAAAACTTTAATATTAGAGTTTGTTAAGAAAGAAGCAAATACAATGTCATTTCATTGATAATGTGGCAAACTTGTTTTAAATTGTAAAAGCTCTGTTCTTTTTCTTTAGCTTGTAAAACTCATCGGACCCAAATCAAGTAGAATCTTATGGAATCATATAAAATTGTAAACAATTATATAAAATTAATAGACTTGTAAACTCATAGAATTATGTGGAATTGTACAAGTGAACTTACGACTCTATCATGAGTTTATGTTGAAACAATTTTGTATCCATTTTAATTCAAAAGAGGCTTATAGAATTGTAAACTTGTAAATGTATGAGCATATTCACAATTTTTATAACCATGCATGATGGACCCAAACTAGCTAGGAGTATGTTAAGAAAATCTACACATAAACTATGTAATTAAGCTTTTGCACTATAGATTATTATTACTTTAACTTCACAAAAGGGAAGAATACAATTTTGTTTTAAGGGTTATTCTATTTTATTTGTTTTTCCTTTTCCTTTTCTTTTTCTTTGTTTGGCATGATTTTGGCATTCATTGGAATATTGTATTTAACAAGAATGAGATGCTTACACTTATCTACCCTTTTCTTTTATATGCTGTTACAGCAAGGTTCATTAAATATGTCTACAATACTGCATCTCTTTAAAGTATGTGAATTTTTTTTTTTAATTCTCATAACTTTATTAGTACTTCCATCATAATTCATGGAAAAAAAAAGATAATATATAATTTTTTTTTTCAAATATTAGTTTTTAATACATACTAAAATACACACATATATTTATAAACTAATCCAAATAGGCCTAAAGTTTTTCTCTTAATGTCACATTTTGTCTTAAAATTTTTTAAAAGTGTGAATTAATCATTAGCATCTTTTAAACTCTGCGATCTTCATCATAAACATTAAAATAAATCATATAATATCTTCAAAATCTTGTGATCTAGCCTTTGTGCGCGTGACTTCTTCTAGGCATAAACTTTGTGTCATTAGATATGCCATGTAAAAATATTGGACTAAACTGAGATGTTCCAAAAAAGTTGGATATTACACTCGCCAAGAAAGCCTTGTTAATAAAACTACACAAGTTGTTTTTGTCCACATGGCCTAAAATTGCACTTCCTTTATACAATATTACCTCATTCATATTTACTCCTATATGCTTCCTTTATAAGAAAAATATTCTGCAACATATAATTTAGTAGATTTAGAATTTGTACTAATAAAATTTAATTAACTAATTGAGAAGAGATTCATTAAGTGTTATGTAGAGTGCAAATATACATAAAATTTTTAACATATGGTGTTTTCAATTCACAGATAATAATTATTATAACAATTAATCATTCTACTGTCATTCATATTAACATTTAATCTTATTGAATGGAGAAAATATTGACATAGAAATGTTGCTTGCATAATCTATTATTATTAAATGAATATTTTAATTGGTGTAAAAAATTAATGTCGACGACAGCATGAATCAGGATGTTGGTAACACTAACCCCAGTCTAGTCGATTAAGACATGCCAGCATTGGAAGGCATTAACCTTAATATCAATGCCAATCCTATTACTGATACGTAAGTTGCCATGCCTGACGATGCATAGATAATGTGCACCATACAAGACAACAACGTACAAGTGATACAAACAATGTAGGAGAACACTTAGGCTTTGAACCAAATCATAGCCATGTTTGCTTACCTCATACCAGTGATGGCTGCTAATGCTGCTGCATTCTAAGATGCTGCCTTGCTAAACCCTACCATAGTTGCATAGCAAGGCACCCCTTCTTTATGTTAGCAAACTCTTGCTCCTACCACTGAGGTGAACATACCTCAAGGAGTGATGAACAAATACCACCATCACAGGTTGCAACCAAATAGCAACTAGCATTTGAAGCTAGATTGCAAAAAAATCCAACTTAGCTAGTCTTCATCATTATGTGCTTCCCCTCGCTCCACCTCGAGCAAACTCATCTTAAGCCTTGGCAATTTCTAAACATCACAACTTCCTCGCCTCCAAGCCTAGGCATCACCCTGGTACCATCTTGGCTTTTACACCTTAAACTTAGGTAATACCCTAGCATAATGGCTTCCATGCCTTAACGCCCAAGCTTGCATCATAAGTGATTATCATCTTAGAGTCCATACGAGATTTAAGACTTCATAAGACAAAGTCTACAAGGGGTAATCTAAATGTTGCTACTAACTGGTAAGAGCATTGACTCCTAAGAGTATGACGACATGTTAAGCTTGTGTATTGTAGATTGTTAAGAGTATTGACTCTCAGGTGCGTTACAAGCCGCTGCAAAGACACCTCCCTGTAACTCATATTGGGTAGTCAAGTAGTGGGAAACATCCCCTTGACTAATAAAACAAAAAATTTTGATCTCGGGCAACAAATGCTACGATTGTTGCTTAAGCAAGATTGAATATCTTCTCAAAAGGGATCATTTAAATACTATCGTTGGCAATCTAAAACCTTAAACATTATATGCGGTCCCCTAGATCATTGAGTTTAAGCAAGCCTCATATTCATGATAGCCAATTACAAGAATAATATTTTATACGTCATTCCTACTTAGTAAGAGCATAATAGTCTTTTAGGTGCACAATAATACCACTATGACATGCTGACAGATGGAAGCATTGTCTCCCAGGTACATGACAATTGATGTCACACCTAACATGGTGAAAATGAATGCTTTAAAAACATGTTACGAATGGTTAAGTATTGGAAAATACCCTCTTAACAAACTAAACTCAATTACTAAGGCAACAAGCCTATAAAGCACACGATACTATTGCTGCTTAAAGTGCGATTGATTAATTACTCCAAGTTCTAGTAAATTGTTGCTAGAAAGTGAGAGTCTTGCTTTGATGCACAACACACGAGTCATATAATTTTTATTACCCCATGAATTGTTACTACTAAGCGAAAGCATTCCTTCCTAAGTGCAAGCGCACACAACTAATGGCCAAAGTAGTATCTTGATTGTAATACCCTTGATTTTACATAACCCGGTTATAATAAATATATAAAAATAAAATGAAGAATTATAAAAGAACTATAATAAAAATATTAGAAATCACTCCAAATTTTTCGCGATTTAAATTCTTAAGTATGAACAAATTAGAATAAAGAATCTTTATCACTAAGACTATAAAAGTTCATAATAAAGAATAAAGGAAACTATTTAATATTTATGAACTTAAGTTTTAATGTAAAATATATATATATATAATTAAAACATTCAAGTTAAATAATTATGAGACTATAAAAACTAAAAGTCTGATATAATCCAATAATTTATAATTAGTAAAAGAACAGAGTAACAAATATAAAATTAAAATTAAATTTCTAATCTAATAAAAAGTCTAGAATAAATTTATAAATAGAAATGATTTCATATATAATTTCAAATCTTAAGAATTTATAAAGTCAAATTAAGGGTAATATAATTATTAATTTATCAAAATATCACGAAACTAAACTTTTAAACAAATAAAATATAATTTACGATAGTAGGTATAAAAACAGAAAAGTAAAAGTATTAAACCAAAGATTCTATGTATACTATCATATTCAGAATATTTAATATCGTTAATATGTAAATTTTTATCCAAAAATATTATCAAATCAGTATTTATTATACGTGCCATTTAAATCCACAAAATGAAATTTTTTCATCAATTTATATTTTTCCCTACTCCTTACATATTTATTGGTTATAAATTTATCATCTTCTTTTTATTATATATTTTCATATATCCTAACTGATTTGCATTTTTTTTCGTTTGTTATGTTTTGTTACGGTTTGGAATTGTTTTCCAATTTGATCTCTCCCTGGACGCGGACAAATCCAAAAGAAAAAGCAAAAATTCAAACACATATATGCAAATCTTTAATAGAAATTCTATATATACTATATTGTTTAGAATATTTAATAACGCGAATATGGAAGTTCTCATCTAAAAATATTACTAAAACAGTATTTAATATACGTATCACTTAAACCCACAAAATTGATTTTTTTTCACAAATTTATATTTTACTCCTTTCTTATACGGTTATAAATTCATTATCTTATCTTTATATTTTATTTATATATATCCTAAACCTAAAATAATTATCAACTAATTAATATATAACTAATATATATATATTTTACAACTTGCTGGAGACGGATTTGCTTGGAATCAAAGGGCTGTGATTCTCTTGAAGGATGTGAGCCGAATTTCCTCAATAATTTGCATGAAAGTCCATCCCAATCCTCTCCTAAGCCAATGGAAACATAACAAATCATCCTTGTATTAATGACAATGGGACAAAATACTTAAACCACACCAAACCAGAGCAATTCGTTCAGACTTGAGGAAGGAACAAGGCCGGAAAATTGCACAACATCATTTATATATATATAGGTATGCAAACAAACTTCGTTGGACAAGCAAAAAAACTCCAAACTTTCCCAAACATTCCAGAATACAACCTTAGCTAATTAGGATTCGAACCAACCCAGAAAAAGAATTTTAAACGCTCATATCCACCCCGTTCGAAAATTCAAACCAAAAACTGGGAAAAACGTTCCAAAACAAGCTTGAGGTAAGTCAATCTCATTCCGCGAGTTTTCTTTCAATTTTAAAGATTGATACTGACTCTTAGACATCTTAGGAAGCTAACCAAGGCCACTAGGAACTTCGAATTTCACCAAGAAGCCACAATGAAGGTAATTTTCCTAAACTCTAGCCGAGCTTAATGATTCGAAATCATGGATAGTATGTTGTTTTTAGGTTATGATTCTTGGATATTTAGGTTTATTAGGTTCTTAGGAGGTGTTTGGATCTAAAATTCTGACGTTTTAACGTCAGGATTCGTCGGAAATGGCCGTGACTCATCGGGGAAGACGATGAACAGTGCTTTCCGATTAGCCCAGGCTTGGTGTACGGGCGTACATAACCCGTATACCCTCGGCTAGCAACATGTACGGGCGTACACAACCCGTGCAACCCTCAGCCAGCACGTTGTACGGGCGTACTCAACCCGTGCAACCCTCGGCCAGCCACGGTGTACGGGCGTACTTAACCCGTGTACCCTCGGCCAAAGAAAAGAAAAACGAAGCTAAGTATAATTATATATATAAATAGTAATTTAAATAATTTTAAACGTTATTCTTTTTCCTGCATTTATTTATTTTTCTGGAATAGTAATAGTAATATTATAATACAATAATATTAAACCCGAAATTTATTTATTATTTATTTAAATTTAAAAATAAAATTGTTTTTTGACTTCATTAAATATGGATATTTGAATATTTAATCTATTATTAATCTAAAAAGAATTTTCTTTAGAAATATAAATTACTTTGTTAAAGTAATTTCACATAATAGATTTCTAATTATTAATATCCTTAATACTATTAAAAGAATTTTTAGAATTTCGAAAATATTATTTTTGAAATAATAATAAATATGGATATAAGACTAAAATTACTTTAGTAATATTAATTAAAATATATAAGACAATTAGTATAATTCTTAATGTGATGGAATATAATCTATTTTCGAAATTTTTATTATTACTATTATTATAATTGTTATTATTATTATGTTATCATTATTGTTATTATATTATTGATTTCGTTACTAAAACTATTAAATTGTTTTTGTAATTAAAATTGTTTTTACTATTAGTAGTAATATTAAAACTAATATAATCACCATTATCTTTGATACTAGTATTACTACTACTTTTATGAGTATCACTAATACTAAGATTAGTATATTATATAAATAAAATATATGATTTTTGGTAACTAATTAAAATAGATTTAGTAATTGAATTAGGCGATTAGTTTCCAATTAACTCAGCTTAGATTAATATAGTAAGTAAGACCATAAAAAGAAAGGAGTACGTAATTTCTAAAATATGTCTAATTTAGAATTAGTGTAAATAATAGTATAAGTTATACCAAAACTAATCCGGTGAATATGATATTTCAAATATCTTATCTTCGGAACTAATAGAAGAATAGATTAGTAAATAATAAATATCTGTTATTTCATTCCATAGGAATATAAATCGGTTCTCGGATTACCAGTAGATTATTACAGCGATATAGCGAGGACCACAGGTGAGGGACTTTGACCTTATCATATTGTTTGTGCTTGTAGTTAGTTGCATTGATAATAACATATCAAACTGAATTACATGTGGGTTTGGGTAAATTGCATGCTTGGTGTATGTATGATTGCCAAAACATCTTATTATAATTAACAATTTCTTGTATGATGACAATTGTATGGAGCATGTTGATGTTTGTCTGTAATTGTATTATCGTCCTGAACCTGACTAAAAACTATTGGTACCATAAAATGAAATGGGCATGCATCGCATATATTGCATATTTGCATCTCTAAAAGCGTAGTAGTCTATTACGTGTTGGCCATCCGGGACTCTGATAATGCTTGGTTGACCTAGCTTAAAGCTAATTAGATCAACGCAAGGTTACCTTTGTTCTGTTGGTACCATAAGAACTAAGTGGTAAATGAAGGACGCCGCTTATGGTATTGCTTGGATGACTAATGCTTAGGGAGTTGCTAAAGGTATGTACATGGGATGGTTTGTTAAGCTATCATATTAAAAGTGATAACCCTAATACGAGAAATCGTAGATTCCCTGTATGCTTGGCTTCTTCTGGATAGACTATGTACTACTGGTTCCTTCAACCCTGATGAGAGGGGTAAATCTCCATCCTGCTTTGGACTCCGGATTCTCCAGGCTTGTATTTGTTCATATGCTTGATTGTGGCATTACATATGTTTGCTAAGTAAACTTGATTTCCATTGTTTGATATGTGGTCTGGTCAGGTCATCTCACTGAGCGTGTGGTTTTGCTCACCCTCCAACAGTCTTTGTGCAGGTATAACGTTAGCTGGGATTGGGTTAAGCATGAGTGAAGAGTGCTACATCAAAAGACCTTGCTGAAGATAGTTTCATAGATTATATTGGTCTCAAAGAACAAATTAGATAAATGGTATAATTGATTAAGATCTTGTATTTTATAGGTTTATCTCAATTTCATTATTTGGTAGGGGATACCGATTCTCTGCGGTTCTGGCAAACTAAGGAAAATCGGAATCCTTAGTATTTATATAATATAGGTATGACTACATTACATGTAACAATTATAAGATAGAGTCTTGTAATATCTGACTTGCAAGACGGTTCTCATATTACGGGTGCACACGTGGTATGATGACTACAGGATGATACTACTAGGCCCTATTTTGGGGCGTGACAGAGTTTGGTATCAGAGCTTTAGGTTGTCAGAGATAGGAGTAACCTACCAAATGTGAGATTGGGTAGAACCTGGGTAGATAAATTAAGTTTACAAACTAAAAGATGTAGACATTTAGACTATATATAGTATATATTACAAGTATTATATGGGCACTTGTTGTCCATATAAATGTGATGTCTTATCTTCTGTTCTTATGACCAAGGACAGTATAATCTTATAATGGAAGCCAAACCACAAGCTTCTAGGTCAGTTAGATTTTCTGATTACAAAACTACATACCCCACCCTCTATTAGATGAATTGGAAATGACAAAGAGACATAACAACTATAGATAGTACAACACAAAACATTAGTGGAAAAATCAATAATATCTTTGGTTGTATTAGGTTAGGAAGGTGAATGAAAGAAAGAACTTTCTCCTGTATTGGGATATTATCAGTTGACGTAAGAAGGATATTATATGATTCTGATACATTCATAAAGGTTCTAAGAAAATTGGAATTTGGTAAAGAAATAGTATCAGAAATATCAATCATTACTACCATGAACAAGGTCATAGTTTTGGTAACAAGACATAACCTAAATTGGATCTGTGAACTAAGAAAAAGAAGTTTATATGTTTGAATCCATAAATGGTGCAATAAGAAGTTGGAAAAGGTAGTTTGTTTGATTTAAGCACCAAAAATTAACAAAGGATTTGTTTATGCGAATTGGCATGCATAACAATGGTTGCTTGCAAACTGAACCTTGGAAATAAATCAATGATGATATAAATTTCACTTGGAGATTATTATATGACATTCATGAGTAGAAAATTTAAGTATACTTGGATATATTAGTGAAGTTCTTGGAGATTTTAATAGAGAATTATATTGTGATGAATATAGGATACAAGCTCAAGGACAAGAGCTACTAAAGTAAGAAACGAACAAATGTCTGAAATACAACAAGTTGGACAACCAAAACTGAACAACAAGATGTTTCACATGAGAAGAACGTCATGAGCAACATGGAGACAAAGTACAACACCGAATTGATGGAATTGACCCAGGATGATAAGACTATTGATGAATATGAACAAAAGTTTAATCGAATTGTTTCAATTTGCACCAGACACTTATAAAGACAGTAAAGAGAAGAAAAAGCAATTTTTCATGGCTGGATTAGAACCATACCTTCAGAGGAGATTGATTGAATTTGAACTTCCTGACTTCGATACCCTTGTTGAAAAAGCACGGATCTTGGAGTATGAAAGGAGAAATGAAGTAGGATGGCTTGAGAAAAGGAAACAAACATCTACAAAGGAAATGTATGACCGTTCAGAAACAAGTACTGCATCCAAAAAGGTGAAAAGTTCTGAGCCACTTCAAAAGGATGAAATAAAGGTATTGAAGAAAAATAAACTTGTTTGCTGGAAGTGTAAAGGACCTCACTATCCAAGAAAATGCCCTCAACTACAACATAAGTGTTATTACTGTGGTAATGTTGGGCATATAGCTAATAAATGTCCGGAAAGAACACGAAGAATATGTTTTATATGTAAGGAATCTGGACACATTTCCACACATTGTTCTCAGAAGACAAAGTGACGCTACAAATCATTCCAATTTGAAGAGTTAGATGAAGCTATAGTGATGGAATTCTACTAAACATTGGGAATATAGTAAGGATTTCCCGATGAGAGATTTATACGACTTACTGTAATATCTTAGTATCAAAGTTGTTTGTACTAAGAAAGGAACTACTAAATGATATGGAACGTTGATGAGAATGGAATTATAAACGATGATATGGAAGTGTAGTAGACATATCAATGAGAACCTAGAAGAAGCTTTAGTCTTTATTTTACTATGAGTGGCTGAAATAACATACAAATGAGAAACAAATAGAAGACCTGATAATGAGAATGAGTTGGGTTAGATTATCAATACAAAGGCGATAATAAGCCTTATTGTATAGAGTAATTTAAATCGATTAACTTATGGCTCGTTTGCTATAAGTAAAGCTCTCAGAACTAATTATTTGATCATAGAATATATAGGTATTAAAGAGATACCTCAACCATTTAAGTGAATATATGAATCAATAGGTTTTTCAAATAATTATGCAGTTTTTATTCTCGATCTTTAAAAACGATATTTGACTAGTATTACAGAAATATAAAAGACTATAAGAAAGAAATAAAAATCATAATAGAAGGAAGTATAAGTACCAGATTCTAGAAATTAAAAACCTCTACAAGTTTCGAGGACGAAACTTTTCCTAAGGGGGGGAGAGTGTAATACCCTTGATTTTACATAACCCGTTATAATAAATATATAAAAATAAAATGTAGAATCATAAAAGAACTATAACAAAAATATTAGAAATCACTCCAAATTTTTCGCGATTTAAATTTTAAGTATGAACAAATTAGAATAAAGAATCTTTATCACTAAGACTATAAAAGTTCATAATAAAGAATAAAGAAACTATTTAATATTTACGAACTTAAGTTTTAATGTAAAATATATATATATATATATTAAAACATTCAAGTTAAATAATTCTGAGTCTATAAAAACTAAAAGTCTGATATAATCCAGTAATTTATAATTAGTAAAAAGAACTGAGTAACAAATATAAAATTAAAATTAAATTTCTAATCTAATAAAAAGTCTAGAATAAATTTATAAATAGAAATGATTTCATATGTAATTTCAAATCTTAAAGATTTATAATAAAGTCAAATTAAGGGAATATAATTATTAATTTATCAAAATACCACGAAACGAAACTTTTAAACAAATAAAATATAATTTACGATAGCAGGTATAAAAACAGAAAAGTAAAAGTATTAAACTAAAGATTCTATGTATACTATCATATTCAGAATATTTAATATCGTTAATATGTAAATTTTTATCCAAAAATATTATCAAATCAGTATTTATCATACGTGTCATTTAGATCCACAAAATTAATTTTTTTCACCAATTTATATTTTCCCACTCCTTACATATTTATTGGTTATAAATTTATCATCTTCTTTTTATTATATTTTCATATATCCTAACTGATTTGCATTTTTTTTCGTTTGTTTGTTTTGTTACGTTTGAATTGTTTTCAATTTGATCTCTCCTGGACGCGGACAAATCCAAAAGAAAAAGCGAAAATTCAAACACATATATGCAAATCTTTAATAGAAATTCTATGTATACTATATTGTTTAGAATATTTAATAACGCGAATATGGAACTTCTCATCTAAAAATTTACTAAATCAGTATTTAATATACGTATCACTTAAACCCACAAAATTGATTTTTTTCACAAATTTATATTTTACTCCTCCTTATACGGTTATAAATTCATTATCTTATCTTTATATTTTATTTATATATATCCTAAACCTAAAATAATTATCAACTAATATAATATAAAATAATATATATATATTTTACAACTTGCTGGAGATGGATTTGCTTGGAATCAAAGGGCTGTGATTCTCTTGAAGGATGTGAGCCGAATTTCCTCAATAATTTGCATGAAAGTCCATCCCAATCCTCTCCTAAGCCAATGGAAACATAACAAATCATCCTTGTATTAATGACAATGGACAAAATACTTAAACCACACCAAACCAGAGCAATTCGTTCAGACTTGAGGTAGAATGAGGCCGGAAAATTGCCACAATATCATTTATATATATATAGGTATGCAAACAAACTTCGTTGGACAAGCAAACAAACTCCAAACTTTCCCAAACTTTCCCAAACTTTCCAGAATACAACCTTAGCTAATTAGGATTCGAACCAACCCAGAAAAAGAATTTTAAACGCTCATATCCACCTCGTTCGAAAATTCAAACCAAAAACTGGGAAAAACGTTCCAAAACAAACTTGAGGTAATCAATCTCATTCCGCGAGTTTTCTTTCAATTTTAAAGATTGATACTGACTCTTAGACATCTTAGGAAGCTAACCAAGGCCACTAGGAACTTCGAATTTCACCAAGAAGCCACAATGAAGGTAATTTTCCTAAACTCTAGCCGAGCTTAATGATTCAAAATCATGGATAGTATGTTGTTTTTAGGTTATGATTCTTGGATATTTAGGTTTATTAGGTTCTTAGGAGGTGTTTGGATCTAAAATTCCGACGTTTTAACGTCGGATTCGTCGGAAATGGCCGTGACTCATCGGGGAAGACGATGAACAGTGCTTTCCGATTAGCCCAGGCTTGGTGTACGGGCGTACATAACCCGTATACTCCTCGGCTAGCAACATGTACGGGCGTACATAACCCGTATACCCCTCGGCTAGCAACATGTACGGGCGTACACAACCCGTGCAACCCTCAGCCAGCACGTTGTACGGGCGTACTCAACCCGTGCAACCCTCGACCAGCCACGGTGTACGGGCGTACTTAACCCCGTGTACCCCTCGGCCAAAAAAAAGAAAAACGAAGCTAAGTATATAATTAATATAAATAATAGTAATTTAAATAATTTAAAACGTTATTCTTTTTCCTGCATTTATTTATTTTTCTGGAATAGTAATAGTAATATTATAATACAATAATATTAAACCCGAAATTTATTTATTATTTATTTAAATTTAAAAATAAAATTGTTTTTCTGACTTCATTAAATATAGGATATTTGAATATTTAATCTATTATTAATCTAAAAAGAATTTTCTTTAGAAATATAAATTACTTTGTTAAGTAATTTCCACATAATAGATTTCTAATTATTAATATCCTTAATATTATTAAAAGAATTTTTAGAATTTCGAAAATATTTTTGAAATAATAATAAATATGGATATAAGACTAAAATTACTTTAGTAATAATATTAATTAAAATATATAAGACAATTAGTATAATTCTTAATGTAATGGAATATAATCTATTTTCCAAAATTTATTATTATTACTATTATTATAATTGTTATTATTATTATTGTTATCATTATTGTTATTAGTATTATTGATTTCGTTACTAAAACTATTAAATTGTTTTTGTAATTAAAATTGTTTTTACTATTAGTAGTAATATTAAAACTAATATAATCACCATTATCTTTGATACTAGTATTATTGATACTTTTATGAGTGTCACTAATACTAAGATTAGTATATTATATAAATAAAATATATGATTTTTGGTAACTAATTAAAATAGATTTAGCAATTGAATTAGGCGATCAGTTTCCAATTAACTCAGCTTAGATTAATATAGTAAGTAAGACCATAAAAAGAAAGGAGTACGTAATTTCTAAAATATGTCTAATTTAGAATTAGTGTAAATAATAGTATAAATTATACCAAAACTAATCCGGTGAATATGATATTTCAAATATCTTACCTTCGGAACTAATAGAAGAATAGATTCGTATAATAATAAATATCTGTTATTTCATTCCATAGGAATATAAATCGGTTCTCGGACTACCAATAGATTATTACAGCGATATAGCGAGGACCACAAGTGAGGGACTTTGACCTTATCATATTGTTTGTGCTTGTAGTTAGTCGCATTGATAATAACATATCAAACAGAATTACATGTGGGTTTGGGTAAATTGCATGCTGCTTGGTGTATGTATGATTACCAAAACATCTTATTATAATTAACAATTTCATTGTATGATGACAATTGTATGGAGCATGTTGATGTTTGTCTGTAATTGTATTATCGTCATGAACCTGACTAAAAACTATTGGTACCATAAAATGAAATGGGCATGCATCGCATATATTGCATATTTGCATCTCTAAAAGCGTAGTAGTCTATTACGTGTTGGCCATCCGAGACTCTGATAATTCTTGGTTGACCTAGGCTAAAGGCTATTAGATCAACGCAAGGTTACCTTTGTTCTGTTGGTACCATAAGAACTAAGTGGTAAATGAAGGACGCCGCTTATGGTATTGCTTGGATGACTAATGCTTAGGGTTGCTAAAGGTATGTACATGGGATGGTTTGTTAAGCTATCATATTAAAAGTGATAACCTTAATACGAGAAATCGTAGATTCCCCTGTATGCTTGGCTTCTTCTGGATAGACTATGTACTACTGGTTCCTTCAACCCTGATGAGAGGGGTAAATCTCCATCCTGCTTTGGACTCCGGATTCTCTAGGCTTGTATTTGTTCATATGCTTGATTGTGGCATTACATATGTTTGCTAAGTAAACTTGATTTCCATTGTTTGATATGTGGTCTGGTCAGGTCATCTTACTGAGCATGTGGTTTTGCTCACCCTCCAACAGTCTTTGTGCAGGTATAACGTTAGCTGGGATTGGGTTAAGCATGAGCGAAGAGTGCTACATCAAAAGACCTTGCTGAAGATAGTTTCATAGATTATATTGGTCTCAAAGAACAAATTAGATAAATGGTAAAAATTGATTAAGATCTTGTATTTTATAGGTTTAATCTCAATTTCATTATTTGGTAGGGGATACCGATTCTTTGCAGTTCTGGCAAACTAAGGAAAATCGAAATCCTTAGTATTTATATAATATAGTAGTATGATTACATTACATGTAACAATTCTAAGATAGAGTTTTGTAATATCTGACTTGCAAGAAGGTTCTCATATTACGGGTGCACACGTGGTATGATGACTACAGGATGATACTACTAGGCCCTATTTTGGGGCGTGACATTGATAATCCCAGATGTGAACAAGCGAACAAGCAATAACTATGACAAAGTCAAGAGGAAAGCAATCTATTCATTCGAGTAAAGAGGAATGCTGATATTTTTTTAAAAATGGAAGCAAATAATAAGGTAATCTAATCTAAGGTTAGCAATCTAAGCTAATATAGTCTCCAAGTCATCATCTCCTAAAGAGGTCCCCATCATAGCCTATACTGCTACAATCTCCACTTAAATGTCCTCTAACTTCACCATTAATCTATCATGATGACCATTCGCATCCCAATAATTCAATAACCTCTTAGATTTGATAGCAATAGGCCATAAGCTATCAACTTTGAATTGTAGCATATAAGCCCTCGTAACACATTTGACAAGCTGCTCTAGCTCAACCATTGATAAAGAACTCCAAGTCTGTTCATCAGCAACATGGCTTCACTAATCATTTTCACTATTGCGTTAGTTACCTCTGTATCAACATAAGGGAGCCAACCTAGGATTCCCTGTCCATGCAATTAAGACTCTCCAAGGATGCTACTAACTGATACAACATAGTAAAACCGTGAAACAAAGTTATCTCCTTCAATGCAACATGGTCCTCTAAAGTTGTTACCATGTCTTCATTAGACATGCCAACAACTAGAAGAGGATGGTACTCAGTAGATGCATTGACATCATATGTACTTTTGCAACCTTCATTAGATGTCTATTCATCATTTCCTTAATTAAGCTCTTTAGTACCATCGACATTACTTTCATCATCACAACAAGGGTTTGGAGATGGCTCATAGTTATTCTTGTCTTAGCCATAACCTTCATTGTTGGTACTATTGCAACTTTAGCAACACCACTTGAGTGATGTGAACTAAGAAGAGAATTTGTCTCAACCTAAAAGAAGTAAACAAAGAAATCATTAGACAATAAAGAAAAGTAACAACAATAAAGTACATGTAAAAAGATTTGATACATCCTCAATGAGTGCACGCTTCACTTGCTTGAATCCACTAGCTAAGTTGGGTGGACGATTACTCTTTGACCTTGGAGGTATCATGAATTTCGCATCAACAAAGGGCCCTAACTTGCCTAATGCAAGCTCTCCAACTATTTGAATGTCACTAGTTGACTTATTGTACCCATTCCTTAGCAGCCTTAGATAGAACTCACGGTGATATATGATTAAGTCTGGCAGCACATCACCTATCACCTACAAATGTAAAGGCATAATCACAAAACATAGTTATGTAATTCAATTAGTGTGTTAGCCAACCAACAAAAGCAACTTCACAAAAGAAAAATAGCTATTGTACTGTAGGGTAAACACTCTTGAAGTTACTTAGTGAAATTGGTTGGCAACAGGAATGAAGCTCTATGCAATGTAGAGAAGACGCAGTACTCCTTGACCAAAGTAGAACTGGCACACCACTCTTTATGGAGAATATATCATGGTTCTTTGCTCCAGGAAGTGTCCATTTAAATATCCATTGTCAAGTGAACACGACAAGCTCCCTAGGATATACCATGAACCTGGCTTGACATTCATCCAACCTCCAACGATTGTCAACTAAGATAAACTTACCTTAGGAACCTGGAGGATAAAGCTTGTCACTATCTTCATAAACTTCAAGAGTCTTTATGTAAGGGCGAATGTAAATTCTTTTTCAACATCAATGACTTGAAGAGGTGTCCGCTTGGCCTTTACTCCAATCCATGCCTACCGATCACGCATTTTCTATATGTCCTTTTTAAAACTATTTTTAGTCTCTTTTTAAATTCATTTAAACAAGCAGATATTAAACGGCCAGTGTGCCGAGTACGTGTGCAGTAATAAAAATTCTGTGAATACCAAGTCGTATCTACAAAGAGTGAGGACTAGCTCTCAATTGTATTAGTCCAAATTGTATCTAGGAAAAATAAAAAAGAAATATTTTTGGATTATTGGATATAAGACTAATCTATAAAGAAATAGGGATTTCCAACACTTGTAATTGATTTAGGTTAAGAGACAACAGATTTGAAAATCAATTGAATGTATGCTATGACCATAAATACACTTGTAAATTGAAATTGCCAATAGGTTTAGTTTTTCAATCAATCAAGCACCATATAACAACTTGTTTTTCCAAAGAAAGAAACTACCCTAATTAACCAATCAATATTCCCTATTCCTAGGAAAATAATCAATTGACTAATTTGTATAATTTACCAAAGCCTAATAAAATTCAAATCTATATGTCTATGTGATTCGTAATCCAAAGTAGCTAATCACAGAATTGATTAGAAATGAATTTTCCAATTGTAATCCTAATTTATCATGCATTCCAAGATTAACTCAAAACACAGGATCAATGAAATAACATCAACAATTTGAATACAAATAGAGAATTTAATCAATAGTAGATAAAATTCAATTAGATAATTCATATCAACAATTCAAAACCCTAATAAGATCGGAAGGAACAAGTATTAAACATCATCCAATAATTGAATATAAGAAAAGAACAAAATCACCTTAACAAGAAAATCTATTCTTGAATTCAAGTTCGAATGACATTTTTCACTTGATCTTGATGTGGAATCCTTAATCAAATTAACAAGAAAAGCTAGCTACTAATCTAAGCCCTAATTTTTATCAAGGAGCAAAGGAAAAAATCTCTGAATTTTGTGCTAGGGTTCTTCTTCTTAAAAAGATTTAACAAGAAGAATTTATATATGAAAGTCGCAAGAGATATAGGTCGGCTATTTTCCTTTATACACCACCTATAATTAAAATTACCTGGCCTTCATTGTAGAAGTTAATTTCCTAGAGAATTGTTGAATGTACAATGGCTCAAGGCCAGCATCCTTGAATCTCCTAGTAGCTGGCCTTTAATGAAAAAATTGTTTTCGAATCAAGAAGGCTGGCAGCTTTGAAGGTGGTGTAGAAGTATGGAAAATTCATGGCAATTTTTGAATTTGATCCAATTGCAATTTTCAAAACTTACAATATGAAAGTTGTAGATCTTTCTCTTCTCTTTCAATAGGGTCTTAAATCATGTCAAACGAAGTTCGGATGAGAGAAATACATCGAATTTACTAAAACATTGTCGAGCTACAAATCCGGGTGATATTCTGCACATGCAGTAAATTTAAGATGATTTTTAACCTTCATTCTTCATAATTGTCAAAACTTAAAACATGAAGATTGCATATCTCTTTATTATCTTTCCATAGAATTTTAAATCATGTTAAAAGGATCTCGGATGAGAAAGATATCTATAATTTACCAAACTTTGTCATTTTTTTAAAACTTGGATGCCATCACTATAAGAGCAGCAAATTTATGACACGTTTTGACTCTGATGCATTCTGAATTTATCCATACCCAAAGTATGAAAATGGAATATCTCTCTCTTAGCTTTTAGTAGCATTTTAAATCATCGAAATAGGAGCTTGGATGAGAGAGATATGTTGAATTTACGAGCAGCACCAAACCATCCTAATATGCTTGCATGGCCAGCCTGCATTCTTCTTGTCTCCAATTTTGCATAAAACTTCTCCAAATTGCTTGTACTTGTAATATAAGTCCTTAAAGATCCGAATTATCAAAATAAACATACTTAAGTATCATTTCCATATAATTTCTATAAAATTCATAATAATTAAACATGATTCATCTGATAAAAAATGAGTATAATATGACTTTATCACCTACGTTTAGAAAGGGTAAGGTTTAAGTCCTTGTTGATGGTAAGTGGTGCAAGCTGATCTGAAACCACTTACAAAAGAATAATTGCAAGAAAGGCAAGTCTAGATGGGATACATTCACACATTAACCTTTAGAACTCACAAAACCTTGGTAGTATAAGTTGAGGCACCGATATAAAGCCCCAGTAGAAGGGAGCTAGTGCGAAGCATTGACTTAGCATAATGTGTATTACCAAAGGAAAAAGTCGTGGACTCACACGTTCTTTTGGTCCACCAATTAACATGAGCAATGACAACAAATGCAGTGAAAGCATCAAGTTCATATCTATAAATCAAAGAACCAAAAGAGAAGTGTGTCGATTAGAAAGGTCAAATACATGATAGCCACACAAACATACAAGAAAAGACTTACTCTTTTCCATAAGCTGGTCCCATGAGTAGAGACATGTTTTTTGTTCGTTCTTCAAAGAAGTATGTCATCCAAGTAGAGAAGCATGGTTCTTCTTATAATCACGAGCAATCTTCAAGGCATTTGATAAAGATTCCTCGAGGTCATGCTCTTTGTGAGAAGTCACAATTGTAGTAGTGTTAATTAACCCAAAGCAGTGTAGATTCAAAAGCATAATAACCTCTTCAAGAGTTGATGATATCTTCCCCCACACAATGATGAACGTATGAGTTTGGGTGCTTTAGCAAGAGATGATGGCATATTATACTTCCATCTTGCTTGTGCTGATACGCCATAAGTAAGTGGAGGTGATGATAACGCTATAGACTCTGGCCTACTTCAGAAGGCTCACATACTTTGGTTGGTTGATGATGTAATCTATCCAAGCACTCTACCCATGTGGTGGATCCTTGAGAAATGCAAAGTGTATGCTTGAAAGAGGTAGTTTCCTCTGTTCATTCTTGAAACACGGCACTGAGTTCCTCCTTCACCCCCCACCGATGTTATCCCTAGAATCAACACACAACAGGGGCTCAATTATTGGAACTTATCATCAGTTGGTTGTCATGCACAACTCATGATGCTTGGTCTTCAACATGGAATATTGCACTAAGTACGTGATGCTTGTCCTTCAATAATGGGTATCATGTATAGCTCATGATGCTTGGCCTTCAACAATGGGTGTCATGCATGGCTCATGATGCTTGGCCTTCAACATAGAATATCACATGCTTGGCCTTCAAGAAGGGGTATCGCGAGCTCACGACGTTTGGCCTTCATTAGGGAGTATCACACTGACCTTGTGACACTTCCACTTCAATATAGGGTGTTGCACATAGCTTGGATCAAAGAAACTTTATCCTATAAAGTGTCTTAAAAAAATATCATCCACCCACTGATCTCGAGGGAGCTAAAATTGTGGCGGGTTACCGTCTTGATGCACTGGCAAGTCTTTTTGCTTGATGATCTTAGCATGTTGCAATTGGTTGTTCTTTGTCTCTTTTGCCATTAATTTAGTTGGTCCCTTGATCCTCTAATGAATGACTAGGGTTTGATCCAAAAGTGATGCTGATTAAGGATAGTTCCTACCAAGAAAAAAACAAAAAAAGAAGGAGAATATGGTTTGACCCAAGATTGAAAATCTAAAGGGTATTCTCCACGAAATATGTAGATGTATATATTATATGGAGTAAAATAAAAAATTTATTGCCATCATAGATGCAACATGAATGATTAGATTTGTGCTTTGCTTGGAATATCTAAAGCAAGGGACTAAACACATTGAATGTTAGTGTAGAGTGGACTAAAAAAACACGAGCCACAAAGCATTGCTCTTGAAAGCCTCAACCTATCCAAAGAAAAGTATTACATCATCAAGAAGCTCATCAAGTACAAAGTATTGAATTAATTTGAAGAAATTACCTAATTAATGAAAAGCTAAAGACACGTTATTTAGAGGTTAAGAGTATAATTATTAAATTATACATGTTTCTTGCTAGTGCGATGTTGGCTAAGAAGATAATTCATATGTGGATGTAAAAACATTGATGAATGTAAAGCCGGACAGTACAATTGCCTTGCTAGGATATATGTGAATCATCTAAGATAGTATGATTGTGTTGTCAATGGGAAGATGGCTCTTGTCGCCATCACTACCACAATTGTCTTGCTAAAGGATGCTACTATCACATATGAAAATACTAAATAAATAAATAAGTAGTACGTAGAAAGCAATAAACATGGAATGAGGCTCCAGTATGACGTGACTCAAGTATAAGAGGGCTATACATATATTCATACATAAAGAAATAGTTTAATGAATCATAGAAGCAAGCATCTGAGGGAGCTTGAACCATGAAAGACACCCACAACAACATATACATATGTATATATATGCCATTAGTTTTCAATGCCCACTATTTATTGGAAAGGATCTTTTACTCATTTTGATTTCATCATTGAAAGTCACAACCAAGAAAAGGAATTTAAAAAAAAAAAAAAAAGAGAGAGATAAAGCTTGATATTGGATTCAATATCATGTTGTTGACAGCCAAAGGAGATGGAACTTGATTTTTTAGCTCGATGGCTTTCTTTTGTCCTGCTAGATATTCAAGATCCATGATGAATAATCATGCAATGTCATTAATACAATAATAAAAAAAAAGAAAATAAAAAGGGAATATAGTAAATAAAGAAGGATAAGAAGACGAAAGAAGTAACTCATTATGAGTTCAAGAGTTTATCTATGTAAGTGAGTTCGACAATCATGGAATAGGTCTTCAATATATTATTTGATGTCATTTATCTCTGTTGGTTATCATTGTTTGTTGAAGACAAAGCGATTGGTCATGATCTAACGCAACGTGAAAGCGTAAAGACAAAAATCAACTCACTGGATGATTTCTAGTAAACACATAATTGCAATAACATGCAATTTCCAAGAGAAATCTCTCTCAATTAAGGTTTCAAAAGTGTAAAAAATATGAGTTATCTTTACAAAATCCTAAAAGACTATTTATAGTCTCAAAAAAAGGAAAATATAACACAAACAAACTAAAAGTCGTATGGCACAAAGGCTGGCAGCTTTGGCATTGGAGGCCGACGGCCTTGGATTATAGGTCAACGGTGTAGGTGTTACGCCGGTTCTACACCTGCGGCCTTTGTGTCGGCTTTAAATTTGTGTTGCATTCGACAAAATTGTTACACTAATATAAGGTTGGTGGCCTTGCCTTCAACGTTGGCAACCTTGGTCTTCAATGTTGGTAATCTTGGTCTTCAATGTCGGCAACCTAGGGTTGGCTTTGGCTACGTTGAGTCCTGCTACATTCCCGCCGTCTCTCGCCTATAAAGAACTTGACCTCGAGTTCTCATCTGGATACAAAGGTGAGTCATTAGGGTGGAATGGGAATAGATTGGGCATATTGAAAGTCGTGGAAATATGCATGCTATCAGAAAGTCCAACCACGTAAGTGTTGTTGATTTTCCTTATAATCTCATAAGGGCCATACTTGCCTACTGGAAATTATTCTTTCCTAAGAAAGACCATCACCTGATCCCCCACTTTAAACAACCGCTTCTTTTCTGTGCTTGTCTGCAGCTTCCTTATACATTGCATTAGCCTTCTCAATCCGTTCCTTGACTTCAGCTGTGATAGCTTGACACTATTAAGCTATATTCTTTGCAACTGTACTGAACTCAACTTCTTTGGGTAGCTTAACCAAGTCTAATGTGTGTTGTGGTGTCTTGGTATAGACTATAGAGAAAAGAGACTTTCCTGTGGTCCTATGGACAGAACTATTGTAAGCAAACTCTGCCTGAGCTATGATAGATCCCACTGCCTTAGCTTCTCACCACATATACTTTTGATTAGATTGCCAAGAGTTCTATTGGTCACCTCTTTTGCCCGTCAGTTTGTGGGTGAGTCGTACTACTGAAGTTCAATGATGAGTCGAACATTTACCAAAGTGTCCTCTAGAAGTAACTAAGGAATTTGTTGTCCTTGTTTGATATAATGGACTTGGGAACTCCATGTAATCGTACTACTTTCCTGAAACATAATTTAGCAATAACATGGGCATCTGCAGTCTTCCTGAAAGGAATAAAGTGAGCTATCTTAGAGAACTTATCAACAACCACAAATAGCGAGTCAGCACCTTATCGGGTACGAAGCCAATCTGGCATAAAGACCATGGATAGGTCCTCTCAGATATTTTGAGATATTGGTAATGGTGTGTACAATCTAGTATTCTAGGACTGCCCCTTAGATGTTTGATAGATATAACATCTCTCCATAATCCTATTGACATCTTCCTCAATAAAGGCCAATAGTACCTGTCAGCTACTGCTGCAATAGTCTTGTCTCGTCCTAAATGTCCTACTAATCCTCCACCATGCAGGTCTCAAATCAGCTTCTCTCTCAAAGAAGATTAAGGGATATATAGTTGGTTCCCTTTCATCAAGCACCCTTCAAATATATGGTAATCACCACATGGCTCTTTGGTAATGCACTTTTCCTATATATCCCTAAAATCAACATCATCTCCATATAGCTCCTTCAATTGCTCAAACCCCACAACTTTAGTACTCATAATAACTAACAAATCAACTCTCTTGCTCAAGGCATGAGCTACCTTTTTTTGTACTCCAAACTTATGCACCAGTTTAAATGGAAATCTTTGCAAAAACTAAATCTACCTGACATGTATGTCTGTGTTGATTCTGGTATGATTATTCATATGCTTTAGAACCCCATAGTTAGAGTACAACACAAACTCTTTTCCAACCAAATAATGCTCCTAAATTCTTAATGCCCTCACTACAAAGTAGAACTCCTTGTCATAACTTGACCCGCTCTTCCTAACATCACATAATTTTTCACTGCAAAAAGCTGCTAGTCTTTTTTCTTGGGATAATACAACACCAATACGAACTCCACTAGTATCACATTTGACTTCAAATAATTTATCAAAGTCGGTAAGTGTTAACACAGGAGCATTACACAGCTTCTCTTTCAGAATAGCAAAGCTAGTCTTTGCCTCCTTCCCCCATTGAAACTTTCCTTTTTTCTAGGAACTCAGTTAAAGGAGCAGCAATGTACTGAAGTGCCTAATGAATCACTTGTAGAAGTTAGCCAACCCGAGAAAACTTCTCAAATTAGTCATAGTTTTTAGAACAGGCCATTCTCTGATAGCCATCACCTTCTCATCATCAACTTTTATCCCCTCACTACTAATAACAAACCCCAAAAACAATAATCTCTTTGATAGGGAAATGAATTTCTTCATATAAGCGTATAATTTATTTTCTTTCAGTACAGCTAAAATACTCCTCAAATGATCTATATTCTTATCTTCAGATTTACAAAATATTAATATGTCATCAAAGCAGACTGCCACAAATCTGTTAATAAAGGGTTTTAATACTTGGTTCATGACACGCATAAAAGTACTGGGCGCATTATTGAGGCTAAATGACATCACTAGCTATTCATACATCCCCTCCTTTGTCTTGAATGTGGTCTTCCACTCATCTCCAAGTTTGATTTTGATCTGGTGATATGTACTCCTCAAGTTAATTTTGGAGAACACAATAGACCTACTCAACCTGTCTAACATGTCTTCTAGGCGAGGTAGTGAGAATTTATATGCAATAGTAATCTTGTTGATAGCTATGCTATCAACACACATTCTCTAGCTGCTATCCTTATTTGGAGTCAGTAAAGCAGGTACAACACATGGGCTTATGCTATCCTTGATAAACCCTTTCTACAACAGCTCATGAACCTTCTCCTGTAAAATCTCAATTTCCTTGGGACTCATCCTATAATGTGGCAAGTTTCGCAGATTCACCCTAGGTGCTAAATCAATCTGGCGCTGAATATCTCTCAAAAGCGGTAGTCCCTTTGGCAAATCATCTGGCATCACATCTTTGAATTCCTCTAGTGCCTCCTTCATACCTTCTAGCACTCTACTACTGACTTCCTAATCCACTGTCATGATATTCTTCACTATCAGCTCATGCATAACTCTAGACTCCTTCATACCTTCTTCTAACTCTTTCTCTGAATAAGTGACTGTCAGGAAAGAGCGCCCCTCTACCTTAGGGGCTTTGTGTGATTTAGTATCTTTGGAGGCAACAAAGTGTACTTCACACCACCCTTCTCTAGCTTATACACATTTTCCTTTCCTGCATGTTCAGCATTCACATTACATTGGCACGTTCTTCCAAATAATAGGTGACATGCATCCATGTCTACAATGTCACAATAGACATCATTTTGATATTTGCCAATGGAAAATGACACTCTACATCTCTCGTTCACCTCTATCAATTCAACACATTTAATCTACGCTATAGTGTAAGGATTAAGATGTTTTTCTACTAGCAACTGTAGCTGATTAACAACCTTTCGCCCAATAATATTCTCACAACTCCCACTATCAACAGTCAAACCATATATTCTATCCCTAAGAGTGCACTTAGTGTGAAACAGCTGGTGTTGTTGGGTATTCTCTTCTTGTTTCGGTGCTAACATCAATTTTTTTGATAACATAAGCGTGCTCAACATCTTCATCACCCTCTTCAAAATAATCATCTTCTCGATCAAGTTCACGATAAACCTCTTCACCTTCATTCTGCTCTACTATATGCACATTATTTCTATTTGGACATTCATTAGACCTATGCGCTGGCTGATTGCAACGGTAGCACTTAACTAGGATAGGTTTGGCATAGGGGTTATTCAGCCTCTAGGGTTCTCTGGCCACTATGGGCTTCTTGCCAACTACCTTGTCAACCTTCTTTTCAACACTCTCACTAGGCTTTTCTACAACACCTTTGTTTTTCTCATATACTGCCTTACTACCACTACTAGCACCCTCAACTCCACATCCCTTTCCATTGCCTACAAATCTGGTGCTCTGCTCTTGCTACATTAGGTCAATGTTAAAGGCCATGTTCTTTTCTTCATTCAGAGTCGTCAACACATTGACTATAATCTTGTCTTTGATCTACAACCTCAGACCATCCACATATCATGCTATCTATTGGCCTTCACTTTCTCTCAGATCGTTACGCTTAACAAGTCTCAAGAACTCAGCAATGTAATCATGGACTGAACGTGTTCCTTGTCGACATTGCTGGTATTGTTGGAAAAGAACCTGTTCATAATCAGGCGGTAAGAAATCCCTTTGTAGTGGTTGTTTCATACGAAACCATGTTTGTATAGGTTATCTACCCTCACTCTGCCTTCTATCCTGTAATCTCTCCCACCAAGCAGATGCTCCTCCCTTCAACCTACATGTAACCAACCTCACTTTACGCTCTTCTAGAATCTCCATATAATCAAAGAATCTGTCTAACTCCACCAGCAAGTCTAGAAATTCCTTAATATCAAGATTGCCATTGAAACACAGGATATCTACCTTCAAGCGAAAATCACAGCCATTACCTTTGGTCATACCCATGATAATACCTTGGGTACCTATTTGCACCTTCACCGCTTCGTCTCCATGATTGTCTCTCTTCATACAAAATTTCATCTCTTCAGCAAAGTCTTCATTAGAAATATATGCCCATCGATTTGCAACTATAGTTCGATTGATCAGACTACCGTAAGCATTCTTGCCCTTGGTCATCTCCCACCAATATCCTTATCTCTATTAGTATCTACCACCATTGAGTCGAAACGCCTAATCAAATCCTCAAGATGCTGTTCCACTCATCGGATTTTTTGATCTATGGCTTCGATTACCGCCCTAGGAACCATCTGCTCAGTTTCTCGGACTTCCGCATCCTGATCACTATCAAGAATGCGAATGCCATTAACACTATCTTTGGTTGCCATCTTTGCAGGAATTCATCTTACTCTGATACCAATTTGACGCAGCATGAAAGCGGAAAGAAAAAAATCAACTCACTGAATGATTTCTAGTAAATAACATGTAATTTCTAAGAGAAATCTCTCTTAATTAGGGTTTCAAAATTGTATAAAATTTGAGTTATCTTTACAAAAGTCTTAAAAGACTATTTATAGTCTCAAAAATAGGAAAAAACGATACAAACAAACTAAAAGTCTTATAAAACAAAGATTGATAGTAAGTTGGTAGCTTTAGCATTAAAGGTCAGTAGCTTTGGATTATAGGCCGATGGCGTAGCCAACGCTATGATTCTACGCTGGCGGCCTGTGGGTCAGGTTTGAATTTGCATTGCATTTGGCAAAAGTTGTTATATCGGTACAAGGCCAGCGACCTTGCTTTCAATGCCGGCAGCCTTGCTCTTCAACACCAGTGGCCTTGGGCCGGCTTTGGCTAGGCTAAGTCCTGCTGCATTACGATGTCATGTCAGTTATCTTTACTCCTCTCTCTCTCTTTCTCTTCTCCATCGTATTGTTAAGGGTTTCTATTTATTGTATTTATTATAAAGGTCAGATCTTTTTTATTTTTTCTCGTGCAGATTTAATCTTTGAAAATAGAAATTTCAATACATTGCTTTTCAAGACTTAATAAAAATTGCAAGAAACCCTTTCTATCAGGATTCTTGCCATCGGATCCAAATGTCTAGTAGTTACATCGTAAAATATCTGTCCTACCGATGATGCAGCCTCTTTTATGTCTTTGCATCGAATTTCGCAAGTGTAGGAAACAAAATTGAAACATTAGGCTTTTCTACTATAGTAACCAGTAGACCGACGGTTGCTTGAAACTCAGGCTCCAACTTGAACTCCTTGATGCTCCCTCTAGGGTGCTACCCCAAAACAAGCTAGATAACATGTTGTGACCAAGAGATTATTGCATTAATATATATCCTAAAACTATTTTTGAGATATAGATAAACCATTTAAATTCTAAAAGCGTGATTTTATATCATTATAACTTTTAAAAACATACATATATAGCATTTAATGCCCTTGTTAATAAACCCTAAAACAGTTGCCCACAAAATTATATATAGTCACGTTTTTAGAATGTTTTAAATTGATAGGCATATTTTAAAAGCAAATCCCAATAAAGATTTTCTTGTGGCACACTTGTCTTTAATTGGAAATTTTATTTTGGCAATTTTAAATATTGAGTATAATTTCTTGAAAAACTAAAATACATCAAAGGTAAAAGGGTGAAAATATCTTTAATTGGTACTTGATTGACATTTTTCCTTAAAAAATTATAGTAATTGATAAATTGAAAATATCACTTTATAATTTAAAGATATATCCGCATTTAGCATGATGACAATTTTTGTTTTCTTTATGTATTAATTTTCCAGGGAGCAGCTATCCATGATGAACTTTTCTTTTGTACGGCACCACTTTAGGTAAATTTATGAATATGACTATATGCCCACCTCGAACTTTTTGACTCTAAATTGGCTGATTCATCGGACACGTAAATTTATGAATATGAAAAAAAGAGCGATGAGACTCAAAAGATAAAAATCCAACGCATTGATTCATCTCATTTTTATATTTTGTAAATGTTTACATGTAAACAAGACCGATGAGAATGTTATCCACTTACTCATTTAAAATTTCATATTTCAATTTTGCATAAAAACTTAATTTAATATATAAATTTTAAAATAATCGTTTTGATATTCACTTCGGACATATCTACCCATGCTTGGTCATTTTATTTCTTTTACATGTATACATATATATATATATATATATATATATATCCCAGAGATTATGTAATCGGGTTTGCATTAATAATCGTGAGGGTTTTTTTTTTTTAAATCAAAATACTTTACCACAATCTGATTTGAGTATCTCTTTCATTATATATTAATATCTTTTTTCTCAACTAGTTCACGTGAGACTTTTTCCCAATTCTTCTTCTTTCAACATACGGATATATATACATATATATATATTATGTGGCGTGCATGTGCCACAAGCGTATTTTGTAAAAAATTACTAATATAATAGCATATAAAAAATATATCAGCTTTATTTTATATTATGTGAATCAAAAAACTAAACACAATCTTGGGCCCAATTTTGGATAGCATGTCATCAACCTTGTTTTGTGGCGTGGATTGTTGTGGGACACTTTTTTTTCCGTCTGAGTAGAAGTTACAAAGCGGATGAATCTTGCCGAACTATTATTTTTCTTTCATTCCTTTTCTTTTCTTTTCTTTTCTTTTTTCTTTTTTGGTTTTTCCCCCTTCTTATATTTACTAGTTTGGTCTGAATCGGAGAGTTGACCGAATCGAACTGAACTATATTTTCTTTACAATTAATAAAACTACGACTTAGCTTCTTTTTCCAGTCTTCATTATTGGCTTCCCCAATTTCCTTGCTCGATTATTGTTGTCTATTCGAATTGGTTCATCAAATCGTTTGTTAGGTGGTTAGTTATCTTAAATGAAAATAAATTTATTATGGTACTAAGGGACTAAAAATAATTATGTCGACATTGGATTCAGTATTGTTTATATCATCACATTACACTTGATGTGTTTATCTTATCATGAATGGAAAAGTTGAACGTGTGGATTTTGGAATTTCATTAATTCACAATGAACTTGAAAGACTTCTGCCAAATCTAAGAGAAAGTCATATGTGATGCATGCTCCATATAGACAAATAATCTCCATGAATATATTTCGAACTATAACATTATTAAGTACAAACCAACCCCAATTCGAATTTTTACTCAAATCCACAAGTAAAACTAGAAATGATTTAGTAGATATTACATGCCAAGTGTTATATACATGTGGTGGGTAACTATTAATAATTTTCTAACACGTTGCTCTATGAATAGTGATTACTTTAAAAAACACTTACTACCTAATCCATTTATTAATATATAATTGGTAGATAGCCACTATGTGTATATATATCTACACGATGCTATTACCTATTCAATATTTTTCTAAGCAAAACTTGACATGTGGTCAACTTAGACTTAATATAATGACTACTATGGAGATAATTGTAATTAAAAAAAAAATGAAATACGAAAAAGAAAAATAATAAATATACTATAGCCCTCCTCTATTAATTAGATATCTAAAAACTCTTGCACCGTCAGACCACTCATAACTTTTGAATACATATACATATATATTTATAATCATTGATGAAATTTCAAAACTGCCATTAATTATCATATTTTTTTAGTGATGGTCTTGGGATTCTCACAATAGTTAAAGATTATCTATATATTTTCAAAAATTATTTATCAATAAACTCACACTTTATTAGAAGTAAAAGCATCTAATACATAGTTTACAGGCGCATTTATATTTATTCCTAGTGAAAAAAAGCACTCATTATACTGCGATCTTCTTGAGAAATCTCTACTAAAGGCGGCCCTTGAAATTCTGACATTCAACCCTTGCTTCATTTTTGAAGAATGAAGGAAGAGAAACGATTGGCTCGTAACCTTTTTCAACTTCCACCTGAAAACCATGAGATACTCTATGAGATACTCTACCTGCTACAAGAGATTTCATTTGCATGAAACACCTCTCTTTTCCAATGCAAATCCTTGGTCACGCCAAGAACTTATAAGACGGTTCATGTCGTATCCCCCTCGTATCGGTAATCCATCTTTCTGTTTTAAATTCCTTGCGATCCTCAACCCAAATCGAACTCATCCTTCCCATTGCATACAAGACAAACAATATTTTTCTTCCTAGCATCAACTTTATGACCACTGGGCGGGACATCCAGTTTTATAGGACTCTTGTGTTCAAATGCAATAGGTGGATACAACCTTAGGGTCTCACATAATGCACCATGCAAATAGACAAGCTAGTCAAGTGTTGATTTCTTGTAATCCTTACACATCCTAGCTTCGACATCACTGAATTTACCTCTTCTCTTACCTTGGATGTTTAGAGAGAACCCAAATGAACCATGTAGTCCCTATAGCTTCTCCATCCCTCCCAGCAAACATAAAACTCAAGACAGTATCTCTAAGTGTTAGGATAAGCACATCTTGTTCAGATAATCTCTTGTTTGTTATGTAACTCTTATCTCTATCCTTTTGTAAAATATCTGTTAGATGATAAGGCTCAAGTTATCTTATTGGTATCTTGTTGTTATCCCTTTTCTTTCCCTGTATTCTATTAATACTTGTGTACAGCTTCTTCATCAATAACATATAGAGAATACAACACAAAGCTTTTTATTTCCAGTTCTTTATTTTCTCACACTAAGAAACTTGTCATCCTTGAAATTTAAGTTATCAACATTCTCAAATTCATTAGCTGTCATATACGATGTCAATAGATCTACAGCAACCCCTTCATTGTCCTCTTGATTCAATTGGGTGCCTTTTGTTGCCAGCTCTTGTCCCTTCATCTTTATGTTGTCGGCAACCATATTATGCAAGTTTTGATGAGCCTTCCTCATTTTTTTCTCAATTCCAATGCCAAGCCATCTCTGCATTTTCCAAATATACTGGAAAACATGTCGATGAAATATTCCTTCCCCAACATCATCCAAAGCCTTTCAGAAATTTGCTTCAGGGAATTCAATTGAAAGAGCACCTGGATCAGACCCGGTTACGAATTTACACGTCGTGTCAAATGTGTACCTTTTGAACACATCCTGGAGTTCCACTACTGGACCTTTATCCGCAGCGTGTTGCAATATAAGAACTTGCCCATTTTCCACCTTATGGCGAACGGCCTTCTCTAGGAACTTATGAAACGAGCTATGTCCTAGGATAGCCAGTGCAACCTTTCGTTGATTCTTCCATAAACCACCGTCTACATTGAAAATCCCGTCCCGAAAACGTCGAATATTTCTTTGAACTTTTGGCAAATTCGCGAAGTTTGAGCTGACGATATAACGTATGTTGGCAGGATCAACTTTGGTGAGAATGTCACTTTTTAAGAACCATGGGCCTCTGTAGAGGAATTTCATTTGGCATTTTGACAAGATCTCAACCGGGTAACTTTGAATGTCACCAATGTGGAGAAGGATCGCAGGCACCAGCCGGGAAGGGATTTGTTGAGGGGAAAAATTTTGCCTTAGTAGATCAAAATTTCACTTTAAAAGTCTCGCGTTAGTAGGGTTGTGATTTTATGGTCAAATGAGGTGAATTTTGCCTCAAATAAAAAAATTTGAGGCAAAATTTACCTCCGTAGATCTACAAAGGAAAATCTTGTCTCTTATTTCAAAAAAGGAGGCAAGACTTGCCTCACATCTAGGAGCATCTACACACTCTAGAACATAAGGGAAGCTTTATCTCTTTGTTAAATTATTTCATTATAATCAATAGTTTGTTTTTTAATTTTGGGATTTTTGTAATAATAAGTAATTCATAATAATTTATATATTACTATTTACACATTTTATAATTAGAAAATATATTTTTAGTAATTATTACTATATGATAACATATAGGGAAAAATATTATTATATCAATTATTAATACTATTTATTAATAAAAAAGCATATAAACAATTAATGATGTTACTTTAATTTAAGCATAATGATTGAAAATTACTTAAATACCTAAAAAAAAGAAAAGAAAAAAAGAAAATACTAGTTAAAATTTTAAATTATTTACATAAAATGAAAAGATCAATGATTAAATATGTTATACTTAATATGTAGCAGAAAATCTGTAATTGGAAGTGGCTAGAAATTGGAATTTGACTAGAGATTTAGAAAAATTTGACCTACAAAAAAATAAGAAATGTGTTAGACAAAAAAAATTATGGAGGTAAAAGACCAGGGAGGGTAAAAATAGGGGAAATAAGAGGCGAAAGTCACCTCTTATGCACCAATTGAGGTCAAATTTGCCACAGTTGCCCCATCAGAGGTGAAATTAGCCTCTTTTGAGGTGAGTTCGCCTCATATTTGAATTTCTTTAGCTCCTGTGCATACGAATCTTCCTTGTAAAATTTTGAGAGAAATTTTATTAACTAAATTTAAAACAAAATATATATTGTATTTATAAATAATACATACATATGTATGTTCTTATATTTATCATTACATTTGAATACATAAATTATAGTTTATATGAAATGGCTTAAACTTAAAAACATGGCTAATTTAAATATAAATCTAGTGCATGACTTAAGTATGCATGTGTTAGTGAAATTTGTATATTTGTTTATTGGTTTTAAATGTTTTGGCATATAAGAAATGAATTATACATGTTAAGTATGTTAGTAAGAATTGATGCATGTGTTGGGTTAGTGTGAAGTATATGTGTTTGTATTAGCGTATTTAAATATTAGTATAAGTGTTATTGATATTTATATGGTGCTTGTGTTGATGTATGTGTAATGACATGTATAAAAATTTGGTCTAAAATAAGTTAAACAATCACAAAATATGTCCCAAAACATATCAGAATTTTAGCCATGTTTGCAAGCCCAAAAATGCATGATTTTGGCCTAAAAAATCAAGCCTTGGTCCATGAAATTAACCCCCATGTGCAGCTGCCCTAAAAGTCCAAATTTGGATAAGTTTGAGCCTTTTTATCTTGCTAAACACACTTCTAAAAATCAGACAAAAAATCTATATGAATTTCTTCTTCTTTTTCCCACTTTGCTCTTTTGTCTCTCCTTGTGTTGCACCCCATCACCTTAGCAAGAACAAGACTTGGAATCTAGTGTCTTCCAATAAACTAAAGCTTCCTAAGGTAAGTTTATACTTGTTTGAAAACTTAAGTTCTTGTTTAAATTTCTCTAGACATGTGAGTTCCATGTTATTGTGAATATGCATGCTGAAATGAGTTCTTGAGATCTTGTATGTGTTATTTGTATATGAGATAGAATTTTGATGATATATGAGTTGTTGGTATGTGCTAAATAGGTAACAAGTCTAGGAGTGCATGAAGTTAAAAATGAGTATGGTTGAAATAGTTTAGAGAGGCTTTGATTGGCTAAATAAGGGTGGATGGTGATTTGTAATTGAAATAGTAGAAATGAGTGTTTGATGAGGTTGAAATGAAGATTTTGAGTGTTAAAAGAAGTTAGAATACATATAGATCAAGGTTTGGTGTTGGAAATGTGTTGAGAGGGAGTTTTGGAAATGAAAACTTAGATAAAAAGTTATGTTTTCTATTTGATTCAGGTACGCTGTAATGTGTTTGACTTCTTACCTAGGATAGCCATGGCTAAATTCACTTTAATTTAATATAAAACTTAAATTGATTGTCTATTATGAAATTAAATTTGGTTTGAGGAGCGATACCTTGCTCAAATTAGGGGCACGGTAGTTTAGGTGCTTAGGCCACCCTGTCTTTATGATAAGACTTTTATAAATGGCAAGGCGGGTAGTTGATAGGGTTATTGGTATCGGTGTAATATTTGCTTATTCTTAAAGAGAAATAATATGATTTAATTTAATTGTTTGTAGGAACATTTGAATTAGGTGATATTATGAATTAATTTAGTAAAGTTGTGAAACGGTTGAAAACCCTAGATGAAACTACATTTTCATTCATAGATATATCATCTAGGAGATATAAGTCCTCGAACAACTTATATCAACCCCTTAAGCATCAAGATTGTTACTCAGGATCCCCAAATATTCTTGTTGTCGGGAGTTTGAATACTCTAGTGTTGTTTGACTAATTAAAGAATTCATATTAACTTGATGGTTGTTGCATTTGCATGTAGTTTAAGCTTGTATGTCACTCGCCTTTGTTTTCGTTACTTGCGTACTAGGCCTTTAGCTTATTATTTTATATTTCGAGTATTGATAACCATGATGAGTTCTACACCAGCATAGGGTATGGACAGACTTTGCTGACTTCCTAGATGATTGGGAGGATTAGAACGACCATGACTTTGATGGAATTTTTTTTTTTTTTGTAATATCATAGATAGGAAGATATATGTAATAGTTATGATAGTTTTGCTAAACTTATGTATTTTGTAAATGGCTTATTTATAGGCATTGTTTGTAATATCTATATGTATATATGTCTATAATGAATCTATATATTATATGTAAATGATATGTTTTTCTATAAAGTTTTATGAGTTGATAGTAATTAAAATTTGTTTTTATAAGAGATTTAGGTAAACAAATATCCAAACTAATCCTGATAATCAACCTTACATATAACACTACAGGTTATATGTGGTTAGAGATCTAGATTCACCTATTTTAACAATAGGGGTGAGTCCAGGTATATGATGAAGTATTGTATCAATTGAAATACCCTAAATCCTTGCCTAAGTTAGAAATTGAATTAGATACATTAAATAAATTCAGCAAATTACAGGATGTAACTAAATAAGTTGACATAGTTAAATCAATAATAGATTAAGTAAAAATTTGCGATTTTGAATCCCTAAACCCCTAAACATGTGATTTAATTGTTTAATGATTCCTAAATCCTTAAGCTTTAGTAAAAAATTTTGTATCTTTAGCCCCTGTCAATTTTGAAATCATCTACTTGTAAAAAAATATTAGTTTTTAAGCCTAAGTTCAAGTTAAATATCAATTTGATATAAGCTAACTTCCTAAAATAAATTCCTATTTCAAATTGTTCATTTCCAACATATATATTCACAAATTATTTTCTGAATTCTTTCAAAATTAAAGATAATTATCTGGAATGTTTAAGCCTAATACCCTTACCCTAAAATATCTTTTAAATTATCCTTTTTCCTTTTTGCCTTCACATGCCTTTGCTTTTACTTTCCTATCTCTTCTCTTTCATTTCTTTCTCTTCCTCTTTTCTTCCTTTCATTTTTTGTTCAAAAATCAAACTCAAATCTCAAATTAAACAAGATGATAGAAGAAAATAAATTTAGAAAATAAGATAGGAGTTAAGAATTGAGTTAGAAGAAGCTATAACAACTAGGAAATAGAAGTAGTAGTGAAGCTCAAGAGGCCCATGTTTTCTAAACACATAAGCTAAGTTATTTCTTGTTTAGATTGTTTTATATGCATATATATGATGATTGAATACTAACTATATATAGGAATTAAGATGAAACATGTAATCTTGTAATATATGAAGTATATGTTAAAGCTAAGAGATATCATGCATGTTAGAATTAAGATTGAGATGATCTATGAACTAATATATATATTAATATATATTGATGTTGTAAATGATGATCATAAGCTTGTATATTGATTATAAGATGTTAAATGTTAAAATATGATATAAAATAAGTAGTTAAATTGGTTAAAATGCATATGCTCTGTTTTTTAGTAAGAGCACGAGAAAAGGGGAGCTAATCAAGTCGTGCTCCTTATTTTAATTCATCAAAGAAGAACATGGTTGGAAAATGATCCAATCTATCCAACCGTGCTTCTCTCTGTTTCATTGTATTCCACCGTATTTCTCTTTAACCTATGCGTGCTTGGCTTTTTGATGAAACACGGGCAAAGCACAACTTGTTTTATGACATCGTCTTTCTCATTCGTTACGTCATGTTTCTCAAATGTTTCCCTTTAAAGAGAAGCATGACTAAAACAACTTATACTATTACACTGTGCTTCTCTTTCAGCTCCAAAACATGAACCAGCATGATGGAAACATGACTACCCTATTTGACCATGTTCTTAACAAAAATTTGAATAAAATGGAAATAAAATAAAATAAAATAGATAAATGATAGATAATATGATACGTTAGTTAATTTATATAATTAAGAATGAGCTAAATGAATTTATAGATTTAATAAATAATTTAGATTAAACATAGAAATTAGATACAAAATGAACTTAGTTAATAAATCTAAGTTCAACTTGGCTTAATGGAATTTAACGAGCTAAAATGAATTAGATTGATTAAGTTTAATCAACTTGACTTAATAACTAGATTAAATGATTGATTCTAATCTATTTGGCTAGGATTAAGTTAAAATAGGTATAATAACTATTAACCGGCTTAGATTAATGTCTTAGCTTAGGCTTTGAATAATATGATGAATATGTTACTTTAAATGTTTGCTTGTTAAGAATATTTTGAATATGAATTATTTGATAATGTTTTTATAATAAATGATTATAAACAAATGGAAAAGAAATAATTTGATAAATAATGGAGAATTGTCTATATCTTGGCGAGGCGAATTTTATAGCCATAGCAAAGTTTCTACTTAGTATTTGATCAAATAGGATTTTAAAATGAGTTTAATATAAGTGAAAAATTATTTTAATTGCTTATATGCATTTAATTCTTCAGCAAATATGGATACTTGATTTATCTTCTGAAATGGCTTATGATCTACCCTGTCTCTATTTGGATTTCGGATAATATGAAAGGTACGCAGTATCGTGCTTGTTGTTTATTAGGATAGACATTCCTAACAAATTAAAAGATAAAGACGACCTAATTAATGAGTATTGCTTGTGCTTATATCGTTTAATCTGGTTTGGGGAGCGACAACCTTTTCTAAAGCCACATATAATTATGTGCTTAGGTCACCTCCTACCATGATCCTACCATGATGCAATGGTATACCATAAGTGGCTCAGCGGGTAGTTGATAGGACAAATGATATCGGTGCAACGTTTAGTTAAAGTTGGGGTAAAGTAACCTGTTTAATTCATATTTAGGGACTGATTAAACTAAACGATGTTATGAACTGAGATATGTAAAGCTGTATAACGGCTGTGAACCATAGATGATGCTATTTTTCTTTTTTAGTTAGATATAGGAGATATAAGTATTCAAGCTGCTTATATTAACCTCCTAAGTAGCTGCTATTACTTATGACCCCTAAATTCCCAAAGGCTTGTTTTAAAGTGTGAGTACTCTTGTGTTATTTGTTTTACTTTAATTTAAAGATATAAAATGTTCATTGGTGCATTACATTAGAATAAGCATGTGTGTCATTTCGTGTGTGCTTATGTTGCTGTCGTACTAAGCTTCAACTCATTGTTGTTATCTTTCCAGGTGATGATGATGATTCGATGATGATGATGGTGAATATTGAATCAAGAGTATGGGATGACTGAGGGATATTTTGTTAAAGAGTGAAACAATTTAGTACCGTTGGATTATTTGTGTTTCATTTTATTTTATTTTAGAATTGGATTTATATCTTTGAAATTTGTATTTTTCCTTAAGGGCTTGGTGGAGTTCATGTTTTGTAATTTAATTTTTTAAAGCTTTGTTTTACCATCAAGAAAGGTGTATGAGATACCTGATGTTATGTTTTTTTTTAAGAAGAAGTTGATCTATTTGTGTGAGAAGAAGTTAGAAATGTTTTTATAAAATTTGTTTTATCGTTAGAAATCAAGTCATCTCCAAAATCTAATTAAATGATTTTAGTAAATTAAAATTGACTAGCAAATGTTTGACATAAAAAAAATCTTTTATGGAAGCTTGATCATATAATGTACAAGTATTATACATGGCTGTATAACCCTTGTTATCTGTAGTGTTACATCAATATATAATTATTTTTTATTACTTATAGATATTTAATAAATTAATTACATTATATTAATAGATATTTTATTGTCAGTACCTATACATATTAATGTATTTACAATTATGTAATGGTATATATAATTTTTTTTTAAATTATATCATGACACATAATAAAAACAAAAAATCTAGGGAAAATATGATATTTTTAACAAGTGAAATAACATACACAATATGTCTTATAACCTATTAAAAACACTAATGAGCATACAATACAAAGCAATCAATGTGTATAAAAAAAAAATAAACAAAAAGAAGCAGATGATAATAATAAATCTATTTATGCCTCCCGTGCTGATTGAACTATGTTGAACTTGCGCCAGAGGCTGACTGTATGGCAAAGACTGAAACAGAGGAAGGTGGCGATGCATAGTATCCATAACCCCATGTAGGAGCACCTTAAGAGATAGTTAGAGTAGGTGGGGGGAGTCATGCTAGCATGAGGAATCGATTTGTAATGGGTGGCTATTGGGAAGACTCACTGGTCGATTTGGAGGGCGGCCATGGTGTAAATGTTGATGCTAAATGATACCCTTGTGATGGAGCCGTGCCACCTATTGATCCTTCTATAAGCTGATGCGAGAGTGGAGGAGCACGGCCTAAAGATTGACTCGGCATATCGTATGGCATGGAATAAGGTTGTTGAAATTGCTAAAATGGTGTAGACTACATGGTGTATTGGACGACCGGCTCAAACATGCACTACCAATCGGGTCACCCGTCGATGATGAAGGGTGTGACGATGGAAGGTATGGAGGACACTGTCCTTGAATTGGCATGAATTCGAATTGCCCATCTGTCAACATACGCAATGCTTCCTCCCTTTGAGCCACCTTTTCCTTCAAATCATCATTCTCAGAGCTAGAGCTCACATAAGGGTCATGGACTTGCTGCTCATATAACTCAATAATCTCCTGTGGATCGGGGAATCGTAACCTATCCCGTGCCGGTAGCTTGACCTACGCCCAAGGACCTCCTCTATAATGGTGATCTCACTCGTAGGGCTTTGGCTCGTAGCAACAGCAGGTTTCACCTCTTCTCACCTAGTTGCATCCATCCATGCCTATAGGAAACAAACAACCAGTAATTTTATCAATAATGTGAACAAATGTGACAATTTAATTATTAAGAAATATTGAACAAGTAATCTTACATAATTTGCTTATGACACATTCGATTCCCACTGACTGGTTTCTTGCCCGTAGACCTCATGAACATGAGTGTGTTTGTAGTTATCAATTGGATTAAAGATTTGAAATATTACATATAATACAAAACATGATAACTATAATATATTAGTGCATATATACTGATTTGGCTTTGAGCATACAAGTATTACTTCCATTTATGAGCGCATAATGCATCATGGACTTTGTACCCCTGATATGAAATGACTTCTGATGCTTCCTATTAGTGACATTGACATTTGATCAATCCTGCACAATACGTGATGAAAATATTGTTACATTAAATAGTTATGATATTTCACATAAATTAACGCGTACATAAAACATATGTACTTGATGGCTTGAGTCAATATAGGCTAAATTGACAAAACTTCCTCTACTCTTGCGATCTGTGCTCAAAACTTGCTAGTAGATGGTCCACTATAATCTGTGAGCCCCTGTTCTTCTTGATATACTCCTTTAACCTATAATGAATTTGGCTATAGGATTTATTGACTATAAAATTGAGAGCTACTCACCAACCATAAATTGCCCTCAAGTCAGCTGGCATGGAAAACCTTTGTGTAAATTGACACATTATAAGCATGTTAGTGAATGAGATAAAATATAAATATAGAAGATAGTAAATATGTTAAGAACCAACATAATCTTAACATGACATGTCTGATAATACCATGATGATAATCCTGCAGAAATGCCATCTAGGCGTTTCCACCAGCACCTGGAACAAAAAGGTCGATCGAAGCATTATGATAGAGTAGAAACTGCATCCTTAACATCACTGGAGGCTTACACTTGATCCCTATATGACCCTTGGTCATCTCAAGTGTAGGCCTCTAGCCGGTCTATCTGTAGTGCTCCTCTGCAGATATTCCTTTGTATATGCCTCGTTTCCTTCTAGCTTAGTGGAGATTGGTAGCCTCCTAAGCAACGGCACGTGTTGTCTCCTCCTAGTCAATAGTAGTCGTCTGTGGATCTTTGACTCCAAGATCTACGTCCACCATAACATCATTTATCCATTAGTGTAACTCGCATCATCATCATGGTCACTACCATCACCCACACCATTATCATCATCATCATCATCACTGCCATCACCAATAGCCCTTGCACCCCCTTGAGTGGCAAGCAACGATGTGAACTAGTGCCATGATAAGAAAAATGGTTGCATGATTAATGCAAACACATAAGTGAAAAAATTATGTAAGCAAGGTTGCAAAGGTAAATTCACCTACTACTGCTTGGGATGCGTATTTGTATCCACCATAATCATGTCAAGAAACTCACGATCATTCATCCTGCACAAAATCTCAAAAGTCATTACATTATTACAAACACATAAGTAAAATATTACAATACAACAAAACAAGTCATCCATGCCTTTCTAACCAGTGTTACTATCACTGTCATTAGGGTCTAGTAAGCATGTAAGGTTTCTTAAGTTAAAAAAAAGAAGTGATCAACTGGAATCGTCCATGGTCTAGCAATTGCCCATTCTAAAGCATCGACGATCTTAGGTTGTTGCTCCATTTCACCATTATCAGTTGGTTCGGTTTAGAAAAGACCTCTATTTAATAAATGACGATGTTGCACTTTTTGTATGACCCTCCACATGCTAGATCACTTGCTTGGATCTTTAAGGTAAACTGTCTGTTGCATGTAGTCTGCAAGAATGTACGGATCATCTTTGTACTAAGACCTTGTTGTGTTGATCGAAATGGGGTCTCTATCAATACTCTCTAGTTTGTCTCGATTGGCATCAAACCAATGACACTTGAATAGAGACACATGTCATTGACAAGTGTAACGTCATTGAATAATGTTCATTAATGTGCTATAAAATACCTTTTTTTTGTCTATGGCAACCACAGTACATATGCCACTATTCTGAGATCTCAAGGAAGTCTCCTTAATTTCAGTATTAAAGTAGTCGCCGCTCACCATGCATGACTGTAACAAAGGTGGTGTAAATCCCAAAGCTTCTAACTCATCTAATACTCCTTGTCCATCGGTCATAGCCCTGGACTGTATAATCTACAAATTATGCAATGCAAACAGTTAGCAAGTTATGATTGGAGAAACAATTAAGGAGGATTTAGCAATTAGTTGAACTTATTCTTGAACCATTTAGAGAAGTGTTTGCATGTAATTTGCACCAACATTTTGTGCTTTATGTGCAATCTGCTCTTGCTTGAACTCCTAGGACACAACAAACTTAAAGTTTTTACTGGACAAAACAAAAAAAAATGCAAGTATTAATAGCATCAATTCATTTAAGTACCTCACATATGGTTGGATTTCCTCACAATTATTAAGCATAATTTAACCCATCTTCTAAAACTTAGGATCTAGCTTCAATACGGTGCTTACGCCTAATGGTTGTATGAGTTGTCTAAATATCCAAAAAGTCATCGAGGAACTATCATCTATTGGATCATTCCATAATCAATGAAGCTGATTTATTTTCGTGTCCCTGTTGTCAAAGTACAATAAACAAAATTGAATACTTTCTCGCATGACATATGACTTAGTGATATAACCCTCTAGTTTAACTCAATTCCTCATATCAACCTTAAGTACTCCCAAGTATTGTTCAACGGGATATGTCCAACAATACTAGGCGGGGATGCATAGTCACATTTCCCTCAAAAATTCGACAGTCAAATGCACCATTATGTTGAAAAAGACTGAGGGGAAATATCATCTCCATTATGCACAATGTCATGGCTATAGCTTTCTCATAAGACTCCAACAAATTTATACAAAGCTCTTTCATGGTCAACTCCCGAAAGAAATAGGATACATCACATAACACATCATAAATTCAATTATCAAGAAAACCACAAATGACTATTGGGAGAATCCGTTGGAGTAGGACATGATACTCATGGCTTTTCAAACCCCTCAAACGTACTTTGTCTACCCTAAACATGAACTTATGTTGGAAGCATATCTATTTGGAAGTTTCACATTTCTAATTAAGTTGCACACTTCTTCGACTTGTCCAGATAATGGTGTATATGCAACGGGTGGCTTAAAAGTCTAATTGCCACAATTTTGCCGATACAGCTCTAGTAGAGCACCCATTTGCTAGAGTGCAAGTCTCGCATTTTCAGTGTCCTTTGATTTACCTGTCAAACTGAAAATTGTGCCAACCAAATTATTACATATATTCTTCTCAACGTGTATCACATAAAGGTTGTGGCGAATATGCAGTTGTTGCTAATATGGTAATTTTAAAAGCATGCCTTTTTTTAGACCAATTTGTACCATCTTCATTAGTCCGTTAATGAAATCTCTCTTGCATCTTCCTCAATATAACATGTTCATACTGACTCAATTGAGCAAATATATCCTTATTATTGAACTCCCTTAGTTATGGTCGTGTTTCAATAGTACCACCAAAACTCCCTTTGTTGTGGTGCCATTGATGTCTTAGCGGGAAAAACTGTCTTTGACCCATATAATGAAACTTACTATTTGCATGATCACTTATGCAGTCTACATTACATATAGGGAAAGCCTTATATCCTTTGGTCGTCCAACCAGAAATGTCACCATAAGCCGAAAAATCATTGATCATCCACAATAATACCCCATGCATGAGAAAAGATTGACCTTTAACCATATCCAGTGTCCTCACACCTTTTCATCACAACTCTTCTAATTCTTTCACTATGGGCTGTAGATACACATCAATGTCTTTACCCGGAGATCTAAGTCCAGGTATTAAAAGTGACACAATTAAGTATGGCTCCTTCATGCATCTCTATGGTAGGACATTATAAAAAAATAGAATTATTAGCCATACACTATATGTTATACTTATGTTTGCATAAGGATTGAAGCCATCAGTAACAAGTCCCAATCTCACATTCCGAGGGTTCAAAGTGAACCAAAGGGTATTTTACATCTAGACCTTTCCACTGCTTAGAGTCTACAGGATGCCTCAATACACCCTCTTCACTAATATAACTTTCCTTATGCCAACTTATCTCATGAGCTATCTTCTTATATATGAACAACTGTTGTAGTCGTGGAATTATTGAGAAATGATGCAATACCTTAATAGGCATAGTCTTTTGATCCTTTGAATGAAGTTTTCACCTTCCTTTACCATACACTAGATAGTGATCAAGATCTTTAATTTTTTTTAAAAGTACACCATCATTTTTACTAGCATGTATAATCTTAGCATCCATTCCCAACTATCTTAGCTTCCATTCCCAATTATCTTAGCTTCCTATGAGTATCATAAGATTATGATAGTAACAAGTTGTCTTTTGGTAACAAACTCTTTGTGAAACTAAGTTGATTGTTAAAGGATTTCACATTTTTTTGCCATCTCCTTTTAGACTCAACATTTGGAGAATTGTATAAAGCACTGAAAACTTCATATACCCCAGATACACCAAACTTTTCCCACTTTCAAACATTCTTATCCACTGATTTGCATTGTTTTAAGCGGTTTCCTCTCTATTGTTGGTTTCTTCTCCCTTAGGGTTACTCATATTAGCGGCTAGATCCTCTAACATTTGACAATCAACGTGCTCTTCGAAGGTTTCTCTTCCATATGAAATGCTTTGATTTTCATAAGCCACCTTGTCTTCATCTTATACATCCTTACCACGAGAAGTCTATATTGCATATGTCCATGCCATTCCCCTTGTTATCAGATTGAAAATAATTTGAATAGAGTGCCATTCTGAGTTAAGATAGTCTCTACAAGGACATCTTATCAATTCATCCACCCTACCGTGGTTTACTATAGCTTATAAAAATTCCCTGACCCCATTTTTATATTCCAATGATGTTAAATCACACATCTTTTGCCAACTATGTTTTGGCATCAATATTAATATGTAGTAATCTATTATGCATTAATTTATATTTTTTTAACATACGTTTTTAACTTTATATATGTTAATACAATCTATAACTCGCATGACTTCATGAATAATTATTTAACAGTACATGACACATAGTAAATGTTTACATCTAAATAAAATGAATTAGACAAATAAACAGACATAATTAAATACGTATATTAAAATATTATACATTTATAACTCTGTAATAGGAATAATATACTAACAATCATATTTAATGATACATAAAATAATATAAAGAATATCTTACTAACCTTGCATGTGAGAATGCACAAACACCTTAATGATAGTCTCCACATAAAATGACTTAAAAAAATTATTAAAATAAATAAATATAACGTAACAATAGTAAAAAATTATAAAAAACAAGGATTTTTTTTCTATGACCTCGATAGCCAGGAAAATGAGCGAGGGAGAAGACAGGTGGGCCATTATTTATAGAAAAAAAAAGTGAAAGTAGCCTCACATATTCAATATATGAGGTGAGTGTTGCCTCATAGGTGGTAGGAGAAGCGAATTTCATCTCAGATACCACATTAGAGGCAAAATTCGTGTCATCTTTTCATCCCACCAACTAGAATCTTTACTAGTGAGGTAACATTCTAATGATTGGCCAATTTGGTGGCAAACCTTTCTTTCCTTGTAAAAAAGGATAAGAATATATAAGAAATGAGAGCTAGGAAAGCAATTAGACTTAAGGAAATCATGGATGCTCCCTTAAATTTTTCTTCTCTCTCAACCTCTTTTGTTTTTAGTATTTTGGTATATGAAGGAATGTACTAATAGAACGATATGAGCAAGACCAATAGAATAAGTGAATGGAAGCACATATCGTACATTTTGTGGAACAATGAGATTCTATGATACTAAATAACGAAGGAATTTAGCATTAGATATAAGATGATAACGTTGGAGGTTCAGAAGTAATAATGATGATGGAGGTTCATGTGACATGGACTATATTGACATGTAATAATTGATCAATTTAGGAATTTAGGCTACATGCCATTTAGGGCATTGATTATAGTTGGATTTCTACAGTATATTGGTAACCTAAGTGCTTCTACATTTAATATTAGTTTTTAGAGAATTATTTAGATTTTGGCAAATTAATGCTAATGTTTTCAAAATATGTACGATTTAATTTCTACTTTAAATAATATTTGATGGATATTGACCAAAAAATTGCCAAAATGTAGAACTGTAGTACTAAATTACTAAAAATTGAAAAAAAAAAAAGTATAAACATTTAATCTGTCATTATTGTCTCATCAAAATAAATATCTATTAAATATTATTTAATAGATGCATTAGATTACACATAATTTAAAAATATAAGTATAATTTATAAAAATATAAAGATAATCATTAAATTATAAAAAATTGAGAGTATAGAAACTCGGCCTCGACCAAGGCAAAAGATGAAGTCAATTATTCTAGGATGTAGTTACGCATAGATTTTGAAGATTTAATGAAATCCAGAGCTTTGGTCCAATCCAGGAGAACCGTCAACTGACTTACTGCATATTCACTTGGGATGATAGATTCTCTCATCTTTCCCTATTTATTTAATAGTTTATTTCATTATCTTTTTATAAATATCCCTATTTTAAATACTGCACACCACTTATGTCTATCTATTATAAATATAATAAATATTTTACTTTTTTACTGTTATGATAAAGGCATTATTATAAATATTTTATAATCATTCCAACAGAATTCTTTATTTTTTTTATTTGACCTAAATATTGCAGTAGTCATGTAATATATAGTTATGGTACTCAAGAGTTGAGTCCTTGTGATTGAGGGAAGAAATAATAAAAATAAAATGAAGAGAGTTATTAAATGGGGGGTTATCAAAGGGTGTCGGAATAGGTCTACTAGGATATTATTCCTTACAATTTAAAGCATAATTATGAATGAATATACATCCAAAACCATCCGTTATGTAGGATCATTAAATATAACTTTATTATCTAAGAAGTCTGTGTTTCTATTATATAATTTTTAAATAATTATTATGTAGTACCACGATAGGTTTGTGTTAAGAGTAGACCGGCTAAAGCTTAATAACGGTGCATCATGGGGCGTGTGCTAAGAGTCGGTAGTGGTACTGGGGGATCTGGGATTCAGGAATTGTCTTTTACATGCTGAAGAGGAGCCAGAGACATTGGCGATCCCGTAGGGGCTAGTTTCGTTTGCGGCGAGTGATGTACCGGCATTCAAAACTTGTGAAAATGCTCGTTAGCAATCTTGCTGAATTTGAAACTAGTGGTGATGGTAGATATTGACCTAAAAATAAATAAGAAAAATGTTAAAAAATGTCCGTTGTGTATGTAAATATATATATATATATATATATATATGCTCCTTGATGATGGTAAAAAATTATAGTTTGCAAAACAATTATCACCACCAGTATTTGTATTATTACACTACATATATTAACATTTTATTGGAATTTACACTTCCGGTAAACATAATAAGCAGCATGTAATGTCTACTAAAGTTTTTTTTTTTGAAAAATTCCGAATTTTAATGAGATCACCGCTTTCTCTTTTCCGTCATTTAAAGCATTGATATGAAAGCCTAAGCCTGAACATACAACTTTTATGGACGATAAAAATCCCCATCAGCTATAGCTAATAGCAGCAAAGAAACTGAAGAGGGTGGAAAATTAAAGTTGGATGCCCGTGCCCTAACATGCTAAAGCCTCAACTAGCTTCACTAAAAAGTTAGCTGATACATTTATTTGCCTTCCGCTGTCAATATACCAAATAGCAACAAGGGCTTGGTATTTTTGTGCAAACACTCCATTAGAAGCCGCTTGTGGACCAATTGCTTGGAGAATTAAGGAGGTATCGCCCCACATGCTACGGTAGAGGTGTAGCTTGCCTTTTATGTTAAGTGTATATGGAAATTGGCAGACATAAGAGGCAGCTTTTGCCTCTATCTAATGGACCCTTCACTAAGATTTCTACCGGTGGGTGGGGAGCAAATGGATAAGTACATAATATAGTCACATACATTACGAAACTCAAAATAATAAATTTGAATTAAAAAAAGGTACTGTACATTTTGACATTTTTTTATAATATTATTGTATAAGATCTGAAAAATAAAGGACGTCCCAACTGCCGTGTATAGAACTAGATAGATCTTTCATTCAATTTTTAAATATAGAAAGACAAAAAATTATATATTACATTATGATGGTTCTCAACATCAGAGTTTATACAAGACAATTTTAATAGTATCTCAATGCACTAACCTTCATTTCCAGGGAAGTTATGGGAGCACAAAAAAGAAAAAGGCAAAAAAAAAAAAAAAAACAATAGGAAGATAATTTTGTTACTTGAATCTGAATTTTAATATGAAATTACATTTTATATAGAAAAGTTGTTGCAAACTAATAATAGTTCCACCTACAAACTTATTGCCATGTATACGCTTTCTATTAGTCGTAAGGAGAGTCATAAAAGATTATGATTTCTATAAACAAATGAAAATTTTACAAACTCGGAATAGTTTTATTAAATACAATATTGTAAGCTAAATTACAAATATTTGAGAGATTTAATTTTCCAAATTCTTGAGGCACTATACTAACCTTGGAGCTTTATTAGAAATCAAAGTAGATTTCGGAACATTTCACATCTTCACTTGCTTTTGAATGAAATTATAAATTTAATACTTGTTTAAACAAGTTGCAAAATTATTACTTTTAAGGATTATTGCGGTAACTGAAAGTAGTTGTGATCGATTTTTAATGCAATTTAAAAGAAATGAACACGAACTCAATAGTTTACAAACATAGGTAATTAATGATCTTTAAAAATTCTTAATTCATTGACGTATGTATTTGTCAAATCAACATTTTGTTAGTTTTACCGAAAATTTGAATAATTTTCCCAACTTTTAAATAAATTTACTTTCTAATACTTTTATCAACCTTCAACTAAATTTAAAGACCCCGAAGAGACACTTTACAGAATGATGTTACAGAATATATATATATTTAATAGGAATAGAAATTAATGTATTTTCATTGATAAGAGAAGAGAGAGAAAATAAGCCTGTAGATGTGTACGTATTTTTTCCCTTGATTTATTATAGAATTTTCTAGACATGAATACAGGTTCAGTTTGTTAAGTTATAGGTTATAGGTCACGTGTATAATACTTGAAGGGACTATATATATTGTTTTTCTGTAAATAGAAATATAACAAATATCATTTTCTCCATTCTGTTTTCTGTTTTTCAATTCTGTTTTCGTCTTCTCCCAGTTTTCATTCTTTCTGTTTTTTCATGGTATCAGAGCATTAGAGATAGTTCTTGTTTTCGTCTCACCTTCATCATGAACACATTAGAGGATATTTCTTCACCATATTATATTCATCATTCTGATTCACAAAATTCTTTGTCAATTACTCCAATTCTTACAGGATTGAACTACAACACATGGAGTAGGGCTTTCGTTCTTGCTTTCGATTCGGAACAAAGTAGGGTTTCTTGACGGATCAATTGAGATTCCAGCGAAGACAGATCCAATGTTTTCGATCTGGAATAGATGTAACAATTTAATTGTTACTTGGATACTTCGATCAATTTCGCCTCAGATTGCTTCAACAGTTCTATATATGAACTCAGCTAAGGAGATTTGGGAAAAATTAAAGGTTAGGTTTTCGCAACCTGATGATACTCGCATTTGTCAATTACATCACATGCTTAGTAGTACTGTTCAAGGAAATAGGTCTGTGGATGAGTATTTTACTGAATTGAACATTATTTGGGAAGAACTTCGTAACTACAGACCGCTGCCATATTGTTCGTGTGGTGGATGTAATCAGAATTGCTTCGACAAGTTTATTGAGATGAATCAAAAGGATTATGTCTTTAAATTCCTCAATGGATTAAATGATAATTTTTCTGCTCTTAGGTCACAAATTTTGGTTACTAAGCCCTTTCCTAATCTAGATGAGGCTTATAACCTTGTGATCAGAGATGAATTTCAAAGAAATAGTAGACCAAAAGAAAATGTTTTTGCAGAAGCTTCTGCCATGGTTGTAAATCAGAGATCTATGTCTATGAATCAGAGGTCTCGAAGTGAAGTTGTTTGTGCTCATTGTCATAAAAGAGGACATACAAAGGATAAATGTTATAAGCTCATTGGCTATCCTCCTCATTTTAAATTCAATAAGCCTCGTGTTCTTGCTAATCAAGTTACAGCAGAATGAGAATGTGGTTTTTGACAACGACAATAAAAGGACAGATCCATATGGAAGCAAGTCTGAATCACATGGAAATTCTGGTGTTCATTTGACAAAAGATCAAGTATTGCACTTGTTAAGTATGTTGAGTATCACAGAAAATTCTAATAATCATTCAGATATTCAAGGAGTGATTCAAGAAATCCTTCTACTGTCGTACATAGCAACATGGCAGGTACTATTTCTATTTCATGTCTTTCTTGTTCGTATGGGACTATACCATGGATTTTAGATTCAGGGGCCACAGATCATATGGTCAGTGATTTATTTGTTTAGTTCGTGCACTGTTGTTAAGAACTGTTTTTCAATTGCCAAATAAACAAAGACTTGAGGTAACCATAAAGGAGCAGTTTCTTTGAATTCTGAGTTCATGTTACAAGATGTTTTGTATGTACCTGACTTTCGGTTCAATCTTGTATCAGTCTCTAAGCTTGTTTCTAATAATGAATACTCGGTTTTCTTCACAAAGGATATGCTTCTATTCAGGATTTATCAACACAGATGGAGATTGGTCGAGCCAAGGCTGAATGTGGTTTATATCTTCTTGAAAAAGGTGCTTCTCGGTTCTGCTAAATCACATAAGATGTCTTGTGTTACTACAGCCTTAGAAAAATTACCTAATACTTTTGATGTATGGCATTTTAGGTTAGGCCATCCTTCAGTTGATCGGTTGAAGATCATTCAACAGTTAGATAAGTCAGTAAAGTACAATAAATTTGATTGTTTTGTTTGTCCTTTAGCAAAACAACAACGTACTCGATTTTCTTTACATGTAAAGAATACTATTCAACCTTTTGAGTTGATTCATATGGATATATGGGGGCCTTTTTCTACACCAACTTTAGATGGTCATAGATATTTCTTGACTATTGTGGATGATTTCTCTCGAGTTACTTGGGTTTATTTGTTGAAATCCAAATATGAAGTTTCTGGTCTTGTTCCATGTTTTTATCAAATGATTCTTACTCAGTTTAATACAAAAATTAAGATCATTCGGACTGATAATGGATCAGAATTTTTCTTGTCCAAGTTCTACACCGATCAAGGTATTTTACATCAGTGTTCTTGTGTTGAAACACCACAGCAAAATGGAATTGTGGAACGCAAACATCAGCACCTTTTGTCTGTGGCTAGATCCCTTATGTTTCAAGCTTCATTACCTTTACAGTTTTGGGGAGATGCAGTGTTGACTGCAACCTATATTATCAATCGTCTTCCTACTGCTGTACTTGATGATAAATCTCCATATCAGTTGCTGTTCAAAGATGTTCCTTCTTATTCACAATTTCGTGTCTTTGGTGCCTTGTGTTTTGCTTCAACACTCACTAGGAACAGGACAAAATTTGCTCCTCGAGCACATCCTTGTATTTTTGTTGGTTATCCTGTTGGTGTTAAAGGATATCGGCTATATGATTTAGTTGATATGAAATATATCAATTCACGAGATACACAATTTCTTGAACATGTTTTTCCTTTTAAGGTTGCTACGTTACATGAATCATTTGATTCTCCTCCTTCTAGTTTGTCTTCCATCCCTACTGATTACATGGATCATTTGTTCTTACATTATGAACATATGGTTGAAAATGTTCCTAGTTCTACTACTTTGTCACATAATGGTCAGAATAGTGATGGATTGATTTCTGTTGATACTCCTAATGTTGGTTCGTTGCATTGTGATAAATTCACTTCCAATAGAGATGTTTCTATATCTGATGTTGATCTTAGGCGAAGTGGTCGAACTCATAAGATTCCATCTTATTTGTCTGACTATCATCATAATCTTGGATTGTCTTTTACGAATCATTCTTCACCTGTTTCTCATGTTGCTTATCCCATTCAAGATGTTGTTTCTTACAAGGCTTTATCACCTTCTTTTCGAGCATTTACTGTCAATATTTCTGCTTGTCCTGAGCCTAGTTCTTTCCAACAAGCTATTCTCTTGGAGCCTTGGTGTAAAGCCATGACTGAAGAACTTGAAGCCTTAAAGGCTAATCATACATGGTCTCTTGTTTCATTACCTCAAGGCAAGCATACTATTGGATGTAAATGGGTTTACAAATTAAAGACTCGAGCAGATGGAAGCATTGATCGGTATAAGGCTTGGCTTGTTGCGAAAGGGTATAATCAACAAGAAGGCTTTGATTATACTGAAACATTTTCTCCTGTTGTCAAACATACCACTGTGAGGATGTTTTTTGCTTTAGCTTCTGCTCTCAATTGGCACATTCATCAAATGGATGTCCACAATGCTTTCCTTAATGGTGATCTACATGAAGAGGTTTATATGGATATACCTCAAGGATTGGATGTTCAGGGGGAGTCTTCTCCTGGTAGTCGTTTAGTTTGTAAGCTCAATAAGTCCTTATATGGACTGAAGCAAGCTTCTCGACAATGGAATGCCAAGTTGACTTCAAGTTTGTTGTGTCATGGTTTCATTCAATCAAGGTCTGATTACTCATGTTTTACTAAGGGTTCAGGTGATGATCTTCTTGTTGTCCTTGTATATGTTGATGATATTGCTATAGCCAGCAAGAATATTCAAGCTATTATTGATTTTAAACAATACTTAGCCAGCCAGTTTAAAGTAAAGGATTTGGGCGAAATGCGTTACTTCATTGGATTAGAATTGGCTCGATCTGATACAGGGCTTATGATTTGCCAGCGCAAGTTTGCACTTGATTTATTAGAAACATCTGGATTTCTTGCTTCGAAACCATCATCAACTCCTATTGTATATAATCATAAGCTTTGTCGTAATGATGATTCGCCTATGGTGGATGCTACACGATATAGATAGCTGATTGGGAAACTTTTATATTTGTCTTTAACTCGACCAGATTTGGCTTATTCTGTTCATATCTTAAGTCAATATATGGAATCACCAAGACAGTCTCACCAGCAAGCTTTAGACAGAGTGTTACGGTACATCAAACAAGCTCCTGGTCAAGGATTATTTTTCCCTTGCAAATCTGATTTTCGGTTACAAGCTTACAGTGACAGTGATTGGGCAGGTTGTTTAGATAGTCGACGCTCCGCCACCGGGTTTTGTATCTTTTTTGGTGATTCTCTTATTAGTTGGAAAGCCAAGAAACAGACCACTGTTTCTCGAAGTTCAGCAGAATCCGAATACCGTGCTTTGGCTAGTACAACTTGTGAAATTCTTTGGCTTTTGGCTTTGCTAAAAGAATTTCAGATTGATCATCATGGTCCTGTCCATTTATTTTGTGACAACCAATCTGCTTTGCACATTGCTAAAAATCCGGTTTTTCATGAACGGACCAAGCATTTAGAAATTGATCTTCATTTTGTTCGTGATAAAGTTGTAGATGGGATCATTTTGCCCTTGTCTGTTAGTAGTAAATCTCAGTTAGCTGATATATTTACTAAGGGCTTATCTAAAGATCAATTCAAGTTTCTTATGTGCAAGATGGGAGTTCTTAATATATACTCTCCATCTTGAGGGGGAGTGTTAAGTTATAGGTTATAGGTCACGTGTATAATACTTGAAGGGACTATATATATTGTTTTCTGTAAATAGAAATATAACAAATATCATTTTCTCCATTCTGTTTTCTGTTTTTCAATTCTGTTTTCGTCTTCTCCCAGTTTTCATTCTTTCTGTTTTTTCACAGTTTGACCCATGACCTGGACTAGCTTGGTATTGATCCGAGCCATTATAAATCAAATCCATGATCCAATGGATTTGGTTTGGTTTTGGGTTGAGTATAGTCTGTGTGGATGTCTCAGTTTTTCTAATTTTCGCAATTATTTTTAATTTTCCTTTTGTTTGTTCAAAAATTATGATTAAAAAGAAAAAGGTTGGCTGAAGTTTTAGCCAACTATAATCAAAGTTGTTCCATGCAAATCGTCGCATTATTAAAGTTGTTTATCTATTTACCTAATTTATAACACTGCATTTACAAGACGAGCTATAAATCTACATCTTGGGTCGAGTGCAAGTATTTTTAATAAGCTGAGAAGTTTGGCTGAGTTAAAATTTGTACGTTAATCATCTAGAGAGGAAAAAAAAAATAGGGGAGGAGGAAAAAAAAACCCATCTTTCACTTTAACCACAAATATGTATTCTTTTATTTTATACTTGATTCACTAGAATGAAATAAAAGGAAAACCATCTCTAAGATACCCTCAATGTCACACCTCTACAGGATACCTTAGTCATAATAATAAGCTATGTAACTAACTGAGGCCTCCAGAAAGTTACATAAACACTATACAACTAATATTCCCCAATTGGAGTAGACAATGAAAACATGATCGAAAGTTGTTTAAGTGAGAAAGATATTGCATATATATATATATATATAATAACCATAAAGGAACATATAACACATCTAGAATTTCATAAAAGCTTTACAAACCAAGGTCTACGGGGTTTGAACCGAACCCCATAACCAAAAAGGCTATAAAGATAAACAAACTTAACTTAAGCTATTACAATTATAACTAGTCTCTATTACATATATGGTCCTCACCTTAACAAAATACATGGACCAAAAAGTCTAACTCCGGCACTTTAGCTTGGTTTGGTCTTCTTGCTTAAAACCCTGTAATTCAACAGTCTAAGAGAGTGTGAGTATATAAAGCTCAGTGAATAACAAAATCTTAGCACAAACATTAAGATCAAACAAGTAGAATTAGCAATCATATGCAATACATAGATCAATCATATGCAACAAACATGATTTGAATAATCGGGATTCAAACCTATGGGGATTTACACCCTCCCTAAGGGTTGAAGGATAATTTCAATAATTCATACCCATGAGAAACTCAGTACCAAAGCAGAAGGATTTTCTCTTCACCTAACCCGCCTGGGGGAATAGACTCTTCTAGAGCCCTACAGGACACGAGCAGTCTTTTAAAGAATCATTTTCTTTTTCAAAAACTTCCACTTGTCATAAAACTTGAGAAATCTCACTAGGTATTAACACTCTTAAGCCAACTCCGACACAAACGACCTCCTTCAAAGTCTACTTAGTTTCTGCGAAGTTGACAACTCTATGGTAACCTACAAGCAGACTCACTGGTCCCAACAAGCGTTACCACAGAATCGAATTTATTAATAGGTGACAAGAATACCATGCTAATGCAATATGATGTTATAAGATGCATGTCATGTTGTTATTAGAAGTCTATTAAACTTAGTTCCATATTATTAAGTGATCATACCAACTTCAAACATTCAATGAGACAACTATATAGTAATTTCAAACAAGTGGTTGTCACTTCAATTATTAAGAATTGCAATTAAAACATACATTACATACCATGAAATAATTCTCATCCCCATGCAATGGATTCCTTGTAGTTACAATTAAAATATATTCCACTACTTACAAGCAAAAACAAAGTGCTAGAATTCAAGTTACTTACCCGTGCATGCTCCTTAATGGTCGTCATAGTCCAACGGGAAATCCAACTCATGATCTAGGGTTCCCATAAGATAGAAAAGTTTGTATCACTATCTACTTAACAAAGACAAGAAGGATTACACAAGATTCTAAAGCTAAAAGAGATAAAGAAACACTTCAAAGCTGCTACGCCCCTCACCACGCCTCGTGCCAAGGGTGGTGTTAGACAGAGCACTACACAAGCCTCACTACACGCCCCCACCATGCCCCGTGCTAAGGAGAAAAATGATGACTAATATCCACCATGCCCCTTGCCACCACCCCGTGGTGGCTCACCACACCCTTCACCACCACCCCGTGATGGCCCCCATTTCGCAATCACCACACCTCCGGCCACGAGCTATGCTACTTCTACAGCGAATTACACATTTTTCATGCAATTTATACACACTTTAACTAATTCCAATTGTCTTGTTTTCATCTAAAACACTTGTATATCATGATACAAAACTCAAATTCACTATTCACTCCTTCAAATCCTCTAACTCATCTCTAAAACCACATCAAACTTCAACCATCAATCCAACCATTCACTTCAACCATTGAGACTTCAACTCCACTTTTCTATCACCTTACTTCATATATCAATAACTAAAACTCATAACCAAACTAATGAACTTCCAAAATCAGCCATAAACCAACAATAACTCTTAACCTATAACAACTCAAACAAGCAAGTAACAAGAATAAAACAAGAAATGCTTACTTAAACTCGCTTAGTCTTGAAGATGGAAGCTTGTCTTGCTTTTCTTGACAATTCAGAGAAAAGAAACTGAAGTTGATGTGTGGTGTGTGTGTGGTGTAACCATTGGTTTGAAAGAAAGTAGAAGGCAAAGAAGAGAGTAAAATTCTGCCTCTTCAAAGATAAATACATGCATATATATAAAGTTCATTTTGAATTTTGAGGCTTTTTCAAACATAATCAAGTGTGTGTGGTGCATGGGAGTTGTGGTAGTCTTCAAGCTTAAAATTGCAGCCATTAAGAGATCAAACAACTCATTTAACACTCACATATATTTCTATCAATAAAATTGTTAAATATTTAACTCAAACAAAGTTTAGTAACATAATACTTATAAATTCCTATTTAACAAAATTAATCTTTATAAGAACTTATTCAATACTATAGGTAATTTAGAGTTTATTTTTACAAAACTCAATTAAAAGAGTATAAGAAATACATAACTAACAATTTTCTTAATCAAATTCATTGATGATTTTAATATCTATTTACTAAATTGATTTTATAAAAACAATTATACTTACATTTTAAATCTAATAACAAAATATTACACGTACACAATAAAACACAAAAATTCTTACTTTATTTTATGAAAACTTGGGGTTACACTCAACCTACATCTAGCTAGTTAGAAATAGTTTAGTGGATAGTTGATTTTGAACATAGTTTAGATAATTTAATTGAATAAAAGAGGCAATAATATAATATGATTAGACAATTTGATATAATTAAGTAATTGTTCAATTGAGATTTGAGAATTCATATTTTCCCTTTATAAATGTTTAGTTATTTCTTCTATCGATTTTGCTAATTGAATTTCAAAATTTTTGTCAATTTTTAATATTACCCATTTTCTTTATTTATGAGTACTAAAATCTTAAACATTCATTTTAAATGTTTAGTAAACTCTTAAATCTTTGAATTCTTATTTTAACTTTCATTTTATTAAATCCCTATAATTTTTTAATTCAACTGCTTATTTAAAAATACCAGTTTCTAAATACCGATTTTATAAATTAAATCTTATTTTTTCTTCAACTATTGATTTCTAATGTATATATTCTCAAATTAATTTCTAATATTTTTGGATTTAAATATTAAATCAGAGAAATTTAAATTTAATACCTTACTTTAAAAATATCTTTATCCTTTATCCTTATTCTTATATTTTTTGCCTTTTTTACCCTTATTCTTTTCCTTTCCTTTTCTTTCCTTTCTGATTCGGTTTCTCTTTCTCTTCTTTTGTCTTGTTTCTTATTTTTTTTCTCAAATTCAATACAAATCTCAAATTTCAAGAAGACTATAGGAGAGATTAAGTTAGAAAAAAAGATAGGAGATGGGTACAAGCTCAAGGTAACTTCATAACAAGAAAGGAGGATAAGTAACTAGAATTGTCTAAACATGTAAGTTATGTTGTTTTTTGTTTGATTGTTGTTATTGCATATTTATGATGAATTTATGCTAGTTATAAGTAGAATTTGAGATGAAACATATAAACTTGTAACATAAGAACTTTTAGATTGAATAGATGAGCTGCATGTTAGAGTTTGGATTTGATGAAATATAAAGTTTTTGTAATAAATAACTATAGACAAAGAGAAAAGAAATAATTCGATAGATAATAGAGAATGTATCTTGGCAGGGCAATCTTCGCAGCCATAGCGGTTCCTACTTAGTGTCTTATCAAATAGTTTTTAAAATAAGTTGATGTAATAGTTAATTAATTTAAATACTTATATAAGTTTAATTTCATGAATAGATATTGCTTTGACTTATCCTTTAATATGGCTGCTGACCTATCCTCTGCTCTGTTTAGATTTCAAAAATGAAAGGTATACAATGATGTGCTTGTCGTTTGTTAGGATAGGCATTCCTAATGAACTAAAACTTAAAGACAGCCTAATAATTGAGTGCTACCTATGGTTGTGTCATTGAATCCGGTCCAGCGAGCAACAACTTCGTCTGGAGCGAGGTATGATAGTTAAGCGCTTAAGCCGCCTCCTACCATGATGCAATGGTATGTCATGATGCAATAGCAATTCATAAGTAGCTTAATAGATAGTTGATGGGGAAAATAATATCGGTGTGACATTTGCTTAGGTTTGAGGTAAAGTAATATGGTTTAGTTCACATTTATGAAACCGATTAAACTAAACGATGTTATGGATTGAGATAAGTAAAGCTATGTAATGGTTGTAAACCCATGATACTTTTCTATTTTTTGGTTAGATATAAGAGATATAAGTATTTGAGCTACTTATGTTAACCCTTGAATTGCTACTATTACTCAGGACCCTTAAGTTGTTAGAGATTATTCCAGAGTGTGAGTGCTCTAATGTTGATTTACTTTCTCTAATTTAAAGATAATATGTTATTGATGCATCATACTAGTTTAAGCACGTGTGTCATCTTGTGTGTGCTTGTATTGATGTTGTACCGAGCTTAGACTCATTATTTTCTCTTTCCAAGTGTTGAATGATGATGACAATGATGGTAACGTGATGATGGTGGTTTAGATGGAGATAATGATTGACTTGGGTTTTGAGCGACTCTAGAGAATTTTGACAAGGAGTGAAGATAGATAGGATTGCCATATTTTATTATGATTTTGTTTTGTATAAACACCTGGATTTATCTTTCGAACTTATAACCTTTAAGGGCCTGGTTTTAGAGATGTTTTGTATTTAATCTTTTAAAGTTTTGTTGACCATCATCAATAGGTATTATGACGAAATAGTTGATGGTATAGTTTTATTCGTAAAGGTTTATTTTATTGTTATAAATCCATTTGTCTCCATAATCTAATTAAATGATTTTACAATTTCAAATTTGGTTAGCAAACATTTGACGTAAATAGTTTCTTTACAAGAAAGTGTGTGTGTAACACTTAATGTATTATATGTGGCTGGAGGATTGGGCATGTCTGATCTTTGGTTAGAGGCATTTTGGGTCTTTAGAATCTCAAAGGTGTTTTTTGTCCTTTATATTGATTTGTTGTTGGTTGTTGATTTCCTTTGATTTATCACAGGTTTTTTCAACTTTTAAAATTATTTTATTTTTATATATCCTTTTTCTTATTCAAAAAATTCATAAAAGAAAAGTCGAATGAAGGGTTGACCGACTGTAATTAAAATTCGGGGCATGTTTCCTTTTGTTTTTATTGGTTGAAGTTTTCCATATTAACTTTTGTGTGATCTTCTACTTATTATTTGTTACTAAGATTGGAATAATTCATGTAATTTACTAGATTTTGAAGGCAAAATTTTACTATTTGCACATATATAACATTCCCTAGTACATTGTCGGCTAATTTTGTTGTAATTAAGCTTCCAAAGTCCTCAATTAACTCAATGTAGCTCGGCCCTTGGTAAAGCAGCACGTACGTTTATATTTCATCTATGTACCACTATTTACTAACTTTCCATTTGTTTCTTTTATTTTTGTCTTGTTTATATTTTTAGCACCTTTTTTAAACTGTATTTGGCAAAATACGATACTAAAAATCGAAGGTCTGTAAGTATATATATCCTCCCTAAAAAAATTGAATACATATTAAATCTATAAAAAGTTGATGAACATATTTACTTTTACCTTATTTATTCTTTCAATAAATAATCCATTCTATTATCAATTCTCACTGTAATTATAACATAAGCATAAGATATAGAATAGATAGTTTTCTAAATGTCAGTTTTTTTAAACTAATACAAATAAAACAGGTAAAGTGATATTAAAAAAGCGAAAATCCAAATAGCAGACTCTTTATCATCATGTCTCTTCTTCGTTGTACAAGCTAGGATTCAGACACATATATATCCCATGTGACAAGTTGAAAACCATTTCATTTGGCTAGTAAGAAAAAAAAAATAAAGAAAAATGTTATTAAATGTTGTATTAATTTGCATTATTTATATAAGCTCTATTCTATTTTATTGTTTTCTAGATCTTAAAAAATTTATGTGGATTTTTAAAAGCTGTATAACCACATATTTTCCTAATTGGTACATGAATATTGAAGAATAAAGAAAAGACAATACAAGTAGAGGACATGGCAAATTCTATGAATTTATTACATGCATGTATACAGGTAATAGACACATATATGTATGACATTATGCATATTTATGAAAGTCAAATATATTATATATGATGCTTTGTAGCTTTTATTAGAATGAGTGGGTGTGGTTCATTTTTTGTTTGTTGTTTATTTATTTTCTTGCAGAGAATTGTGATGTTGTTCTAGGAGTTGTATTTATTACGTTGCTCCTTCCCCTTTTGGGCACTTTTATTGCTTGATTAGTATTAATAAAGATATCTAATCACACTAAGCTAATCAAGATATCTAATCACACTAAGCATATCACCACTGGCCTGACCGTAATTTCTTTCAGTCATATGTCATGTGATTACCTTAGTATTCCATAGAGAAACGTAAATTGAATACACTGACACATATTTCCCTATCCAATAATGAAAACTGGAAAGCAACCTCAATTGGTATATGTTTGTCCGTTGATCGGTTCTCTCCCATCATCTTCATGGTTCATGCACTAATCCTCCCGTTTTCTTGTTGTTTTGTTTTGTTTTTTATTTTTTCTCATAATGTTTGTCACGCCCGAACTAGGGTCAAGGCATGTCCAGTTTTACCACGTATAACGATGGAGGTATGCAAAGCAAATCTAAAAGACTAGTTTATCAGATTCGTTGCTAGCCAATTTTTTATTTATAAATCATCTGTCTAGTTTTGAAAACTTTAAATGATACAATGAAGATGTAGATTTTATAAGATATCCAATAAAAAACTACTCTCATGAGTAAGCCAATCATATAAGATAATTTGATAACATCAGTCTCAAAGTCTCCTTGAACATCCAAAGGAGATATCAACTGTAAGAAAGTATCTGGAAAATACTAGAAGTTCTAATACAAATCCACGGCTCTCAACTATGCCAAAGATGATAAAAATTATGAAAATGAAAGTCAAATAAAATCAAGATGTGAACCATAATCTAATACTAAGCTATCAACAACTCCTCAAAGTCGGTTCCATACCCCATGTCATCATAATACTCTTTATCAGAACCATCAGTACCTGAAAAACAATAAATGTGAGCCGAAGCCCAGTACATAGTAACTCAATCACATGCGATATGACTACGCACCTGAACTATATGCAATGCAACAACCAATATTTTATGTTTATTATTTAAGGTGACTCAAACAACATGAGAGCACTCACACTCCGGGCAACAAGCCATAGGAATCTGGGGGACCTGAGTAGGAGCAACTGCTTAAGGGGTTGATTAAGGCAGGCCGAATACCTTAACCGCCTAGAGGAATATTCTGCATAGTAGCCTCGTTTAGGGTTCTCTACCATTACACATCTTCATTTATTTCAGTCTATAGTGATATGTAGCTCAATCGGCACCCATAGTCATGAACTACATATACTACTTCTCCCCAAACGTAAATAGACGTTATCCCAATACCGTTTTCCCTATTAACTACCCGTCGAGCCACCAACAGTGGCCTAAGCGCTTAACTACCGTGCCACATTTGCCTAACTAGGTTGTCGCTCCTAAACTCGGATTAAACAACACATGCACAATCAGCACATTCAATTATGAGGGCATCTTTAAGTTAAGTCCATTTGAAAATGCCTACCCTAGGCAAACAACACGCATGTTACTGCGTACATGATATTGAAACAATAGATGGTAGAGGACCATAAGTAAGACAATAGATTGATTGAATATCTATCAAGAAAGGTTAATTTGTATAAGTATTGGGTATATAAACTAATGATACAAGTCATATTCGTCAGTCAATATAATGTAAGGCTTTATGTAATATAAGGCCTTTGGTCTATAATTAAGCTAGATCCAATTAGGATAATTAGGCTTAGATAATTTAGACTAAGCTCATAGAATTCAGAAATTAAATATATTATTTAGATGTATTGGGCCTTTAGGGATCCTAAGTTAGGCCTAATAAGAAATTATCTAAGTATTTAACTTTTTAGGGTAATGGGATTTAAGGTTTAGGAATTGAGCCTATTAAGGAATATAAATATTAAATTAGCTGGAATCGAGCTTTATATTGAATTTAGGTCCAATTAGAGTAATATTGGTTATTGGACCTAAGAATTATGCTCAAGCCCAATTGGAATATTATTTAGACCCCAAATTAAGCCATTGGACCTTCTAATACCCTATAGAGGCTTAATAAGGATATTTTAGGGCTTTTGGGCTAATAGAAATTATTTGAGCCAAATTAGGTATTTCAATACCTAGAATTGATAATGGACTTAAATATTTTGGAAATAGGCTCAATTGGAATAGGTACGGGTATTGGGCCCATATTATGGAATTTAAGCCCATAAAGCAAAAGTTAGGTATGGTCTATATTTTGAAGGCTTAGGTCCTAAATGGTTAGGGAAAACTTATTAGGATTTAGTTTAGGCCTATTTAGTACAAATAGGCTTAGTTGGCTAGAAATTATGTTATTGGGCCTAAGTTAGTGTTTCTAGACCAATTTTATCTAATTAAGTCTATTTGTAGGTATTTAGTCAAATTGGATTCTATTTTAGAATTGAAGCCCATAACCAATTATTAAAGCCCAAATTTTTCAATATTAGCCAAGTTAGACATAAATTCATTTCTAAGTCAATTTTAGGTCATTTATGTCAAGTTGGACCTACTTTTACTATCTTGGCTCATTTTAGGTCATTTCTGTCATATTGACTATATTTTTTTCTAATTAAGTCCGTTTATGTCATTTTAGCCTATTTAATCCTAAATATTTAATAATTAAATTTTATAACCCATGATATTTTTCAAATCCATTTAATTTCCAATTACCTATTTTAAAGCCCAATTAGTTAATAAAAACATATTATAACTCGGTTTGGTATATTTATCCTATTAAGCCCATATAATTTGATTTGGGCCCTAAATTATTATCTAAGCCCAATTTAGCTACTAAAGCCCATAATAATTTAGTTGTATTGACTTAGGATCATGCTATATTCAATTGTCTAACTTTACAATTAAGAGCTCTTTTATATCTAATTAAGCTCATTTAGCACGCTAACCTATATATATTTTAGTTTAACAAAAAGCCTAATAAATCAACATATGCTGAAATTAATAATTATAGCTAACTATACATCAATCAAGCTATTTTGATAATTATTAAATTTAATTACATTCAAATTTCACAATTTTTTCAAAGAAAGCAGGGGAGGTTTGTGCACCGGTTTGTTTTTGGACCTGTTCATCTTGATTTTTGTACTTCTCGGTCTGGTTCAGTTTTCATGTAAAAATTATACATCCTGAGCTATTAATTCGTTCTAGTATATAATTGAAAATAAGAAATAAAAGTGATTGGTTTGGCCTATACAAGAAATCTGTTCAAATAACATTTTGCACTATATATCTGAAAAAGAAAATCTTGAAAAAATATTAAATGACCTTAAAAGTTCTAAAATTTCCAATCATATATAAGATTATTGAACATCATTTTTCGAAAATTTCATGCAAAATAATTTGTTGATATTTTATTTATTTTCTCAAGAAATATGCCTATTGGGCCTTTAAAAATAATAAATAAATATGGAAAAATTACAAAACCTTCTAGTTTATATCCTCAGATAATATACTATCATTTTCATAAATTTTACATGAAAATAAATTCATTTAATCTCTAACCAGTATTACATATCATGGCAAACAATACTTCTATTTTCTATTCAAAACATATTATTATTTTTATTCAATTTTAGTGAAAAATCATTGCAAAATAATATAGAACACATCAAAATAGATTACATAACATGCTAATTTATTTTAACTATATTTACACCATAAATCCACTAAAACAATACATAAATGATGCCAATATACAACATATTTTCACTAAATCAAGTAACACATGATATTTCACATAAATCATAAATTTTATATTTTGTATTTTTAGATATTATTTACTAATACTTTTCACTAATCACACTATCTAATTAAACAATTTCTTGTAATAGCAAAACAAGCTTTGAACCTTCACTTACTCCTAGGAATTTGGTGAAGCTCCTTTTACCTCTAATCTAAGATCCCTCTTGATAAACACCTAATTTCAAAAGGAAAAATAAAGATTAATAGGAGTTTTAGATGGCTGAAAAAAGATATAAAACATAGAAGACCTAGTACCTATTAGGATCTTGATAGAGGAAATATGTTTTTGGTGTTTTTGGGTTTGTTTGGAAAGAAAAAAGAATGAAATTTTTGCTAAGTGGGGAAGGAAAGTGGTGGCTTTTGTAGATGCATTAGGGTTTCATTTTACAAAAAGAGTCTAAGACAAAACAAGGACATTAGTTGGCAATATTGGGAAGGTTCTAGAGCATTATGAGTTGGCAAAATAAATATTTGAAAAAAATTATGCTGAAATTTTTTTAGAGTAAAATAGTGATGTTTTAGGTTCTAGAAGATTTTTATGATGATTTAGAGCTAATACGATTAGGGTTGGATTAACAATTTGATTAGGGTCTTAAGATGTGATTAGATGTCAAATGGACTTAGGAAATAGGTAGATTAATTTAGGAATTTTAATTTAGAAAATTTGAAGATGGTGAAATAAATTTAGTCAATTAGGTGGTTGGATAGATATTTGATTAAAATTTAGGGTGTTGAGAAATTTATGTATTGAATTTCTAGAGAATTGCTGAAATTGGGAAAAATGGAAAAATTGAGAGATTGTAATTTAGGTGGATGTCTAAGTTGGTATTTAGGTTTGGTTTAATTTATTTGATAGGATGAAATAGAAAATTAATGTGGTTTAATCTCTATTTTCATTTGAAATTAATTACCAGCTTAAAATTGCTAATTCACCTAATTATACTATATAATTTACTTAGTTAAATTATCTAGCTCAAATTTCTAACTTGGGTTTTAATTTGATTCAAATTTTCCTATTTTATACAATTAATTCACATTTTTTTTTCTAACTTAATGAAATTTGGGATATTTCAATGTTAGTGAAAAGACTAAGAACTATGAATTGTAAAACCAAAGTACTAAAAAAAGAAGAAACAACCTAAATGGTTGGATAATTATGTGAAGTAGATCAAGATTGTTACATATTGTAGCTAAATAGACCAGCTACAACTGAAATAACTAAAAGATAGCAACTAAATGTAAATAGATATAACAATCTAACTACTCATAGAGATATAAATTAGAGATCGAAAAAGGGAAAACAACCCTTTAAACCTAAAAATCAGTTATGTCCTTTGAGACTTGGATTATGGTGCGCTCAAATCACCACAATCACAAGTTGCACACAATTTACACTTTAGATAATATATTTGATAGAATTTGCAAGCTAGTGTTTAAAGAAGCTTAGCTTAGTCATGAGAGTTGAGAGAGGTGAAGAGTGGGATATGGAGAAATATAAAACTTTTATACTTAGGAGTAGGTGGGTTGGGCCAAAGTAATAGAGCTATAACATTTTGTGTTCTCATCGATTTTGAACTTCTTGATTTTCTTACAATGGCACCTTAGACAAGATTATTAGATGAGAAATTGGATAAACTACAACAGCAATTGAATCAAGAAATGGACAAGAAACTTGCTGCTTTCACGAACACTGTCAAGAAAATTTTTACTTCTAGTTTGCAAGATTTTGGTAATTAGACTTAAAAAGGATCTTCACAGGGATCAAATGGGGGTGAGTTATCATTTTGCAATGACAATATGCATGATTTAGTACTTAAAGGAATCAAATTGGAGATTCCACGATTTAATGTAGTAGATGCATTAAGATGGATATACAAAGCTTAAAAATTTTCAAATTTCACAAGATTCTAGAGAATCAACACATCATTTTGACTGCATTTGCCTTTGAGGATAGGGCATGGAGTGGTATCTATAGACATATAGGAACCACAAGAATTCAAGTGTAGCATCGAAAAGTGCTTTAGATCCTCAATGTATGATGATGTTTAAGGTCAATTACATAAGTTAATGTAGCTAGATTCAGTAGAAGAATATCAATCATAATTTGAAACCCTTTCTAGCATAGTGGTTGGATATCATATAGTTTCTTGATCAGCTGCTTCATTTTAGGCCTTAAGCCACATTTGAAGTGTGAATTACAAATTGCTAAACCTAACTTCATGGAGGTTGTTTCATAAGCCAATCTACATGAAGCCAAATACTAGGATCAATTTTTCTTCTAAATACCTCTTTCAAACACTTCTAACCCAGCTAAATCATCTTCCTTTATTCAATTCTCTTAACCTTTCTCTCAAAATTTTTGTAAACCCTCTTCTTCCAACCTTCCCTTGCTTAAAACCAAACATTTAATGTATTCTATTGTTGAAAACTACTATTGCCCATCAAGAAACTATCACAAGCTGACATGGCTTCAAGAAGAGAAAAAGGGTTGTGCTATAATTGTGACGAATAATTTCACAAAACCATAAATGCAAGGATAAATTTTTACTAATGAAAAATATGGCAGATGGAGAGAGAATAAACTACTATTAGCCTTCATGCATTATCGAATATGTCTATTCCATAAACCTTAACATTTATAGGGACTATTGCTAATTAGAAATTGTCAATTCTTGTGGATAGTGGTAATACTTATAATTTTTTACAACACATTTAGTGAAATATTGAAAATTGACTTTAACCTACAAGTACCTTTTATGTTATGGTTGGCGATGGTAATAAATTGGAGAACGAAGCAAAATGTGTTAACATGTTTGTGCATATGCAAAACATGAAAAAACTGGTTACTTTTTGTCTTACCTGTGTAAGGAGCTAATATGATATTGGGAGTAAATGGTTACAAGGAATTGGACCTATAATAATTATGCAACATCAAACATGTCATTTTTGTATTAGGAGAAAAAGTGTCTCTAGTTGGGGAATCTCACTCATGCTATTTCTAATCATACTTAAGAGATTGGTACAAACTGATGCGATAGTATATTGTTGTCATATGGTGGCTCAAAATTACACTTCATCATTGAGTTCTACCAACACACTTCCTTTAAGGATGTATTAGGCAAATTCTTTAGGTGTTTGAGAAACCTACCATACCACCAATGAGAGGAATTTAGCATTATATACATTTAATGAAGGGGAGTTTGGCTTTTAATGTGAAACATATAAGCATCCACATTAAAAAAAAAAAAAAAAAACGAGATTGAGAAACAAGTTAGGAATATGTTGGCATATAGGTATCATTAGAAAAATACCAATCCATTTTCATCTCCATACTTATTAATGAGAAAAAGGATGGCACATGGAGTTTTTGCTTGATTATACATGGCACTCATAATGTGACAATTAAAGATGGATTTTCGATTCCTATAGTGGATGAATTACTAGATGAATTATACTGTGCCACCATATTTTCTAAACTAGATTTACGATCCTGTTGTCACCGGTTTATATGAATGATGAAGACATTAAGAAGACTGTATTTCATACTCACGAAATCATTATAAGTATTTAGTAATGCCATTCGGGTTGAGTAATGCTTCAATGATGTTTCAAGTAATAATGAATAACATTTACAAACTTTATTTGAGAAAATTTGTTATTGTTTTTTTTTTAATGTATACCGGTTTATAGTAGGTCAGAGAAGAGACATTCGAAGCATTAGGAAAGGTTTTACAGATTTTGCTAGATAACGAATTTATTTTAAGAGTTCAAATGCCATTTTGGGCAACTATGTTAAGTATTTAGGCATGTCATAATAATTAATGGGTATAGTGTGAAACGCACTAAAAAATACTAGAGTTTGGTTTTTTGGTTGGGGGAGAGGAGAATTGAGTATTTGACCTAAATTTGCAATTAAATAATTTTTCAAACAATTAATTAAATTAAACTTTGATAATAGTTAATATAGCAATATATGATACAAGTGAAAGTCAAAGAGATGGGATGGGAGAAATCAAGCCAGATTTAACATAGAGTTTGGTCTGCTTCATACTCTCCACAATTCATAATTACCTTCCAACCAGGACTTCACATGGTTTATTGATTTCATAAACACGCACGTTCAATAAGAGCAATACACAAGTTTACAATAGTCAAGAAATAAAATATTTTCTTCTCGTTTTTAGTACTCTTTTATAAAGTTACAAGTTAAGAATAGAGCACCAAAACTGATTTTCTCTCTCTTATAAGAATTTGCAAAATAATGAACAAGAAAAAAAATTAATGAGAGAATTCTTGATTTTTTAATTTGTAAATGAAAGCTCTTTCAGAGTTATCTGAAACTTCAAAGGAACATGCATTTATAGTCTTTAAAAGATCATAATGTTTGACAAACAACTTCATTAAATACATGCAATGGTTGAATTTAAATGTCTATTGACTTGCTGGTCTATAATTCACGCCTGGTCGGGCATTGAAATTTTGCCTCTTCACACCTTGGATGTTGGACTTGACCAGCACTATGCTTTGTCCTACTGGACCAGCTCATCGATGCAGTCCCTATAAGCATAAAAACCAAGCGCACACAGACAAAACACATATTTCTTTTATATGCATTATTTCCTTATTTTATCAATCTTTATTCAAGTGAGTGTGTTTATAAAAGATTTACATAACTTTTTCTCTCATCAAAATCACATATAAGATAATTCAATTTAACAGCCAGACCATGCTAAGTAGTAGCTGTTTAAGCTTAGCTACGATCGAATTTATTTAAGGATATGAGAGCTTTCTTGGGACTTTTGGTTATTACATACGGTAATAATGTGTTTAGCTCCTATTTTGCATCTATCCTTTAATTGACATGTTACAAGCTGATAATTTTAATTAGACAGAGGTAGCTACTGAAGCATTTGATAAGTTGAAGATAACAATGTGTTTAGCTCCTATTTTGCAACTATCGAATTTCACATAGAAATTTGTAGTTGAAACTGATGGTTCATGGTTAGATGTAGGGGTAATATTGTTACAAGGTGAGAAGTTTGTGGCATATCATATTCCAAAAGCTACCTACACATTTAAAAAAAGCCTCTATTTATGTTTATGACCTTTTTTATGTTATAGTTGAGGTAGTAAAGAAGTGGCACAATATTTATTAGGCAATCACTTTATCATTAGAACATATCACATGAGTCTCAATGAGATAGTAAAGTGATTCAAATGCTTGAGCAATAGAAATATTTCTCCAAGCTTATAAGTTATAATTATACTATTACATGCTAAGATGTGAGAACAAAGTAACTAATGCTTTGTCAAGACAAGGATAAGATGTTAGTTCTCTTTATGGGATTTCTTCACCTTCTTACTCTTTTATTGATGACTTAAGATTGACTATATGATTTTCCTAGCTTATCAGCAAATTACGTTAGACTTGAGCCAAGGATGGCAACTTAAGTGGCTTCTTCAAATTAAAAATGGGTTGTTATATGAAGGGATTCATTTATTTTTGATGTCTCATACTTGTCTTATCCCATTCTTATTGCAAGAGTTCCATTATACTCTTAGTTTTGATCACCTTGGTGTATTAAAAACATAAAAACACTTAGGTGACAATTTCTTTTAGGAGGCTAATATGGAATGTTTTGTTTAGATTGTGTTATTTGTCGGCAAGTTAAATATATTTCAAGGTCACCAGTGGAATTATTACATCCTTTACCTATTCTCAAAAGGATTTGGAAAGACGTATCTATGGATTTTATTAGACCTCTTCCAAAATCTTAGGGTTCTACTATTATGGATTGTCTTACTAAGTAATTTCATTTGGAGGCATTGTCTTTACATTTCAGAGCAACTCAAGTTGCTAACCTATTCTTAGATATTCCTGTCAAACTTCATGATGTTGGGTAATAAATATCATTTAGGTGTTGAATTAGAGGTGAACGATTTAATGTTTATCCATCTATAACCATACAAGCAATTATTTTTAATAGATGGTCATCATATGTTCTCTAAGAGGTACTATAGGCCTTATAAGATAAACCATAGGGTAAATTCTACAGCTTATGAACTTGAGTTGCATGAAACAGCTAAAATGCATTTTTTTTTTCCATATTTCATCTTTCAAGAATGCACATAGTGTCCCATTACATATATTGGAGTTACCTCCTACAGCTATTTCTAATCATTTGCTTTTATAGCCAATAGCTATTTTAGATCAGTGGATAGTTACACGATGGGGACAAGATATTTAGCAAGTTCTTGTTCAGTGGCAAGGGTTATACCTTGAAGATACTATGTGGGAGGATTTCAAGAAATTTCGACAATTATATCCAGATTCTAGCCTTGTAGATAAGGTTTCTTTTCAAGAAAGGGGGACTATTGTTACAACCGAAGTATTAAGGAATAGAAAACAACTTAAATGGTTAGATGCTTATGTGACATAGATCAAAATATGTTACATATTGTAGCTAAATAATCTAGTTGCAACTGAAATAACAAGAAAGATAACAACTGAATGTAAATGGATTTAACAATGTAACTACTCATAGAGATATAAACAAGAGATCATAAAGGGGAAATCCATCCTTCGGCCCCAAAAATTAGTTGTGTCCTTTGAGACCTGGAGTTTGGTGTCCTCGAAATCACCAGAATCACATGTGCACGCAAATTATACTTTAGTTAGTATCTTTGATAGAACTTGTGAATAAGAAAAACATAGAGAGCTAGGGTTTGAAGAAGCTTAGCTTAGTCATAAGAGTTGAGAGTGACAAAAGAGAGCGACCTAGAGAAATATAACCCTTTTTTATTTGGGTTTAGGTAGGTTTGACCAAAGCAATTGAGTTGCAACAGAAACTATTGTCAAAGTAATCTCAACAGCGTACATAGTAGATTGTCACCAATCACAAAAAGATTTTTATTAGGTAGTAATTAATCGTTACGACAAATGAAAATGAAAAAAAATGCAAAATGTGATATCTTCTTTTCACAATAAGAAAATCATTTTTATTTTAGTATTTTCCATGGTTGCACCATTAATACTATTAATTAATTGCTATCAACACCATTGAACATTATCAGCTTCTTTTTTATTAATTTTGTGAGTATATGGTGTATATTTGTTATCACATAATGAAAGAAAATTCATAATAGAGTAAACATATGGCTCTACTATCTTTTTATTGCAAATATGAAACAACTAATAAGTACACAACGGTATTGCATTTGCTATTAAAAATAAGTCTTTTATATGTAGCAACATTAATAAAAAGTATTTATATTGTTTTTTAAATCAATTTTATATCTTTTCATACATCCTATATAAAAATCTATAATATTGAAGTGGGTGAGTTGAATTTGGTGTATTATATATTTATAATAATGCAAGAAATAAATAAATAAAATATATCTAAGCACAAAGTAAGTCCAAAGAAGTTATTATCAACATAGACAAGTAGAAAAGAGATCTATGAGGAAGGGATAAGCTACAATATTGAGGAAATAAAATAATTAAAAGGATATATTACAATATATGAAGTTGGATACTCTTCTGTTCTCTTAATATAATAAAATTGATATGGGATATATGAAGAGGACATGTATTGATCTTATATATAAGACTTACATGTGCTTTGACCTTAAGAAATGCAATATTAAAAAAGGTAAATTACACTAAAAGGTCCAACATTTGAAGATAAGTTCTCAATGTTTCAAGTGGTTCAAAAGAGATCCAACATTTGAAAAAGTGGATTAATTGAAGTCTCTATTGACACATAATTAATAAGAAAAATATTTAATTAAAACTAAGAAATCTCACCATATTGTGACATGTGTCAATAGAAAACCTCAATTAACCAATTTTAAATAAACCATTGGAAATGTTGAGATCTTAAATGAATTTATTTCCAAACATTGTGATCTCTGTTGAATCACTCCAAATGTTGAAATCTCAAATAAACTTATCCCTAAACATATGGGATCTTTTCTTACATATCATATATAAATCTATAATATCGAAGTGGATGAGTTGAATTTGGTGTATTATATATTTATAATAATGCAAGAAATAAATAAATAAAATATATCTAAGCACAAAGTAAGTTCAAAGAAGTTATTATCAACATAGACAAGTAGAAAAGAGATCTATGAGGAAGGGATAAGCTACAATACTGAGTAAATAAAATAATTAAAAGTATATATTACAATATATGAAGTTGGATACTCTTCTGTTGTCTTAATATAATAAAATTGATATGGGATATATGAAGAAAGACATGTATTGATCTTATATATAAGACTTACATGTGCTCTGACCTTGAGAAATGCAATATTAAAAAAAGGTAAATTATACTAAAAGGTCCAACATTTGAAGATAAGTTCTCAATGTTTCAAGTGGTTCAAAAGAGATCCAATATTTAAAGAAGTGGATTAATTGAAGTCTCTATTAATACGTATCAATAAGAGAAATATTTAATTAAAACTAAGAAATCTCATCATATTGTGATATGTGTCAATAGAAAACCTCAATTAACCAATTTTAAATAAACCATTAGAAATGTTGTGATCTTAAATGAACTTATTTCCAAACATTATGATCTTTTTTGAATCACTCCAAATGTTGAGATCTCAAATAAACTTATCCCCAAACATTAGGATCTTCCTATATAATTTACCATATTACAAAATAACAAATCCAATGGTTGGCTTCACCACAGGGTGTGTGAATATATAGATCCAAAATTTCACCTTTTGGCACTTTCCACTCAAAAACGTTAAAAAATGTGGCAACACATACATAAGGATCCTTTAGCCAAGAGGAACACCTGCGAAAATTCTTCTACCCAACCTAAAGGGCAAATAATGCAAATGCCTTCCGAAGCAGTCAAACAAGCATATCTAACACTAATAGCTTGTCACCTGCGGAATGGTATACATTTATAACATATTAGTTAATGCTAAGAAATTGAATAGAATTGCAATTTGAAATTTATTTATTGAAATTCTGTTCTGATATGAGTGTTTTGGGAAAAAAAAAAGGGTAATTTCAAGATTAAATTACTATCTATAGGTTCATTTATTTACCATTCATAGGCATGAATATTGAATAGATATTTGACATATATATATATATATATATGTAATCCAAATTCCTCATGGAATTGCTATGACAGACCTAAAATGTAAGTAAAAATCATAATATTTATTTCAATAGAAATAGAACTGTGATAGAATTATTATTACAACTAGGGTAAGTAGGTAAAAGGTAAATAGGGTACGAAGCTTTACCTATATCCTACTCTATAAGATACACAATACTAAATCTTATATCTAGAACCTACCTGATACCACTTTGTACCCACTATATACTCTATACTTTGTAAAACTCACAACATACAAGGTATTTGTGAAACCTGTAATTTTTTTATTTTTTAAATTTTGGTACTTTTATAGTATATATAGTTTTATGTAATATGAAAAATCACTTTTTTTTTCAATATTTACAATAATAAAATTACCATGGAGTGATGAAAAAATTTTAAAGTATTTTTTTAATATTACAAATTATGTGATATCCAAAATTTATTTATGAGATAGTTGAAAAAGTAATATAATATTTGAAATATGCAAGTTACAACCGAATGCATATACTATAATGCAAAACTTTATCACCTGATGACACTTTTATTTTAACGAGCTGGAAAGATAACCAACGCTTTTAGAATACAACTTGTCTTTATAATCAATATCACAAATGTAAAGCATTAAAAAAACTATGTCTTTAGTCTTTATCTTCATAATGTTACATATCTTTTACTCCAGCTTCATCAATGAAACTAGTTTTTACAAAACTGAGAAATATTAAAATGAAAAGTTAGGGGTATGGAATATAGATTAATGCGACAACATTAAATAATTAACACAACGTAAAAAAAAATTAAATATTAAATTAAAAAGCATCACTACATAAAATAATATTGGTATTAACAAAAATTAGTAGAAATAAATTGTAATATTCTATTGTTAATATTTTTTATGATATTTATATAGTGATTATAAATTATCCTAGAACTTGTACCTTATATATAGTAAAGTACAGATTCTAGATTGGGTATAATATATCAATATCCTATACCCGTAGACTATTCTATACTATAGGAGCAGGTTCTAAAAATATTATACCTAGTACCAACTAACTCTTAATACTCACTTATAATATATTCAGTTAAGTAGGGTCCGAGAAAATACCTTGTACACTAGGGTTACCTATTCATCCTTAATTATAACGAAGTGAATAGACAATAAGATTGTACATATTTAAAGGAAGTCAATTTTTTAGCTATTCTTTGATATTCATCATAATCAAACACTTCCAATGATAAAATGTTATCTAATAATATTAAGTGAATATTGAATATGACAGTTATTTATTTGTGTAAAAAAAATGTATGATTTTCTTATATCCGAATTAAATTTGAAAAAGGTGGAGTTACGCATGTAAAGTTATGGTCATGTGGTGAATTCTTATTGAAAGGGGGTAGAAAGAGAATAACACTGTGGATTATGGGGGGTCCCTTGGAGGGACGTGTTTAACGGGAAGTTATATTTAAGTTAAAGATGGTTTTACTTGGTTTTTGTGGAGTGGGACTTGCAGTAGTGGAAACGTGGCCATTGTATTATTTTTTTTAAAAGAAAAAGATAAATTCAATGTTCTTGAAATATTAATAAGAAAAAAGAAAAAAAAAAGATAAAGCGTCTGTTTAGATGGTTTATTTTTTTATATGTATTTGTATTGAAACGATATATATAAATATATTCGATTTGCATTTATATTTGATCTAATTGATTTTTACATGAGAACTGCTCATTTTTTTTTTATCTATATCTATTTGTTGATAAACAGTTTGCTAGAAAAAAGTATCCGAAAAAAGCTAGCCAAACAGACCCCATTTGTAATCTATCTATTTTTATATATTTCTATTATTATTAAGTTAATTATGTTAATTCATGTAAAAAATTAAAATATTATTAAAATTCACACATGTTACGTGAGAAAATAAGATTTGTAATCTATCTACTTTTATCTATTTATATTATTATTAAACCAATTCTGTTAATTTGTGTAAAAAAACAAAATATTATAAAATTTGCACATGCTATGCAGGAAAATTTCATTTGCAATTAATCTATTTTTATTATTTCTATTATTATTAAGTCAATCCTACTAATTTGTGTATAAAAAAAAACAAACTATTATTAAAATTTGCACTCGCTATGCGGGAAAATAAGATTTGTAATCTATCTATTTTTATTATTATTAATCCAATCTTATTGATTTGTGTAAAAAAAAATAAAATAAAATGTTACTGAAATTTGTGCATGACATCCTCTAGTCGTAATATGTCAATAGGTTGTATTAATTTGTGGTTTTAAGTAGTATATACTTGATAATTACAATTATATAATATTATTGTAGTAATGTTAATAGGTTGTCTGTATTAGTGGTTTTAAATAAATTTGGTTATGGAAACTATAAGCAATAGTTACCCACTAGATGTGGCCGTTAGTAATCACTAGCAACAACAATGAAAATTTAAGGAAAATGGCCTTTTCTATTTAAAAAATGGAAATCATTTTCTAATATTTTTCATTGACATTTTCATAATTTTTAATCACCATCAACAATCATCAATTGACTTTCACCTCCAATCACCACATGCTGCTCGGAGATCACTTACATTGCAATATTTTAAGATGGCGATGAGTGCATATTTGACCATGCTAACTCATTTACTATAACAAATGAGAAAATGTCCTGAAAACATTTTTAGTGAATCATACACTCCGTTATCCTAAAAAATATTCGTGTAGCAAATAGAAAGAAAAAAGTCTTGTCCGCATAAAATTGTTTATTAATAAAAACATGGTTAATGACAGAAGAAAAGGCAATGTGGAAATATTGTAATTTTCCATAAGCAAACCCTTGATCTTATCATTAGCAATCGACCTTCCATCGTCTTTATAATCAAGAAGAAATTGTAGGAAATCCTTTCCTTCAAAGCTTTTAATATTCGACTTCATGTGTCTAATGATCACATAATTGAAAATCCTTCCTATCCATGATTATAACTTTTCCATGTCTCTCTCCAGACCTTGAGCATCAAATCTTGCAAGCATGGGAAAAAATCTGATATGTCAGGTTTTCCTAATATTGTTGTAAGTTGAAACACGGCTTTTCGAAACTTGTTTCCCACTCGAATTGCCTGATGCGCCTCTAGGGGACCACCCAAAACACGCTAGATATCATGCTGATCACAGTCGAAAAGGCCAACTTTCCAATGTTAAGTTGATTGCCAACATTTTCATAAACGGCCTAACACTTTTCATTAATTCAATCTTTCTATGACCATAAAAATATTCAAGTATGGCAGAAAAAATAATCTATGAAGCATTCACAATTTAATACCATAGGGGATGGATACAATTTAAAATGTTCATGACATGATAAATTTAGTTGCATTGAATTCAATGATTAGTGTTTGGATAAGTTTCTTATGGAGTTTAGTCAATGTAAAAGGGTTTGATTTATTTGTTTCAAGTTAAAATGTTACATATCGGAGTAAATTTTGTTTACGTATGTTCTTATGATTTTGTGTATCTTGATTTAGAATTATTAGATTTCATGGGTACAAGTGAAATCATGTTATTATTTGTTTACTGATACTAGTGTTCATGTTATAATCAAATAAGTATTATGTGGAATATTGAAGTATTCTTCAATCCAAGATCAAAATCATCAACGCAAAACTCGTACAGAGAAAAGGAAGAGAGAAAACATGGGTTTCGTGCAATCTAAATTGTGGAATTATTATCACAAAAAACTGCAATGGGAAGTGAACAAGGCACCTGAAGATCCCTAAGAATATAAGATGTCCATAGCCATTCCTTAGAGAGAATCAAGATTTCGATATTCGGCTTCAGTAGTTGAAGTACTAACCGTGGATTGTTTTTTGGACTTCCAAGTTACTAGAGCACTGCCAAGGAAGATGCAGACCCAGACAAGGATTTTCTATCAAATGTGGATGATCCCCAGTCCGCATCTGAATAGATAGTGAGAGTAAAATCATTCTGAATAGGAAAAAGAAGTCCAACATCAATGGACCCTTTAACATATCTCAACAGATGGTGCGCAACCTGATAATGAGGCAGTCATGATTGAGATAGAAATTGGCTTAGTTTGTTGACAGCAAAAGCTATGTCAGGTCGTGTCAACGTCAAGTAAAGAAGTCGGCCGATGATTCAACGAAACTAAGTAGTATCTTCTAAGATAATACCATTGGTCTTCAACAAATTTCCAGTAAGAAGCGGCATTGAAGAAGGCTTACAAGTCGTGAGACTAACATCTATGAGTAAATCAGTAATAAACTTCCAATGGTGAACCAACACTCCAGAAGAAGTAGAATTAATTTCTAATCCAAGAAAATACCGTGCTAGCCCATGATCCTTTATTATAAAAGTCTGATCAAGTTGATGTTTAATAAGATCAATGGCAATAGTATTGGTTCCAGTAACCAACATATCATCTACATAAAGCAAAACTACAAAAAAACTGTCAGATTGATGTCTATTGAATAATGAATGATCACTAGAAGACTGAATAAATCCTTTACTCAAAGAAAACAGGAAATCTCTTTATTCCACTGTCTGGAGGCTTGTTTAAGCCCATAAAAAGATTGCTTTAACCTACAAACTTTGGAAGATCCAGCTTTAGAATAGCTAGTTGGGGGTAACATATACACTTCTTCATCTAGAAACCCATGAAGAAAAGCGTTATTTATATCAATCTGACGTAAAGGCTATCCAAAAGTAGTAGCAACTGGAGAAAAAGTATCATGATAGTCAACTCCTTCAATTTGAGGATATCCCTTAGCAACCAATCGAGCATTGTAACGTTCAATAGAACCATCAGGCCGATATTTAATTTTGTAAATCCATTTACATCCAATTGGATGTTTATTCATAGGTAAGTCAACAATCTCTTAAGTATCATTATTTTCTAAAGCCTCTATCTCTTTATTCATTGCTAACACCCATTCCTCATGCTTAGCAGCTTGGGTATAACTAACTGGTTCATGAGTATTAAGCACAAGAGCCATAGAATCAATAAAGTCTTTAGGATAAACTAAAAAGGTATTAGCTAAACAAAGGATAAGAACAAGGATTAAAGTGTTTGAACTCATGGATATTAGAATCAAGTGGTTGTGCTTGGTATTGGCTAAAGTATGATCAGTATGTAAAGAGTGTATGTATGAATCAAGCCACTGTGGAGCATGACGGGGACGTGTTAACCTACGCAAGGCTATTGGATGCAAATTAACAGATTCGGAAAGAGAAGGTAAAATAGGATAGTTAGAAATTTCCTCACTAGGAAAAGTAGGACTCTGCAACATAGAAGCTGTGTTTAGAGATTTTGTTTGAGAATCAGATAAAACAAATACATTAGAATGTGAGTTATCAATAGATGAAGCAAAAGGAAACATATGTTCCCAAAAAACAACATCACGACTTACAATGATTTTCTTATTGGACAAATCATATAACCTATATCCTTTTTATCCAAAAATATACCCAAGAAAGACACATTTAAGACCCTTAGAATCAAATTTATCAACATGGGGTGAATGATTAACAGCAAAACATAAAACACCCCATAGTTCGCAAATGCTGAAAAGAAGGACTGCGATTGAATAGAACCTCATAGGGAGATTTCCATTTCAGTTTCTCCATGGGCATTAAATCAGGTAGATAGCAATAAGAATGCACTCTCCCCAGAAACGTTTAGGTAAATGACCTTGCAATCTTAAAGCTCTAGTTGTTTCTACTATATGTCTATGTTTTCGTTCAACCCGAGCATTTTGTTGAGGATTGTAGGGACAAGAACTATGATGGATAATACCAAGATTAGATAACAAAGATTGACGTGATAAAGATACAAACTCAGATCCATTATCTAAACGTACAGCTTTAGGAACAACTCCAAATTGATTCTTGATTAGTTAAAAAACTTATCAAGAAAAGAAACAGCTTGAGACTTAGTATTCATGAGATAAACCTAAGTGGATGCGCTAAAATCATCCAAAATAGTGAGAAAATATTTCTCACCCCTAATAGAAACCGTGGAATACGGACCCATATGTTAACATGTACTAAATCAAAAGCATTACTAGAATGAGAAAAAGAATGAAGGAAGGGTAATCTATGAATCTTATATTCAACACAAACTTCACAATTCAATTATGATGTATTAGAACTAAAATTTGAACACAAATGCTTCATTTGAGAAAGAGAAGCATGACCAAGTCTTTTGTGAAACAAAAGTACATCAACCTTATTATTTTGTGTATGAACAGTATTTGATACAGTAAATTGAATAGAACCTATATTGCTAATTGCATCAGCCTTGATTAAGTATAATCCATTGGATTCCTTGCCTATATGACATCAATCTTATGAACTTGGTCCTGAAAAACACATGACATACGATCAAAAAAGGCAACTAATTTACTATCTTTAACCAACGATGAACTGACAGCAAGTTGTACGAGAAGTTAGGTATAAACAGAACATTGGATAAGACCAGATTAGAAGAAAGATGCACCGAACCACAAAGTTAGACAAACTTAGTAATCCCATATGGTAAACGGATGTTTATAGGATAGGGAAGAGTATGTACGTCAAAAAGAATGGAATAAAAGGGTGTTATATGATATGTAGCTCCTGAGTCAACAATCCATGTACCATTCGTATTAGTCATTGTGCTATAACAAGAAGGAGATAAAATGTTACCTGTAAAAGCAATTGAACTCATAGTTGCAGGATCAGTTGTTTGTTGCTCATGCATCAACTTCAAAACTTCTTGGCACAGATTATTAACCATCTGAGGATCCAAGGTACACGAACTCCCACTATAACGTGTCACCCCAGCAGAATTAGAAGATCCTTCCATAGAATACGTGTCCAAAGGTGTTGATAAATTGTTTGAAAAATTAGAGACACTAGATGTTGTATCAATAAGATTCATACTTGATTTTCCAAACTTCTTATTTACATTACCAGATCTTCTTCCTTTATACCAATCGGATACCCTACTAACTTGAAACAAGTATCAACACTATACCCTCCATTTGACAATGTTTGCAAAACAAACGTTTTCCTTTCTTCCTTTCATAATTCTTTAACCCTGTCACACCAGACAAACTAGATGTCCCTGATGACCTATTTAATTGATAGGCTGAAACTTCAATATTAGAAGATAACCCACAAGTAATAGACCTCTATCTCTCTATCCATTGTATAAGAAAATAGGCCTTATTTACTCGGTAAAGGGTCCATTAAAATAATGTGGTTTCTCACCATCTCAAAATTCTCATTCAAACCCATGAGAGAATCGTATTAGTCTTGTCTCCGATTCAAATTCTTGAATTCTTTCTTTGAGTCTATAACTACAAGTATCAACTCATCCACAAGAACATGAAGGATATGCATGCAGAACTTGCAACTCATCCAATATTTTTTCATCTTGTTATAATATGTGCCACTATCTGATTCAATTGCTTTAAATTGCCAATTTCATATCGGATCTAAAAAATCAAAGGACCATTACTATGTCCATATTGCTCTTTAATTTCATTCCACAAATCACATGCAGATGAAGTAAAAACATTTTGAGCAATATCTTTCATCATCAAATTAAGAATCCACATTCTAACCATATAATCCGTCCTTTCCCATCTAATTAGATCAGTAGACCCTAGATTAGGTTTAGGTAAAGTACCATCGACAAACCCTAATTTCATTTTGCCTCCCAAAACCTATCTTAATTGATCTTGCCTAGGTAAGTAATTAAAACCATCAAACATAATATTTCCAATGGCCATATTTGGATTATCCGAGGTCGAAAGATACAACGGATCATTAAACAACATTTCATTTGCCATTCCACTATTCATATAGCAAGAAACACAAAAATTTTAGAATCAAATAGAATGACAAGATCAAAATTAGATCTTACCACGCTCTGATACCATGTGGAATATTGTAGTATTCTTCAATCCAAGATCACAAATCATCAACGCAAAACTCGTACAGGGAAAAGGAAGAGAGAAAACTAGAATGAATCTACTTTCTATTTTTTTTTACTTACTATCTCTGTATAATCTGTTTTTACATATTTCAAGTAAGGCTAACAACTAAAACTACTCCACCCAATAACAAATAAACACGTGTATTATGATGCATAAATACAGCTGGCAAAACTAACAGGATATAATATATCAACATATTATATATTCATAAGTTTCTTGTGGAAGGATATCATTGTACATATTATCATGTTCATCATTATTGATTTTACTTATGTTTGACACTACTTAAGTTACCAAATCTTTATTGAAAAAAAAAAAGAAGACCTCAAATTATTTCCCGAAGGTCTAAATGGGGGCACTAGGGTTACAAGGCTATACTCAAGATTATGATTAAATTTATTAAGGTTTTAGGAACATCTCTTAAGCATACACTCCACAACATCTAAGCTATTTAAAAATTTGTCGGGCTTTACTATAACCTATGCTCACTTTGACATTTCTCTCATAGTCAAAATATCCATCAATCCTCAACTTAGTTTGGTCTACATCACCAGAATTATAATTCAGGTCACTTTTAATATCTTCGACCACTTCAACCAACATGGGCTAGTGAATTATCAATTGTTGGTTTCTCCTTAAATCGATGACCACCAAGTTAAATAATTTTCTCCAATCTAATAAGTTTGATATACAAGGTAGATATCACCATTGCAATCATCAATTAAATAACGACGCAAACTTGGTTTCTTACTTTACTGGAGAAAATCATCATACATTTGTATTCATCATTTCTTAGATTTTCTCCGCTGGACATTGTTTTGATATCAACTAGGTAGGAATTTTTATAATCATCTTCTAGTGGGGTGCCTTATTCTAAGAACAACTAACATTTCTTCAATCCAACATTTTTCTCTAATCAATTGATATAATAATAATTCTAATCATATAGTATAATAAGTTCATACAGGATCATCTTACTTTCCCTTCATAGCCATTAGTATTGTCTTCATCATATACCAAATTTCTCAATTCAAATACCAACATAAGTACTTGAAATATATACTAAGTGAGTTTGAATAACTTACCTCAAGCTTAGTTTTCAAAAATTGAATATTTGACTAATAAGAGAGTTATCTTTAAGGTTGTAGATAATTTCAACAAAAATTAAATTTTCAACCTAGTGAGTAAATATGCAAATCTAGCTTTAGGGTTTTTAAGACACATTTTAAAAATTTCAAATTATTCAATATCAATATTGATAATCAATTGTTATTTGAGTCTTTTAAATTATTTGGAGCCTTGCTAATTACATTAGGAACTACTTATCTTTAATCAAATATGATTATAAGGATTGTGAAAATTCTAGGGATTACACATATTTTGTTTGTACTACTTCTGGACATTTAAAAATTTGTATGGATTTTTAAGAGCAGTATAACAATTTTTTTTCTTATATTTTGATATATAAATATTGAAGAAGAAAAACAAAAGACAATGTAAACATAAGAACATGGCAAATTCTATGAATCGTTATACATTTGTTATTTATGTGAGCAAAAGTAGGATCTATATGCCATAGAAAAAGACTTCATGGTAGGGGTAAACAATTAAAGCAAGGATAGTTGATAAGTCGAGTAATATTTTCTTTAGAGAATGCACCTTATGCCCACACCACAACCCACAAGACCAAAATACGGCAAACTCTACCTCAAATAGTCTCATCAAAAGGTTCTTAGGCTAGCCCTTTTGGTATAATCACTAAAGAAACAAAAGCTTTACTGCTAAGTATGGTGTCTTAATCCATTAACATGTGCTATAAAACCTTATCGCATGATAGAAAGGCCTAATAAAATTTTAAAGTATAGTTACTTTTATACCTTAAAAAAAAAAAGTCGAATATGATTAAGAAAAACTTATAAAAGTTTTATTAAAGACGATTGAGGTATGTTATAATGATACTCTTACAAAAAAATAAATAGACATATTTAGACGACATTGTATTCATAAAATCAATGTTATAACTTATTTTATGTTGCTTACAGCTTTTATTATAACAAAAATAAATGAGAGGGCTGTCGTTTATTTATTTATTTAACTATTTGTTTATTATTCTTTTTTTTTTTTTGTGTTTTCTTGCAAAGAATCGTGGTAATCATTGGACAAGTTGTATTCAATATTACTTTTGCTTCCTACCATTTGGACACTTGTATTACCAGATAGTACGGACCAAATGTATATAGACACACAAGCTATATCATGACTTGCGTGACATAATTTCTTTCGATCATCTCTGTTCCACATTTTTATGATGCTTTATTTTATCAGGACAATAACAAGCGAAAGGGTTGTGGTTTAATTAATTACTTGTTTGGTTATTCATTTATACTTTTTCTAGCGGAGAAATTTTGGTATTCATTTTACGAATAGTATTCATTTCCTTTATTCTTTCCTTTTAGACACTTGTATTCCTTAATAGTGGGGACAAAAGACATCTAAACACACAATTCATATAACTACTTGTGTAGCATAATTTATTTCGACCATCGGTAATAGACATATACATATGACATTTGACATGTTTGGTTCATTCAAGTGGAATGTGGTTAGAAAGAAATTACAATTCTTCATTTTATTATTAAGGATATTTTTCAAACAAATTATATGTTTTTGTTAGAAATAGTCATTCCTCCAGTAAATGGAAGGAATGTGGATTCCTTATTTATTTTGTATTATATGGAATAGACATTCTTTTGATAGTATTTTTTTGAAAATCAAACGAAAGAATAGGTATTTCACAATAATAAAGGGAGAATACCAATTCTATTCCAGTAAACCAAACATATTGTAAGTATTGAAAAATCAAATCTATAACTTATTTTATGTTGTCTTCAGATTTGATGAGAACAATTATAAATGAAAGGGTTATGGTTTATATTTTAATTTATCAATTATATGTTTATTTATGGGATAAGGAAAAAAAATAACTTTCTCAAAAAAATTACACGAATTCCACTAGGTAAAAAATAATATCAAAAATAGGCACGTTGAACTCGCATATTAAAGAAACGAGATTATAAGTAGTTGACCTCGTTTTTTCAAAAGACAAGATTAGTATAAATAAAGGAACCTTATCTTTTGAAGAGATAAGATCACTACAGCTACTATGATCTCGTCTCTTCAAGAGATAAGGTTGATCTTGACCTCATCTTTTCAAGAGATGAATTAAACTTATTTATTTGTAGGATTATTTTTGCCCTAGTAACAATCGTGTAATTTCTTTTAAATGTTATTATTGTTCTCCATATCCCGTTTACTTATTCTTTTATTTTCTTGCAATAAATATTCGTACTCATTCCACGAGTCGTATCCATTCCCTTTGTATCTTCGTTTTTGAACGCCTGTAGTGCTTCACAGTGGAGGCCAACGATATCTAATCAAACTGCAGGTTATATTATCACTGGTAGCATAAGTAATTTCTTTTCATCATTGTTCATGTTGCTACTTGTCTTATTGGCTAGGTTCACGCCCGTAATCAATAGAAAAATATAACAGTATACCACTAACACATGATTGCCAAGTCGATAATGAAAGCTGAAAAGTATGTCCTCTCAAGATCTTCAATGTTCATACGCAAATCTTCCATTTTGTTTTTTCTTTTCAAAATGATAATCAAAAGGCTTAAAATTATTAACTATTATCAAAATAATATCAATAGCATATAATTACTAGGTATAACTAATGATGAAAAGTAGGTAGTCACCGTAACCAGTGGTGGTAGTTATCTTTATAGAAAATGAGAATCGAAATTGAAAAATTTGATATCTCTTTGGGTAAATATCATGTTTGATGCCCAAACTTTGCTAATTTGTGCAATTAACTTCCTAAAGTTTTAAAGTATCAATTTTGCTAGCTATAAACTTTTCAAGTTCATTCATAGTACCTCAATACAGTAGTTAATTACTAAAATGAGAAAAGTTCAAGTAGCTAATTACAAAATTTAGCAAAGTGCAAGTAGTTTATTGGAAAAATGGGAAAGTTTAAGTAACAAATTGATATTTTAAAATTCAAGAAAATAATTGCAAAAACATGTAAAATTCAGTTACAAAATGCAACAATTACCTAGTCTCTTTTTAAAATAGAAAAATCTTTTTCTCATTTTTTTCCAGTAATTACACCATCAACTTCATGAGCCAATTATTGTTACCACCATCCATCATCTTTTTCTTTTTTTATTAATTTATTGAGTATGTAAGGTACACATTTGTTCTTACAAAATGCAAGTTATAATGGAATAAATATGGCTTTGCAATCTTCTTAGAGCATGAAGAAACAACTATAGGCACGTGTCCGCTTTATATGCGCGATTAATTAAGAACCAGTATTTTTTTATGTAATAATGCAAATAAATAACTGTCTGTATTTGTATTTATATTTATATATTATCTTTCCTATTTTACGTATATAGGTCTATGTCTATCTATAATATTAATGAATGAGGTGGATCAGAGATAGAGATAAGTTATAAGAAAGTATATAAAAGTGATTAAAAGTATAAATATTATAACATGTTGAGTCAAGTTCTCTTCTATTTTTTTAATATAATATAAAATTGATACATAGAAGGGATATTTAAAGAAGGCTTGGACATATATTAGACGTAAGACGTGTGACTCTAACCATTGAAAATGCAACTAAATAGCAGACATACGACATGTGACTCAACCATGGAAATGCAATATAAAATGTGGACACAAGACAGGTGCTCCAACTTGTGCAAATGCAATACGTAAAAAATTACAGATCTAATGGCTGGCATGATGTGTGGGAATAGCTATGAGCGGAGTGGATTTTTCCAAAACAACACCAAATTTCTCCAAGGAATCCAAATTTTCACCTTTTGGGACTTTCCACTCGAAAACATGCAAAAATGTGGCCAACACATACATAAGCATCCTCTCACCAAGGGGAAGACCCGCACAGATTCTTCTTCCAGACCCAAATGGCAAGTAATGCAAATGCCCTCCTAAGTAGTCCAATTTTGCACATTGATTTAAAAACCTTTCGGGTCGAAACTCCAACGGATCGTTCCAATATTGGGGGTCTCTATGCATGGCCCAAACGTTTAGAAATACTTTAGTACCTTCGGGAATGGAGTAGCCGCCGATGGTGCATGATCGGGTCGGACTTCGAGGCAACAATAATGGAGCAGCCGGGTGTAGTCTTAGTACTTCTTTTACAACAGCATGCAAATAAGGTAACTTGTCAATATCAGACTCCTCGACTGTGTTATTTTGGCCTATAACATTGTTTAGTTCTTCGCGAACACGTGTCATGATAGATGGATGCAGGAGTAGTTCGGTCATTGTCCATTCCACCATTGTTGATGTTGTGTCAGTCCCACCAATCACGATATCCTATGGATGGAGCATCACAATATATTACATGGTGGTTGTGATATTGCTAATAAGAAAAACAATATATAATATATAATACCTTTTTGCAATAGTAAGTATTAGGTTTGAATCCTCCCTTCGAAAAACATATATAATAATAACTTTTTACTCTCCATTCAATAGCCACTTAAGCATTTACCTACGACGTCGCATTTCGTATTACAAAACAACAAAAAATAGCTGCTTGCCAACTTTTCGACCTCTCCTTTTTAAAGCACTTTCATATTTCTTGCTACATGAGTGCATTACATCTATATATATGTATTAAATCAGGAAAAAAATAAACATATTTATACAATATTTATTAAATGATATTAGTTAGTACTTTTCATTATTTAGAGGCATTGAATACTTCTAAATTGTCATTCGATAAGCATGAGCTTATCTTCCATAATATTGTTCAAAATGTGTTTCATATCCTCCAGAAAAAACAATCTGAAAACAATGAGTCAAAGCAGTAATTGTCTTCAGCCACTACACATTTAAGTTTTTCTAATTTAACATTAAGATTGTATTGATTTCAGTGGAATCCTTGTTCAAACCCATTGCTTGACTTCTATTATAATAATAAAAAAAAAAAAACTAAACAAAAATACCCAAAATCTCATTTTGAAACGACAAAAGTTGTTACGAAAGTGACGAAGGACTGGATGACAAAATCTCATTTTGATCGTTTGGCCGAGATGTACTAGATCACTGCGACAAAAGTTGTTACGGACTGGATGACAAAATCTCGTGATGATCGTATGGCCAAGATGTACTTACGCCGGAAGACAAAATGTCCTCATGACGTGCGGCCGAGATGTACTAAATCATTGCGACAAAGTTAATGTCCAGATGATCGTAAGGCCGAGATGTACTTACGGACTGAACGACAGAATCTCCTCATGATCGTGAGGCCGCGATTCACTAGACAAATGTGTTCCTTTCTGAAAATTACAAGAGTGGGAAATAATAATGGCAACAGCTGTACACTGACTCGACTGACTCGACCACTATTAAAGGCTGCTACAAATAGACTTTAGAAGGCTAATAGATAAGAATATGTCACCATTGATATAAAGGATATGTTTGTTTAGTTTTTTTCGATAGGTAATATATAATTTTTTAAATTTTTTAATAAATTATTTATTAAAAAATAGATATAAATAAAAAAAAAATAATTTTTATTAAAAGATCAAATAAATCAAATATAGATAAAATATATATCAAATATATTTATATATATTATTTAAAAAAATATAAATACAGATAAAAAATAAATTATCCAAACAAAAAATCTTTTCTCTTTCTAAAAGTGTAACAATATTTACCCAAAAAAAAAGGGAGAGGCATTCTAGCTGCCTGGTCATTTTGTCGAATGAAATAAAGGTTGTAATATAAAGGTATAATCAAAGAAAGGAAGAAAGCCATGATAAAATTTTTATTTGTTGATTTTTCTATCTTAATAATATATTTAGAAAAAAAAATTATTCTGCACTGAATTACTCTTCATAAGTAATGCATAACTGATCACTACTTTTTGTAACAGGAATTTTTTTGTAAAATTGCTATTACAAGCTATTAAACTCTACAATAACTCTTGATGAATATATTTACATATATCATTGCTAGTAATGTCAAAAGGTGTCTATATTACTAGTTTCAATGTAAAAACGTTAGCATAAAATTATCAACAAAAAAGGTTTAATGATAGAAGAAAAGTAATGTTGAAATTTTGTAACTTACCATGAGCAAAGCCTTGATTTGATCATTAGTAATGGACCAACCATCCTCTTTAAACTGAAGTAGAATTTGTAGGAAATCCTTTCTCTTGGAGTTCTTAACATTTGAATTCATGTGCATACTAATCACATCATCGAAAATCCTTCCTATCCATGACATAACTTTTTTCATCTCTCACTCTATACCTTGAACATCAAATCTTGCAAGCAAGGGGAAAAAATCCGAAACATTAGGTTTTCCTAATATGGTTGTAAGTTGAAAAACAGCTTCTTGAAACTCGTTGCCCACTTGAATTGCTTGATGCTCCTCTAGATTGCCACCCCAAAACATGCTAGATATCATGTTGATGACGGTCCAAAATGCCAACTTCCCAACGTTAATTGGTTTGCCAACAATTTCATCAACATGCCTAACACTTTTAATTAATTCATTCTTCTATGCACATAACATGCTTCAAGTATGGCATTGCTTTGCATTTCTCGAACAATAATCTACGAAGCATCCGCCATTTGTCTCCATAGGGGCAAAGCAATATCTTTTCCTCCAAAGGAGAAGGCCAGTGCGGCTCGGGTAGGGTTGCGATTAGCGAATGTGATGTCTTGATCACGTACCACTTCTTTAACTAAAGATGGTGAGCTTATGATTAATAGCACTTAGTCCCTATTGGAAGTTTGAATATAGGGCCATAACTTTGCACTAATTCCATGAAATTTTGGTGGAGGTTATGGCCTAAGAATGGAAGGAAGCCAACGACGGGGAGGCCGCGGGGGCCGGGAGTAGCCGATTATCAATGCGTTTCTTTGATAGTGAAATGAGAAGCAATGATACTGCTAAAGCGACGAGGAGGGGGCAATAGATTGTGGGAGTGTCTTTATTTTGCAATAAAATGCCATGACAAATATTCAGTAGTCATGTTTCACTTTTTTTTTTTTTTTCGTAGAAACCTTACACTCACGGTAGAACCATCAATAAATAGCAAACAAACCCATATATATATATATATATCAGAATGCTTATGGTTGGGGATTTGAACACCTACTACAAGACAAAGATAGTACAGGGTAACAGGGACCCAAATTTAGTTATAATTTTAAGTACGTGTTGCAATTTTCAAAGTAGAGTGGTTGTTATTTAGTATAATAGCAATTTTTGCCTAATTTGTTAGATTCTCTTTTTATAAATGCGATAGAAAATTGAACTGCAGCAGCACATTTTGACCTTGGAAAAAACGTCTACAGCTTTCTTTGCGTCTAGGCTTTAAAATGCCTTTTTTCTTCCCCTCTATCTTCTTTTTCTTTCATATTATTATCAATTATTATCCTTCTCACTGAAAAAACCACTGTTAAATCTATGGCTTTTGTACTGCTTCTTGTCCTCCAAGCACCCATTGATTTTTGACCATTACTTCTTTTCATGATGCTAATTTTAAAATATAATTTTTTTTTGTACCTCTCATAGTCCTTATTTCGTATAACTTCAAGCCAATTCTTACTTTATATTTTGAAGTTTTATATCAATTTAATTCCACCTTATATGGTCATTCGCTTTAAGTTTATATAATTTAGATTACATTTAGGATTTATTGTATTAACATGTGGAAAAAGATTTTTTCTATTACATTACATTTGCTTTCAATTAGTTGTTCACTTACAAAGTGAATCACATGTTTTTGTTAGGTTTTATCATTGCTTTGTTATTAATATTTATGAAATAACGTATTGAATTTGGCTCAAATGAGGCCTTTTATCTACTATCGGAAGCATTATGTGATTTATATCATATTTTATACAAATCAGAATTCTAGTCCCTATTTTTCTATGAATTATATGTAACAATTGTCCCAGATTTCTCAATTGGTGAGAGGCATTGCTTTTAAGGCAAAACAAAAAGCCCATATCCCAAGTTCGAACTGCGATGGCTGCAATAGGGTGGTCACGGCATGGGGGAATAGTACCTGATTGTGTGCGATGCCACTAAGTCCAACGTCTGAGGGTAATCAGGGGCAGATCGTTACATTATTAATATAAGAGTCAATATATGGTCACAATTATAATGTTTACATGTGATGTGTATTACCAATTAAATATTTATTTATTGTGTAAAGTTACTTATGCTCATGTGCTAAGGCTTCCAACCATTGATTTTATTGACATGCATGGTATCGTACTTTTTATGTATTATTAAGGTACATCACATCCCTCACAAACTCACTCCACACACAACCACTCCTAAAAATAATAATAATAATAATCCAGGGAAGAATATCATAGACATTAAAGATTAGTAGGTAAACATGCAAATGGCACCTAAACTTTAGCAAAATATATCTAGGTATCTAAACTTTAAAATTAATCAATTTAATACTTGAAAGAACTTTTCGTGTACGCTAATAGTACCTCTATTAAATTGGCTAATATAATCATCTAATGTTGCATTTTTTGCCAATTTCGATAGAGGTACCATTACTATATACAAAAGTTATTTTAAGTACTAATAAATTGATCAATTTCAAAGTTTATGTACCATATTGATTAATTTTAAAGTTCAAATACTTAAAGGCATACTCTATCAAAGTTTATGTACTATTTCCGATATTTACCCTTTTATATATGATTTGAATTCAAAATTCATCATCAATTATTCTTTGAACCTTTTAAAATTTTCAAATATTAATTACATTATCAATTACTCATTCCTAGTCAATTAGATTATAAGGATTGTGAAAATTCTAAAGATTACATTTGTATTGTTTTTTGATCTTCAAAATTTGTGTGGATTTTTAAGAGTAGTATAACGCAAATTTTCCTGATTTTTGATATATAATATTGAAGATTTAAAAGAAAAGAGAGTGTAAGCATAAGAATGACAAATTCTATGAATTTAAATATATTCAGTTATATAAGTAAGAACAAGGGTTATTACAACAAACATGACATGTGTTTTGATCAATCTGCAAACACATGACTTGTGTTGTTATTATTATTGTTTTTTTACAAATAGGTAACCTGATTTCATACAAAAGTGTCAATATTATTTAATAATTTTATAATAATAAATGTTAATATTTTATTGATCATAAAAATTAATTTTACTTTTTTTAATTTTCTCTTTTTAAAAAAATAAATTTTAATATTTTATTTATTTATTTTTATTTAGCAATACTTTTATTAAATTAATTTTTTTAATTAATAAGACTCTAACACATATCCTTCTAATAGTAATTAGTTGTAGTGATACTTTTGTATGAAATTTAGGTCATTTGTTTGTTTAAAAAAATAACACATATCATATCTTTATAATTAACCCTAAAAACAAATCATATGTACTACAGGTAAATAAGACATATACATATAACATTATGAATTTATGAAATAAAAATCGACAACTTACTTTATGTTGCGTTAGGCTTTTATTGAAACAATAATAAATGAGAAGCTTGTGGTTTATTTATTTAGTTTATCATCTATATGTTTATTCATTTATTTATTTTCTTGCGAAGAATTTTTTCTATTCGTTCCTCGAATTGTATTTATTCCCATTTTTTCTCTCCTTTTGAACACTTGAATTGCTTCATTGTGGGACACAAAGATTCACTGGTTGCCTATCAACATTGACATTTATTGGATCTTCACAAAATTTTTAAAATGTTATATTAACATTTAAATTTTTTTTTTAATAATCACACCATTTTATCTATAAAATCATTCATATAAGTTTTTTTATTTTTTATAATTTTATAAGTGTAATTTATTTTTACATAATATTTTATTTTTATAAAATAATAATAAAATATTTTAAGCAAACTCACTTTTTTATCTTTCAAACAAAACCCCCCAAAAAAATTAAAAGAACAGTGAGATCTCAAAAAGTAAAGTACTAGATACCCGTGTTATGCACCAACAACGTGACTGTTGAAAGTGATTTCTCTCAATCGTCCTTCACGTCACTTCTTGTCTTATTGGCTAGGTTTTTTTCTAAGCCACCATCTTAAAATATATTAATCGTAAGAGTTATATGCTCTTCTCGTTTTATCATAAATTTTTCTTTTTGAGCCTGTAAAATATATTTTTATAAAATATTATTCCCAATTAATAATTTTATCATAATTTTGAATTAAAAGCATAGAAAACACAAATAAAATAGTTTGCTCATAACTAAAAAGGAGAGAGTTAAAAAAAGAGGCAGTTACAGCAACATTCCAGGAAGGGAATCAATAAAACAATAAGAGGAAACCACATGCCCCAACCCGTTCCTTCCCCTTACCCCCACCCCTTCCCAAACAAACAAACAAACAAACAATTATAATAATAATAATAGCAGCGGAAACAATTACACTTGTTCCCTTTGTTATAACTTGTCAATTTTTTTTTTAATGAGATGATCTTATCATTAATTTTAATGGGATCGGTTCTGCTAATGAGATCAGTTTCATCATTTTATAAAGGCTATCATATTCAATTATGATTAAATTATTAAAATAATTAATATTTTAATTATTATATTTATTTTAATAATTAAATAATTGATTGATCATCCGTTTTTGGAGCATAAAAGCTGCGTTGTAGCGAAGCAATTGCTGAATGCCACCAAATGTTGACAGAGCATTTATCCCATAGTTATGTTATTTATCACAATGTCAACATTATGCACGTAGTCCCTCATGCCTACAATACATAATTATAAAATGATGTACTTGTCTCCATACATCTACATAATTATAAAATTATGTACGTACTCCCTATATACCTACGTTACATAATTATAAAAATATCTTCCATATTCATACAAAAATTTCGACTTTTAACTATTATCAATATAACCTCAGTAGCGGATAATTTTAGGTACAACTAATTGGTTGTCACCAACAACGGCTGCTGGTAGTTATCTTAGCCGAAAATGTAAATTAAAAAAAGAAGAAGAAATTGATACCTCTTTTAGCGAACGTCATGTTGATGCTTTGTTTCTTTGGCCAAAATAGATGAGTTTCATTCGATTGAATAGACTTACATCAATCATACCAATCACAACATAGGATTACTAATGAAGAGTTAAAGTATAAAAACCTTTTCAAATAATCAGTCACATCTCTTCAAGTGTCAAATATCTTTTATTGAGTAAAACACCCTAAATCCTCATCTGTCTAACTTATAAATTGACTTTAAGGTTTAACTAATTCAAGTAAAATAAATTGAAAAGAATTAATAAATAGAAGTAAATTGAAAATTGACATCCAAATATTTTTTCAAATAATTTATTTCACCTCAATGATCTTTTTGTATGAATCAAATTATTCAATTTTTCCTGATCATTCATCTAATTTTTTTTTCTTAAATTTGAATCCCCTAAATCTTTAAATAAGCAATTTAAATGTTTAGTTGATTCATAAACCCTTATGTTTTAGTTTAATTTTCATTTCCTTAATCCTTATAAATTTTGAGTTCAATTGCAAGTTTATAAATATCATTTTTTAGGCTCGAACTCAAACTAAATATCAATTTCTTATAAATTTAACTTCTAAGTTAGATTTTTAAAATAAAATATTAATTTCTAAAATATAGATTATCAATTTATTTTCTAATTATTTACAATAATTAAAATAATTATCTAAAGAGTTTAAATCAAAGCCCCTTGAAATATCTCAAAAATTTCTTACAAGTAAATAAAAATAATAATATCAATAGCTAATAATAATTATATTGGAATAGAATATATATAATAAAAATAATCAATAACAATAATAATAATGTTCAATAAATATAATAGGAAAGTTCTAAGAATAAATAAAGTAGCACAAAAATTAAGAATATAATATTTACGAGAGCATGTAATTTAAAAAGGGAAATATTAACAAATATGTGTCATATGAAGAGTTGGACAAATGGGCTAAATGGGCTAGGTCATGCTAACCCGCTTTGGCCCATAAGCTAAACGGGCAAAAAATTCTTAGCCCATTTAATAAACAGGCCAAGATTTCTCGGCCCTATCCTGACTCTCTTTGGCCCATGGGTTAAATAGGTAGCCCACTTACTGGCTAGAGCTGAAAAACTCATCAAAAGTATGTGGGGTTAGAGTTAAAATCTACGCTTATTTTTTAAATTTCAAAGTGTGCAATAAATCAACATTAAAAATTTAGTCCATTCCTTTTTTTATTTTTATTTTCTTTTAATTTCTAGTTGACGTTTAACCTTGGTTTTGGTGGGGTATGTCTGTCTATGTCCTCCTTTGTTGCTTTATGCTGGTAGAGTAGTGTTACTAATTTTATTGTGTTTGTATCGTACAATAGGAAATAATTTCAATTTCTATTGCACAGTACCACATTTTCGTTTTGATTTTTTTTTCCAGACTTAATTTGTCATTTTTATTTTTATTTTTTGAATTTTTTCAATATCCTTCAATTTTAACTTTTATTATTATTTTTATTTAGTTAACGAGCCCACCTGATCCATCATGGGATAATACTCTTTGGCCCTTGAGTTAAATTGGTCGAGCTTTTATGGCCCGCTTCTAAACGGGTTGAAAAGGATAGCCCTAACCCGCTTTTTTTAACGGGTAAATGGGACAACCCATGGGCCATAGCTCGTTTGTATAGCTCTAATCACATGTCATAAAATAAGCAAGTAGTGGTAAAAATTACTTAGGTATTGACTTATTGAATCAATAAAAACCATAAGGGCACATGAGTATGTAATAGCCATGAATTCCCAATATCATGTTACATATGTGTGTTAATAGTTTTGCATATTAGAATAAATAAATAGCAAGTATGGCATATAGATTAAGTAGCATAATTTAATGCATATGTTTTAGGAGTGTAAAATATATGTGTTTGCATTAGTATAATAAGTGCTTGATATTAATAATAGGTATATATGTATTTGTGTTATTTAGAATTATGTTTAGTTAATGTGATTAGATGAATAATGAAGTGAGTTAAATTTAATTTAATGCATGTTGCATGTATATGTGAGTGTGATGGTAGATTTTTTTAACCAAAAAATAAGCCCAAAGCCTTGTTTTCAATTCAAACAAATGAAGCCCGCATAAAGCCCAACTTAAGCCCAATTAAAAGCCTTGCTAATGTGTTGCCTTTAAAGTCAAAGAATGGATAAGATTAAGCTAAAAACTTGCAATTTTCATCCAAAATCAAACCCTCTTCAAGACAGCTCTCTAAGCATACTCAAACTTAACCTTTTTCTATTCTAAAGCTACTCCAACATCAAGGCCAAGTGTAAACCCTGAATTTTTCACGATTCTTAGGAAATAATCCTAGAAGTCTAACACAAAAACCAAAACCTGAAAATCGACTCAAGTTAAAACCAAATTCTAAATAAAGTCAAATACAAAAATTCTTAACCTTGAGAATAAGAGAACCCTCAAAACAAAACAGAAAATCTAATAATCGATTGATTTAACATCCGTATACTAATCAAATCATCTATCTAATTCCTAACACGCAAATCAAGATGATATATCCAAATAACGGTCGACAACAAAATACTAAGACCTTAAATCTTTTGGCGAATTTTAGAATAAAAAAAATTCAATTTTCACCGAAAGTCAAATTGAGTCAACTCATAACCCTAAACTCGATTAAACACCCCGAGAATTGAAAAATATTAAATAATAACAAATAAAATGAAATAAACCATAGATGTTAAACTAAAAATATAATACAGATAAAACCCAAAATTTTATGATCTTACGAATAACTCAACAAAACCAGAAGTCAAACCGAATCCTAAAAGTCAACGAAGTTTACAGCAAACCCTAGTGTTTAAGATCTGGCAATGCCGAACTCTTAAACCCTAAATAGCGGAATGGAAATAATTGTTGATAATAGTTTATAATAATATAAGGAAGCTTAAAAATATAATATTCACAAAATTCTAGTGTCTTTCAGATCTGAACGAGATCAGTTTTTGAAAACCGTACCCTAGTACGCCAAATGGAAAAAATATTCTGTTAATACTAATAAACTCGTAAAAATATAAGGTTTCCAAAAATATCAGTTTTAGAATTTTTGGTACCTAAAAATTACGGATATCGTATTTATATGCATATTTTTACTACTACCGGTATTTTAATTGTCTAGTCTACTATTCATTTTCCTATCTTATTATTCATCTATATCTACTTTTTCTTACTATCTATATACCTATTTTCCTACTTTTTACTTTTCCCATATAACTTTATTTCACATCATACTTTACATATTATTACTTTCTTCACAAAAATTTAATTTTTATCACATTTTCTCTCTCCCTCTTCTCCATACCGTCCACCCCTCTCTCTCCTTCCCTCCATTTCATTTTCTTTTTCTTTTATTTAATTAACTCTAAATTTCCCTTCACATTTATCTATAAATACCCCATTTCTCTCAACTTCTTTTACACACTCATTTATCATAATAAAACTCTCTCAAAATCACTCCTCAAATCCTCTCTCCACAATTCCTCTCCACAAAACTCTCTACAATCAAATTCTTCCAAAATCTTTCCCTACAAAAATCCTTCTCTATACATAAACCATTGATCACATATCACTACCCATATAATCTACATCTATCATCTTCATCCTTCAACCAAAACACTCTTAGGTAAAAGCTTTCAACCATATACTTTACCTATGTCATGTAACTTAGCATGATTATAGTGTTGTTTCTTAAAACTCACATGAGTCGTAAAAATAACAACATGTTCATGTTTTGTTCTTGCACATAAATTCTAATTTTTTCTTGTCGTTATTATTATTATTAATATTATTGTTATTATGTTTCTAATCTAACTCTATATATATATACATTATTATGTATATGTATATATTTATTAGAGCCTAAATGCTCATTAACTCTTATTAACTTGCTTTTATTATTATTAATGCTTCTATTATTGCTTTTTCTTTTCTTTCTTTTTCTTTTTCTTTTTGATACTAGTCTATTCTTAGCCTCGGGATGCTTTGATGAAGTTAAGGCTCCCAATACTTGATCGAGTTGTCTTGATGAAGCCAAGGCTTCCAATGCTTGATCGGGATACCTTAATGAAGTTAAGGTTTGTAATACTTGATATTATTACCTTGTTTATTATTATTATTATCTTTCTTCATACCTTTTTCTTATATTTTCATCATTTTCGTATTACATGCTCATATACATGCATCCTCATAATGATATTGTCTCAACAACATTTAAAGTGAAATTTTTCTTTAATATGAGGAACTTGAAACTAAAACTCTTTTGTTATGTAACTAGTCACTAAATAAAGAAACTTGTCAACAACAACTTAGAAAATGTATTTTTACAACTTTTTCTCAAACTTTTCCCAAAGTTTTCCTAAGTGTCGACAAGAATAATTTTATCAATAAAACAAAGGAAAAATGAAACCAAACTCTTTTTATATACATCAAGATTTTGTTATCAACCATCTAGGAGAAATTATTTCTACAACCTCTTTTCAAACCCACTAAGACTTTTCTTAAATAATGATGAAAATGATTTTTTTCAAAGAAGTTAATTAACAAAATAAACATTTTCTTTTATTATGTTAAGTCACATAAAGTTTATTAAAACTTAGTATTAATAATTCTTTGATAAGCAAATTTTTCTCAAAAAGCTTACTTGTAGGAATTTTTACCAAAGGTAATAACTAAACTAAGTTTTATAAGTTAAGATAAAATCAACTCACCAAATTATATACTCACGTAGAAAAATAAAATTTGCCAAGGTCTCTTAATGATAAACTTATTTTCAAAAAAATAAAAGAATATAAACAAGAGTTTCAAAAACAATAGATATTATCAAAAACTTAAGAAAATATTTAAACATGATTTTCTTCCAAGTAAAATTGGTCAAAGAGTTAAAAGACCAAGTTTTAGAAATAAAGTTTATTTTTAAAGAAGTTGGAAAATGAAAATATAAAAAGACTTGTTTATCAAAGCTATTTCTTTAAAAGAAAATATACACAACTCAAATTATTATAAGTTATCAACAACTTAATAAAACTCTTGAAAACTTCATTTTTATCACTAAAAGTAAAATTTGTAAAAGACCAAAGCTAAGAGAAAATTTATTTTAGAAAAGAAATTAGAAAAAAAATAAGAATATACTTATAATAACTCAAGAAATTATGAATTTTTTTAAAAAAATTTAGGAAAGAAATTGTTAAGATACAAGTCTTCAACACCACAAGATATTGTTTTACGAAATATAATCGATGAAACAACACCATTAGAATCTTACATACAATATGAGTATATATATAATATATATATTCAAAAGATTTTTTCAACTATACAAATATCTACATTTTGATACAAGTATTTTCAGATAAGGAAAAGTTTACAAATTTGTGTTTTGAAAACTACAATTTTTGTAATGAATATGTACCCTATAGTTTCGGAAACCGAAACAACCTTATATGACCAAAATAACCTTAGAAATGGATAGATCTTTTCAAATAGGTAGAAATCGGTATATTATATGCGAAATTCCGAGTTAAAATAAGCAAGTTATGACCATTTTAAGTTAGAATTTCATTCCATGCGATTTTGACGAATAGAGTAAAATAGAATTAGAAAGTTTAAGTATAATTTATACGAAATACTCATCCCGGGTATTTCTTTTATCTAGGTGACATGAAATACGAGATTTCTCTTCCTGAAGATTACTACGACTAAGAAGATTGCGAAATGAACGGTGAGTTATTCCTCTTAATTTCGTTACTTGCTTATACTTATAGAATAATGGCATTAGAATACTAAGAAAGATAAAAATGGACATGTATGGGGGTTTCAGGATATGTGTTTATGTGATTCTATGCTTATGTGTGAAATGGAAATTAAGAATATTGCAACTTCAAATTGATTTTTAAGTACTTTGTCTACCTGCATTTATACTTGCTTATTGCCTGCAAAATTGCTTGATCGCTCCTAAGAAACCTTAATAAGATTTGACTTAAGAAAAATAAAACGTTCATGCATAGCATCCATCGAGTCACATCTCTCTCGAAAGGCTGCTACTCCTACGTGTAGAGTTGGATTGCCTATTATCGTGCTAAGACACGGGCCATGTTCCTTCTTAGAGAATACAAATCGCTCGGGGAATGTGACTCTAGGTTAGGAGCTGAGCCAACCGAACGCATTGGGCGGGGGCCTGGGGACTAGCAGTAGAAGGACGATGATCTTCATCAACAATTCCCTAACCTTCGACACGGAGGGGTAAATCCGTTGTACATATGGTTTCCGAATAACTATATATATTTGTGTAATCATGTGATTATAGCATAACATGCATAACATATGCATGGAAATTTAATTGCACTTGCTTGGAATCGTAGTGTGAATGAAAAGGAATACCTCAGTAAGCAAGTTGAAGCTTATATTCCCATAGATTTTTATTGAAACAGGTATACCCATGGCTCTATTCAAAGATCATGATATTAAGGAAGTCATGGATGGATTTTCAACTCTTATGGAGGCAATGAAGACATAGGATGAAGTTATTTTATAAATTTCTTATATGTAATGTATGCTATGTTAGTATTCTAGAGATTCCTAAAGGAATGTATTCATATAGATTTGGAGACAATAGCGGGGGTATGCCCCTAAGATTTGTAATCGATCATGTTTATGTTTTATGATAAGTATTCCCTTTATCTTGTTACTCAATCATTATCAATGTAAATTGTGCTACTCCGATATATGCCTTGGTTGTGATGTATGCCTTGCACATGATATAGAAGCCTTTGCATGACTAATGTAGTCATTCTTAGGCTTTAGTATTGTGTACGACAGGCTGTCACATTTATGGTACCCCTCGGGGTGTGACACCAAGTCCCCTACCCAAATTCCTACAAATTTAGGCATTAAGAGCTCATACTAAAGCCTTCTAACTAAGCTCAAATTTTTGAGGTATGTGTTGAATGTTGTATTAAATGAAGAGTGGAATTTGAAGTGGTATTTATGTTATTTGATGACTTGGAAGTGAATAGATAATGTTAAGTTCATACACCAAGTAGTAGGAAGCTTACTATGTGTTTTGAAGAGAGTTTGAAAGTGTCAAAGTTGATATATTGTGTAAAAGAAACATGAAAGATGCGTGGATTGTTGTCAAAAAAATTTTTCCCAAAACAACACTACTTGGTGCACGGGCAAGCACAAGCTTGTGCTGATCAAAATAAGCTATTGGGTCACTTTTTTAACCTCTGCCCCACCTTGTACACAGGCGTACATGTGGTCCTGTAGGTCATAAAACCTTGAAAAACTCCTATTAGGTCACTTTTTAGTGCCCTATACGGCCCCGAGCACGGCCATGTACCAGGTCGTGTACTTTCCCTCGTTTCGTAGCTTGTTAGTAAATTATCCATAACTTTTTCATCCAACCTCCGATTGAGGTGATTCAAGTTGCTATGGAAAGCTTAAAAAGAGATCTACAATTTCACATTTTGAGTTTTCACAAATTCAAAATTATAAATACTTAAATTTTTCTTTTTTCCATCTCATACATTTTCCAAACAAAATTAAAAATCTCGTTTTGAATGTGAAATGTGTGATTATTTAGGAAATGGATCTTTTTGGACTAAAATGAGATAGATTAATGATATTTGATGTGTAATGATGATTGAGTGATATAATTGAGCATGAATTAAATGGATTTGTAGGTTCAACAATTAATTTAATTTCCATAAATGTTAAGATAAAACTAGTTATATTATATATATATATATATATATGGATTTAAGTTACAAATGATGATTTTGTGAGCTTGTATGATCTTGATAAATGTATAAATGATATGTTATGACCTTGTGTTATATTTATTTGAAATTCCATGAGTACTAGACTTAGATTTAGTTATTTTTATGCATAAAACTAAGTAGAAATGTTAATTGAGTTGATTTTCCTTGTTACAGTGATAGATACTCCTTTTGAGTTCTTCTACTAATGCTCTTTTGAGTGCTCCTATTAATTCTCTTCATAGTACTGGGCCTTTGGATTACTATTGTTTTTTGAAGTGATGATGATGATTGTTATGATGATGTAGGATATGGGATAGATTGGGAGAAATTCTTGGATGAATGGGACGAGTAGGATTCCAAGTGGCAAGTGGTATAAGAAGAAGTTTTTGTAGAAAGATGTTTTGGAAACTTAAATGTGCTTTATATAGACGGCTTGTTAGTTAAGCCTTGTGTTGTATAAAGAAATTCTAAAGTTTGTTTTCTTATTAGATTTAAACAAGATGTAATCCTTTTTGTTGTGTCATAAGATTGATACAAGCTTTTGTAATCTTTTGTTTTAATGTATATATGTATAGATTGCTCATGTGAGCAATCTTTGTTTTAAAAGTTTTTTTTTAAGAAGTTATAGTGATATTAAACAAACAATCGACATAAACAAGTAATTTTAGGCCAACCTTATATATAATATGAAAATATTATATGTGGTTAGGGACTTGACTTGTTTAATTTTAGGATTAAATAGGTCGGGTCTTTACAGTTGGTATCAGAGCTAAGTTTATGTAATTGTTTGTTTAAGATAGGATGACTTGATGTTAGATGCGGTGAGATTAGCATAGTTTGAGTTTGGGGTTTGTTTGAATGGTGTGTTTTGTTTAGATGTTTGCTTTGTTATCAAATGAATTAAGGTTAATTTGGCATTACATAGTTTATCATATGTCGTGTGTATATTGTGTGTGTTGGTAAAGATGGATAGGACAAGAAGATTGACTGAACAGTCAACAGAAAGGGACATATTATAAATAGTGAAGAGTTTAAAATTGATATGGTGCCAATAGTATAAGAGTTTGTTGATATATTTCCTAAAGAATTACCAGGATTAATCACTTGATAGAGAAATAGAGTTTGGAATTGATTTAATACCAGGGACATCACCAATATCTAAAGCTTCATATAGAATGGATCCTATAGAATTGAAAGAGTTGAAGAATCAGTTGGAAGAATTGCAGAAATTGGGATTTATACGTCCAAGTATCTCTCCATGGGTGCTCCAGTGTTGTTTATGAAGAAAAAAGATGGAAGCATAAGAATGTGCATAGACTGTAGAGAGTTGAATCAGGTAATAATTAAAAATAAGTATCCTCTTCCCCGAATAGATGACTTATTTGATCAATTGAGAGATGCTACAGTGTTTTCAAAGATATTTGGGTATCATCAGCTGAAGATTAAACAACAAGACATTGCAAAGACATCTTTTCGAACAAGATACGGGCATTTTGAATTCTTAGTTATGCCTTTTGGTTTGACGAATGCCCTTGTAGCATTTATGGACTTAATGAACAGGGTATTTAAAGATTATCTGGATCAATTTGTCATTGTTTTCATTGACGATATACTGGTGTACTCGAAAAGCATGGATGAGCATAAACAACATTTAAGTCTTGTTCTTCAAACATTAAGAGAAAGGAAACTTTATGCCAAATTCAGTAAATGTATGTTTTGGTTAAGAGAAGTTGCATTCCTAGGCCACATTATTACAAAAGATGGGATATCAGTAGATCCATAAAAGATTAGAGTTGTTCTGGATTGGCCACAACCTATGAATGTTATTGAGGTACGCGGTTTTCTGGGTATAGCGAGTTATTATCGAAGGTTCATGCAAGGATTTTTGAAGATTGCTTCTTCATTAACGAAATTGACAAGGAAACATGTGAAATTTGCTTGGAATAATGATTGTGAGAGAAGCTTTCGGGAACTGAAGGAGAAATTGGTGTCTGCACCTATTTTACCACTTCCTGTAAGTGGGAAGGAGTTTGTTGTTTATGGTGATGCATTGATACAGGGACTCGGATGTGTCTTGATGCAAGATAACTGAGTAATAGCTTATGCTGCAAGAAAGTTGAAGCTTGAAGAAAGAAATTATCTGGTCCATGATTTGGAGCTTGCTACAGTGATTCTAGCATTAAAGCTTTGGAGACATTACTTGTTTGGGGAAAACTGCAAAACCTTTATACACCACAAGAGTTTAATGTATATTTTCACTCAAAAAGAATTGAATATGCACCAAAGGAGATGGCTTGAGCTAATCAAGGATTATGATGCTGAAATTCTCTATCATCTAAGAAAAGCCAATGTAGTGGCAGATGCTCTAAGTAGGAAGAAACAAATGAATATGACAACCATGATCACCAACCAAAGAGAATTGCAAGAAGATCTTCGAAAGTTGAATATTGAAGCGACCCTAGAGAAGGTTGAAATTATGTTGGCACAATTAACTTTGCAACCTATCATATTGGAACAGATCAAGCAAGGACAAAAAGAAGAACCAGAAAATCAAAATTTGAAAAGTGACATAAAGGAAGGTAAGAAGAAAGACAAGATATATGACAATGAGGGTGTTATCAGATTCAGAGATAGGATTTATGTGCCAAAGATTTATGATTTAAGGAAACAAATTATAGAAGAAGCTCACTCCTCTACATACTCAATTCATCCAGGAAACACCAAGACGTACCAAGATTTGAAACAACATTACTGGTGGGAAGGAATGAAGAAAGATATTGCAGAATATGTATCTAAGTGCTTGACATGCCAACAGGTAAATATTGAACATAAAAAATCGGGAGGGGAATTGCAACCTTTAAGAATTTCAGAATGGAAATGGGATGAAATCACCATGGACTTTATAACAGCTTTGCACAAAACAGTAGCCAGAAATGAGATGGTATGGGTTATTATTGATAGACTAACTAAGTCAGCACATTTTATTCCCTTGAGGATCAGATGTTCACTTGAGAAACTAGCACAGATTTATATCCGAGAAATAGTGAGACTTCATGGTGTACCCATGACCATCACTTCTGATAGGGATACTTAATTAGTAAGCAGATTTTGGAGAAGTCTTCACGAAGCGCTTGGAACCAAATTGCCATTTAGTATGTGTTGGAATCTCTCATAATATTTTGATGATAACAAAAAGGAGTAAAAGTCTTTTTAAAATAAATAAAGTATAGCAATCAAAACCAAAACCAAAACCAAAACCAAAATATTTCATGATTGAACTAATCATCAGATTTTTTAGAAATTGTTTCAGAAGGTAGTTCAGAGTCATTTTCAGAAGGTATTTCAGATTCATTTTCAGAAGGAAGATCAGAAACTAAATCTGTTCCAGAACAGAAGATGCACAGAATGTTGCGAATTTATTTATACCTTATCATCTGAAGGCCTGACTCCACGAAATGAATATATTTGGCTAGTATATTCATTTTGTTCCACTAAAGTTGGATAAAATATCCAAGGGGATTTATTTCATCAATTTTATTATAAGTTACGTCTATTTAATTTTCTTGAGGAAGAAGATCGTCAGATTTTTATGTTTCACGTGGTCAGCAAATTCCTAAAGATAAGGGATATATTTTACCAAGTTCATGTTGGTTCAATTTTTCGAAACGAAGATCTTTTAAAGCTTATCTTCAAGGATAAAGGATATCACTGTTTTTATGGGATAGTTTGTTGAAGTATTTATCCAAATTGTTATGGATAAACATATCAAGATATATGAGACATTATCAGATGACAGCATCAACGAAATTTGGATAAAGCTAAGAAGATTATTCGGGATTGATCATACACGTAACAGACACTTCAAAGGAGGGAATTTTGCCAAGTCAAATATTTTCAATTTGAGAAGAATTCGAATTGTTTTGAACGACTTCTTTGCTAGCCGTTGAGATAAAACAATATATAGAGGAAGCACAACAACAAGGAAGATATAATGAGAAGAACGAATCTTGCTCTAACTCTCTGTTGAAAGAAAAAGTCTTCGAGTGCATTTCTCTCAAAAGTCCTTGCGTTACAAAGTGTTCACAATATTTTTGTTCGAAAGATAGGATATTTATTGTATTTCCTTGATTGAGTATCATTCAATTTTTTTTTAGTGAGGTTGAGTATTGCAAGTTATCTGTTAGACCAATTGTGTTTATAGGATAACCATGAGAATTGGGACAGAGTGTATTGTAGCCAAGAGGATTGGCAAGACAAGCTTGTAACTTTTGATTTTGGATATAGTGGAACAAACCGGTGTGGAATACCGGGTCCCCAACGTGGAGTTGGAAGAGAGGACTGACGCTCGAGGCGGAACCTCTATAAATCGATTTGCATTTTTCTCTACCCTACTCTTTTTATTTTCGTGCAATTTATATTGAAGTATTTGATAAACTGTCACGTTTCAGAACCTGTTTCAGAGAGTACTTCAGAGAGTTGTCTGTATTCCGCATAAAATTAAATTTGATCTGTTTTGAATTAAAATAGATATACAAGTGTGATTATCAGCTGTGATTAGTTTCTAAACAGCAAGTTTAATTAATTCTAAGTTTAATAAAGTAATCAAAAGGAAGTGAATTGAAAATTTCGAAAAGAATTTATTTTTGTGAAAAAGCAATTCACCCCCCCTCTTGCTTACATTATTGGGACCAACAGTATGGAATTTCATCCTCAGACAGATGGTTAATCAGAAAGACTAATTCAAATTCTAGAGGATATGTTTCGATCTTATGCTTTGGATTTTGGAAGAAACTGGGATGAACATTTATCATTGGTCTAGTTTGCTTATAATAACGGCTACCAATCAATGGTACAGATGGCTCCATATGAAGCTTTGTATGGGAGAAAGTGTAGGTCCCCCTTACATTAGGATGAAGTGGGGGAGAGAGCTCTAATTGGACCTGATTTAGTACATTAAGCGATTGATAAAGTTCAGATGATTAAGTGGAGATTGAAGACAGCTCAAGACCAATATAAAAGTTATGCTGATTTAAAAAGAAGACGTCTAGAGTTTAACACTGGTAATCATGTATTTCTGAAAGTGTCACCGACAAAAGAGGTATTTAGATTTGGAGTGAGAAGTAAGCTAAATCATAGATATATCGAGCTATATGAAATTTTGGAACGAATCGGACCATTAGCTTATAGATTGGTGCTACCATCGAGTTTGTCTGGTTTTCACAATGTTTTTTCATGTATCTCAGCTGAGGAAATGTGTTTTTGATCCAGATGCAATACTGGATACACATCAACCTGAGATACTACGCGATCTTACTACAGAAGAGAAACCTACCAAAATCCTGGACAAAATGGATAAAACATTGAGAAACAAGATGATCCCCATGGTTAAAGTCCAATGGAGCAACCAATATGAATGAGAAGCAGTTTGAGAAGTGGAAAGTATTATCAGACAAAAGTATCTCGAACTTTTTGATTGAGAAGGTAAGCTAAGTTTCGAGGACGAAACTTCTTGAAGGAGGGAAGGATGTAATAGCCATGAATTCCCAATATCATGTTATATATGTGTGTTAATAGTTTTGCATATTAGAATAAATAAATATCAAGTATGGCATATAGATTAAATAGCATAATTTAATGCATATGTTTTAAGAGTGTAAAATATATGTGTTTGCATTAGTGTAATAAGTGCTTGATATTAATATATAAGTATATATGTATTTGTGTTATTAAGAATTATGTTTAGTTAATGTAGTTGGATTAATGATGAAGTGAGTTAAATTTAATTTAATGCATGTTGCATGTATGTGTGAGTGTGATGGCAGATTCTTTTAACCCAAAACAAGCCCAAAGCCTTATTTCAATTCAAACAAATGAAGCCTACATAAAGCCTAACTTAAGCCTAATTAAAAGCCTTACTGATGTGCTGCCTTTAAAGTCAAAGAATGGATAAGATTAAGCTAAAAATGTTGCATTTTTCGTCCAAAATTGGACCATCTTCAAGACAGCCCTCTAAACATACTAAAACTCAAGCCTTTTCTCTTTTAAAGCCACTCCAACATCAAGGCCAAGTCCTCCACCTAAATTCCTACAAGTTTGGCCATTAAGAGCTCATACTAAAGCCTTCTAACCAAGCTTAAATTTTTAAGGTAAGTATATGTTATATTTAGTGCAAGTTTATTAATTTAGAGATTAGGTTAAATATGAATATTGTGTTGTTGTGAGCTTTAATAGTTTGCAATAGTTGGTTAATTGTTGAGAAGTGTTTGGGCTGCCATATGAAGTTGTAATATATGTATGTTAAGTAATTGAAGTGTGTTGGTGAAAATGAAGTGGAATATGAGTAGTGTAATAAGGGTTAGTGAAGTTGTGTATGTGTTGAATGTTGTATTGAATGAGAGTAGAATTTGAAGAGATATTTATGTTGTTTGATGAGTTGGAAGTGAATGGATAATGTTAAATTCATACACCAAGTAGTAGGAAGTTTACTATGTGTTTTGAAGAGAGTTTAAATGTGTAAAATTTGATATATTGTGTAAAGAAAACATGGAAAATGCGTGGATTGCTATAAAAAAAAAAAAAAATTTCCCAGATTAGCACTACCTGGTGCACGGACGTGCACAAGCTTGTGCTGATCAAAATAAGCTCTTGGGTTACTTTTTTGACTTCTAGCCTACCTTGTACATGGGCCTGTGTGTGGCCGTTCAGGTCATAGAACCTTGAATCCTCTCGAGTCACTTTTTATTGCACTACATGGCCCCGAGCATGGCCATGTACCAGGTTGTGTACTTTCCCTTATTTTGCAGGTTGTTAGTAAGTTGTCTATAAATTTTTCATCTGACCTCCGATTGAGGTGATTCAAGTTGCTATAGAAAGTTTAAAAAGAGATCTACAACTTTCATGTTTTAAGTTTTTGTAAATTTTAAAATTATCAATGTTTAAATTTCACTTCTTTTCAGTTTATATATTTTCCAAACAAAGTTAAAAAACTCGTTTTTGCATGTCAAATATGTGATTACTTAGGAAATGGATCTTTTTGGAATAAAATGACATAGATTAATGATATTTGATGTGTAATGATGATTGAGTAATATAATTAAGCATGGTTTAAATGGATTTGTAGGTTTAAAAAATATTTGAATTTCCATGAATGTTAAGATAAAACTAGTTATATTGTATATATGGATTTAAGTTAAAAGTGATGATTTTGTGAGCTTGTATAATCTTGATAAATGTATAAATGATATGTTATGACCTTGTGTTATATTTATTTGAAATTCCATGAGTGCTAGACTTAGATTTAGTTATGGTTTATGCATTAAACTAAGTAGAAATGTTAATTGAGTTGATTTTCCTTGTAATAGTGATAGATATTCCTTTGAGTTCTTCTACTGATCCTCTTTTGAGTGCTCCTATTGATTCTCTTCATAGCACTAGTACGCAGTGACTTGCTTGAATTTTGTTAAGATAGGCATACTTTGAATTGACTTAAATTCGAGACGGCTTAAGTTTTGTGTGAATTGATTGTGTTTTTCACCTTTAAATCCGATCCGAGGAGTCGCAAACCTTTCATGATGTAATGACATGTTAGAATAGGTACTTAGGCCACTTGTCATGATGCAATGACTTCCATATAGTGGCTCAGCAGGTAATCGATAGGGAATATGGTAACGGTGTAATATTTACTTATTCTTAAGAGGAAATAATATAATTTAATTCAACGTTCATGGGAGCATGTGAATTAATTTATATTATGGATTAAATTAAGTGAAGTTGAGTAACGGATATGAACCCTAAACAAGATTACTTTTTCTTTATAAAGCTATCTAGGAGATATAGGTATTCGAGCTACCTATATCAACCTCCTGAGCTTCGAAAGCGTTACTCAGTGCCCCAGATTTCCCTAGATTGTCTTGGAGTTTGAGTACTCCAGTGTTGATTTGTTTAATAAATATTAAAGAAAGATAAAATGAGACATTAAGTAGTTGCATTGCATTAATTTAAGTTTGCTTGCCACTTCGCCTTTGGTTTTGTTGCTGTGTACTGGGCCTTTGACTCACTATTGTTTCTTTTCTAGTGATGATGATGATTGTTATGATGATTTGGAATATGGGACAGATTGGGAGAAATTCTTCGATGAATGGGACAAGTACGATACCGAGTGGTAAGTGGTTTAAGAAGAAGTTTTTGTAGAAAGATGTTTTGGAAACTTAAATGTACTTTGTATAGAAGGCTTGTTAGTTAAGCCTTGTATTGTATAAAGAGATTCTAAAGTTTGTTTTCTTATTAGAGTTAAAGAAGATGTAATCCTTTTGTTGTGTCATAAGATTGACACAAGCTTTTGTAATCTTTTGTTTTAATGTATATATGTATAGATTGCTCATGTTTTAAAAGTTTTTTTTTTTTTTAAGAAGTTATAGTGATATTAAACAAACAATCAACATAAACAAGTAATTTTAGGACAACCTTACATATAATATGACAATATTATATGTGGTTGGGGACTTGACTTGTTTAATTTTAGGATTAAATAGGTCGAGTCTTTACAGAGTAAATTATATCTCAAACAAATAATTTATTCGTTTAAGGCATCCTGCTCTTATATAGAAAGCCTTAATTTTCTCTTTTCTCTCATTCGTCATTCTCAAATTCTTCAATAAGTTTTACTTTAAAAACTCTATCTAAACATCTTTTAGATAAAAAACATAAACAACTCTTTCTCTTTAAGATTTAGAGATCTACACAAGAAAAATCAAGAGAAAAGGATAAGAATGATTTCTTTGTTTCCCTAATCCTTTAATGACAATACTAATGCAAAGTTATCATAGGATAATCAAAAATCAAGAAGAGAGAAAAGGTGTGCTTAAGAAGCTTCCATAATAAGCAATCCCTTAGTTGGTGGTAATAGTAGTTTAAATGTGTTTTTATTCTTCATAGGTAAGTAATCTAACTTATAATCTTTTATTCATGTTGTAGACACCCAATTTTTGCTCAATTTAAGGCTTAAATTTATGATAAAAATTAGTATTATGTCGAGCTCACAAAAAAAAAGTAAAAAATAGAAAAAATAAAAAAAGCAAAAATAGCACAAAAGAATCAAAAACAGCAAAAGTAAGATAAGGTATAGAAGTAGTAAGAAAAATAAAAAAAATGAGAGAAAAATGATAGTAGTAAAGAAAAGTAAATTTAAAAAAAAATTATTCGAGCTTGATATAATACATATTTTTGTTATAAATTATTTTTAAAGTTAATTAAACAAATTTTCAAAATTATTTGGTTTAATTAAATGCAATTTTTAAGAACATTAAATATTTCTTATGTCGAACCTAACCCAAGCCCAAGCCACAGGTCATGGGTTCAAACCAGCTTGGAGGCATAAATTTTTGGCCTTTTGTCCTTATATTTTTTGGTTCGAAATCAACCCGACTCATCCACTTTGGATCATGATTTGAATGGATAATCTTTGTTTTTTTTTTATTTTGAGGATAAGGATTCAATGTCGGCATGGGATAGATTGGATTTGTATTAAATGCGTGCGAAAATCAAGCCTCGAACAGCTTTAATTTTTCAGTTGAAAATTGGGAAAATTTTCGAAAATCTGGAAAAATTGAAGAATCATCAATGGCGGCTGATCAAATTCAAAGAATTTGAACGATTCAATTGATCCTATACAGAGATAGGATCGAATATTCGAGGATTTGATCATCAATTTCATCAGTTACGAACGAATCAAATTCCAATTTTCGGGAAATTAGGAAGTCATTAAATGCAATTCGTAACTGATCATCAATTTCATCAGTTACGAACGAATCAAATTCCAATTTTCGGGAAATTGAGAAGTCATTAAATGCAATTCGTAACTGATCATCAATTTCATCAGTTACGAACGAATCAAATTCCAATTTTCGAGTTAAATTTTTTGCGAAAAATTGGGAAGTCATTAAATGCAATTCATAACTGATCATCAATTTCATCAGTTACGAACGAGTCAAATTCCAATTTTCGAGTTAAAATTTTTACGAAATATTGGGAAGTCATTAAATGCAATTCGTAACTGATCATCAATTTCATCAGTTACGAACGAGTCAAATTCCAATTTTAGAGTTAAATTTTTTGCGAAAAATTGGAAAACATTAAATGCAATTCGTAACTGAAATTAGACCATGGATCTATAAATAGGAATGATCCATGAACAAAAGGAACACAACAATTGCAAGGATTACTCAGAGATTCAAAGCATTCGAAATTTTCGAAGTTAGGATTTAGAGAGAGAAAATCACAAATTCGAAGTTTTTTGGATCAAACTCGATCCAAATTGAGTGTTTAAAGAGCTTTAGGAAGTTGTTCTTAGTGATCTAGTGTTTTTAGATTGCTCAAAGAATCTAGATTTAAGCTCTGCAAATTTTCGAATCTCAACCGTCGACAAAGCCAGGAGCCTCGAACACCACCACAGGCGGCCGACGAAGCCTTTGAAGGTCACGCCATCGTCTTCTTCGCCCGACCAGGGAGATCCGACCCGAAGTCCGGCCGAGATCCAAAGTCCAACCCGACTCCGGTCAACGATCAACGGTCCACATCCAGATCAGCGTTCCAGATCTGATCCGAACGATCCAACGGTCCAGGTGAGTTTGGATTAAATTTTCCAATCTAAAATATTTTCATATAGCATAAATTCACTATGAAAATAATCAAAGTTTTCATCAAATTATTTTCATAAATTAGCTATGAAAATAGTCATCCAAAAGTTTTCAATCAAAATATTTTCATATAGCATTAAATTAGCTATGAAAATATTCAATCAAGTTTAATCAAAATTGATTTTTCATGTAGCATTAAATTAGCCATGAATTATCATAAAATGATTTTGAAGAAAGATGATTTTGGACTTAGAAAAATTGTATTCATAAATGAAAATCAATTAATTAGATCATAGGATTATTAAAAAATGGTTTCATAAAAATTCAAAATTTAATGAATTTAAAGTGAAAAGAGTTCAAAAATTAAAATTGATCAACACACTAAGGTTCTTTTCAAAAGAACTACGTTTTGTCTGATCTCGATTAGCGAGTACGTAGGCACCTACGGGGCGACAATAAAAAATGAAAAAATATTTTTTGTTTATCATTTTGTTATTTTTGTGTAATTTTTGAGCAATAAAAAATATAAATATAAAAAAAAAACAAAAAATGTGACTTGTAAATATTTTTTTGTTTATTTGAGTTTTTGAGTATGAAAAGGATAATTATAAGTTTAAAATTCCAAAAGTGGTAACCATTTGGTTTTAATAGGTTAGCCCCCGAATCCATGATATCTGGTTTTAAAAGTTTGGTTTTAAATCAAATTTTCGCAGACTAGTAGCTAAGTTAGGATCAACCGACCCATTGATCCTAGCTTTTATTTTTTCCCGATTTATATCGGGTGGCGACTCTAAAATTTTCAAAAATTAAAATTTCTTTTAACCCCTAGTCGAGGATTCATGTTAAATGGGTTCGGGTTTAATGTGAATCGGGTTAGGAGAAATGAACCAGATAGTGGAAAAATCCAGGCTCGACAGCTTGGCGACTCCACTGGGGACACCTAAATTTTTTTAAAAAAAAAGAGGGCTAGCCACTTAGGAATTTTAAATTTTAAATTTATCCTTTAAAATTGCTCGATTTTTTGTGAATATATACATTATAATTCTTTGTACATTATTTGGATAATTGTTTTGTGAATATATATACTAATCTTGCAGATAAAAAAAAAAAAAGAAGAAGGGCAATAGTCTTATTTATTTATTTATTGATTCTTTGTACATATATTTGTCTTGTAATATATTGTATACTAATATTTCAGGCATAAAAAAAGGGGGCAATAGATTATTCATTTGCATTTGCATCTGCATATTAGCATAAATGTGTGCTAGATACGGTCGGACCCAGGCCGTCTTAAGAGCCTAAGCGAGGAGGACGAAGTAAGGTCCGGGGGCTGTGGCTTTCCACCCTCTAGATCAAGAAATGTCCTCCCACTCCGGTTTAGTACCACTAAACCGGGGGACCTATAGAACCCTACCAAATCAATTCATCAACATGGGATATGACCAAATTTTTTCAAAAAAAAATGGAGTTGTATCATTTTTTTTCCAAATAAAAAATTTATTAAAAATAAAAAAGGGGTTTCAAAAAGAAAATTTAAAAAAAAAATTAAAATAAAAAAAATCAAATAAAACAAAAAGTTTTTTAACCAATTCCAACAAAGTCTAAAAAATGTGGAGTAATATTCTTATTAGTTGGCCCTATAAGATAAATAAATAAAAATGATTTGATAAAGGTTTTTGAAACTATTGTTTTTAATACAACTCCTGTAAATATTTTTCAAAATTCTATTGGTCATTATCCCCATTTGCATTCGTGTGCTAGCATATGTGCATATTTGCATCCTTGCATTTGTATATATTTTCTTAAAAAAATGTGTAGAGTAGACTTGTATATATTCATAGAATATATTGTCCACCTATAGTTATAGGTCCTTTCCAACCAAAATTATCTTTGTCATAAGTATTCCATTTCATTGTCCTCAAATCAATCATTTTGTAAATATTTGCCCCCACTTAAGGGGAGAGGGTCATTTGTTTACCTCTATTCTTGTAAGTTAGTTTTTGCCTAAAGAAAAAACTTTGAGTTGTAAATAAATTTCCACTTTAGATTAGAAACATTCATTTTCCAAACCTCTTTTGTAAATAACCATTTTTTCAAAAAAAAAAGAGAATAACAAGTTTTTAAAATTTCTTTTCTAAAAAGAAAGAAAAAAAGAAAAAAGAATAAAAGTTTCAAAAAAAAGTATAAATAAATGAAGAAAAAAGGAAAGTTGCCAACAGGAAAGAATATTTCAAAAAAATTGTTATCCCAATGATCATTCAGTAAAAGGCAATTGAAATCAAAATTAGGGGCAACCAAAAGGACTTTACCGATTAGGGGCATTTGATAAACCTAAATGGGGCATTTAGTTAAATATCTTGAGGCAATAAAAATGGATGATTGAAAGCCAAGAGAAATATCTCACTAAAAATAATTGCCTAGGATGAAAAGAGGCAAATTTAATCCCAAACACCAACCCTACACACTCGAGAGAGTGAATTGTGAGAGATAAGGTGGACTCATTCCTTAAAGGAGGTCTGTCTTGAATTTAGTACATGGGTCAAAATGAAATTAGGCATTCATTTCAAAATCTTAAACACATTTACCCTTTGTCAGCCCATTTGAGCCTATCAAGGAAGTGTCTTAAAAATAAACCCTGTCAGGAACCACCCCACAATGGGGCAATCAGGAGGTTAGGGTCATTAACAAGGAGAAAAAGGATTAATTTGTATGCACTTACCTAGTTGCATCAATTCAAGAGTAGTCAATTGACACAAATAAATCATTTCCTTGAAAAAAAAAGTCTCAAATCATACACAACACATACACTTTGAGCTATAAGCCATAAAAGAAAAACAAATCACCTTGGATTCATGTCCCAAAAAGGAAAAAAGAGAAAAAAAAAAGAGGAAGAAAAAACAAGAAAAGAAAAAGACAAGAAAAAATCAAGGAGAGATCAACAAAAGAAAAAAAGAAGAAGAAGAAGAAGAAGCAAACAAGGTGATAATAAATCAATGATTTGCAAACACAAATAGAAACACATAGCTCAAAATCATCAAAATTCATTCTATATTAAGCCCCGCCCACAAATTCCACCCTTTGGAGACTCTTTGGATCAAAGGAGTTGATCTATTAATACCCTTGAAACTAGGGACAAGTGCATCATCAAGTTTTCCTTAAGGGTTCTTGACTTGTAAACCCGGGTGTGTTGAAAAATTTTTCAGAAAAAAGCCTTTATGAAATATCCTTTTGATTAAAGCCAATAACCAAAAGCCCACATTACAGTCCAAAGAAGACCTAATAGATTGACTGATGTGTATTACTTGCAAGCCGGACCATAATTTTTGGAATCCGAGTCAAAAGTGAAAATGAGCCTAAGAGAGTGTGAGGAAGTCCTCTTTGACTAAGCAATCAAAATGAGATAACCAATCTTGGTATATAAATTGTCCACAGGGGCATAAAATCATTTGCTCCAATTTGAAAGGTATCTGCCTCAAGTTTAGCAATTATTTGCCCCAAAATTAAAAACAATGCCCCAATAGTGAATTGAAGTCCTCAAAAGTAAAATTTTTTGCCCCAATGATTAAAATTTTTCAATGAGAAACCTTAAGTGGTTAAATAGTCAAGCCTGAGGCTGAACTGAAGTGAATGATCAATGGGCAAACACAATTCATTTTTACCTGTTGGTAACTTTCTTTAAAAGTGAAAGTAAAAGAAAAAAAAAAAAGAAAAAATATATAAAAATTACTTTTGGTTCAAATCTTTGAAAATAAAAAAAAAAGAAGAAGGATTGTAAGTCCATCACTTTCCCAAGAAAAAAGGAAGTTAGGATTTTCAAGTCCACTTTTTCAACTAACTCTCTCAAATCAAGTTTTTCAAAGAAATAGCAAATTCGTTGCTTTCTCAATCAAGTTTTTCAATCAAAAGAAATAGCAAATTGTTGCTTTCTCACCAAGTTTTTCAAAGAAATAGCAAATTCGTTGCTTTCTCAATCAAGTTTTTCAATCAAAAAATAGCAAATTTGTTGCTTTCTTAACCAAGTTTTTCAAAGAAATAGCAAATTCGTTGCTTTCTCAACCAAGTTTTTCAAAGAAATAGCAAATTCGTTGCTTTCTCAATCAAGTTTTTCAATCAAAAGAAATAGCAAATTGTTGCTTTCTCAACAAGTTTTTCAAAGAAATAGCAAATTCGTTGCTTTCTCAATCAAGTTTTTCAATCAAAAGAAATAGCAAATTTTGCTTTCTCAACCAAGTTTTTCAAAGAAATAGCAAATTTTGCTTCTCAATCAAGTTTTTCAATCAAAAGAAATAGCAAATTGTTGCTTTCTTAACCAAGTTTTTCAAAGAAATAGCAAATTCGTTGCTTTCTCAACAAGTTTTTCAAAGAAATAGCAAATTCGTTGCTTTCTCAACAAGTTTTTCAAAGAAATAGCAAATTGTTGCTTTCTCTCAATCAAGTTTTTTCAAAGAAATAGCAAATTCGTTGCTTTCTCAACCAAGTTTTTCAAAGAAATAGCAAATTCGTTGCTTTCTCAATCAAGTTTTTCAATCAAAGAAATAGCAAATTTTGCTTTCTCAACCAAGTTTTTCAAAGAAATAGCAAATTCGTTGCTTTCTCAATCAAGTTTTTCAATCAAAAGAAATAGCAAATTGTTGCTTTCTCAACCAAGTTTTTCAAAGAAATAGCAAATTCGTTGCTTTCTCAATCAAGTTTTTCAATCAAAAGAAATAGCAAATTCGTTGCTTTCTTAACCAAGTTTTTCAAAGAAATAGCAAATTTGTTGCTTTCTCAATCAAGTTTTTCAATCAAAAGAAATAGCAAATTCGTTGCTTTCTTAACCAAGTTTTTCAAAGAAATAGCAAATTCATTGCTTTCTCAATCAAGTTTTTCAATCAAAAGAAATAGCAAATTTGTTGCTTTCTTAACCAAGTTTTTCAAAGAAATAACAAATTTGTTGCTTTCTCAATCAAGTTTTTAAATTTAAAGAAATAGCAAATTCGTTGCTTTCTCAACTAAGTTTGTCAATCCAATTTCCAAAAGAAATAGCAAATTCATTGCTTTCTGAACCAAGTTAATCGAATTTCCAAGAAAAAGAAAGTAAATTCACTGCTTTTTAACCAAGTTTGTGAGATTATTGTTTTCTCAACTAAATAAACCCCTGTGATTGAAAAAATCGTGTACCCCTCAAGTCTAGACTCGACAGATAGTCTAGTACTGATAAAATTCCCAAATCTATCCTTTCAAGATGGTGACCAAAATTCCTAAATCCATCCATTCAGGATGGTGATCAAGACCAAAATCCAGAAATCCATCCATTCAAGATGGTGATCAAGACCAAATTCAGAAATCCATCCATTCAAGATGGTGACCAAGACCCAAATTTCAAATCCATCCTGTCAAATTGATACCATTTGTCTAGAAGTCCAAAAATGATGACCTAGTTCTGTCAAAGAGCAAAAATTGGCTATCTTTTGGTCTTTGTGGCAAAGTTTTGCTCAAACTTCACCGCAAAGAGGGGCAGCTGTAGACACCCAATTTTTGCTCAATTTAAGGCTCAAATTTATGATAAAAATTAGTATTATGTCGAGCTCACAAAAAAAAAAGTAAAAAATAAAAAAAATAAAAAAAAAAGCAAAAATAGCATAAAAGAATCAAAAACAGCAAAAGTAAGATAAGATATAGAAGTAGTAAGAAAAATAAAAAAATGAGAGAAAAATGAGAGGAGTAAAGAAAAGTAAATTTAAAAAAAAATTATTCGAGCTTGATATAATACATATTTTTGTTATAAATTATTTTTAAAGTTAATTAAACAATTTTTCAAAATTATTTTGTTTAATTAAATGCAATTTTTAAGAGCCTTAAATATTTCTTATGTCGAACCTAACCCAAGCCCAAGCCACAGGTCATGGGTTCGAACCAGCTTGGAGGCATAAATTTTTGGCCTTTTGTCCTCATATTTTTTGGTTCGAAATCAACCCGACTCATTCACTTTGGATCATGATTTGAATGGATAATCTTTGTTTTTTTATTTTGAGGATAAGGATTCAATGTCGGCATGGGATAGATTGGATTTGTATTAAATGCGTGCGAAAATCAAGCCTCGAACAGCCCTAATTTTTCAGTTGAAAATTGGGAAAATTTTCGAAAATCTGGAAAAATTGAAGAATCATCAATGGCGGCTGATCAAATTCAATGAATTTGAACGATTCAATTGATCCTATACAGAGATAGGATCGAATATTCAAGGATTTGATCATCAATTTCATCAATTACGAACGAATCAAATTCCAATTTTCGGCAAATTGGGAAGTCATTAAATGCAAGTCGTAACTGATCATCAATTTCATCAGTTACGAACGAATCAAATTCCAATTTTCGGGAAATTTGGAAGTCATTAAATGCAATTCGTAACTGATCATCAATTTCATCAGTTACGAACGAATCAAATTCCAATTTTCGGGAAATTGAGAAGTCATTAAATGCAATTCGTAACTGATCATCAATTTCATCAGTTACGAACGAATCAAATTCCAATTTTCGAGTTAAATTTTTTGCGAAAAATTGGGAAGTCATTAAATGCAATTCGTAACTGATCATCAATTTCATCAGTTACGAACGAGTCAAATTCCAATTTTCGAGTTAAAATTTTTGCGAAATATTGGGAAGTCATTAAATGCAATTCGTAACTGATCATCAATTTCATCAGTTACGAATGAGTCAAATTCCAATTTTAGAGTTAAATTTTTTGCGAAAAATTGGAAAACATTAAATGCAATTTGTAACTGAAATTAGACCATGGATCTATAAATAGGAATGATCCATGAACAAAAGGAACACAACAATTGCAAGGATTACTCAGATATTCAAAGCATTCGAAAATTTTCGAAGTTAGGATTTAGAGAGAGAAAATCACAAATTCGAAGTTTTTTAGATCAAACTCGATCCAAATTGAGTGTTTAAAGAGCTTTAGGAAGTTGTTCTTAGTGATCTAGTGTTTTTAGATTGCTCAAAGGATCCAGATTTAAGCTCTGCAAATTTTCGAATCTTAACCGCCGACAAACCCAGGAGCCTCGAACACCACCACAGGCGGCCGACGAAGCCTTTGAAGGTCACGCCATCGTCTTCTTCGCCCGACCAGGGAGATCCGACCCGAAGTCCAGCCGAGATCCGAAGTCCAACCCGACTCCGGTCAACGGTCAACGGTCCACATCCAGATCTGCGTTCCAGATCTGATCCGAACGATCCAACGTTTTCAATCAAAATATTTTCATATAGCATTAAATTAGCTATGAAAATATTCAATCAAGTTTAATCAAAATTGATTTTTCATGTAGCATTAAATTAGCCATGAATTATCATAAAATGATTTTGAAGAAAGATGATTTTGGACTAAGAAAAATTGTATTTTCATTAAATGAAAATCAATTAATTAGATCATAGGATTATTAAAAAATGGTTTCATAAAAATTCAAAATTTAATGAATTTAAAGTGAAAAGAGTTCAAAAATTAAAATTGATCAACACACTAAGGTTCTTTTCAAAAGAACTACGTTTTGTTTGATCTCGATTAGCGAGTACGTAGGCACCTACGGGGCGACAATAAAAAATGAAAAATATTTTGGTTTATCATTTTGGTTATTTTTGTGTAATTTTTTAGCAATAAAAAATATAATAATATAAAAAGAAAAAACAAAAAATGTGACTTATAAGTATTTGTTTTGTTTCATTTGAGTTTTTGAGTATGAAAAAGATAAATTATAAGTTTAAAATTCCAAAAGTGGTAACCATTTGTTTTTAATAGGTTAGCCCCCGAATCCATGATATCTGGTTTTAAAAGTTTGGTTTTAAAATCAAATTTTCGCAGACTAGTAGCTAAGTTATGATCAACCGACCCATTGATCCTAGCTTTTATTTATTCCTGATTTATATCGGGTGGCGACTCTAAAAAGTTTTCAAAAATTAAAATTTCTTTTAACCCCTAGTCGAGGATTCATGTTAAATGGGTTCGGGTTTAATGTGAATTGGGTTAGGAGAAATGAACCAGATAGTGGAAAAATCCAGGCTTGACACATGTGTTTATGTTGTTATGATTGATGCTTGAATAATGAAATCATAGATTATATTATTAGATCTATAGATGTGGGATTAAATCATAATGATATGATTTGTAAATTATAGATTTAAGGATAAACTAAGTTAAATAACATCAAATAAATATGTTAATGATGATTTAGGGTCAATGATTGTATGATTTAATTAAAGATTATATTTAAATTTAGGTTGTACTTAAGTTTTTTATAGAAAGTGAAATATTAAAATTTATACGAAATTATTTCTAACCAAATAAGTAAGGGATAAATGTAAATAATATATATTCATGTTAAAATATGGAATATTAAGACTAATAATTAATCATTTTTTTATAGGATATAAGTTAATAAAATAGATATATATGTAATCACTTATAAGTTAATAATCAAAATAGGAAATTTGAGGAATCTTAAATATAATAGATAATATATAAAACTTAGACTTAAGATTTATTAATAGTTGATATAGTAAGAATGAATGACAGTTTTGGTGACTTTGAACTTATTTAGATATCTTCTTATACAAATTCTTGTTCTGAGGATCACCTATTATTGTTTATGGAGAGATTTTCTATTTGAGTACAAGTACATAGTGACTTAGGTGTGGCTTGCTAAGATAGACATTTTAAATGGATTAATACTTAAAGATAACTTAATGATTGTTTGAGTGTACTTATGTCGTTTAATTTGGTCCGAGGAGCGACAACCTTGCATGGCGGTGCCAACATGGTAGTTAAGCGCTTAGGCCACCCTTACCTCTATATGGTACATTAAGGTGGCTCGACGAGTAATCGATAGGGAGAAATATCGGGTAACATCTATTTGGATCGGAGAGAAGCAATATAGTGTGGCACACATTGATGGGACCAGTTGAGCCGCATTACATTATAGACTATGATGAGTAGAGATGAACAATGGCTGTAACTCTTAGATGAGACTACTTACTTAGAATTTCTTCTAGGAGATATAGATACCCAGGCTGCCTATGTCAAGCCTCTAAGCAGTTGCTGCTACTTAAAACCCCCAGATTCCCTAGTATCCTATCAGAGTATGAGTACTCTATTGTTGTTTTGCTACACTTAATTTAAAGATGTAAATTGATGGATGTTGCAAATGCAATAGTATAGGATCGTGTGATCATATTTTGTGTCTTATGTTGCTGTTGTATTGGGCTCTAGCTCACTTTTTCTTTTTTCAGGTGATGATGATGATGCTTATATGGATACTTTGACTGTTATGGGTTAAGTATTGGTGAGAGACTCAATAAACTAGACATTTAGAGGCATTCGACATTATATTATTACTAATTTAAGTGTTTAATATTCATATTATGAAGTTTTTAATGTATTATTAAGAGATTATTTATTATTACTTATAAAATTTAAATAAGGATTTCTTAATTTGAAATTTGTTAAAAACTCATTTAGTTAAGGATAACTTTTGTATAATGCTTACATGTTATGCGTGAAGGAACTGTTGGTGCTCTAAATCCTATTTGGGATGTGACACCCCTACCCATAAATATCTTTAAAATCTTTTTATACTAATTCTTATCTTTGACTTTTTCATTTCCTTTTTGCTGCCTTTTTTCCTTCTTCTTTTCTTCTTTTTTGCTTCCCCTTTCTCCTCTCCTTCTTTTCCTTGTTTTCTCTTTTCTTTACTGAAAAATTAATCCCAAAAATCTCAATTTCAAGAAAGATTAAAGGAGAAATTGAAGTTAGAAGAGAAATAGGAAGTTCGAAAAGAAGCTTAAGGTAGCTTCACCAACTAGAAGTAAAAGAAATAGAGAAGTCAAGTTGTGTGTAGGTTAGCCAAACATGTAAATTTTGTTGTTTTCTTTATTTTGATGATTGTATATGCATGTATATGATGTCTTAGAGCTATATGTATGTAAGGATCAAGATAAAACTTTTAAACTTGCAATAATGAACTTATATGCAAAAACCTAGCTGAGTTCATACATGTTTAGAACTAGAAATTTGATGATAAAAGTCATATGAAGCGATAATAGGTATATAGGTGTTATAATTCATGGCTATAACTTGGTTGCTATTATTAAGATGTTGTATGTTGACGTATGATGTAAACAAGTAGTTAAAATAAGATAAAGTTAACATGCTTTGATTTCATGAAAGAGCATGAGGGAACATGAGGAAGCAAATCATTCATGCTCCTTTTAGACTCTTAAACATATGGATTATTAACACACTTGCAAAGAAACTCGACTAGTACATGGCTGCCTATCCAACTATGTATTCTCTATTTTGTGCAATAAATGTAATTTCAAACAACACAATTAAAACATGATTTCTCCTATCCCGCCGTGTTTTTTTCTCTCTAATCTTTGAAAAGTTTGGAAAATCTATGAAGCATGGGATGAATACGCTTACCTTATCTCGTCGTACTTCTGTCTATTCTTTAAACCCACAAAAACACAATAGGAACACAACGGGTTGTATTTTGTCATGTTTCTCACCCGCTTGTACACAAAGGGAAACATGGCTAATGTATCTAGCCGCATTCTTCATAAGAAAAATATAAAAAAAATAAAATAAATAAAATAGATGATAATTAATATAACCTGTTAGTTAATTTATACAATTAGGAATGAGTTAAGTGGATTTATAGATTTAATAACTAATTAGATTAGACATAAAAGTAAAGTATAAAATGAACTTAGCTAATAAATTAAATTAAACTTAACTTAATGAACTTTAATGAATTAAAATGATTAGATTAATTAAGTCTAATCAACTTAGCTAAGATTAAATTAATATAGACTTAACTTGTAAATGACTTAGGAATGATATAAATAATATGTTGGACTAGGCCTTAATTAATACAAGAGTATGTTGTTTCAAATGTTTCTTTTTTTTTTTTTTCATTAGAGGGAAATGAGTATTTTTAAAATGAATAATATGACGTTATTTTTATAAATAAACGTTTATAAACAAAGGAAAAGATCATTTGACAGGCAATAGAGAATTGTCTATTTCTTAGCATAGTGATCCTCGCAGCCATGACGAAGTTCCTACTTAGTGTCTGATCAAATAGGTTTTTAAAATAAGTTTGATGTAAATGGATAATTAATTTAATTTCTTGAATATATGTTTACCTTTGAGCTAACCCTTTGATCTATCTTTTGAAATAGCCCCTGACCTACCCTTTATCTTTAGTCGGATTTCAAATATATAAGGCATGCATTGACTTGCATGTTGTTTGTTAGAATAGGCATTACTAATGAACTAAAACTTAAAAAACCTTAATAATTAAGTGATACTTATGCATGTGTTGCTAAATCCGATTCGATGAGCGACAACCTTACTCAAAGCTGAGCATGATAGTTAGGTGCTTAGATTACCCCTTGTCATGATACAATGACAATTTATAAGTGGCTCAGCGAGTAGCTGATAGGACAAACGGTATCGGTGTAATATCTACTTAAACTTGGAAGGAAGTAATATGGTTTAGTTTACGTTTATAAGATCGGTTAAACTAAACGATATTATGAACTGAGATAAGTAGAGATGTGTAACGGTAGTGGACCATAGATGATGCTTTTTCCTTTTTTAAAATAGATATAGGAAATACAACTATTAAGGCGTGTACATCAATCCTCTAAGCAGCTACTATTATACAGGATCCTCAGATTCTAGAGGCTTGTTTTTAAGTATGAGTACTCTAGTTCCTTGAATTACTTTAATTTAAAGATAGTAAATTGTTGTTTGATGCATTGCATTAGATTTAGTATATATGTCATCCTATGTGTGCTTACGTTGTTATGTACTAGGCTTCAGCTCATTATTGTTTTCTTTCCAAGTGTTGTTGGATTATTGACGATTGACTCAAGTTATGAGCAACCCTAAATGATATTTTGTTGATGAGAGAAGTGGATTAGGATCACTAGTTTTAATTTTATTTTGTTTTGTATAAAAATTGGATTTAACTTTTAGAGATATATTATCTCTTATAGGCCATGTTGTGAAGCCCTTATCTTGTAATAAGCTTTTTTAACCTTGTTTTGCCATCATGAAAAGGTATATAAGATATCTTATGGTACAGTTGTTTTGAAAGTTAATCTACTCATGAGAGTAGATTATAAAATGTTTTTATAAGGTTTATTTTACCATTATGAATCCAACTGTTTTCAAGATCTAATTATACAATTTCATAATTTAAAAGTGGTTAGCACATATTTGATATAAACGGTCCTTTTAGGATAGCTTATGTGTATAATGCAAATGTATTATACATGGTGATTGGACACATCTAGACCCTCATATGAGACATGATACTGAGGATATGAATTCTTCAATAACTAAACTCAACTTATTAGCAAGTAAGAAAAGTCTTACATAAGGGATAACACAATCGCACGTATGGGATGATAACAAAAGAAAAGGAAAAAAACATGCTATAAGAAAATTAGCTTTTAAATAGAAATTCTATAACGAAAAATTAGCAAAATAGCTTATATCTCTATAGACATAATCAACGATGATGATTTTGAGATAAAAATTACATTCAAAGATAGAAATTTTGCATCTAAACTCTGCTTTCTTTAGTGACAAATGTAAAATCTACTTATTTTAAAAAATTGCTGATACACTAATATCAGTCAACCGCTATAATTTTCAATCTAGCTAAATTTAATGAAAAGTAGACTTATAGTGATGGAATCATAATGGGTCAATATGGTGGAGTAATGGAAAAAAAAGCTAACAAATCTACCATCAAAAGTGACAGATCTACAAATAAATATATTAGAAAGATGGATATGCTGATTAAGAAAACAAATATGTTTAGATTAGAGGGGCAACTGCGGTGACTACCTTCGCATGTCAAGTTCTTTTAGGTGATGAGAGAGAGAGAGAGAGAGAGAGAGAGAGAGAGATTTAAACTTTTCAATGTTATGCTTAAACTTTGTCTATTTGTGCAATTGACTACCTAATGTTTTAAAATTTTGATTTACTACCTACAAACTTTTCATTTTCATTTATAGCACAACATTGAGGTGGTTAATTACTAAAATGAGTAAATTTCAAATAATTAATTAGAAAAATGGCAAAATTTAAGGGCTAAAATAATACTTTTAAACTTAAAGAAAATAATTGTAAAAATGCGTAAAGTTGATTTTAGAACCTATTACATATTTGCATTATATTTACACATTACATCATGGAAAAGAAAAAAAGTGAAAAAATTTATACTACATATATATATATATATATTAAATAATATTAGTGGTACTAATTAACAATTTGAAAACAATAAGTCAAAGGAATTGTCTTCAGCCACTAAGCATTTAAGTTTTCCCAATTTAAAGGAAGATTGTATTGATTTCATCAGGAATCCTTCTTCAACCATTCTTTGACATTTATTATAATAAAACACTTAAATTACAAAAATTTGTGCTAGTAATGTTAATAGGTTGTAAATATTAGTAGTTTGAAATAGTTTTTTGCAATGGAAACTAACATAGATTAATTAAACGCTTATAATATAAAATATTATCATAATATTGTTAACAAGTTGTGCATATTACTGGTTTTAAATCGCATTTAATAATAAAAAAACTAACACATCGGTTAGCTACTAGTAGAAGAATCATCAAGCACCGCTGTAGTTGTAATGAGAAGTAAGGAAAATGTTTTTTCCTTTTTAAAACAAAAATCATTATTCTAATTTTTTTCTTTTTGATATTTTTTTATAACTATTAATTACTATAAAACTTTACATTATCATCACCACATGTTGCTAAAAGACCATTAATATAATGAAATACATTATGATTTAAGGGTTGAGCTTTAGAAATACAAATTCCTAAGTAAATTTGAAAGTAAAATAAATTTGTAGACAATTTTGAAATAGATTCATTGAATTTTTTTTTTCTATTTTTACTTAACCCATTCTACAAATGCTAACATAAGTAAATCTACTAACCATGCCATTCATTCTATTTTATGTTAAATCTATATTGATTGATGATTTCTAATTTCTAACTTAATTTAGTGAAAAACTTGGGGACTACATGTGTGTATTTATGTTTGTGGGGTGTTTAGTGTTTAGGGGGAGAGGTAGGACTTTCAAATTCAAGATTTGGTTAAATATGATAAATTTGATGTTTAGATGACAAATTATGAAGCTATAAGCCAATAGGAAAGATATGTTAATAAAAGGATATATGTAGGTAGAATAAATTGTCCATTATTGTAGAATAAGGAATTTCGATTGAAAAACCTGATTTAATTGGAATAGATTGTGACCTAAAATGAAACTTATAAATGGTTGATAATAATGTAAAGTATTGAGGAAAAATATCCCTTTAGGAAAGAAATGGAAGGAATATTAATTTTAGGTTATAATTGACTTATTTGGCACACAAGAAGTTTGAAATGCGGTAAATTGTATACGAGCTGTTTAATTATATCAAATGAGAAATGAATACTTATTTGGTGAAATGGTTATAGGACCAATTAAATAAATATGAGACATGCTTTGTAAGAATAGGAAATACATGGACAATTGTGGTAACCATACGACTACAAACTAGCTGCCAATGAGTTATAAAATGGAAAGAACATAGGTAGCTAATAATAGGTATGAAATCGGTAACCTGAGGAAATTGATTTGATGGGGTGATATGTTAAATGTGCTTAAGTGGTGATGCATTGACAATTAATTGGACTCTAGGCATGTGAACACTTGATTAAAACTATAGGTGCCTAGAAGTGATTATTTAGTCATAAACCTGATAATATGATTATGGAATGCTTGTTGAAATTTTAAAGGATTGTATGTCCTACATGGTGAAGAAATCTAGAAATACATGTTAGAATCCCAATTGTTATGTATAATGTATATTTGAGTCTCTAGTTGCAAGGTGTTATGATTATAAATTAGCAACTTAAGATATGTTTTAGAGATATGAAATCTACAAAATATTCAATGGATGTAAAAATTAATATTTGGGTGTTGCTATGAATTTAGGTTCAACTTACCTATTTTTCGTCTTACTGACTAATGATAAAGGAAGTAAATTCTAACGGAGGCACTTAGGATTTTACAAATGGATATAGTGAGAAATTGATAAGAGCATAACTATTGTATCAGATAAAAAATAATAAAACCCAATAGAAATCCTATAACAAGCTCTAAGGCAGTGCACCTATTGATTACATAATAGAATTACTACGAGTGTTGTCTTCCAAGATTTAGATATTCAGTACTAGTATTACTGTTTCTCTACTATTTAATCTTATAATTGAGATAATATTATGACTACTACTTATCTAACTAATAACCCTAATAGTTAATTATGTGCCTTCTTAAGATAATATAATCACAAAACAATATGCCTTATCTTGATCCACCCTAAACCCTAATTTCTTATAATAAAGGATTGATTAATGAATCGTCTATATCTTGAACTGTAGAAATTCCTAAATTCATCAACTTCTTGTTTAAGATAATTGAATTCTAACCCTACTTGACTAAAAGAAATGTCTTTTATCATTAATTACATATAGAATTGCATTATGGTTCAAGATTCCTAATAATGATTCAATCTTTATGTAGAAAGTTCATGTAGTCAACGTTTAGATCCACATTCAAACCTCTCTAATCATGCTAGATCTATTATACATGACATCTCTTTCTATCTAACAGAAATCAAACATGCAATCAATTTTGGCCACATATTAATCACAAGAACAATAAAAAAAAAATGCATGAATAGACTCAAATATAAATTTTCATTAACCAAACATATTTAATGCATAGATCTAGGTTTCATAAGACTTAGGGTAAATAAAATCTATTCCTCCATGGATTTTAAAATCATAACATGAAATCTAGAAAAATAGAATGCAAACATGATGTACAATAACTCCCTTTAACAAAGTTTTGTGAACTTCAATGATGCCCTAGCACTTCTTCTCCTAAAGCTTGTAATTTTCTCTCTAGGGTTTCTAGGAATAATGTAGCATATGGAAAAGACGAGTTAAGGCCACTATTTATAGGAAAGGGCCAAAGTTAGTTCTACACGGGCATCCTACCCACCCTGTATTCGAAGCTTGTGTAGGATATAAACTGGTGAAATTCATTAAATCTGGAGCCAGACAACTATGAATACAACTTGTGTAGATAGGCTGTGTACTTTTAAAATCAGTTCTAGCCATTTTCCATCCTCTACTTGAGCATTACACATGGCCTATGTAGTTCCTTTTGTACTTTGAAATTGCTTACTAGTCAATTTTTGCCTCCTACACTAGTGTTCTGTACAACTTATGCAAAAATGATCATTTTTCATTGGCCTATTTCTTCATTAAAATCTTCTTCTTTAACTCACTCAAATAAGTACACTTTTCTTTAATAATTCACATAAAATCTATATATTATCATATCGAAATAATGTGAATAATAAGGGTCTTTTGACACTTATCAAACTTCCCCACACTAACCATGTGCTTGTCCTCAAGCAAATAATTAAGAACAAAGAAATCCATCAACAATTACACCAATAAGCTCAATGGAAATTCAAATCATATAATAGCATTCAAATTTTCTACATTATCCTTTCCCCAAACTTAGAATAAGACATTGCCCTCAATATCTAGTAAAGCAGATAAAGCCCAAGAAGGAATAAAAAGAAAGAAAATAAAAAAGAAGAGGAACTAAGACTTCCCCGATTTCCAAAAAATGCATCAAAAAGCATCTACAACCAGTCACATGAGAACAAGGTGTAGCATTATAATCAATTTACTTATGAACCCATCATAAGAAGTTTATGCTTATAAGGTCTTGGTATCGGTGCTTCTTCACACTTAAGATCAAACTCTCAATCCCTTCAACAAGGCATAAACACACAAATAAAAAAGAAAAAAGACCTTGCAATTTTGATAGAAAAATAGACATTAAGATAGTAAAAACAAAAGAAAACAAAAGGAACTTAAATTGCCTAAGTTAATCATGGGTTGCCTCCTAAGAAGCGTACTGTTTTGACATCATTAGCTCGACATTTGGTGTTAACCTTTCCACCTGAGTCCCATGGGAATGAGTCCCACTCCTATATTTCTAAAGTTAATAAAGGGATTTCCTTTCTCATTCTGATTCCAATTCTTTTAAGTTCAATTCCCTTATTCTCAAATGTCATGGGTATTAGATAGGAAGCAAATTTATAAATCGGTGCTAACTCAAACTCCATGACATAACCTATAGGTTCTAAGTATGCCTCATGAGATTCATCATCTCCCAAACACCCAAAGATCTCAACAAATGGAGAGATATTGATATTCTTAATTTCCATTTCATGTTCAATCTCTCTAAACATCTCTTCTTTTAGGGTAACTTGAGGAATGTTCTCTACATCTATGGTCTCAAAGATTAGAGTACTAGGGAATAGGATTAAGATATAACACCTTAGTCTCCTCACATTCATCCTTTTTCCTTAGTAGATGCTAACTTATCTTCTTAACTACCTAAATCTTCCTTATGATCTATAAATTCATTTTTCTTCTCCACCAACTCATCATTCAGTTTTTTTTTTTTTTTACTCCTCAAGCAGTATATTTGGATCATTTTCTCCTGAAGCATCAAAAGGACTTTTAATTATCTCCTTATTTACTCTCTCATGTCTCCCAAGAGTTTCCAAAGATTCAATTAACCTAAATACCCACTCATGAGATGGTCTTAAAAGAGTGATAAATTCTTCTAAGCTTATGAGTTTGTAAAGAATAGGAGCATAAGATGCCCATGAGTCCGATTCAAAAAGTTCTTGCATCATCTTAACAAATGAATATAACTTGTCTTAATGATCCATTCCAACATGGATTTCGCTTGAGGATCTTCATCAGTATGGCTTAAGGAAGAGGATGATGTGGTCCATGTGACTAGAGTATGGTCATAATATAGGTGTTAAGAGAAATGCAAGACAGGTCTCTCACTTTGACATTTAAAAGTCCAATATTTGCCATCATACTCCCTACAAATCATACCATTGAGATTATAAGGTCAGTATCTAGAAATTCTTGATAAGAAACAATAGGGGATAATGCATTTGTATAAAATGAGTTATAAGGATGACAATATGGATTAGGAGGTTTATAAGACTCGTGATCACCTCTATAATTCAAACACATAAATCCCATGCAGTCTATCGTTCACACAATTATGAAAACTCAAGAACACATTTAATGAAATGCAGAACCCAAAAGTATATATATATATATATATATATATAATATAAAGAATGGTTAAAGTAGTAGATACTAAAGATTTTCCTAGTATTGGCTTGTCAGATCCCCAGCAACGACACAAAAAAACTTGATAAAAGCATATCAATCATATCAAATAATAAATAATAAAACCCAATAGAAATCCTACGACAAGCACTAAAGTAGTGCACCTATAAATTGCAGAATAGAATTACTACAGGTATCGTCCTCCAGGATCTGGATATCAAGCACTAGTATTATTGTTTCTCTACTATTTAACCTAATAATTGAGATGATATTATGACTACTACTTTTCTAACTAATAACCATAATAGTTAATTATGTGTCTCCTTAAAATAATACAATCACATAACAATACCCCATTATCTTAATCCACCTTAAACCCTAATTTCCTATAATAAAGGATTAATTAACGGATCGTCTATATCTTGAACTGCAGGAATTCCTAAATTCATCAATGTCTTTTTCAAGATAATTGAATTATAATCTTACATGATTAATGGAACTATCTTTTATCATTTATTTTATATAGAATTGCATTATGGTTCAAGATTACTAACCAAAATTCAATCTTTATGTAGAAAGATTCAATCTTTATGCAGAAAGTTCATGCAGTCAACATCTAAATCCACATTCAAATCTCTCTATTCATGCTAGATCAATTCTATTAGATGAAATCACCTTCTATCTAAAAGAAATCAGATATGCAATCAATTCTTGCCACAAATTAATCACAGAACAATAAAGAATGCATGATATACTCACTAACATAAATTTTTATTAACCAAACAGATTTAGAACATAGATCTATGGTTTCACAAGACGTAGGTAAAAAAATCTACTCCTTCGTGGATTTTACAATCATAACATGAAATCTAGAAGAATAGAATGTAAACATGATATACCATAACTTCCTTTAACAAAGTTTTGTGATTTTCAATGATGCCCTAACACTTCTCCTCCTAAAGCTCGTAATTTTTTTTCTAGGGTTTCTAGGAATAATGTAGCATATGGAAAAGACGAGTTAATACCACTATTATAGGAAAGGGCCAAAGTTAGTTCTACATGGGCATCCTACACAGTCTATGTTCAAAGTTTGTGCAGGATGTAAACTGGTGAAATTTGTTAAATCTAGGGCTAGACGGCCATGAATACAACTTGTGTAGATAAGTCAGTAATTTCAAAATTAGTTGTAGTCATTTTTCATCCTCTACATGAGCATTCTACATGGCTTGTGCAGCTTCTTTGTGTACTTGGAAATTGCTTGCTGGTCAATTTTTGCCTCCTACACCAACATCTACATAGCTTATGAAGAAGCGGTCATTTTTTATTTGCTTATTTCTTCAAACAAATCTTCTTTTCCTATTCCAAAATCTTCATTAAGCTCAATATCTTCCTTTATCCTTAAAATTGGCATTTTAACCCAAATAAGTACCATTTTCTTCAATAATTCACATAAAATCTATATAATATCATATCAAAATAATGTAAATAATAATGGTCTTTTGATACTTATTAGAAATCCTCACCATAAATAAGTTAAGGACATTAATATTTGATATGATAAATTTAGCTAAATGGATGATGAAAAAAATGAAAAATAGATTATTTAGGGCATAAAAGCTCAATATGAGAATAATGATCTCAATGGATAACTCCCAGTTGACTAAGAGTTAGTTACCCAAAAAATGAGACCACTAATGAAATAGTAAACTTAAATCACTAATCAGCTTGGTCTTGAACCTATATAATTAAATTAGAAAACTCAATACTTAAAATGAATGACATAACGACCTAAGCAATGATAATTTTCTATAATTAGAGATGATGTATGTAAATGAGTTAGGTCTTCAATTAAGATCCATAGCCACATGGAGTCTAATCCTTGTAATTTAATGATTGAAAATGGATATATAATATAACTAGTTTATTTCATCATTGTTCTAACATGAGCATTTAACCCATAAACAGTTGAAATTCATCAACTGTAGAAAGAAGAAAAAGGGTATTGAAATAATTATTAGGTATCTAGTAAATGCATGTTGTTTACTAGGATAAAATCTAATAACAGGACTAATACTTAAACTTAGCCTAACTATTATTGGTTGCTACTTGGCCACCTACTCTAGGAAGTGGCACCCTCTGATTGGTTTGCAAGCCTGAATGCAACTTCAGGAGGATGGGGTAGTTTAGGCACCCCATGAAGTGCATGGTTGGATTCGGTGGATAATCGATAAGGGAATTTTCGAAAACAAGCTGTTAGCTAGGAACAACATGAAGTTGCGATGAGTTATATGGGGTAATGAAACTTTGTATAAAGCGTTGTAATGAACCATGCTCACTTATGTTAATCTATGAAGAGATGAATTGGACGAGACTATTTGTTTCTTTTTCTTTTCTAACAAGATCTCGAGGCTTGTCAATTCCCCCTTATCAATGCATGATTCGAGGAAGGACCCTTTTCCGTTTCTCATTGTTTAATGAAAGTAATGAGTACTCCTATACGTGTTGATATTTCTAGGATGCTGGAAATACCTTACTTGTGTACTTTAAATTAATTGCATAACTTGTGGATGTTGCATTAAAATAACATGTGTAACATGCATGGGTATGTTTATTTACTATACAGTAGGCTTCACTACTCATTCTTTTACTATTTTAGTTACTCATGATTACCTTTATATGGATATTCATTATAATTTACTAGGTTTTTGGTATGATGGGCTGGATAGTTGATCCATTAAATGATGCAATGGTTGGTACTCTTTTAAGATTTTCAGAAGAAATTTATTTATTACTTCTTAAAATTTTTCTGATGACTGTAATAAAACTTTAAACTTATATTATTTAATAGGTTGCTTCAAACCTAACTATTTTATATTTGGTGGAGTTAGGCTTCTAATGGGTTTTATTATTGAAAGATTTTATTTTTAGTTTATTATTTTAATAGGGCAATTTTATAGGTTTTGAAATAACCTGTATCATGGAAAAATTGATGGTACTCTATCAATTTTTTTATAAAATCAATAATTTTTTCTTAATTAAAATTTGATTAGCAACTCACCTAACTTAATAGATGCCTTACATTTATCACTCAAGTGACATATGTAGCTAAACTACAATGTCTTGTGCTCATAGATGGTTACATATATGTTAATAATTTTAAATAATATTGATAACTTAATTATGATATATATGTTATTATCCAAAAATAAAGATGGAAAGGAACATCTCATTTCATTAATAGAAAACAAGATACATGATTGATGTCAGCATACTAACCAATGTACGAGCAAATTACAAAAAAACTAAGAAAGAACTCGCCTAACAACGGGTTCATCACAACTAGAAAGAACTGCAATACAATCAAAAGATAAGTACATGAAAAAGTAGTGAGCAAAAATGGAAAGCCTTTAGAAGCAAATGAGTTCGATTGTGCTTGACTTGACCCATGAAAGGAAAGAGAATTTAATGGAGCTTTAAACATGTTGCTAGAACGATTTCCTACATAATTCGAGGGAAAGAATCCCACATGCCACATGACAAATGCCCATCTCACCTATCCTAGCCAAATTAAGGAAGAGGAAGAGGTGCAATGGAGAGAGAGAGAGAGAGAGAATGGTACCATTAGGGTCCACCCTTCAACCATTAATCCTTTAAAGCACACCTTGTAAGCTGCAAATGATGAATAAACTCAACAACCAGTAGAGACTTTGGTAATAGAACCACCAACCTTTTTGGATCTATAAATTCTTAGAGCCCCTTACAACAGTGAAGATCCCAATGCACCTCCACTTTTGAGCTCTCTCACCTTACCACCAAATTAGGCGAGTTGAATCAGTGGTATCTACATGCCTTTACTTTTATAGAGCTGCAGTGAAGCTAACCTTGGATAGAGGGAGAAAAACCACAATCGCTCCTCCTCCATCCTAAAAGGTCAGAAAATGCCTTAAGTTCTTTAAAGCTAGTAAAGCAACACCCTCAAAGCTGTAGAAGAGCATCATCATCCTCATACCCTTTAGAACCTCCTTCCATTTGCTAAAGCGAAAGTGACTTAGTTAATATGATCTTATTGGCCTTAGAAGTGCAAAATTGAAGGGAAGCTTGAGAGACAAGAGGCAACAATATGCCTAATATTCAAACAAAAAATAGAAGATGAAAAGATAAGGATTTCAAAAAAACACACCAAATTAGCCTTATAAATGATATTAATCGAAAAATCTCTATAAAAGGATAAGATTCCTATTTCCAAAGAAATAAAAACAATGGCTAAAGGATAACTAAAAGATAAGATCACGTCCAATCACCAAATTAAGATTTTTTGTAAATGAGAGAACTCTATTTGTATGAGCCAATCCTTGTATCAAAAGACAACACATGTACACAGTCATCATGACCATGATCAAGTGATGTTAATCGCCAATGGACAACAAAGTTGGACTAATGACATGATAAAGATTTAGCTATAATTTAAGGTGTCTTACTGCTTGGACAACTTGCTCTCAATTAGTTTTGCGATCTCGACATATTCGCCATACTCCCAGAATAAGTAACTCAACAATGTGCGTCCCAGGCATAAACATTGGCTTCAGCTCACTTGACGCAAGGTGATAGGACTATATTATCATTCAAGGATTATTTAATATTAATTTGTATTTATTTTCATTAATAATCCTAAAAATTAGCACTTGGTATTGTTATTTGTTGATCTTAGGTAAATGAAGCTCATCTGGACACTTCATCATAAATGTTGAAGAACTAACATAAATGATCAACAAAACTCAACAAAGCAAGAAGACAAAGTTGATGCCATGTCCGTGTATTAGATAGGATCAAGAGATTTTTTTCTTTTTTTTTTTCTAAAGATGATAACACGGTCTTAGGCATAAGCGTATGATTTGAAGATGAAACCTCAATAGGAGACGTGACCTCTGCTAGGTCATGTGAAAGGGTGCATTAAGAATTAAAAGTAATTTGTTCTAGGGAGTAACACCATTAATACTGGGCACATGCCCTAAAGCCTATATAGACAGTCGGGAACACTACTATAGACACAGGTGAGCGAATGCTAGTATCAAATTTTAAGAAAATCCATAATCTCTCACATAATGCTCCTAAATTCAAGTACAACTTCAACATCACACGATCATGCTATGGACAGTGGTCTCTTCTATGAATGGATTTCCAAAAGTCTAAGAAATAGGGTGTTTCATGTTTGTCCAACATGGATTCTGTTATTTTGAGACATTTTTGCCACATCAGCTTCTTTTGTACTATAAATTAAGCTTTTTCACAAAACTGAGGGGAAGTAGTACATTTTTAGTCAGAATTGCACTAAGAATTTTCTAGTTTTAGCAAATCATATATAATTTAACTTGGATTTATAGCTAATCTTCAAGAATTTTTGAGAGAAAATTCATGGAGATCATTCATTAGACTTCATCCATTTCGAATTACAAAGGATCTTGGTTTAAGTGGTCTTATTCTTATCATGATTCTCTTTTGCTTCTCTGAATTGTTGAATTGCGTCGTTAGAACTATGGAGGAGTAATTGTTTAGCTTTGGTCTTGTGGATTCTTAGGTCTAACTCATGTAACTCTATTGTGATTTAAATGAAGCAGTATTGATTTATTGAATCCAATAGCTTGAGCTCAATAGATCTTGAATTTGTATAGTGCATGATATGGATTCACATTTGATTTCATTAAAATTAATTGAGAAATTATTTTAATGAATAGATCTAGGCTATTGATGAAGATTGCTCATAGCTTTAGAGATAAGTGAAATCCTTCTACTGTTAATCAATTAATCTAATGAACTCTAGTACTTAATGCAATTCTATGTTACTATTAGTTTATAATTAGATTCCGATTAATAAACTTAGGATTATAGGTTAATGATCTTGAGAAAAACGTTAATATACTTGATAAGATCATATTTTATATAACTTTTCAATGTGCAATTTGAATAAACCTATCTTAAATTCTATAAAAATTGCTAGAATGAATACTTATTTTGATTAAATTCATGTTTCAGGTCTAATTTGAGCAAAGGAAAGCAAAATAAGCATTGTTGAATTGAGAAAAGGAAAACTCAAGGGGTACACCAGCTTTTCTTAAGTTAAAGCCGCTGGCGTAGTGCCAGCCTTCATCATGCATAGAATGCATGATTGGATTGATAAAAATCTTGTTTCTGTTGAATTGAGAAAAGAAAAACTCAGGGTTGTTAGAATTATAGAATATTTATATTGAATCCTAATTATTTATCTTGTTTCTGTATGAAATTGGATTGATAAAAATCTTGATAATTCGAAAGAAGAATTAAGGTAAATAGGAATTCATAAAATAAGAATAAACAATAATTGCGGAAGCGGCAAAGTTTAATCTACTTTAGAAATTATCTCATGTGATTCATGCAATGTTTTAATTCAATTTCCTACTAAGGAATTAGGAGAAATTGATTTAGGACATTAGACAATCATAAAATCGGAGATTTATAATTGTAAATTCGATTCCATTAATAATTTATTTAACGGAAGCTATTAGATTATTTTGTGGTTTTCTAAAACTTGTAGTTTTAGGTCTTGACAATTTCATACAAATATTCATAATTCTAACTATTCATATAATATAATTTCAGTATGATTAGCAAAGATTATGATGGATTCTGCTCCTTCCCACATTTTATTTGATATATCTATGTCATTCTCACATTTCATACTTGTGTTGCATCCATTGTTAATATAATTAGAAGTAAAATAGACAATTATAAAATCTTAAAATCAATGGCCTAAATATTAGTTTAAACTGATACCGATCTAGTAATTACAAGAATTCCTCGTGGGAACGATACTCGACTCATTTTTCTATATTATTTGATTCGATCCAGTATAATTGCTGGTATTAATCCGTGCTTTATTTATCTATACATTTCAAGCGGATCGATACCTTTGAGAATTCAAAGTTCAAGAAATCAATATGAAATTTATGAGAATTTATCAATTTACAAGTTAAGGCCTAATGGTGAAACAAGATCTAAGTATTTGTGATTTAGGTTAACGTCTTATTGTGAATTGTGTTGTGAAACATTCTTGAGTTTAGTGGTACTTTAATGTATTGTTAGTTTTAGTAGTTGAAACTCTTGGAAATTTTAGACCAGCTAATAGGAAAATGGCGAATAGAAATACTTACTAAGTTTCCTAGGGTAGAACAACATCTATACTCAATTCGATCCTACGATGACAAATGCACTTGCCTTTCTGTGTTGACCATAGTTAGAATTATGCTTGTGGATTTATAAATTTGTAAAACTCGGTCTGTTGAATTATCATCATGTACAGCACTCAAACCATAATGTCTTGCCAACTAGCTATGGGATATTAAATAGGTTAAACTTTGACGAAGTCACTATCTTATCTAAACTCCCTCCATGGGGTTGGATTAATTTTTAGTTTTCATTGTGGGCTTCCTAGGGTTAGTCGGACCACTTTATTGTATAAGCTAATTTTCCCATTCCACAATAAGTCGGCTAACAAAATACTTAGTCCCACCTAAGACCCATTAAGGGTGGGCATGAACTGGTTTGATTTTTCTTCATTCCAAACAAGCCATTAAATAACGGCTTGGCTTGGATTAAAAATTTTCTAAACCACTAAATAATGATTTGGTTTGGTTCAAGTTATGGATTAAATTATAATTCAAATTTCTTTGTTATAGGTTTTTTTACACTTATGTGGATATTTAAATATTCATATCACTTTACAAATTTTACATTTCAAATAACAACAAAATACTTCACAAATCATCATGGTTCTAATCTATATTCCTCTATAAAATCAGTTATCTACCAATAAAATACATCTACTAATTGATACATAGTAAGTGATGATTTATAATTTTTAACGGAATCATCAAATCAATCATCTATCAATAAATTTAAACAAATATATAAAAAAAAATCATCTACTAACAAAAGTCATCAACGAATAAGAAAGATCCGTTAACAAAATACATTAAACAATTAATACAGAATAAGAATTTATCACTAAATAAATAAATTTCATACTTTACAAAGTTAAAAGATATTAAAAAAAGTGCATCATTAACAAAAGAATATGTATCATGAGCATAAAAAACAAATTTAAATATGAATATGTTAATTTTAATCAATATTCAAAAAATAATAAAATCTAATAAAACCATAACAATATACATAACATTTAATCAATCATCTTAAAAAAATTTATGGTCATAAGTAAAATATTATTATATTTTTTCTAAATCGGTTTGGTTCGGTTTTAGATTGGTTTTGTTTACCCTTTTAAACCAACCATAGATTCACAATTGGTTTGGATTAGAAATTTTTAAACCAAATTGTAATAAAAAAATGTATTTTTGATTTGGTTTGGTTTGCTTATGGATTTGTTCAATTCAGACAGTTTTTCCCCCAAACCTTAAGGTCTATAGGTCCCATTTTGATGGCCTTCCCTTAAAGAACGAGTTGCCTATTCTAGCCTCCCTCCTTTCCAGTTTAGGTGAAGAAAACTAAGTCAATACCTTCCCAAAGGCGTGCATGCTTCTAGAAAAATTCCCATATAATCAAACATCACTTACCTAAAGTCCTTCTAGGAACTTTCCTAAACAATCATGAGATAATTTTCTAATTTGGGCTAATGTCTTTTCCTAAAAGAAAAGAAGGTATGTGACTATAAAAACCTATTGAGAAGTCCAATTAAGCAATCCACTCTTTTGCACTCTCTATCTTTATACCATGCCTTTATTCACTTACTGACTTTAGCATAAAAAAGGTGACGCTAGGCAGACCCTTGGTGCCCACTAAGTGGTTTTCGTCTTACTAGCCAAGGACCATTGATGCGTATGCCCATCTGACTTAAAGTAAAGTACCATAGTTGCAAGGGTTCCAAACAATATAAATGAAAAATTGGCTTTGAACACCACTGACTTATTGATTACCAATCTAATAACAAAACTAAAAAGCATGTCTTTCCCAAGATCTTTATTGTTCAAGTTGAAACCTTCCATTTAATATATATACATACATATATATATATATGATCAAAAGATCATCTACTTGAAGAAATTTTTAATATATAAAAAATTAAGTTTTAAAATAATAAAAACATGTAGAAAAAGGGAAAAAAAAAACTGTTATAGCAGTTGTGAGGATTCCCATGTATGAAGTGGTGTTTCCTCTTACCTACAACAAAATGACTGATGTGACTTAATATATTAACCCTCATAATACCCTTATTCCAATTGTGTTAAAAGAGCCATTGACTCATTTTTTAAAGTTTTTTTTTTTTTTTTTATGTGAAGAAGGTACCATGTAATTCTAAAACTTTTGGTGTGTTTACAATCTAAATTTTAAAGCTTTCAACTTCAATAATCAGATTTTCAAACTTCTAGGATTGTCTTAATCAATTCATAAAATTTTTAATTTTAGTGACATGATCCTATTTCCTCACACATTTAAACCAAGACAATGAAGTCATAAAATATTCAAAATCAATTAAAAAAATGAATTTGAAGAAATAGCATTCGCATATATGCTATGTGGTTAGTAGATCTTACTCCTAAGCTATTCTATGGATTGTGAACTCCATGCATTTGTATTAATAGGACCGTAGATGACTGTAACTTTGAAGGATACGTAGCTAGCACTGAAACTTTCACCAAAAGTTCAATTAGGTTATTGAAGTTTGGTTTTGATAATTTTGATACTTGAACAAACTTTTTGTTGACTTTTTTCATACTTGATTGAACTTGCTTTAGGTATAAAAAAAAAAAAGTTTGCGAAAACTTTATTTAGATACCAAAATTGTCAAAACCAAATTTCTGGTATAAAAAAAGGTATGTGAAAACTTTGTTCAGATATCAAATTATTTAAAAAAAAAACTTTATGTATCTGTTTGAACATTTTATGAAAGTTTAGGCACTATTTTTGTCAATAATCCTTTATTTTAAATAAATGAGGAAGAATTAGGTGGATGTTGAAATGTTATTGTGCTATCAGTTCAATTTACTTGGTATTAATGCTTGTAGTTACCTTTATGAATAGTTGACTTGGTTTATGACACTGTTAATAGAGTTCTTTATTTCAAAAGTACTTATGATAAGTTTGGATGATTGGAGTAACTTATAAAAGGTAGTAGCGCCAAACTATCAATAAATATGTGCACAAAACCTGTGAATCTCGATTAGTACTTCTATTGGGTTCTCTTAATGAGTTTAGCTCAATTTGGGATTCTTTCTAGTGCTTTGATTTCTATTTCATCAATTTGACCACTAAAACATGCAACTTTAATAACCATTTCTTTGTAGAACCTTTGTGATGAAAACCCCCTCAAAATTATAAGACATATTCATTATATTAATGTAAAAGTTGAACTTTTTTCTTTCATTAAATTCAATCAATATAGTTGGATACTTTCTCAACTCCTGAGATAAGATGAAGTCTATGTTAGTTGAGAAAAGATTCATTAAGCATGATAGAGATTGTCCAGTGGCTTGTAACTATCAATTACTTCTTGACACATGGACAATTTATTCTTCAAATACATTTAATGTTAACCTCTTAACTTTCCAAATAGGTTTAAATTTCAAAGGGATATATATATATATATATTTTCTTTCTCTAATAAATTGAATAAATTTAGGAAACTTTTGAAACTCCTTTTACAATTATTTCCACATTCTCTTTCCTCTTTCTTTCTCATTCTTTCTTCATTCAATGGAATAAGCTATTGAATTATAATATCTTCTAAGAACTTTAGAATATGTGGGGATGTATCAAAGGTATTCTCTTAAACCAAGCAAATATTAATTTTATAATATAATATTAGTATCAAGTAATATAGGAACAATTCAATTATAAGATGGTGCATAATATCTGATCATATTTTAATATTAGTATGCTATTTGTGGATGTTTTAATAAAAGGGATAATGACAAAAATGATACATCAACTTTTGCAAAAAGAATAATTAAGTATCCGAAGTTTGGTTTTGAATGATTTGGTACTTGAATAAAATTTTCGTTGACTTTTTTCATACTTGAAGTTTCGTTTGATAATTTTGTTACCTGAAAAAACTTTTCGTGGTATGAAAAAAGTCAACTAAATTTTTTTTCAATTATTAAAATTGTTAAAACCAAACTTCAAGTATGAAAAAAGTCAACGGAAACTTTGTTCATATATCAAATTATTCAAAATTAAACTTTAGGTACCTAATTGTTCTTTTTGGCAAAATTTCAAGTACCATTTTTGTCATTAACCCTTAATAAAAATGCAGATTTACACACACACACACACACACACACACACTGTCACGCCCCGGAGGGCACCCTAAACGTGGCAGTCCACCGCATATAACATTAAAGCTAATGAATGATAAACGTAGTCATGCAGGAGCTTCGATATCATATGCAAGGCGTGCTTCCAAGATAGTAGGAGACTCACAGGGGTATTACGTTTAAATAGATAGCAAAAGCAAGCGTAACTTAAATATATAAACATAAGATCTTCATTCCATGATAAGTTCGTACATCTTAGGGGCATTCCCCCGCCTTAAAGTCTTTAATAAACTACACTAATAACATAATAAACATATCTATCACATACGTCTACTATAGAGATTTTTCCTAGAAGTCTATGTTCAAAACTAAAAATACATAAACTTCCTCCAAAAACTCCTTGTAGCGTAAGCTCATACCTGCCACACTGGGCTCCTTGGGGCCAATCATAGATAATCATACTGTAAGAGAAAACTATAAGGGTGTAAGCAAATCTTGCTTAGTGAGATAATTCCTAACTATATAACATTTCCATATGAACCAAGTTTATTTAATTCAAGCATATGTAATGCATCAATCACATGATCAACCAAATACACAAGATCAACCGGAAATCAAGTGTATCATGGATTTAACGCCCTCCATGACAAGGGTTGGGTGGTTACAGGCCCATACAACCATCAATATTTGTAGATTTACTCCTACTTGCCCGTAGACTTCCTCTCTACTGGCCCATGTAGACTTACCGGCTCCTACTAGCCACCACCACCACTTCCTCGTTTCCCCACATGAAGAATAGTAGTGAAATAAATGCGACTCACGAGTATGATATGCATGAATGAATTTCAATTTATCATTTAACCATATACAATTGAATTCATGTTCAAGGTGATCAACCATAATTTCACCAAATCAATAAAAGTCACACTTTAACATATCGTCTTTCGATATAATTAGTTTTCATTCAACAATTTTTTATAACATTTTTTCATTTATCTTTTCCTAATTTCTAGTTCCACTAATTACAAACACAAACAAGGAAATGTACTTAGGGAAATAAATAACTCACTCCGTAACTCGGAAGGTCTAATCTAAATAGTCCTCCGGGTAGACGATCTCGGGTCCCTCGTCACCTAAAGAAGATGAAATAACCAAAATAAGTCTTTCATACAACTTTTATTCTTGAAGATTATAAATTTCTCTTAAAATCGCGATAAAGATCGTATAGAAGGAAATTCCAACTTAAAATGGCCATAACTTGCTCATTTTAACTCGGAATCTCGCGTATAATATACCGTTTTCTACCTACTTGAAAAGATCTACGCATTTCTAAGCTTATTTCCATAAAAATAGGTCGTTTGGGTTCCTAAAAGATAGCGACCAGATTTGCCACGAATTTACAAAAACTTGTTTTCCTTCTTGTAAACAAAGCTTATTTGAAAAGATAATTATTTCGAGTATTTTGTAAACTTTTTTTGAAAGGTATGTACATATATGTAATGACTCATAACCAATGTATGAAGTAAATGAAGTTGTCTCAACTTATGGAAAGTAAGGTTTCAAAAGACTTTGAACTTGAGATCTTGTTGGAATATTTATTTTACTTTTGAAAGACCTTAAGTTATTTGTGATAAATATTCTTTTTCTAAATTTAGTTTCTTTAATTTCCTTAGGAGTGGTTTTGTCTTCTAAACTTAGATTTCAACAATTTTGTAAAAATTATAACAATTTTCTTAAGAATATTTTAGTCCTTAGTTTCTTGGGATTATTTTATTTTAATGAAAAAGGGTTTCTACCTTAGAAGAAGATGAAGTTATTGTAAAACTTTTACTTCATAAGTCTTTTGTATATTTGTAAAATCTTTTATAAGTTCCATAAACTCCTTATTTTATTTCTAGAAAAACATTTATCTTAAGAAAACATTTCCTTCATTTATTTTGTTGAGAGAAATTCATTATGTTCATGCATGAATATGAATCATAAGCTATGAAAATATGTAAAGAACATAATATCTTTAAAAGAATAGGCATATAAAGAAATAAATCAAGTATTGGACCTTAGCTTCATCAAGGTACCCCGGGACTAAGAAAAGACTAGTCCCGAAAAAGAAAAAGAAAAAGAAAAAGAAAAAGAATTGTTTTGACTTGATGAGGACAAGTCTAAGACTAGAATGACTAGTCTTAAAAGCAACTTGAAATAAATAAATTGCATTGAAGTAAATAAATTGCATGAAAGGTAAATAAATTGCAAGACTATGAGCTTATATGCTCTAAATAGTATATAGCTATATAGATATATTAGATAGTTATGAACATAAAAGAAACATAAATGAACATAAAGGAATTTTGATTATGAAAAAAACAAAGTATGAACCTATTGTTGCTTTCTTAACCTCCATGGTTTTAGAAACACACACTAAGCTCATACTAAGTAGATGAACATAGGGATTTTTGAAGAATCTTTACCTAAAAGAGATGAACTAAAGAGAACTTCTTGGAAGAACTTTCTTGGAGAGAATTGAAGAGAAATTTTGAGAGAGTAACTTTAGTGAAAGGTGGTGTGAAAGAAGTGAAGGTATGAGGAGTATTTATAGGAAAATGTGGAGATAATTTATGTTAAATAAATAATTGAAAAATAAAAAAATAAAGGGAGAGTGAGAGGGGGCCGGTGCTACTTTTGGGGAAAGGGAGTGAAATTTTTTTTTGTTATTTTGTTAATTCAAAGTAAGAAATGAAAGATGTGAAGTTGTATTGAATTGAAAATATGTAAGAAATAGGTGTATGGTTTGTAAAGTAGGTTGTAAGAAAAAGTAGAGATAGATGAATAGTAAATAGTAGAAAATAGTGTAATGTAAAAGTAGACATGACAATTTAATACCGTAGTAGAAAATACGCGTATAAAAGCGATATCTGATATTTTTAGCTACGAAAAATTACGAAATTGATATTTTTGAAAATCTCATATTTTTACGAGTCTAACGGTATATTCGAATATTTTTCCTATTCCGGGCTTCCAGACACGTTTTTCAAGAACTATGTCCGATCGGGTTCGAAGGACACTCGAATTCTTCAATCTGATATTTTTATACAACTTATAGCTATTACGAACCATAATAGCTAACTATTCCAACTTCGTTTTCTAGGGCTTGAGAAAACGACGAAGCCAAAGTTAAGCGGTTACGGTAAACTGGGTTTTGGTTGACTTAAGAATCCGTTTGACTTCTGATTAGGGTTTAGGTCTTAGATTTGGATCCGAAAATTCGGGGACTTACACACACACAAATATATGATAACCCACAATATATGTACCTAAAAATATAAAAGCATAATAATGTAAGAAAAGGTTAATTATTTAGTTTGCAATTACTTAAATTTTTTTTTTCAAATTATAATTCATGTGTAAGTACCTTATTATCCACTATTTTTGTTTTAAAGGGAAGACGTTGATTTGGTAATTTTATACTCTTCTCCTTGAACAATACTAGTGGTGTTGACCATAATAATAATAATAATAAATAATAATAATAATGAGAGTATTTGCAATTTTTATGCTTAAAATATTAAATAATCATTATGTCAAAAGTTTACATATTTCTCATTATATCTATAGGATATTTTTTTCCAATGCCTTAAATGTAATGACGGTATGTGTAACAAAGGAATTCCCTCCTTTCACTTAAATAATATTCTATAGAAGATTCGAATCTTGTTATTCCTACTTGAAAAATCAATGTTAATATTATTAAATTATAAGGTATTGTCATACACCTATAATATCTAATTATTTAGAAATATATATACATGCACATTAGATAGATGTGATTATTAAAATGGATGTTTGATATTGTCATTTTGTGTTTACATTCTATAGAGGAGTCAATTTGCTATATATAATTTATGGATCGAGCCTTATGTATTTCTTTTCGGTTAATTGTTTCTAGTTATGGGTATAAAAAAAAATTCGACCTAATTTTGAGATGATTCATAAGATTTCCAGTTGGTGCTACAATGAATATATCCACTAAATAATAGAAAAAATAAAGAAACAAAAATCAAAGAAAGAAAAAATCTATAGACTAATAGCCTATAAAAAAAAATGGAAAAGAATAGGAATTAGTTGAAAATTTTCCTTGATCACTTGTATTTGAAAATTTTCTTTTCATTTTCTTTACAAGAAACATTTTGATATTCGAGTTACATTGATTTCATTCTTTTCTTGAAAATCATTTGTTTATGTTTTGATTTTAAGATTTTGAAAACTTTAATGTCTCTTTAACTTACTCAACTGATTTTCCATGCAACTTCAAAATATATAAAGCAATAGGAATTAGTTTAGCGATTTTAACCCTCCATTGACTCGATTTTAAGAAGACTCAGACTCAAACAAAAACAACAAACCACTCTAACTCAAGTGTGTCTCACCTTGAGATAACACATAATGACAATACCTACACAAAAGAAACAAAAGACATAACAAAATGACTCAACAATGAGGGTTATAAACTCACTATTCCATTCTTACTTGCATATATATGTCAATTTGCATATGAAACATACATATCTATATTCTTTTAATCATCAAAGATGTTATGTTTGGTATTCATCTTGATATGGTAGTAATCAAGACGTCTCATGTCATTTTGGTCGCACATATATGGAATCAATTTCTATTTTGGATTGAGAATATGGAATCGATAATAAATAGTTATCTATTCAGTGTTTTAGGATTTCAAATATTGATTTCCATTTTGACATATATTGACTTTTGGAGATTTTTGAACACTTTTACCAGTGATATACTTAGGATATTTCTTAAATTATCTCATTTTAATCTTTTGATTTTGGAAAAAACTTATATTTGATTTAGATTTGATAGTCAATTTGAAATTTCGGTTTTGCTAGATCATTAGATTTTCGATAAATATGTTATCATATTAATAGAGGTCGGAAGGTTGAAATTTACCTTCCAATCTACTTGTAATTGGAATTATTCTTTTCATTTTGAGTTTTCTTTTCCACTTGGTTTAATTTATATCTCTCTATATAAATTTGATATGTAAAGGTCGATTTGATATTTCAAATTTTCTTTTCTATTTGATTCTCTTCATTTGTCAACATATCATCAAATTAGGCTTAAGAGAGGAAGAAAGAAAATTCCTATTATAGTTTATCAAATTTTATTAAAACAACACATCTAATACATAACACACAAGCACCTAAGAGTCTATCTCAAATTTTAAAGGATTTAGGGGGATAAATCCTAGTGTTTGTCTAAATCATTTGTGCTCTATTTACATTTAGTCAAATTTAAATTAAGTTCATTTACAAGCAAGCATCAAACATACTCTCACAATTATAACAAAAATACATATTAAACATACATGTATACATTACATCAAACACACATATACCTCATAGCATTCACAAATATACTATAAAACAAATCGATTTAAAAGAAACATGTATATATATATATATATATATAAACAACACATAGAAATCATGCAATGTTCATTTAAGTTCATTTTCAAATATCCACACAAAATAAATTTGAGCCAAGTTGATTAATTTAGTGTGACAAATTAATTTTATTAACTATTAACTAATGATTTACCAAGCAACATGAAACAACAAACAAGACAAATAAACAAACCGAATTCCCAAATTTTCCCGCACTCAACTCACCGATTCTAAACAATTCCTAATTCATTATGCAAAAAGCAATGTTCAAGATAAACATTGCTCTGATACCATTTGTAAAGACCTGACATGCTCAATTTTAAACTAAGCATACCAAGTCTCCAACCACGTATAACTCTTACGAATTATACGTAATGTTGTCTTAAAAGAAGGTGTTTATGTTGAACATTGCTAAACCAATTTTAGAATTTATGAAATCGTTTAGTTAGATTTCTAAATAACTGGATTCGAGAGCGGAAAATCAAATTTTATAAAACAACTTATAAACTTCTACTCCCTACAGAGCAAACCAGTTTTTAAGAAACTAACTTATAAAAACACTTTATGATCTACTCTTAGGGGCAGATAATTATTTAATAACATTTGGGCATTAACAAGCCCTTAAAAGAAAATACAAATTTATAATTAAATCAGTTTATAGAACAAAACAAAGAAGATACAAAACACAAATATATCTCGGTCCTATTACATTTCACTCATTCTCCCATATCTTCAATCGCCAAAAACCCGAGACAAACATCATCACATCAATCATCACCACCAACAACAATACCTGTAAAAGAATAACAACAACAATAATGAGCCGAGCCTAGTACACAGTAACAAAATCACACACGAGTGGCACATGACTTAAACTATATGCAATACACAGACATAGATTATTATTTTCTTTAAAGTAAATAAACAACTATCACAGGAGCACTCATACTGAATCAAGCCATGGGAATCTGGGGATCCTGGGTAATCGCGGTTGCTCAGGGGGTTGATATAGATAGACCGGATATCTATATCTCCTATATCTAACCGATAAAGAAAATAGCTTCATTTAGGTTCAAAAGTCGTTCCGACTCTACTTAAACTCAGTCTATAACATGAGTCTGGTTCACAAGTTCCCATAAACTTTGAACTAAACCATGGTATTTCCCCTAAGTTTAAGTAAATGTTACTCAAATACTATTCCCTATTGGCTACCCACTTAACCAAAGAGAATCGCTATTGCATCATAGCGTACCATTGCATTATGGTAAAGTCATTGCATCATGACTTGGTTAAGCGCCTAACTAACATGTCATTGCATCATGACAAGGTTGTCGCTCCCCGTATCAGGATTCAACAACGTAAAGCACAACCAACACTCATCAATTATTAAGCCATCTTTAAGTTCTTAATCCATTTAGGATGCCTATCCTATCAATCATCATGCAAGTTACTGCGTACCTTTAAATAAAATCCTCAAACAGAGCCTTAGAAGGTTGACTAAAGCCAATCCAAAAGAATCAGAACCAAAACCAAAACAAACATCTATTTCAAGAAATTGAACTCACATAAGAACTTAAGCTAGTACTCATTCATATTAAATATAAACCATATCACAACCTATTATTCACATATCAATACATATATATATATATAACAACATATATATATATATATATATATAAAAACAACATTCCTCATGTTATTCAAAGATCACTTAACACATTCATTTAACTTATATTTGTTACTAACCATTTTAGCTTAACCTTAGCCGAATAAGTTAAACTTAATCATTTAATAAGCCAAAGTTGTTAAACTAACTCAATCTAATTCATTTTATCCTATTCAAGTTCATTTAGTCAAGTTGAACTTAGATTAAGTAACTAGATTCATTTTATGTAAAACTCGCATATTTAACTAAATTATTCATTAAATCTATAAATCTATCTAAGTCATGTTTAATTATATCACTAAATCATCATTACACATCAAATATTATTTATCTATTTCATTTTAGGTCAAAAAGATCCATTTGTCAAAGTAAACACATATAAAAATCTATAACAAGTTTTTAGCTTAGCTTGAAAAATATATCAGTTGGAAAGAATTAAAATTTAAGCACTGATAATTTTATAATTTGCAAAAACTCAAAACATAAAAGTTGTAGATCTCTTTCTTATATTTCCAATGCAACTTGAATCACCTCAATCAGAGATTAGATAAAAAAGTTATGGCCAAAACACGAAGAGACTGCAAAACTGAGAAAATTCACAAAACCAACACCGGTTTTTAACGCCGGCGGCGTAAAGTTCAAATTTGCCAGCGTTAGAGGTCAAGTAATTTGGTCACTGTATGACTCCCCAACACCGCCAAATTTCACACGTACGCTGGCAGCGTAGAATTCAACACTAGCAGCGTTGATTGCAAGCTTTCATACAATACGCTGTTGTCAAATTTTCCCCTGTTTTCATTTTGCGAAAAACATTTGTTCAAAATGTTTCAAACTCCTCCAAATTTATTTCAAGCTTCTTAAAACTTGTTATTTGATCTCAATACAATCTAATAAAACTCATGTATAACATTAATACAACATTTAAGTCCTAATTCATAAAGAAAATAACAATTTACAAAGTATACTTAGCTATAGAGAAGAAAAGAAGTTGAAGCTTCATCCTCTAGCTCGGTTTTCTCTATCTAGTTCATCTCCTAATCTTGATTCATCCTTTAGTTGGCTTTGATCTTGAGATTTGTTGAAGATTTGAAGAGAAAGAAAGAAAAATAAAGAAGAAAGGGAAAGGGAAGAGAAAGTCTTGATTGGGGAAAAATAGAGGAAAGAAAGGGAAAAGTGAGGGAAGAGAGAGGCAGAGGAAAAGAGGGTTTAAAGATAAAAAGTAGGGATTAAAATTAATATAAAGGATTATAGGTATAGGTTTAGAACTATCAGATCAAATATCTATAGTTTCAAGAGTATTTAAAAGTTTGTTTCGAAACCAATATGTTAGAAATTAAGAGCTTGCAATAAGAACTTAATTTGAGATTTTATTTTAGATAAAAGATATTTAATTTGAGTTCGGGTTTAAGAACTGATATTTTAAGATAAAAAAATGAACTCAAATTTTACTGAGATTTAGGAATTTGTGTTTAGGCTAAGAATCAAGAGTTTAGGAATCCTCTAAACATTTCAATGACTTGTTTAGAGAATTTAGATTTCAAATCTCAAATTTCATTTAATTAATTACTAATTTAACTTTGTCAACTTGTCTATTTATATCCTATGATTAATTTAATTCATTCAAATCTATCTAAACCTAATTTCTAATATATGTGAAGGTTTGGGGCATTTCAACCGTAGGCTGAGGATGATTTTGTAAAATTATAATTCTCATACCTTTTAATTATTTTGGTTAAATGTTCTTAAGGAAAAAGATAAATTTACCAATATTAAATATATATTACGATAACATATTTAATTAATTATATTATTATGATGATATTAGATGAAGTTGAAAATTCCCATCAATTTTGTATAAATTTCTTATAACTTGCTTATTATGTCTTAACAACATATGATGTAAATTTATTTAGTTTTAAGTCATGTGGCATGCTGCGTGCATGCCATTTAAGTACCATGTGTCGTGGTATGCTTATGGATGAAATGTACACATATAAGTGGTAAATTATCATATATTATGTCATGATTAATCATCTAAAAGAGTTATATTAGTAAACTTCTGCTACTAGTAGACCAAATTTGCCACCTAAATAAGCACATTTATCAATCACCATTTATCTTGTAAAAGAAAACAATTTGCAAATAGATATGGATCAAGAGATTAGTTTAGTAGAAATTAATTCCTTTTTTCAAGACAGAGAGAAAAAAAAAATCAATTTTGATATACATAAGAAATTAGGCGTGGAGTTGTCGAATTTGTGCTGAATTGAATTTCATCAAGATTCATTATAAAGATATATAGCATTGGCCTAAGCTTTCCATAGTGTCGAGCATGGATTTTGATTTTCGGTTCAATTTCCTTTACTCCAATTCGTACTAAACCCCAACCCATTCAATACGAATCATCGACCAAGAATTAAAGAAAATTTGAATTTTGAAAATTTTGGAGTCACCACTCGATTAAAGTCGAGAAAAAGGATAAACCAAATCAATGGGTAGGTTGATTTCGGTTTTGCTACTGATCTGCGAAAAAAAATCGTTTTGAAAACGAGAATCAGAAATTAACTTGAGTCCGTGGGCTAACCTATTAAAACCTAAACGGTTACTACTTTAACTTTCCAATTTTAAATTGCTTTCTTTTAAACCATAATTTCAAATTCTAAACTATTTACAGAGATCTAACTAACTAATCCTATGGCTAATATTTATAAATATGTACAAATTTACTAATTTAATCAACTAATCAAATTCCATCAACAATCATATATAATCTAAAAACTGAAAATAGTCAAATTAATCAAATCTTATCAAATTCTATCAATATTCACATATTATAAACTAAACTAAGAGAATCAATAAAATCAAATAAAACAAATTCACAAAAATAATTTTTTTACATATTTTGAGTCGCTCATTTAGGTGCTTATATACTGGCTAATCGGGATCAGATAATACGTAGTTCTTTAATGAAAGTTTAATTGGCTGATCAATTTTAAAGTTTTTAATTGTTTTCACTTTAAATTTGTTAAATTTTGATAGTTTTGATAAAATTAGCGTTTTGATGATATGGATCATAAGATTTATCAATTTAAGTTTGTAGACACCCAATTTTTGCCCAATTAAAAAAATGGGCTTAAGTTTACAATAAATTAATGTCATGTTAAGTTCATCAAAAATATAATAATAATAATAATAATAATAATAATAATAATAATAATAATAAAAAATAGTATAAGAGAATATAGAAAATAGAAAAATAAAAAATAGAGGAATAAAATAAGTATAATAAAATAATAATATAATTAAATGAATAATAGTAATGTAAATAAATATATGTAAGAAAAAATTAAATTAAATAATTATTTGAGCTCGATATAACATATATTTTATTAGCCTTAAGTACTAGTGGTTTAGCTATATGACCAAGGCACAGGCCGTTGGCCTAACGGTTCAGACCATGGACACAAGAGCAAGGGGACTCGTGTTCGATCGTAGCCCAAGGCAGATTTTGCCTCTTTTTGTTCAATTTTTTTATCCCAAAAGACACATCGGTTCATCCACTTTGAGACATCATTTGATCAATGAATCTTTGTGTTTTTTCGAAATTAACTGTACAGACACAAACTAGGCATGGGATACATCACATCTATACACGATTCATGCATTATTTCATCCTAAAAGGCACATTAATTGAGTCATGAAAATTAGGAAAAAATTCGAATGGACATGATTTTTCAAATTTCAAAATTGGCCGAATTGTATCAATTGATCAAATTAAATACACTTAATCAAGGAGTCATGATCTGTAAACACAATATTCGTGATCAATTTGAACCAACAATCACGAATCGAGTCCCAATTTTGAATCGTTCTTATTTGAAAAAGTATACGATTCGTGATTCAAAAATTGAACCATTACAAAGCTTCAAAATGACAAATTGTTTCGAACTCTATAATAAGATCACCCCAAGCAGAAAGCACAATTCAATTTCGCAAAATACACACTACAAGATCGAGATATGAAAATAGAGGAGAAAGTGTTCGAATTGCAAAAATTGCAAATTCGAAGTGATCGGAGGATTTTGATCCAAGTAAAGAGTGTTAGAATCATTTAGGAAGTGTTTTTGATTGATTATAGTGTTTAGAATTGCTCGAATTTGCATTTGGAAGTTCTGCAAATTTTTCGAAATTTTTTTTCCATGCCGCCGTCAACCACCACTTTTGGTGGTTCTGGGAGTGAATCACCACCACTAGCAGACGCGGCTCCTCCATTCACATCGGGCCGACAAGGTTTCTGGGATCGAGGACCACCAGAATCGGTCGAGGAACGCTTTGAAACCACAGTCATCGTCTTCTTCACCCAACGGAGCTCCGAGATCCGACCCGAAATCCGAATCCAATCCGGTCGGTCGTCGGTCAACGGTCGTCGGTCGTCGGTCAACGGTCGTCGGTCAAAAGTCAGCAGATCCTGCGGTCCAGATTAAATCAGAGGATCCTACGGTCCATATTTGATCAAGCAGATCCACGGTCCAGATCACTAGTCAAAGGATCAGACGGTCAGATTTGGTCCACAGATCAGACGGTTGAGATCTGATCCGAGAAAATCCAACGGTCCAGGTTAGTCCGCAATATTTTATTGTTTATTTATATATATTTAATTTCAGAAAATAGGAAAAAATTAATAAAAATTAGTAAAAAATCCAGAAAAATTCAGAAAAATCAGAAAATTAGAATAATTATTTTTAATATAAATTTACATGTTTTAACAATTTTTGATATTTTTGAATATTTTATGAATATTTATTTGCATATAAATTAATCTTTAAATATAATTTGATGTATGAGATGTTTTGTTTTTGTATTTTAATTTATTATGATATATTTTGAATATTCTGTACATATGTGATGATTATTTAATTTTGAAAAATAATAAATTGTAAATAGATTTTTAAACCAAAATTGTTGTTGAATAATAAAGATAAAAATTGTTTTTTTTTCAAATCATGATATTGATCAAGTTTTTTATCAAAATTTATCTTCATAAATTTACTATGAAGATATTAATCAAGTTTTTATCAAAATTATCTTTATAAATTTTCTATGAAGATAATACTCAAAGTTTTCAAAATTATTTTCATAAATGGACTTTGAAAATAATTAAAGTTGTTCAAAAATGTTTTCATAAATTTACTATGAAAATATTTAATATTGTTTAATCAAAATTGATTTTCATGTAGCATTAAATTAGCCATGAATTGTCATAAATTAATGATTTTTGAACTTAGAAAAATATATTTTTTATGAAATAAAAATCAATTGATTAGATCATAGGATCATCAAAATTGGTTTTCATAAAATTCAAAATTTAATGAACTTAAAGTGAGAATATTTTAAAAATATAAAATTGATCAACAAACTAAGTTCTTTATAAAAAGAACTACGTTTTGTCTGATCTCGATTAGCGAGTACGTAGGCACCTTCGGGGCGACATTAAAAAATATAAAGTTATTTATTTATTTATTATTTAGTTTATTAGATATTATGAGTTTAAATACTATTAGTTTGTTATTTTTCTAAAAATTTAAATATGGTAAAAATGTATTTGATATATTATTTCTTATTAATTAATTTTTCTTTATAAATATTTAACTTTTGCAATTATTTCTGGATGTAGTTATATAGTTTTTTTTTTATATATGTATAATCTTTGAATGTTTTGCTTTTCTTTGTCATTGATATATGTTTTCTAAAAATTAAATAGAAAATTATTAAAAATGATTTCTGACTTATTAATATTGTTATTATTTTTTTTGATGTATTCTTTTTGCAAGTTTTTAGAAAAGGATAAATTCTAAATTTTAAACTTAAAGTGGTAACCGCTTAGGTTTTAATAGGTTAGCCCCCGGACTCAGATATCTGGTATTTGTTTTTTTAAAAGTTTGGTTTTAAAATCCAATTTTCCGCATACTAGTGGCTAAGTTAGGATTAACCGACCCATTAATCCTAACTTTTCATTTTTTTTCGATTTTTATCAGTTGGCGACTCCAAAATATTTTCAAAATTAAATTTCTTTTAATCCCTAGTCGAGGATTTCATGTTAAATGGGTTAGGGTTTAATGTGAATCGGGTTAAAAGAAATGAACCGGATAGTTTTCAAAATCCAGGCTCGACAAAGTTCTTGCTATTTCATAAAAAAAAAAAAAAAAAATTATAAGTGACAAAACTCTTTAAGGAAGCATAGTATATCAATCCACATGTTATCATTAATTAAATTATCACAAGAAATCAAATTTCACACATACAGGAAAAAATGTTATTACAAACATATAAAAGATGAAATATTTATAACATCAAATGGTATATCGCGGACATCATGGTTATCATACAATAACTTATTATTTGAATACATCATGGAAAAGATTCAATCTATGTCATTAAAGTATTTTAAAAAAAAAAAAACTGAATTTATTAGTCAAGAGATTATAGTAAAAATTAAAATCAAAGTGCTATGATATTATTAATAAATCAAATTTATGAAAATAAATTGGCAAAGCCATAATAAATCTTGTTAAGATAAAAATTAATTTAGGAATTTTATAGCAGTTTTATACAATATAAACCTAAGAATTTAATCTATAAACAATATTAGAAAGTAACCACTCAAAAGACATATTAATTAACCTCATGTTTTGAATGTGTAAACAACTATAATAATAGTAATATTTATTACGTCAAAATCTTATTATTGTTTATTGTTTTTCATTGTTACAATGCTACCATAATTTATTAACTTACAATATTATATTACTAGTATCCTTTATTAAGTAAAAAAAAAAAAAGGCTTACTTAAGGATTGAACGAGCATGGGGGAATTGATGATCGAAGCTCCGGCTGGTCGACTTGAGATAGACGAATGTAGAATTGGGTTGGGGTGATCACGGGGCGATGCAGTGGCCGAATAGGAGGGTTTTGAAGCCCTCGATTGTTAAACACTCCGGTAGCATCCAATTACTCTGATTTTCCTTTTTTTTTTTTGTTACGAAGAATTTAAAATTAGAATGTTGAAACCTAAATTTGAGAACACCAAGACGAAATCAAAAATTGAGAATAGTTGGGAGAGAGCAGTCCCTTTAAAAAAAAAAAAAAAAAGAAGATAGGGAAACTATTTATGTGTTTTAATTTGGCTCAAAACTTTTCTAAACAATCGATTGAGAATCTAGGTTCTAAGACACGATTTTCACAAATTCAAAAAGAAAAATCGCAGCCAAAACGATTGTAACTTTCTAATTAAATTTCTTATCAGATATGTCTTTCCCATATTATAACGATACAAATCTTCAATCTTGCCAAAAAAACGAATTTCATGCATTTTTGAGTTTTTGAGAAAACTAACAAAAACGCGTTTTTCCTAATTTTTAAGCCCGAATTTGAAATAGTTATTGTTGATGAAAACGCGTAATCTACATACCAAATTAAACTACTCCATACCTAATTTCCATATGTGCATTCGATTCGTAGAAATGGGTCTGGAAATGAGCTGAAAAATGGGCCCAGTGGTTTGCCCAAGGTTGAAGATGAGCAGTACTTTTTTTAGCATATTATACTATATTATATATGTATATAGATTACATCCATTATATTTGTTTCCCTTATTTTGATTTATTTCCTAATTCATTTCTAATCCTAATGCTTATAATTGCAAATATTCCTTTAATTTAGCCATAATATACTAATATTAACATCTAATTATCAATAATTTGACAAAAATAAATTGTCAAAATGAGTTTCTACAGCTGCCCTCTTTGTGGTGAGGTTTGTCAAAACCTTATCACAAAGATAAAGTGGATCTCATTTTGCTTTTAACTTATCTGGAACTCCCACTTCTTGAGGGGGGTGAGAGCTTTCTCATGTTTTGATATGTCATTGAATTGCTTCTTGAGCAAGGATGCTTCATGTATTGAACCATCCCTTGATTCAGGTCTCATGTACTGAGTCCGTACTTGAAAGGGGTTGCTTTCTAAGCAGAGATAGGATCGCTTCTAGAGATGAAGTTGTTTCTTGAGCAGAGACGATTCATGTTTTGAACCGTTGCTTTGAGTTAGATCGCTTCTTGAGCGGAGGTGATTCATGTTCTGAAACTCCTCTTGAATTAGGTTGCTTCGTAAGCGAAGACGATTCATGTTTTGAACCGTTGCTTTGAGCCGGATCGCTTCTTAAGCGAAGGTGATTCATGTTCTAAAACTCCTCTTGAGCTATGTTGCTTCTTGAGCGGAGATGATTCATGTTCTGAAAATTCCTATTGAACAGTGTTGCTTCTTGAGAGGAGATGATTCATGTTTTGAAACGCTTCTTGAACTGTGTTGCTTCTTGAGCAGAGGTGATTCATGTTCTGAAACTCCTCTTGAACTGTGTTACTTCTTGAGCGAAGGTGATTCATGTTCTGAAATTCCTGTTGAACAGTGTTGCTTCTTGAGAGGAGGTGATTCATGTTCTGAAACGTCTCTTGAACTGTGTTGCTTCTTGAACGGAGGTGATTCATGTTTTGAAACTCTTCTTGAACTGGGTTGCTTCTTGAGTGGAGGTGATTCATGTTCTGAAACTCCTCTTGAACTGGGTTGCTTCTGAACCGGAGGTGATTCATGTTCTGAAACGCCTCTTGAACAGTGTTGCTTCTGGAGTGGAGATGATTCATATTCTGAAATGCCTCTTGAACTGGGCCTCATGTTCTAATCCTCTAGTAACAAATCTCATGTCCTGAGATCTTGATTTTCTCATGCTTTGTGTGGCTTCTATAGCTAATTTCTTGAAAAACTTAATCCTATAAATATATTTATTTAAAATAAAAAACTTTCCAGATTCTTATAGAAGCTTTTAAACTTTTCAGACCACTTGGTGAAGTCCGCTTATCACTAGGTTTACTCCGTCAAGCTAGAGCACATTTACAGTAGCTATACTTTGAATTGAGTATCCTTGTTTGTCTCTTGATGATAACTGGATTCTTTTGATGGTCTTGATCACGAGACGATACAAGAGATAGTTCTTAGAGTCTCCCTTACTTTTCAGCTTGAACTTATCGACTTCTCATGTTATTCCCCTAAAATAGGCATTTCTTTAAGGAAAGATCAAATCACAAAGTATTATAATGTTTTTATAACTTTGTCAATTGCTCAAATCTCCCTCTCTCACAGTACACTTGTATTTTAATTGTTTGGGAGATATAAGGATGAAAGAAAACTTATTAATTAAGGTAGATGGTTAATGACCGATTTGATGATTGGAGATCACTAGAGATATCTTTTTGTCGATAGATAACAAAAATTAGATCTTAAATAGACAAAGTAGTCAACACATTTCTAAACTTGATAGAATTCTCATTAATTTCTCAAGATTAGTACAACTTGATTGTATCAGAATTTACAGGGTCTTTCAAATCTGAACCATCCATTCTAGTCAAAATCGATGCACCACTAGGCAAAACTCTCTTTACTACATATGGTCCATCATAATTAGGAGTAAACTTTCCTCTAGGATCTTGAATATTCGGGAGCACTTTTCTCAAGACTAAGTCTCCTTCTTTGAAATTTCTCAGGTGAACTTTCTTATTGAATGCTCGAGCCATTTTGCTAGTAAAGCTGACCATGGTATAGAACGGTCATCCTCCTTTCATCAATGAGATTCAACTGATCAAACCTGCTTCTCACCCATTCGCTTCATCCAATTTTGTTTCTAACAATATTCTGAGTGACAGGATTTCAACTTCAATTGGAAAAACTGCTTCCACACCATAGACTAATGAATAGGGGGTTGTCCCTGTTGATACTTTGATGGATGTTCGGTAGGCCATGAGTGCAAAGGGCAATAGCTCATGCCAGTCTTTATAAGTGATAGCCATCTTCTCTATTATTTTCCTAATGTTCTTGTTGGCTGCTTCAACTGCCCCATTCATTTAGGTTGATATGGAGTAGAGTTCTGATGTTTGATTCCAAAATTTTGACACAATTCAGACATTAGTTTGTTGTTCAAATTGGTCCTATTGTCCGTAATGATCGTATCGAGGACTCCATATCTAGCTATGATTTCTCTCTTGATGAACTTGACAACTACTCCTTTGTTAACATTAGCGTACAAGAATGCTTCAACCCACTTGGTAAAGTAGTCGACTACCACTAATATAAATCGGTGACCATTTGAGGCTTTTGGCGAAATTGGCCCTATCATATCCATACCCCACATTGAGAAGGGCCAAGGTAAGACAACGACTGCAATTCTTTGGGAGTAGCATTTATCTTATTGGAGTATATCTGGCACAAGTGACAATGTCTCACATGTTTGATACAATCTTATTCCATAGTTATCCAAAAATAACCCATCCTCATAATCTTCTTGGCTAATATGTATCCATTCATGTGAGGTCCACATATCCCTTCATGGACTTCCTTCATCAATATATGTGCTTCCACCTCATCTACGTATCTCAAGAGAGTAGTATCAAATGATTTTTTATAATGTATTACCACTGAGCATGAAATGAGCTGCTAAGCATCTTAGCGTTCTTTGCTCCTTTGTTGAGGCATTTTCAAGGTACTTGCCATATTGGAGGAATTCTTTGATATTAGCATACCAGAGATCTTTCTTTGGGACTTCCTTAGTATTCAAGCAAAATGTCGGTTCCTTCTCAATGCGAACCTTTAAAGGCTGGATCTCAACTCCATCAATTATCTGAATCATAGATGCTAATGTGGCTAATGCATCCACAAACTTTCTGGTTTCTTGGCATATAAGTAAATGATATTTCTTTGAATTTCTGTGCCAATTCTAGTAAATGTTGGTGATAAGGCACCAATTTTGCATCCTTTGTCTTGTATTCTCCTCGTGTTTAAAAGATGAAGAGAAAGGAGTCTCCATATACTTGAAGATCATCTATCTCCATGTCAAGTGCCATCTTGAGACCCATGATGCAAGCCTTGTATTCTGCCACATTATTAGTATAAGGGAACGTCAATCTTGCCGAAGCAGGGTATTGATTACCATATGGTGACATTAAGACTGCCCCAATTCCACATCCGCATACATTAGCTGCTCCATCAAAGTATAACTTCCATTTAGGGGTGGACTATTCAGATTCTTTATTCGAATCTTCCAGCAAATGCTTCCATCCGAAACTTGAGCTTCTCCGTCAATCACATTATCTTCAACTGGGTTTTCAACCAGCTGATCTACAAGTGCTTGACCTTTAACTCAGTTCTGATTCACCTAAGTGATGTCAAATTCTGATAACAACATCTGCCACTTGGAAATTCTCCCAATCAGCCCTGGTTTTTGAGCCAAATACTTCAAAGGATCATGTTTTGTGTAAAGCTCGATAGAATAATACAATATATTGCCTAAGTCTGTGCATGATCCACAACATGGCATAATAAGTTCTTTCCACTTCAGTATACTTATGTTCATCTTCAGTGAATTTCTTACTCAAATAGTAAATGGCCCGTTCTTTCCCATATTCATCTTTCTATCCAAGCATACCTCCCATTGATTCAGGAAGTACCGTAAAATACAAGTAAAGAGAGCGACCAGGTGTTAGTGCTACTAACACTAGTGGGTTCATCAGATATTGCAGGATCTCATCAAATGCTTCTTGACAATCTTTATCCCAACGGATAGCTGCATTTTGCTTCAACAACTTGAATGGAGGGTGACATTTGTCGGTTAATTGAGATATGAACTGAGCAATGTAGTTCAAGCATCCCAATATGCCCCTGACTTTTTTGATCATCTTCGGAGGAGGCAATTCAAGTGTGGCTTTAACCTTATCCGAATCAACTTCTATCCCTGAGGTCACCCCAAATGTACACTTCTAGGGATTCAGCTTAAGATGGAACTTCTATAATCTATCAAATAATCTTCTTAATACTTCTACATGATCCTTATCTTCCTTAGACTTAGCAATCATATCATCCACATATACTTCGACTTCTTAATGCATCATGTCATGAAACAAAGGTAACCATTACCCTTTGATATGTTGCCCCATCGTTTTTAAGGCCAAAAGGCATGACTTTGTACCATAATGTTCCCCAAGTAGTAATAAAGGTTGTCTTGGTTTTATCCTCTTCTGCCATCTTAATTTGATTGTATCCCGAAAAGCCATCCATGAATGAAAATAGATGGTTTCCACCGTGTTATCCACCAAGACATCTATGTGAGGTAAGGGGAAATTATCTTTGGCGTGGCTTAGTTTAGATCACGAAAGTCTACATCAACTCTAACCTTTCCATTTTTTTAAGTACCGAGACCACATTGGCCACCCATTCAGGACAATCGGATACCTTTATAAAACCGACTTCTAATAATTTCTTCACTTCTTCTTTAATCTTAAGCAAGATATCTAGTCTAAAACGCTTTAAGTTTTGCTTCTTTGGTTTGACATTTGTTGTAGTCGGTAATTTATGAACCACTATAGAGGTATCTAAACCAGGCATATCTTCGTAGACCATGCAAATACATCTAAGTAATCAATCAATAATTTTATCAATCTTGAGCAGTGTTCAGTTGATAAGGTGGTGTCTATTTTCAAATTTTTAGGCTCATTTTTAGTTCCAACATTTACTACTTCTATAAGCTCACTGATCTCAATTCTACCTTCTTCATATTTTTGCCAACTTTTCTCTATCCCAATGTGCTCACTAATATCACTTTCAACGACTAACCTAGTAGGGCCGAAAGTGATATCAGTATTTTCATTATCTATCGGCACAAGATATCCTTTACTTTCACCATTATCATCATACCTGACTAAAGGCAAGATAAAGAAAGAGAAAAAGGAAGAAATGTGAGGGAAAAGAGAAAGTGATGATATAGACAAAAGAGATAATATGGAAAAGAAACAAAGAAATTTCATTAATGAATATAACTCATGGAGTACATTTTATTTGAGCAACTGATAAAAGAAACGAAACATAAAAACACTTCATGAATTCAACCCTTACTCAGAGGTAACCCTAGAGTTGTTAAGGTTAATAGTAATTCAATTATTTAACTCCTGAGCCAGATGGGAGCTGTAAGAAGGCTCCACAACTGATGTAATGTCTGGCTTCTGGACATGAGTCGGTTGTGGGAATATGACTCTGATGTCTGGAGACTCAATAGGGGTATCATACCATTCTTCTTCTCTCTTCTTCGGGCTTTCCTTTTCATCTCTTGTATCTCAATCGGAGTAGGGACATATCCCAGTCCAAATGTCCTTAAATGTCCTTCGTCTTGAATCATATTGGCTTCTTTAAAAATTTGTAAACCAAATTGTTCGGATCCTTCTTCGCCAATATAGGGTATAGCAGTGTCTTTGAAGATAGCATGATCTTGTTCACCCAGTATCGTAACGATTTAGCCATTTGTTACTTGACCATCTAATGCAGACTAGATGGTATTGCCTCAGCTGAGTGGATCCAAGGCTTTCCAAGTAACAAATTGAACGATCTTGGTATGTCTAGAACTTGGAATGGGATAGTAAAATCTTGTGGCCTAATAGTAATTTCCAAGTCTATTTCTCCCGATATGCTTCTCTTGGATCCATCAAAAGCTCTAACAATAGTAAACTAGACCGGAGATTAGATGCATCGATACTGAGTAGGTTCAAAGGCCAATGGACAAACATTCAGAGACGACCCATTAACGATGAGGACTCGGGCTATAATCAATCCATTACACTTAGCCATTATGAATAGGGGCTTCATGTGTTGAGTGCCTTCAGCTCCCAATTCATCAGGTGAGAAAGAGATTTAGTCCAAAACATATATTGAATTTACCACATGTTCCATCGTTTCAGTAGCAACACCTTTAGGAACCTTGATTTGTTGGAGTATCTTAAAGAGGGCCTCCTGGTATTTTTCAGAAGTCATCAATAAACCCATCAAGGATATTTGAGCCAGGGCCACAGCAAGTTGATCAATAATATTATAATCACTCATCTTCATGATCTTAGTCAAGGCCATTTTCTCATCAGATTCCTCCTCCCTTTTCTTATTTTTTCTTTATGGGAAGAATTCCTCCGCCAATGTCTTCTCTCTTTCAGGCTCTGGGGATTTTCCAAGTTTCCCAACCATGGGTCCGGAAACTTGATTAATAGCTTGATAGTTGAACGGGGCAGCTTTATAGTCACTTGGTTCAATAGGCATATGGAATTGATATCTCATCGATTTCAGCTCATATGAGGCCTCTTTCTGCTCTTCTTGACATTGGATAATTACCCTCTTCGGATCGAATTGGATCATTCCAATAAAAGGCTCGGGTTCTTCGATAGTGATCATGTTGATCGTGGGCCCATGATTTGGGAGAGGATTAGTGTTCACATTAGGGGCGAGGTTTCAATGAAATCCAGTTGGACCAATTTAGCATCAATGAGGTCTTGAATCTTGTTCCGAAGCCTCTAACAATAGTAAATAGAATGACCTACTTACCCCAAATGATAATCATATTTCATCTCGGGGTTATAATATCTAGTTTTATAGTCTTCTTTGGTTGTTTCAAAGGTGATCAGGTTGTTGGCTCTAAGCCAGGGCTAGAACTTGGCTAAAGGGTACATGAATTTTAGTAAACTGTCTTTTGGATCTATTGAATGGTTGGTTTTGGGATTGTGGTTGTTGTGACTGGGTGAAGGGTTGATTAGTGTTTAGGGTTGGTTGCTAGGCGTAGGATTGAGTAGGTTTAGTGTATGGGGTTGAGCTGACTACACTGACAGTGGTATCCTTCCCTTTGTTGTTGTTGGAGTACTTGGAGTTTGTAGTATTTTTCTCCACATGGATCTTCCCGGTAGTATTGGCATTTTCAATTTTGCATCCGGCTAATACTATCTCAGAGAAATTAGCAGTAGTATGTCCAATGAGATGGGTAATGAATGGTTCTACCAAAGTATTGATGAAAATGAATGTCAAATCCTTCTCCGGACTAGGGGTAGATACCATAGATGTCGTTGATCTTCACCTTTGAGCATATTCCGTTATAGGCTCATCTTTTTTCTTCCTCATATTTCCTAAATCCCACATAGATGGGGCCACTTCAATATTGAACTTTTATTGATTGTAGAAAGCCCTAGCCAATTTGTCCCAAGCATTAATCTAATCACGATCCAATTGGGCATACCATGTTAAAGCCGAACTGATAAGGCTATCCTGGAAAGTCTGGACTATAAATTGCTCATATTGAGTGTACCGGCTCATCTTTCTCACATAGAGCCTATTATGCAACTTTGGGCAACTAGTACCATCATACTTTTCAAAGTCGGGAATTTTGAACTTCTCGGGGAAAGCCCCAGTTTTGATTGTAGGAAAGCTTGTGATTCCGGCTTGATCAAATCCTTCCATTTTCTCAAAAGCCTTGAGTTTCTCATTGAATTGAGAGAAAAGCCTTTTCTCCATCTCTTTGTTTTGAGCCTCAATTTGCTTCTTAAGCCCGGAAGAATTGGTCTTGATAGTGGTTGTGGCTTATGATAACTACTTGTTCCTTAATGTCTTGACCATCGATCCCTTTCTTAACCTCGGAACATCCTTCGGTAGTAGCTTGAGGGGCCTTAAAATTTTGTGCGAGAAGATTCATTTGCTCGGCCATTTGAAACACCATTTTTTCCAAAGTGGTGAACCTTTGCTCGGAAATTGCATTGGAATTGCCAGAATTATTGCCGTTGTTGCTAGCCATTATGGATTTAGACCTAGTGATGATTGGACTTCGAATCATGTTAATCGTTTAGGAGCTATCTTTTAGAAATTGAGGATAATTCAAAAACAAGATTTCCATAGTTTAAAGAAGAATATGTATATATTATTATATATATATTTTGGTGAAAATCTTATTATTTATTTACAATTCTCAACAAAACGAGTAAACGGTTGGTGGTTAAGAAATATATGCACAAAAACAAGTAAATGGTTAGCAAACGAAATATACATAAAAGCTATACAAGAACATGTAGAGACAAGAATATATATGTGGAAAAGAAAGGCGCATGTGCATGCAAATTGAGATGATGAAGAAGCTTTATGGCAAAAAACCATTTCATTTCATTAAAGCTAAATTCACTCAAGGAGTCAGAACATGACTTAAACATGACAAAACCGAAAAGCTAAATAAAGAGACTTTAATCCTAAACCAAACACCTAATCTTGCTAGGACACACTAAATGGCCCTTCAGCTCCTCAATAGTTCTCTTCACCGTCCATAGTTGAGCTTCTAGTGCTTGAACCTTAGCTTGAGAGTTTTGCACTTCCTTTTCCATCTCTCACTCCCTCTTCTTCATTTCTTGGAAGCGAACCTCTACCCGGGCTTTTGTCAATTCCATATAAGCTTGTGCCTCCGGGTCGGGAGGTAGGTGGTCGACTCAACACCTTGGGAGCTTGAAATTCAAAACCTATCTACCTTTGCCCTTTGGTTGAGGATGTATTCTTTAGTGGCCGATATTTCTTCATTCAATATTGATGGGGTTTATCACGTAGATCGGCTTGATTTCTCTTGTCTCTCATTTGGCTTGTATTAACCCTAGTTTTCCCTCTCTTTGTGCCAATAACGTCCGGTCATCATATTCTATAGTAACCTCCTTTAATGATGGCTTGCTAGTTATATCTTGAAGTGCTCCATATTGTCTTATCATGCAACCGGATAATATCCCGTGGACCCGATCAAACCAATCAAAGGAACTGTCGCATACTCCGTGCATCCGGTTATTGCCGCATAAGAATGGAACCACTTAACAATCCAAAAGGAATGTGTAAGCTTCTAGATCTTGGAGTAAATGCACCCACTCATCGGTTCTTAGAAAATCTTGAATGCGGATTCTTTCACTAAAGCTTAAAATAAGATCATAGCAGTCTTTAATGTGGCAAGCCGGACTCAAATTGCTCCCATAATCTCTAGTGTGGCTAGCAAACCAAACTATCAAGAGTGTTATACTAGACTTGAACTTCCCATAACCTCTATTCTTCAAGTGGTTGAGAGATCTATTTTGTTCAACAAGTAAGGCCAGGATATAAGACTTTTCTACCAAAAACTGTCCACTAATTCCACCACCTGATGGTGGATGAATAGATCCCCATTCGGGAAGAGGATAGTACTGAATATTGCAGCTATAAAGTTGTAGATGTGATTCTTTCCCATGCTTCTACACCTCCACAGAAGATGGGTTTTATTGTCCTTAACTATTTGGAGATCCAAACCACTTAAACAAGTCAGAAAGTCGAATTGAGACCAAATTGCAATTCTTGAGCTCTAGACACATCGGTCCTCTTAATCCTTAAAAAGGAGTTGAAAAAGTTGATCGTCCCTTTACTAAGTTGAGGAGCATATATTCTTGCATGAGTTGGTGGAGCTTGAAGAAGCCTCATGTATTCCTCAATAGTAGGACTCAAAGTGTGCTCACCAAGGCAAAAGGCGACCTCATCAATATTCCATAAGTAAACCAAGGTCCTAAAAAGATGAATGGGGACCTGGACCTTTTGTAGAGAAAAAATAGGCCGAAACAATCTTCAATGAATCCTCTTTGTTTTGGCTTGAAAGTTTGTAACCACTTGTTCAAAATGGCATTGGACTAGCAGGCATGAACATGGATCTCGGGAATAAGATAAGCCCACATGTTGCAACTACACATACTACTTGCCATACTTCCTAATTTACAAATTACAAAAGAAAAAATGTTACAACACGGTATATAATTTACAAAGTACATACATGGATTAAGTTACAAGAATTTACAAGACACATCTACATGAACGGATTACAAGGAAATTAACTTTGTAAATTCGGCTTTGCTTTGTAAAAAAAAAAAATTAAAAACATTTTGAGGGCCATAATGTTCTATCCTCATCTTCTTTATGTAGTGAATGCAAGAAGAAGGGAGGAGGGGGCTTCTAAAGGTCCCCTGATTAATGGGCCATGGGTCACGTTAAACAGAGTGGGGGGCTAATTCGTGTCCCGAATGGTGGGTAACCACAACACCCGAGACCTACTGGTGCTCCCCATCTTAAGTTACTTAAGGTGGCACGGGTTTGACTACATCTAGCACACATTTTTTTACTCAAAATTAAAAAGTTCCCCCAATATAATCCCCCATAGATATATTTATAAGATCTGCACAAAAGCACCTGGTTAGTACAACTATTTACAAATATATAAAAATATTTATAAAGAAGAAAGCAATTTATATATGAAAAGCATAAAGTGGCTAGCCCACTAAAAATGGGTCCCAAGTGGAGTCGCCAATCTGTCGAGCATGGATTTTGATTTTCGATTCAATTTCCGATTCAATTTCCTTTAATCCTATTCATACTAAATCCTAACCCATTCGATACGAATCCTCGACTAAGAATTAAAGGAAATTTTGAATTTTGAAAATATTTTGGAGTTGCCACTTGACTAAAGTCGAGAAAAAGGATAAATCAAAACCAATGGGTAGGTTGATTTCGGTTTTGCTATTGATCCGCGAAAAAAAAAATTGTTTTGAAAACGAAAACCAGAAATTGACTTGAGTCTAGAGGCTAACCTATTAAAACCTAAACGGTTACCTCTTTAACTTTCCAATTTTAAATTGCTTTCTTTTAAACCCTAATTTCAAATTCTAAACTATTTACAAAGATTTAACTAACTAATCATATGGCCAATATTTACAAATATGTACAAATTTACTAATTTAATCAACTAATCAAATTCCATCAACAATCATATATAATCTAAGAACCCAAAACAGTCAAATTAATCAAATCCTATCAAATTCTATCAATATTCACATATTCTAAACTAAACTAAGAGAATCAATAAAATCAAATCAAACAAATTCCCAAAAATAATATTTTTACATATTTTGAATCGCCTATTTAGGTGCCTACGTATCTGCTAATCGGGATCAGACAATACATAATTCTTTAATGAAAACTTTAATTTTTGTTGATCAATTTTAGAGTTTTTAATTCTTTTCGCTTTAAATTTGTTAAATTTTAATAGTTTTGACAAAATTAGCTTTTTGATGATATGGATCATAAGATTTATCAATTTGACTTCTTGCTATTTCTTGTTATTTCATAAAAATCAAAATTATATTTCTAAGTGACAAAACTCTTTAAGGAAATATAGCATATCAATCCACATGTTATCATTAATTAAATTATCACAAGAAATCAAATTTCACACATACAGGAAAAAAATGTTATTACAAACATATAAAAGATGAAATATTTATAACATCAAATGGTATATCGTGGACATCATGGTTATCATATAATAACTTATTATTTGAATACATCATGGCAAAGATTCAATCTATGTCATTAAAGTATTTAAAAAAAACTGAATTTATTAATCAAGGGATTATAATGAAAGTTAAAGTCAAAGTGCTATGACAGTATTAATAAATCAAATTTATGAAAATCAATTGGCAAAGCCATAATAAATCTTGTCAAGATAAAATTTAATTTAGGAATTTTAATAGCAATTTTATACAATATAAACCTAAGAATTTAATCTATAAATAATATTAAAAAATAATCACTCAAAAAGACATATTAATTAACCTCATGTTTTGAATGCCTAAACAACTAATAATAATATGTAATATTTATTACGTCAAAATCTTATTATTGTTTATTATTTTTCATTGTTACAATGCTACCATAATTCATTGACTTATAATATTATATTGCTAGTATGCTTTATTAAGTAAAAAAAAGGCTTACCTGAGGATTGAACGCGCACGAGAATTGATGGTCGAAGCTCTGCCTGGTTGACTTGAGACAGACGAATGTGGAATTGCGTTGGGGTGATCACAGGGCAATGCGGTGGCCGAATAGGAAGGTTTTGAAGCCCTCGATCGCCAAACATTCTGGTAGCTTCAAATTGCTTCTTTCCCTTTTTATACGAAATTTAAAATTAGAATATTGAAACCTAAATTTGAGAACACCAAGACGAAATAAAAAATTGAGAATAAAATTAAAAGTATTGGGAGAGAGCAGGCCCTTTTTTAGAAAAAAAAAAAAAAGAGAAGATGGGGAGACTATTATATGTTTTAATTCGGCTCAAACTTTCTAACAATCGATTAAGAATCTAGAGTTCTAAACACGGTTTTCACAAATTCGAAAAAAAAAAACAGAGCAAAATGGTTGTAACTTTCCATTAAATGTCCTATCAGATATGTCTTTCCCATATTAGAATGACTCAAATCTTCAATCTTGCCTAACAAACGAATTTCCTGCGTTTTTGAGTTTTTAAGGAAACTAACAAAACACGTTTTTCCCAATTTTTAAGCCCGAATTTGAATAGTTATTGTTGATAAAAGCATATAATTTACATACCAAATTAAACTACTCCATACCTAGTTTCCATATGTGCATTCGGTTCGTAGAAATCGGATCTGAAAACCCCAAAAGAGCCCATCGGGCTGCCCAAGGTTGAAGATGAACAATACTTTTTTTTTAGCATATTATACTATATTATATATGTATATAGATTAATATATTTATATTTATTTCCTTCATTTGATTTATTTTCCTAATTCATTTGTAATCCTAATGCTTATAATTGTAAATTTTCCTTTAATTTAGCCATATATATACTAATATTAACATCTAATTATCAATAATTTGACAAAAATATAATATCAAATGAGGTGTCTATAGATAGTAATACAAGCAATTCCAAAAGAAATTTGACCAATAGCTTATGTGTTATAAGTTTCATTGGATTATAGTCTACCTAAGAGATATAAATTTCATCCAATGACAAATCACCTTGCTCTTGATTGTATTTTCTTTGATATCAAAGATGATGAGTCTTGTCATGAGCTCCAGAGAAGCTTTGTGAAGTAAACCAGAGATACTACCCATTGTAAATCGTTATTAAAGGCAAGGCATCGCGATAAGCAAATTATGAGCCGTGAACAGTAAGTTGTGCAATAAAATATGATCTTGTAAACATGCATGATATCTTGGGTGCACTAATCAATATGATATGTTCTTAATTTTCTGACTCTACTTAACTGGGTAACATTAAACCCCATAACGCCACCATGCTTAGTAGTCGAATTAACATTATTTGGCATGCATCGTTATCTCCAGCAACATAACTCAATATCAACGTCAAATTTTGTTTAGGTATACGCTGAAATCTCATATTGGTCTTTAATAAAAGGAATACAAACAATTCTATAAACACTCCAATTTTTCCCATTTAGGATTTTTAAAATACATATATAGAGAGAGAGTAAAGTACCTCTGTCCCAAGGGATCCAAACAATACCGATGAAATCGGCTTTGAACACCACTGACTCATTGATTCCCAATCCAATAACAAAATTGGAAGGTATGTCTTTCCCAAGATTTTTATTGTTCATGCAGAAACCTTCCAATTAAATTAATTATCAAAAAATCATCTACTTGAAGAAATTTTCAATATATAACAATTTAATTTTTAAAATAAAATAAAAAAAAACTTCTATAACGTTTGCAAGGATTCCTTTGTATGAAGTGACGTTTTCTCTTACCTACAACAAAATGAATCACATGACTTCTTGTACTAATTGAATTAAAAGAGCCATCAACTTATTTATTGAGATATTTTGAGTGGTCCAACTTTATTTATTAACATTTGCAAGGATTCCTTTGTGTTTCCTCTTACCTACAAGAAAAACAAATCACGTGACTCTTTGTACTAATTGAATTAAAAGAGCCATCGACTTATTTGTTAAGATATTTTGAGTGGTCCAACTTTGTTTTTTATGTAGAGAAGGTACTATATAATTCTAAAACTATTCAGGTATTGACAATCTAAATTCTAAAGCTTTCAACTTCAAAAATCAGATTTTCAAACTTTTAGGATTGCCTCAGTCAATTCATAAAGTTTTCAATTTTAATGACATGATCCTATTTCCTCACGCATTTAAAGCAAGGCAATGAAATCATAACATTCTCAAAATCAATTAAGACATGGCATACCACATATATGCTATGTGGTTAGTAGATCCTACTCCTAAGCTATTCTATGGAGTGTTAACTCCAGGCGTTTGTATTAATAGGACCCTAGATGGCTATAACTTTCAAGGACACATAGCTTATATATTTATTCATTTCAAATACAAGAGGAAGAATTCGTATTTAAGTTCAACTTACTTGGTACTAATGCTCCTATTTACCTTCATGCATTGTTAATGGAGTTATTTATTTCAAAAGTACTTCTGATAAGTTGAGATTACTGGAGAAACCTACAAAACCTAGAACTACCAATAAATATGTGCTCAAAAAATCCGAATCTCAATCAGTACGTCTATTTTTTCTCTTTGCGAGTTCTGGTCAACTGGGGACTCTTTCCAGTGCTTCGATTTCTTTTTCATCATTTTGACCAACCATTTCTCTATAGAATCTTTGTGATGAAAATCACCCTCAAACACATGAAACATATTCATTATATACATGGTTTAAAAAATTAAAACTCTTTTTCCTCCACTAATTTCAACCAATATATTTGGATATTTCATGAATACTTGAGATAAGATAAAGCCTATATTAGTTTTGGTTGTATTCCCAATATTTCTTTCGGAGTCGTACATTTGTGAGATTGGTGACAGTTGTGGAATGACCATAGACTGAAGGTGATTTTTGAAAATATTATTCTAACACCTTTTATTTAATTTGGTTAAATATCCTTACATAAATGGATGAACTTACCATTATTAAATATAGCGTACAACAAGATCCATCAATAATAAAATCGGCTTGCATTACTTTTAATTAAGTATAATTATGATGATATTGAATGAAGTTGGAATTTTCCATCAAACTTGTATAAATTTAATAGAAGCTGTTAATTTTGTATTAACAACATATAGTGTAAATTTATTTATTTTTAAACCACATGCAATGCCAATTAAGTACTACATGGTATGCTCATGAATAAAATGTACATATATAAGTGGTAAATTTTCCATATATTATGTCATGATTAATCATCTAAAGGAGTTATGTTAGTACGCTCGTGACACTAGTAAGCCAAATTTGCCACATAAATAGATACATTCAAAATCACAGTTTATCTTATAAAAGAAAACAACCTGCAAATAGACTGGATCAAGAGATTAATTTAACAAAAATTAATTCCTTTGTTTTTTTAGGCAAAGAGAAAACAATTAATTATTGATATACATAAGAAACTAGAAGTGGAGTCGTCGAATCTGCGCTAAATTCAATTTCATCAAGATTGATGGTAAAGATATAAAGCATCGAATCAAGCTTTCCATGGCAAATCTAATAATTCTAAAAGAACTTTGGCGAGCAGCTTACGAGTAAGAATTTTCATGGGATTACATTCCACCTGAGAGATATAAATTCAATCACAAGTCTCGCTGTTCTTGATAGTATTCTCTTTGATATATGAGATATTGATCATCATTATTGTGGGATCTAGAGAAAGCTTTGCGTACCAAATTAGGGGGCACAAGCTCATCATATGTTGCCGTGAAACACAAGAAGCTGGGAGAAGCACAATCTTGAGCTAGTGAATAATAAATTATGCAATGAAATTCGATCTTGTAAACATGCATGATCTCTAGGATACACGAATCAATTTGTGATCTATTCTTAATTTTCTAGCTCTGCTTAAGAGCGAAACATTGAACCCCATAACACGATCATGCTTAGTAGTCCAATTGACATTATTAGGCACGCATCATTATCTTCAGCAACATAATTCTACCTCAACGTCAAATTTTTTTGGGCATATACTGAAATCTACTCTCATATTTCTATCTGATAAAAGGAACAAATACAGTACGACAAACACTACAATTTGCCCATTTAGGATTTTTTAAATACATATATGGAGAGAGAATGTACATATATTATGTGTATAAATTCTAAGGTATTTAAATATATAGTAAAAAATATATATATTAAACCCAAGCTAAAATTTTTTGTATGAAAAAATATCTTTAAAGCCTATTGTTTTCATTAAAAGATTCCTAAAATTTATTCTTATATGTTTGTGCTTAATATAGACAATATTTTATATTATATATTTAAAGATTCAACCAATTTGAAAGACTTGGATGACCCTTCCATATCTTATTAAACTGAAACTATATGGCGGGATTGTTGTAGTTAGTTGATCACGTACGATAGGTGTGCTAGTCAACCTAACAGTAGTCTCGAATTGACGACTCACGTATAGATGTAGTAGAGAGAGGCATGGAAGAAGGAATAAGCAAACCCAATTTCTCAAGTGCGTGTGTTATACCCCCACAAGATACCCTAGTAGTATCAATGCACCATGTAACAAACTAGAGTCATTGACATTTGTATTTAACCACCTAAGGCTTCTAGAAAGCAATATGAGCATTTTATGACTAGAATGCCCCATATCATGGACAATTATAATAGGATTGAAAGGTTGCTTAGAATAAGAAATATTGCATACATAGAACTTACATACAGGAATAACATTATATATCTCTTACATTGAGTTCTTAGCTATTACATCAAAACTACACAAAAATTATTCCTGGGTTATTCTTTACATAAAATACTATTCTATTTCTTCATTCCAAAACTTGTCTCCTTTGCTAACTTATGTCTGCACCCCTATTGGTTATATATCAACTGTAATTTTCCCTATATCCAAACAAATCTATAGAAACGTGAACAAACCATAGCTTAATCGGATCTTAACATAATACAAACAATGTTAAGCAAGTTTAATTAACAAACATATGTAGTGTTATAATCAACCATATATGACAAATACAATTTTGATGACAGAAATCCAAACCAATAGAGATTTACACTCTCTCTTCGGGGTTTAAGGACTAGCTCTAGTAATTTATATGTAGGAGAGACTAAGAACTAAGGTGGAATAAATTGTTTTCAAACTTATTATTATTATTATTATTAACTCAACTTAACTTTAGAATCTCATAAACTCCACTAAGTATTAGTTATCTCATGTCAACCCCCATAGGTGATGTCCTTTGGCTCTTGCTTGGTTCTTATGGAATTGACGACCTAATGATAACCTCCTGTAAAACCAGACTATCATTTCTCTTCATTGGAAAAACTCTGCATTACCATAGAACCAAGATAATAATACGTGATGTGAATACCATTTAAATGCAATTTATGCAGCCATGGAATTCATGTTTGATTCATTTAATGGTTGATTAATAATATAGTCAGATTACTTAATGACCATAAAATTTTCAAACAATCATTAATACACATCCCTCAATCACTATCAAGCAAATAATTATCACTTTTAATATTGAAGTTTATCGTTGATCCAGTCATCATGCAGCATGCATTATTGCCATCCCCATATTCAGCCAATTATCATTGTAATTAGAACTTGTTCCACTAAATTACATGCACAAACAATATGACAAGATCATAGTTGCTCACCTACGCATTTTGGCATTATTTGTCATAATAGTTTATGGGAAAATCCTGATATCGATCTATAGTCCCTATAAAATAATAAAAATACATTACTATGTATATAACTAAATAAGGATTCCTATTAGAGCTTAAGGGTCCTAAACTCATGTCTTAATTTTCTTAGTTTATTTGTCTTTAAGGAATTATAAGCTACTACAAATACAATAGTTATGTTGGTCGATTAAAGCAGATAGGGGTCAAGTAGATAGCATCCCTTGCGAGGTTTCATAGGTAGTGCTCCGGAAAGCTAAATGAAACTAAAAATCTAGGTTCAATAAATCTTAAGAAAAATTCATATATTTGAATCATGGGTCAACTGCAGGCATCATTGTGACCATAGTTAGGTAGGGCAAAGAATCGTAATCTTATGTAAAAGTCACGGCCTAAATCATGGGTTCAACCATGGGCGGGATCCAAGACGCGGTCCAAGTTGTGATCAAAACACTTTCCCCTTGATTATACTTAGCTTCTATCATAGTTCTAAACCACGAATATGACTTAGACACAATTTACTTCACACTCAAAAGAGCAAACTCAACTTATTCCGCTCTGCAAACTAACTTTTTTTTCAATTGATACATGAATTAAAACGTAGCTAAAGATAGACTTAACATAACTACATCTAGCAAACTTTACTAGTTAAACTTAAATCTATCATTCTTTTCTTTAACCAAATTCCAAGTATGAATGCTTAGTGTAGTTTTTCGCTTTTTAATTCATAAATTGTCATTTCTGAGTTTATTAATTAAAGTTGTACTTGTTTATAAGTTTTTAGTAAGTATATTGCAACTCTAAACATAAACAAACTCATAAAATAAGTACACAGATGTTTTTAGCCTTATTTCCTTAAGTTATTACATACGTTGGACTTAATGTTTTACTTTTAAATAATAAAATGCATAAGTGTACTAGTGTGTTTGATAGAAAGAACTTACTATATTTTTAAAAAAAATTAAAATTACCTTAGCTTCACTAAGATTTTTCAAAGTGATTGTCTTACCTACTTCTTCAAAAAAAAATTACTAGAAGTAATGCTTAAGATGTGATTTATTAAAGATTTTCTGATATTAAAAATGAAGGTTTGAAGAAATAGTTTACGTCTTAGTTGTATAAGCAGGCAAAAATGAAATGAGGGTTTCAAAGAAAATGATAACAAAAGAATTTTGTGTTTATCTAGTTTGGTATTTGATAAAAGATATTTTGTATTAATTATATTGAATTATATTAGTCTAGTGTATTTTTTAAATTTTTTGTTTATATCCTCCATTGATAATGATATTCAGTTGGTGTAAATTTTTAAATTTCTAGTTGCTTCATTTTCAAGTAAGAAAAGTAAGATAAACTTAGTTTGAAAAAACATCTCCAGCATTTAATAAAAAAAACTTTATGAAAATGGGCAAGTTTGCCCCTTTTATAATAGCATATGGTATAACATACACCTTTAGGCATTTTGGGTAGTTTTAAAAGAAATTTGGGCGTAGATGAATTAAAGATAGGGTTTAAATGCTATATCTCATAAAAATTGATTTTTTATTAATATTTAGTGTTTTATATTTACACAATTTATTTCTAAACTATCACTAACTACCCAATATACATTAAAGATTTAATAGTTCACACTATACTTTAAGATTATATAACTATATTAGTAAAATTTTACCTATATCATGTAACCTTATCTTTGGTATTTTTGTTTCTATGGAATTTTAACTTCTAATTTCTAAACTTAAGTTAATGAAAAACTTGGAATTACAACGAAAGTGTGACAAAAGATTGAATCAGATAGATTCGATCATTTCTGACCCATTCTTCCCAAAGTAGTTGCTTTGATCCTTTATGAAGATATTTCAGTAAAGTTTTCATATTACTCTCAATTTTATTAATATGCAAAATCCCTCTAAATGAGGGAACATCTTATTTATAGATGGTGGAGGTTAATGCTAGCGATTGGATAACACTAGAATGAATAGTTGTCGGTTGATATCAAGTATTTTTGGTGACCATTAGATCATTTCTTAATGATCCAATGACTGATATTAAAGCTTCATTTTCTTTTAGTAGTAGGCTGAGTTTGACTTGGAAAATGGGCTTGAAGGTTTTTATAATATAAAAGAAGTCTATTATTCATTTAAAATCACTTATTTTAATATAGAAAAGTTGAAGGCTTATTATATTTCACAAAGCCCTATTTTAATCAAACAAAGCTTAAATTAACCCAATATGATATTTTTAGAGTCTGCTCTTCTATTGTGAGACAACCGAATAAGGCCAAGAGTAGAATAAACCAGTCCAGCGATCCCTATTTCAGGTATATCAAGTCAAATCACTCTACAACATCTCTTATTTGACCTGTCTTCTAGACCCCACCACTAGTTCAAAAGACCAATTCTTGGCATTAATTTGAGCTTCGTACCTAATTAACAAAATGACCCCTTACAAAACTCAAGATGAAAGCCTTAAGTGATTATGCTTGCATGGCTTATTAAGGTATAAGCTACTAGGTTGTAGTGTAGAAAATACAACACATGCATATAGATGGATCATGAGTTTGATTATAATATACAAATAAATAAATAATAGTGAAGTGTAGTATTGTAATATAAGGTTGTCCAAAAGGGTATTTTTGTCATTTGACAAACGAAATTGGACTCTAGGGAAGTTTTCATGCAGAACCGGGAGAGGAGTAAGGCCGGCGATCATTGGCTTTATGCCGGCTTACAAAGAGATATTTCGCTCCTTCACGTTAAGCCGCCCCTAAGCCACCATCCTTATACCAATCTATATTTTCATGAAAAATAACATCTTTTCTTTGTGTGCTAGGGTTTTCCAATTCCTATATATAGCCCTAAGCCTTCTATTCATTCCTCACATTTTTTTCCTAAGCTTAAACCTTAGATAAGTGGGTTCTTTTCTAGTATTTTCATTAATCTTTTAGCATGATCTCTCTAATAAAAGGTTGCTTCTTTGATTTGAGGAATCAAGTTGGTGGAGACGACTTCATTGAAGATCAAAATCCTAAGTTGTGATTGGTAATTTGGTCCTACAGTCAAGAAGGCGTGAGATCCAAAGCTTTAGATAAGTATGAATTCGTGCAATTCTTGTTATTTTAAAGATGAGATCTTTCCTGATAGTTGATTCATTGTTGATTGAGGATTTTAGGGTTTGGAGGAATTTTGGAGAAATCTGTGTTTTTGGGTTTTGTTGTCTGGTGATCCTAGAAGACATGTGTGTGGATCTAATATTATAAATTTTATGTTTTAGATTGTGGATTTTAGGGTTAGGGTTTAATTGTGAATGTGAAATCGAATTTTGATTTGATGTATGTTGATGATCAGGATTTTGGTGAAATTGGGTTTATAATCTTTTAGAAGGATTTGTTGATTTTGGAGTTTTGGAAGCGAAACAGGTACCGACTTTACTTGTGTTTGGTTTTGGTTAGTAAATACCACACAGAATATGATATTAATGAGGTACCTTAAGGATCTATGTGTGAGGGTGTCGTGAGTGGACTCGTGTATAGAGATGATTTCAATAGATTAGGAGTTGTGCCAGCTTAACTATGGTACGCAACGATGGGTAGATCGCATCCAACATCAATATATGTATATAAAAGTATTTCGTATAAAACTTGTTTCGATGGAGTCATGAGTTATTTCGGGTTTAGGACTAGTTGCAAATGGTTCTAAACTGTGTTGATTGTTGGCTAATCAAAGATAATAAAATATGTTTGTTGCATTAGTTAATAGGGTGTATGTGATGTTGCGTGATGCCTATTTATGTGCATGTGTTTGTGGTTTAGCGTACTAGGCGTTTTTACTCATTCCTTTATTTTATAGGTACAAGTGAAGATGATATTGTTTATGACTTATCTAGATATTATATATATATGTTGATAATGGAGATGACAATAGTGAACTTGACTCTCCAGCTAAGGACTAGTAGATCTTGACCATGGGAATTAGGAGAGAGATATTGAAGATCTTTATGAAGTTGTATTTGAGAATGTTATCAGCTATAGAAGACTTTTTATGAGACTAGTTTATTAGGTTTCATCAAGTTTTATTTGGTATTGATAATATGTAGTTTTGGATTCTAATAGTTCATGTTTTTCAAAGAGATTATTTATGTGAAATTTCAAAGTAGTCATGTATGAGTTTTAGTGATTATCTTTTGATATATTTATGGATTAGTATATCATAGTCTTGGCGTGTTCTTATGAAGAGAAGGACCCGTGACGGATTATAATACCTTAATCTTAAGGCGTTAGATTGATCTTACGAAGAGCTTCTTTTTTTTTTTTTTTTTTTTCAGTGCACGCACCGGGTGGACAACGGACATGAAGGCCAAATAATAAATGCTATGTAGAAAATATCATTTTTGTTCTTCCTTTTTTTTTTTTTTCCCCTCCCTTCCCTACCATACGCGCCATGTGGACACATGACACAAGCGCCAAGGAATTAAAAATTTGTATAAAAGCAAGAGGATTTTTTTTGCCATAAGAGCTCCTTTGGAGCTCTTTTTAAAACAATATCTCCATAAGATTTAACAAAAAATTATGTGAAATCTTGTAGATCAGATATGTTGTCACGAATAGGGACTCAAATTTGGCTTTAATCCATTCAAGAACGAATCATCATGTGACACATAATCTCGTAATTGAGATAATTCTAGAGGATGTTATCCATAAGACAAAAGACAAAATCAAACAAAATTGACCTTTTAACATCAAATTGGATCAAATGCATTACTGCATCCAATCACGATCCGAATTTTTGTGAACTTCACAAAGAAAAATAAATACTTTAATGAAAAAATGAAAGAATATTTTTTTTCCTTTATCTTTTAAGTATTCATTATTGACATTTTTTATATAAAGAAAATTAAAAAAATATAATTTGATAAAAGTTTAAGGATGGTAATCTTGTGTTTTCATATGATACGTTCGGATCCATAAACTTTAGTTACTTAAAATTGTTTTATAAAGATTAGTGGATAAATTGAGATCAATCAATCCATTGTTCTTGATGTATAGTTTTCGCGACCTTGGTTGGTGGCCACTCCAAAAGTTTTTTTTTTTACATATTTCTTTTAATTCTTAGTTAAGGATTTTTGTCAAATGGGTTTGTTTTTTATATGAATCAAATTAAAAAAAAAAAATTGAACCAAAAACAAAAGACTAGGCTTTACATATATTAATTTGAGTAGTTATCAAAACAAAAACTAATATTTATTTGTGACCTAATAAAAGTTTAATACTTTTAGATTATCAATAATATTTTTTTCTCAAACTTAAAATTACTTATAGATTAAAAGAGAATGCATAGTGTGAGGAAATGACTTGATGAATCCTTTCCTTGTTTTCGCCTTTTTCCTTTGCACTCAATCTCACATGGATAGCTGTAGTCTTGATCTTATGTTGTTATTGAAATAACCTTGAGGTCAAGTATGGTTAATGAGTGTTTTGAATAAAAGACCAATACAAAGCACATTGCCTGCTTAGGTAGGGCAAGACCAACACTAATGGTTACAATTTTTACTTACTAACACTTACAAGTTGATGAAATTGCAAAAATTATATTTTGTAACATTTTATTATTTTAATTTTATAATATAAAAATTATTTTATTAGTTTTATAATTGAAATTTTAATTTTATCCATTAGAAGTTTTCAAATAAATGTTTCCCCTTCAAGGGATAAGTTTTTATAGAGAAATTTTTTGGATTCCTTTTTTTTTTAATTGAAGAAAAGAAACATTATCTTTTTGAGCTATTATAATATTTCATGTTTCAAGCTTTCCCTATGAGTACACGCATTAGGGGTTAGTTGTGTTAATCTTGAGGAGCAGATGACATTATCAATTAAATCACGATCATACCAAAATTTACTTTAAAGGCAGTAGCTCATCCATGGTACAACTTCTTAATATGATAAGTCATCTTCTTGTTTCATTTTATTTTTTTTACACATAGCAATATGTCCTTACAATAGCAATGATAATTTTACATTCATAACAAAAGTAAGGAAATTAAAAATCATCAAAATAATAGTTATCTCTTCAACATGGCACCGTAGGGTAATATCAAATCATTGTAATACCTAAAACTTACACAAATGAACATATAACACTTAAATTTATTGTCATTTACAATCCATCACATGTTCATATTTAATATAGACACGTAAACTTGTCATTATCCACCATAATTAACTCCAAAAATCACCCATGGATTAATGACTTCAATTCGTAAATGATCACATAAATACTTTGTTATAATCTATACTTTAATATAACATATGGTTTTAGAGAAATTGCTCTACTAATATTATAAGAATAACTCGTTGACTGAGTATTACCAATAAAATTTAAATAAGTGTTACTACTCAGACAAACTACTAATAACTCATTACATGTCCTCTACTCCTCAACTAGAAAGTCTTTAATACTTGCAATATTTTTTAAACCTACTAACTGGTTGCAGCTAGTAGTGCAATCTATTTAAAGTAAATAACGCTAGAATGTATCAATATTTGAGAGTAAGTTCACTTAAGGTAACAACATTTTAAGTGGTTAAAAACAGATATCAATATTTCACAAAATGAATCAAATAACGTATCAATGTTTTACAATTCATTCAAGATATCAATTTGATTAATTCTTAAATAAGTTCTTAAGATTTTCAATAATGGTAAATTATTCATACCTTATTTGACTCGCTTTACAAAATATTGATACTTCGTTTTAATCACTTGAAACGTTGATATCTTAAATAACTTTATTCCCAAATTTTGATTACCTTTTAAACCACCTGAAACGTTAATATTTTAAATAAATTTATCCTCAAATGTTGATATCTTTCAAAATAATTTACCTAATCTATTTATACATTCACCACCTATACTTGAAAAGGAAAAAACTTGGCTAGAGACTAGTATGGTATACTACAAACACACACATGTGGACAAGCAAACACACATTCAGAAGAAGACCTATTACCAGTGCAACAACCAACATTTTATTATCTTTATTTTAAGTTGAACAAGCAACATAAAGTTAACTCGATACTCGCCACACATAAATATAATAATACATATATGTATGATGTTGGGTACTTCCTAACATCTAAGAATTCACAAACTAAATATTGGGAATATTCCCAAAATCAAAACACTTAGATCTATTAGATCATTTTAATACAACTTCACTCTTAGATAACGCCACTCATAGATCAGCGAGTTATCGCAATAATTCCATAGATACTCTCCACTTATTACTAGTAACCACACACTAGCAACAATCATACAATTATAGCTAGATAGATAATTAGTCCATTTCAATTTGTGTTTTAACAATCACAATCAACAAAAAAAGTATACACATACCTAAAACTAGGCTCGCCATAGAACTTAAAAACCTTCTAAACTAAGCAATAAAGTATTTTAAGTATTTGGAATAATCTATCCTCCAAAATTTATTTATAAATAAGATGTTCTACAACTCTTACAGTGGCGATACTTATATACATGCTTGTTTAAAGGTAATGGATTAATTTAGGAACAAGGAAATGAAAAAAAATATAAATAATTTAATAAAATAAAGATTCATGGTTTTAAAATAACAATAAACCTTTACTGAATGACTCAAGTAAGTTTCAAAGATCTTTGACATAGAAGAAGTGAGTTTTGAAAAAACTATGTTGTGCACAACTGCCAGCATAAATTATGTTACAGGTTTATACTTCTACATTTCTCTCACATAGCTCATGTACATGGTCGTTTGAGCACGGAAATGCTATTTTCATTCTTTTGCTACTATTTTCAACATGAGTTCAAACATGACCAGTGTATTCACTCGTTAAGCTCAAAAACAAGATTTTCGTAGATTTTAAGTCACTATATTCAACAGGTCTCAATACGACTCGTATGCTCACTCATATTGAGCATAGAACCACCAAAACCATGCAACATGTTCAACAATGGGTGCAAATAGGACCTAAGTCATGTTAAACATACACGAAAGGAAAAACATGTAATTTTTTCAAATTTCAGCCTTGTTTTCTCATCCAAGTCATCCAAAACTCAACATTAAACTTACATACCCTTTGATGTGCAAGTTCATCCATTTTAATGAATCTCACAATCAAAAGATCAAAACTTTGCATTGAAAATCATATTACTTTGTTATGAAATCTATAATCCTTCATATTTCCTACTTTCCAAATATTTTCCTTTAAAGATTTCTCAAAGTTTCTCCAAAACTCATTACTTCTTATATATAATAGATGATAACCATTACTAAAAACTATGAGAATTCAATATCCAAACTATTTCTTTTGTTAGAAATAGTGAAAAAGAAAGAAGAGATTAAGTAACATTGAAATCTTTTACAAAATCTTCAAGAATCATAATCAAGAATCGTAAACATTGATGGAAGAGAAAGGTTTTTTTTTTTTTTTTCCTGGCAAACAAAATACAATGTTGAAAAAGTGAAGGTGATTACTTATTTGATGCTCTTATACATTGGCGAACCAATTATCTCTTTGAAATATTATAGTAATGGACAATTTTACCCCCACTTAAAACCCTAAATTTACTTTACGGCTTTTACATTTATTTTTATTTATTTTGGGGTATGTCACAATAAAATCGATCCATCAATTTTTTGTTAACTTATGCATGTTTCTTGCTATTGAATATGCAAGAGCATTTGTTTCTCTTGACTCATATTCCATTTTCAAACCTCCAATTAGTAGGAGAAGCACCCGTAAGCATCAAGTAAGTGGTAGGTTTCAATTTGGATATAGAAAAGAATAAAACATTCCCCAAAAAGCTCCACTTCCCATACTTATATTTGACTAAGCTTTTTGCCGAAACCGATGATCCAATGGCTTCTAAATCTCTAGCAACATAACCCAACGTTGGTAGATTTGTTTGAGCATCTATGGAGGCATCAATATTAAGTTTAATGAAGTCACTTGAGAGGTGGTTGCCATGTGAGAAATATTGTACAAGGCTGATGCAACATCTTTTTTTTCTGTTATACATGAAAAACTCTAAACATTTAATATGCTTGTGTAATACACTATTGTTACTTGCTTTTTGGAAGACTAAATCATTTTAAGATAGCCAAATGTTCAAAACTGCAAAGAAAAGAACGAGTATCGTAATGTTTTTTGAACTTTGCCTGTCTCATTTGCGTTCCATGTTTTGCAAGCCATAATTAAATACTCAAATGTGGAAATAATTTTTCATTTACCAATTTGTTTCAAAAAAAAATTATACAAATATCAAAATTTTTTTAGTCAAATATACAAATATCAATTAAATAAAAAAATTATAACATTACCATTACAATATTACATATAAATATGTGATACTATAAGACATAGCCTTTAACCATACCTCTCATGCCTTAGACGTAAGCCATTTTGACAAATTTATAATAAACATTGCTTTTGTCTTTGCCATTGATTTGACATGGCCATGACCATCCTTTTACCTAAACATTTTGACAAATTTCTTAGTCATTATTTTTGCCTTTTTTTTTTTCTCTTTTTCTTTGAATTCTATCACAAATCACAAGACATAAGTCACAATCCTTATGATGCGTGTTAGGTATGGATTTTGCAATTTCCCAAACTCCAAGAATCAATATCTAGAAAATAATAAGAGGTATAACTACGGACCCTTTTCTTCGATCTATCTTCTGGTTAAGGTAAGAAAAGTGGGTTACCCTGCATTCGAGAATTTCACGAACCTTGGTGTAAATTGATGGAAAAACCTTAACCCATTAGTTAAGTATTCCTAAGAAGCTTGATATAGAAATCCCGATCCTGTAGATAATACCTACCAAGTACCTTGGTATAACGAAGAATGCAATAAGAATATCAAATTCTTGAAGAATTCACAAGCTCTCGAAAGAACTCAAAGAAAAGAATTTTCTCTCAAAGGGTTTCAATAATCAAAAGTGATAGGTTCTTCAAACAAATACAAAGGACTAAATATAATAACAAAAGGAAAACCTAAAAGACAAAAAATAAAACATGTCTATCAACTAATCAAAGTTGGCGACCTTTAATACAAAAGCGAACGGCTTAGCAGGCGGCCTTCAAAAATTCGATTTTGTATGCTAACTAAAGGCCAGCAGTGTAAAGCTATACGCTGGCAAGGCCGTAGCGTTGGCTATGTCGGAATCTAGAGCTACCAACTTTGGGTGGTTTTCATTCCTATTATTTCTCATTTACATTCAATATAATAAAGTTGCTCAGATCTTCACCATTTTGACCCACATTGTTGAACAACTTTATTTCTCCTTCTAGTTTATTCAACATGCTTTACTCGATTCTCCATGAAATTCTTGTGGTAACCATTAAACTCATCCCGAAGTTTCTTAGCTCGGTTGTCATCATTCTCCTCTCTTCAACTTTATTTCTCCTTCTACAGTTTATTCAACATGCTTTACTCGATTCTCCATGAAATTCTTGTGGTAACCATTAAACTCATCCCGAAGTTTCTTATCTCGGGTTGTCATCATTCCTCATCTCTTCAACAGGATTTGTCATTGATTCAGTTTCACTTACATCAAAAGGACCTAAATCATAAACATTTAATGTAGCACTTACATTACACTCATATAGTAAGTCTAATTTATAGGCATTGTTGTTGAACTTCTCAATCACCTGAAAGTGGTCCATTGGTTTGAGGATGACAAACAGTAGAGAATAATAATTTAGTGCCCAGTTTGCTCAACAAAACTTGCTAGGAATGGCTCAAAATTTAATGTTCTTGTCACTAACAATGTTCTTAGGAATGCCATATAACATGACAATCTCATGAGGCATCACCCTAAATTTGACCTTCTTGTAAGTCAAATAATGACTACCAATTCTCTCGACATCCCTTTCCATCACCTTGGTCCCTTCAGGAATGCTCTTATATGCAAGTCGGTTTGGAATAGAAGCTCCAGGCATGAAGTCAGATTGATATTCTATGCCTCTAATCGATGGTAACCTACAGGAATATCTTCTTTGTATTCCTGCAAAATAAACAACAGAACTAGAAAAAGAAGAGTTAAGATCGTTAGTAGAAATCAATGTCTCCTTGTATGTAAGTACAATTAAAGATCTTTTCTCACCTACAACACTCCTGATCTCACTCTTAGTGGCTAAACAACTCAATTGCTTTTTCTTCTCACTCTTCTTTTGTCTCACCAGCCATTTGTTTCTTCTCTCTACCATTCGTGTTTCATCCTCAAGCCCTCATGTTTTCTCTCTTTTTCTTATAGCTCTCAACATCTCATCTTCCTTTTTACTTCTTTTGATCCTCCTGTACTTGTTGTGGTGCCAAAGGTTTCAAATAAAATGTCTTATCACCATGTCGCATAACATCTATTTGATCGCCTTCATAAGAAGTGTTTCTATCGAATTGCCAAGGTCTGCCGAGCAAGACATGGCAAACATTCATGGGTATTACATCACACATCATCTCATCTTTGTAGTCAGAGCAAATGATAACTTCACCTACTTATTCACTTTTGCCTCTTTAGAATCATTCTACCACTGTAATTTATATGGACTAAGGTGTTTAAGTGTAGGTAACTTAAGCATCTCTACTAAGTTAACACTCACCACATTGGTACAACTTCCTCCATCAATAATAAAAAGTATAAACCTTGTCCTTTACTACAACTCGAATGTGAAAAATATTCTTCCTTTGCTGCTCAAGTTCTCTCTCATCTACCTGTTGCGTACTCAAGCTCCATTTGTTAACCAACGACAAATTTGAAGTATCCACTTCCTCATGATCAGTAACATCCTCCAACTCAAGCATATCATCCTCATCTCCTTCACTCTTGCTAGCCGTTTTATATTCATCTTTGCCCAATGTAATCATAACTCTCTTATTATGATACTGAGAAGCTATGTGGCCAGCACCATTACACCTGAAACAATGCAATCCACTCAAATGAGACTAAGATTCATGCTTACCATTGGTTTTATTAGGAGTTTCCTCCTTTGGCATAGCTTGAGTCGATTCTCCCTCCTGGATCTCCTTATCCTCCTTCTTCTAGTTTTTCTTCGATGAGGTAGAAGAAGAATCTTCATAACTATATTTTCCTTTCCTCTTGAGTTGGCTCTTGAATTTTAATATCATCTGATCCATTTCTTCCAACTCCATATAATGCTGCAATTCTACCTTGTCTACAATGTTCCTATTTAGTATTAAAAAATCTAGCCATAGTGGCTTCATCATCCTCCTTTATATCAATCTTCAGCATGAGTGTCTCCTTTTCCATATAATATTTTATGCTCCTACTTCCTTAATTGAGGTCCTATAACTGATGGTATAGTCCCCTATAATAATGTGAGGGAACAAACCTTTTTCTTATGATCTGCTTCAATTCTGTCCAAGTGTTAATTGGCTCCTATAAATTTCTCCTTTTATTAAGGGTAAGTTGATTTTACTAGATCCTGGCATATCCACTGAATACCATAACCACCAATTTGACCTTTTTCTCCTTCGAATAATTGTGATAAGCAAAAATCAACTCAATTTTGTACTTCCAGGCATTTAGGTCACTTCAACCCTAAAAAAGAGGAATCTTAAATTTTATAGAATTTAAGTTAGTATCAATTTTCTTACCTCCTCGACTAATGTTCTCTCATGAATTACTCTTGCTTCTGGTCCTAGTAGGTATTCTATTACCGTATTCATCATCGAAATCTAGCTTTCCCTTTGATTTCCGTTGTTTAATGCGGTCCATTTGCACCGTCAATTCCTATAACATCTCTAACCTTCAAGCCATATCACTAGTCTCTTCCCCCTCCTTCTCTGAAATGCTAGACATCGTGTGATGTTAAGAGATAACCAAACAAATAATAATAGAAAGGAAAAGAAACCTCACTACATCTCTCACGTGTATCACTCACAAAATATGACACTTAACCCTCGTGTGTCACTTAAACTCTAAAATTATACTTATCACCTTAGCTCTTGATCCTTCGTCTTATGGTTCTTTATCAAGCTTGTGACTTCAATTCTCGAATTTTCTTTCCTATATTGTTCCTTGACTCTTCAATTCCTAATAGATATATATCATAATCAAAATACTCAAAAAATCAGAGAATAGAGATGGATCACAAATCCAATTGTGGTTTTCTTTCTCACAAAACAATTCCTTCATTTAAAAAAAAATCCTTTTCTTTCTCTTTTTTTATATTCTTCTTCTTTTCTTTTTTATATTCTTTTGCTTTTCTTTCGATATTCCTTTTTTTTTTAACAAAGCTTAAGAACAAATTGATCAATTAAACTACTTAACAAAAGGATTCAAGTCAATAATATATATGAATGATATGAGTTATGGCTTTGTATTACTTCCCTCAAATCGAATTGGATTGTGGTGATTCTTAGAAAGCCTTGCTTTGGTACCAATCTGATGAGTGTTAGGCATGGATGTTGCAATTTCCCAGGCTCTAAGAATCAAACACGAACCTAGACCCAATGAAATATCTAGAAAATAATCAAATGTACAATTGAATGTGACCTAGATTTGAAATTCTATGAACCTTGGTATGAATTGATGAAGAACCTTGACTCGTTGGTGAGTAATTCTAAGAACCTCAATATAAAAATCTTGAACCTGTAGGAAATATGTACCAAGAACCTTGGTATAATGAAGAATGCAACAAGAATATCAAATTTTTGAAAAATCATAAGCTCTCAAATAACTTAAAGATAAGAATTTTCTCTCAAAGGATTGCAATAATAAAAACAAAAAAAAGGACTACATATAATAACAAAAGGGAAACCTAAAAGACACAAAACAAAACATGTCTATTAGCCAATTAAAGCTAGTGGCCTAAATAACTACACTAGTGCCCTTTAATACAAAAGCGGATAGCTTAGTGGGTAGCCTTAAAAAATTTGATTCTATATCCTACTAAAGACCAGCGACATAAAGCTATATGTTGGTGGTTGAAGGAGAAGGCCAACGGCGTTAGCTGTGTTAGAATCTAAAGCTATTGACTTTGGATTGGCTTTCATTCCTACTATTTCTCATTGCCATCCGATATAATAAAGTTGCTTGGATCTTCGCCATTTTGATCACAATGTTGAACAACTTTATTTCTCCGTAGTCGATTCAACATGATTTGCTTAATCCTCCATGAAGTTCTTACAGTAGCCGTTGAACTCATCCGAAGTTTCTTAGCTCTGCTTCATATGATCATACCTCTGGATACTTGAATTTGTTGTGGTGATCTTGATGCAGTCAAGTGGTCATCACCTTGTTTAACATACATTGCTTTATTAATGTAAATCCTCGTATCAAATAACATTATGTGATATAATATTAGTATTCTTATAGTTTCTTTTTAATTTATACATTTGTAATTTAAAAAAAAATTATGGTATACACAAGTTTTATCTGATGTCTTTTAATAATATTAAATATATTTTTGATAATATTGCTTTAGATGTCATTAACTAAATAATACTATAACAATAATATCAAACTACACTAAAGCTTACCATTTGCTATGTATAAATTCTATTGCTTATTAATTGCTTTAACATTAAGATACATATTGCTTTTAGACCACATGGGAGGTTCATGGTTTAAATAAAGTTAAGGGATATATTATAAATGGTCCCCAAATTTTAGAAAAATATGTAACTAGATAACAAAAATTTAAAATTAATCAATTTATACCTTAAAAACTTTGAAATTGATATAAAATGGAGTATTGTTGTAAAGGTAGGTAGTCGGGCTTAGCGAGGTAGGTCAGCTAGCCCCATTGGTCAAAATGAATTTTTTTGAATTTTTATTTATCTATTAATTTGTGTGAAAATTGGAATATTTAAGTGTTTTAGGGTTATATATATATATCAACGATTAATTTTATTTTATTTTAATTATTTATATAAGTCAAGTTTTTAAAATAATTTATTGGATACATACTATGTTTAAACTTGTAAATATATATATATATATATATATATATTAAAAGATGCTATAATGCATGTGGTGTATATCAATCCATCATCCTTAATAACGTACTGCAAAAATTATTGATAAGTTATTGAATTATTTTTTTCTTAATTTTCCTATTTTATTTATTTATGTTTTTTTTATAGCTTTAGTCGAGCTAGCCTGGTTTGGCCCGTATATTAAATGGTCAGGTTAATTTGGTTCGCTTTTAAATTAACTGGCCACGAGCCACGATCCATATGCCCTGTTCTAATTGTTGGCATGAACAAAAAGTTCTTACAAGTACTAATTGATCAATTTCAAAATTAAGACACCTAATTACATATTTAGTCAAATTTTGATGTATCATTCATGGATATTAACCTTTAAAGTTTAATATATATATATTATATATATATTAAGCAATAAAATTGATATATTATTATCTATATTATTGCAGTACTTTTTAATTGGTATTGTTGATTATTTAATGATTTGATTGTGTGTGCGGTAGGGTTTTTGTAGCTAACTGACAATGTGATAGGCTTGGTGACCGATCTGAGGTGAAAGTGTTGAGCAGATGACATGTGTAGGATATCACAAAAAGATATGTAAGAGGAAAAAATATAAACCCCACGGTTTTTCAAGTGCCGCGAGTGTGACAGAAGATCTAATCAATTAGATTTGATTGTTCTTGACTTGTTCTTCATGACGTGAATGTCTTGATCTTTTCTGGAGATATTCTAGTAGAGTTTCTATGTTCTTCTTAAACTTAGCAATACCTAGAATTCTCAATTGAATGAGAAGAGTAGCCTCACATTTATAGATATTGAAAACTGATGCTAGCCTTTAGATCGTTGTTAAGGATCCGATAGATGAGATTGAAGCCTTTTTTCTTTAGTAATGAATTGAGCTTGCAAATGGGCTTGTAAAGAGCCTAAGAGCTTTTAAAATATAAAATAAGCTCATCATTTATTTAAAATAGTCTTTTTCAATATAAAAGGGCTCAAGACTTGTTTTAGTCAAATAAAGCCTAAATTAACCTAAGAAGATATTTTTGGAGTCTATTTTTCGCGCACAAGAAAACCAAATTAGGCTGAGAGTTGAATGGACTGGTCTGACAATCCCTATTCCAAAAACCCAACTACCGAAATAACCTTCTATATATTGATACTTAATCATGATCACACAACTAAATACTTAATATATCGATTATTAAATTTATTTAAATGGTTAGATAATTAACTATATAATCCAATCTATAGAATGGCTAAATTTTCATATACCATGATTAGCTGAAAATTACAAATCATTTTAGCAAGTAGGAGTCAGGACAGTCAGTAATGTCGCGTTGAAAAAATTAAAAAAAAAAAACATTAAAGAATAGAGGAAGAAATACCCAGAGTAAGAATTGAGGTAAACTGAATATTTTTATTGATATACATAAGAAACGACAAGTGCCAAAGCAATGCTAACTCGATTTCATTAAAAAAAAAAAAAAGAAAAAAAAGAATGACAATAGAAGTTTAAAACATCAGACTACGAAAGACCTCTTAAACCAACTGCAACATGCACACACGCCCAAAATAAATTATGTAATAAACTTCGATGTTATAAACATGAATGGTCTCACTCGGGTGCTTAAATCAATCGGTCTCCTCATAAGTGTTTTGACTTTGCTTATGAGAGAAACATCGAAAACCATAATACTACTAAAGATGCTGGTCCAATCGACATCATGCGGCGTGCATCATTTTCTGCAGCAAAATCAATCACCCTCAATGTTAAATTGCTTGAAGGTATACATTGAAATGTCATACTTCAATCTAATGATATGGCACAGAATCGATACTTAATATACGTCCATTTGTTATGTATCTTTTAGTCATTTTCGTATTTTATTTTTATTATTTTTAAATAGATATTTATGAAAAAATAAATACAGATGGAAAATATTCATCTTTACTCATAAATAGATAAAACAAATAAGATACAGATACAAATCATATATGAATAAGATACAAATAAACATCAGACAATTCAAATAGACTTATATGATATAAAGAATTGATATTTAGTTGACTCCGTATATATCTATACAATGAATAACACTTCTAATATCAAGAAATAGTGATGATGTCGATAGGACAAAAGAGATGACAAATCCGCTTCCAAACTATTTTCATAAATAAATTAAATCTATAAAATGATTTTAATTTAATTGATAGAGCCAAATGCATATAATACTTTTGAGCTTAAACTAAAAGTGAGTATAAATTGATTAGTCGAATTCAATTTTCAGCTTTTAGTTTAACTAAAGCTAAAATTTTTGAGTTGACGTTTGAGTTGGGTTAATTTTTAATAAATCGAATTTACTCATATGTTTTAATAAATGTAATAAAGCTACTATAAGGTATAGAGTTCAAATAAAGTAATCTACATAAAGTTATGACTTTAATACATCATATTAAGTATGAGACTTTATATATGGATATTGGACATATTAAATCTAGTTTTACAATGGACAATATTACATATACCAAATGTGGATATCTATATATATATATATATATATGGCTGTGGTCATCAAATGATGTGTTACCCATTACCCACTTCGCTCATCCCCAGATCCCGTAAAGACTCCATACTGACATAGAAAGTCAAACCACCAAAATAAGAGTTTTGTATCTCTTCCAAAATTAAGGATTTAGATATGTTTCTGTATTTATATAAATTTATTTGCACCATTATCCTGAATATATGTTATTCAATTTAGGGATTTAATCTTCTACAAGTCTAAACATATAAATAAATGTCATGAACTTCTGAAATAAATGACACTGCCATAACTTACATTTTATGTGTGTGTGTATTTAAATATGTCCTACCTCTTCACTATTTTCTGCCATTTCGGAGTCATCGATATTTATAGCCTTTTACATTTTAAATTGCAAAAATTAGATGCTCTAAGGGAAAAAAAAAACTGCACATTTTAATAGAAATTATAGAAAGACAAAAGTATGCTTTAGGCATTTAGAAGCCCATCTATATCTAGCTAACAGCCTTCAGTGGTGTAGTTGTAATTATCTCTATTTTCTTTCACTAAGAGTATTTTTACCTCATAAGTTCTTATGGAGTACTACCAAGCTCATTTTAAATAATTAGGCTCCGGCTTCGACTGCTACCCTAAACCAAAAGAATGAACATCACTGGCTCAAAAGGAAGGGTAGGCACAAATTGATTTAGTTCGATTTTCACTAAAATCAAATCGTACCATAATTTATAGTTTGTTTTTTTTTTTTTTTTCATCCTAAATCAAACCTTAAATAATGATTTAGTTCAGTTCGGATTACAAATTAAATTAAAATTCAAATAAAAAAATTGAATTCTAAAATTTTCCATTTGTGTGGATATATTGACATCACTCTATAAAGTTCATATTGTAAATACGAAAAAAAATACTTTATAAATCTATCACACTTATAATTCGTAATCTTTTATAAAACCATTTAGTCACTAATATAGTATACTTAATGGCTAATCTATAGTAAAATATAATTTATAGCCATATAAAAAATCATTTAGTCAATACTACTAACAAATTTGGCTAAAAATACATAATAAGATATATTACTAAATAACAAAACCCATACTTTATAGAGTTTAAATGATTAATATAAAGCAACACTAAGTTACTAATAGAAAAATATATCTTAAACCCAAAAAACAATTAAAAAAGAACAATTATTATTAAACAATATTCATTATATAATAAATATCATAATAACATCATAAAATTATATATGACTTTTAATCAATCATTATAACAAAATTTATAATTACAAGTAAAATATTTTTATGTTTGTTCAAAACCGTTTAGTTTGATTTTACGAATTGATTTGGATGGAGAATTTCTAAGTTCGATTTGGTTCACTTACTGATTGGTTTAATTTAGTCAGTTTTTCCCCCTACTCAAAAGTATAAAAGAATAATTGCACATATTTTTCCAAATCAATTAATTAATTATATATATATATATATTAGATTTTTTGAATGTTACACGGTTATTAAGATACTCTTTTGGGAGTTTAAAACTCCATCCACAATAGATCTATTATTACTATTTTTGTCCTTTCAAGTATATCAACAATTTGTCCTAAAAGCATAGTCGCAAGCAAAAATTAAAAATATTATTAATTATTTTGACGATACATCCAGCTAAGCCAATCTAAGCAGCAAAACGCAGTTGCATGTCGAATATATCCGCGCTTTAATTAGAGCCGTGCAAATCCAATCAGCGTAAAAAGTGATGTCTAGAGCAAATTACCTTTATATCATTAAAACTATTAGTTGATTATATGGTATCTCCAATAACTTCTGAAAATTGTTTTTCACCTACGACTAGGACTGTACTTATATCTCGTTTGGTACGTTGGAATAAATCAGATATAGAATTATAATTTCGAGTTTTATTCTTATTCTTGTATTTGGTTGATTTTTTGAAGTTGAAATTGAAAACCAATGATTTCAACTTTAAGCGGAAATTTGATTCTTATATTGAGAAGATGGAATCCTAATTCCATTCATTCTTTATAAATGATCACTGCTACGGTTACTTTTTTATCCTCACTTATTTATAATTCACATTAATTATTAGAAATATTTTGATAAATAATATGTTAACTTTATTTCATAATGTATCTAAGCAAAGGATTAAATTTATGATTCAGCTAGGGTTGTGCAAAAAAACCAAATGTTTAGGATAATCGAACCAAAACTAGAAAACCAATCCGAAAAAAACGGTTTACCGATCCATCGGTTTAGGTTTAGAATTAGCGTTTTTAATTTTTTCGGTTTTCGGTTTCGGTTTCGTTTTTTATATTCTAGAAACCGATGGATTCGGATAACCGATCTGTAATTTAAATATATATAATTTATAATATATCCATATAATTATTTTTTTAGTGTTATCAATATAAATTATGTTAAAATGAATTATTCAAATAAAAAGAAACAAATGCATATATGTTTGAAAATTGGAATTGTGGTGTTTGATTGAGATTTTGTATTGAGCTCAATTGATCAAGGTTGATAAGAACACATGAGTAAAAGGCTATTATGATAATTATCTTGATGTCACTGATATATATTAACAACTATTTTACATGTCTTATATTCTTAATTTATAGTTTTTACTATAATTATACGAAAAAATATTCTAATTTTTTTACGGACATGTTGAAAAATATGGTTAATTGCAAATTTTGCATAACCAATATATTAAACGATTAAAAAATCAAAAACAGAAAAAATTAACCGAAAAAACGGTTAACTGTTAAAGCGGTGAACCATTCATAATGGATCGATTTAGGATTAGGATATTAAAAATCCGATTATTACGGTTAGGATAAAAAAATAGGGTCACAGATCGATTAACCCAACCGTGAACACCTCTAGATTCAGCCTCTTAATCTAATGCATTTCATTCCGAACAATTCAATGTATCAAAGGTGATATTATTGCCGATTTCACCTTTCTATATCTGTCCGGCTAAATGGCATGCATGTGCTTAATTATTATTATTTTTTTTTAATAAGAACTTTTCTCCCCAGTTACCAATATAGCCCATTTCGATAGTTTAGGGAGTTTTATTCATGATTGGTAGTGTGAACACACGCATTTAAAAGTCACGAAATTGGAAAATATGTTTTAGAAGTTCAAACGTCCTACTCACATCCCACAAATAGTTTTTAGAGTGATTTTTCAAATTTATATAATTCCGGCTATATAGGAATGACTCATGCGGGGCTGTTTCAAATCAACTTAGATTGAGTTTGCTTAGCAGAGAACCAAAACCAAGCAACCATTTATGGGTGATTAACAAATAAAGATTATTGCTATACTCTTTTGAATTCTTGCTAAACGATTTAAAATTATGTCTTTTATTTTTACTTTTAATTTTTAATTTTTTTGTTACTTTTAAATAATTTTTTTTATTTACAAGGGTTAATGGATTTTAAAGTAATTAATTCAATATGTAATCAAAGTTTTAGTGTTTAATATAAAAAATAGAAAATTAAATGATTAAGTAAGTGAATTGACATAAAACTTGCTTGGAGTTAATTTGCCTAATTAATTGATTAATTGTATAAAATGTGTGTTTATTTACTTACTCAATTGTTTAATTTTTTATTCTTCCATTATACGCTTAAAACATGTTAATTCTCCATTCATTTGAAGTGTTAGTATAGCAAACATAGTTAAAGAGATAATAATATTGAATACCAAAATTTTGATTAGGCATTATATTGACTATTTTAAAGTTTAAGAAGTTAACTTATGAGCAAGTTAGCACATGAGGGTTGAGGCCAACCTGTTTAGCCTAATTGTAAAAGGAATTCCTAAATTAAAGATAAAACCCAACAATCTAAAGCATCCTCATGAATGGTTCATGTTTGTCGAATTGGAAGGAGAAAAAAGGTTAGCAATTAGGGCCAACATCAAATTGCAATGCCCCGTCCACATCAATGAGGAACTTAGCCTATACTTGGAGAAAGTGGGAGAATTGGGAATGAATGGTAGGTAGGAAATACACTTCCTTTTACCATTGTTATTATTGTTGTTGTTATTGTTATTGTTGTTTTCCTTTTACCGTTGTTGTTGTTGTTGTTGTTGTTATAAAGAGGAATGAAAATGGAATAATTGCCCATCATATTTTATATTGGCTTTTATAAAGTTGTTTAATTATGATTTTATGTGATCAATTTTATATTATTATTCTTAATTTTTATAGGTGAAAAGTACTTAGAAGAAAAAAAATAAATGAGCTATATTTGCTCATTTAGTAGGTGGGCTAAAGTTGACTCGACTAGGGCGAGAAAAATTTTTCTTAACCCGTTTTAGCCGCCTGACCGGCACATTTGGCTCGGGCTAACCGAACTCTCAGAATAATTTATAGAAAAAGAAAACTATTTTCAGATGCCGTACAGGAACTGGCAACATAACGAGGTCACAAATTTCTAGACAAGGTCACATAACTTTAGAACCTTATACGCCAGCTTTGAAATTGATAGAGAAAGAACGTACCCGATGGTGGCGGCGGCGGCACCGCTCCCGGTGAACTCGGTGAAAGAGCACTAACTGTGTCCAAAGCCCAAAAAAAAAAATATATATATATATGAACATTGTCAGTTTAGTGAACCAAATACAAGTTAATTTAAGGAGAAAATATTATTGGGAGAAAAAAAAAATTACAAACCATAAAATCTTATTAATTATTCAACAAATGAATGAGACCAAAAATAACTAAACACTTTATACAGAGCTTTATCCGATCCGAGCAGGATGGTTCCTTTATAAGAGCAGCGAAACTTTTATAGTAAAATTTAAAGCGCAGCATTCATAAATATTGACAAATGTATTGTTCGTTATCGATTTGTATAATCAGAAAGGAATTGCAAAGAAAGGTAGCTACAAATTAATATATATCGTCCTAGAGCTCAAAAATCCAAAAATTATACCAAAAACAATATAAATCTAGCACGGGCTTTGGATTTTCTTTTCTCAATTTTCACAATTTTCAGATTTATAATTTCAATTATTTAAAATTTGTAAATAATTTTTTTTTTTTAATTTCTGGGTAATCCTTAATCATGCAAATTCAGAGATCTTACATGGTAAGGATCCAATTCCATAATTTTAAGTAAGGTGGAGATTCGAAGTTCAAACAAAATCCACAGCATAATCATGATTTTTACAACTTTAGACAAAAGAATCATAATTTATAACATACCGTTATGGCAGAGGGAAGTATTAGCATCAACTCCACATTCTTGAGTGAGCTTAAGAGCCTGAGTGATATTGATCCGTAAAGATGGGAGAAACGTAGGATCATTGTAGAGGTTACATAGACAAACCCTATCAGTAGCCACAACTTGTTTCATTGGGTTGCAGCATGTGTCCGGTGGATTAGTGGAGTTCATGTAGTTAGCACATGGGATTAGTTTTTGTGCGCAAGCTGGTATCGACGATTGAGCTTCTGCGACGGTTGTAATCGAAATTACTAGGAAAAACACCGCCGTGGCAGCGGAGAAAGACATTTTAGGATAGTGGTGTGTGGTTAAGGTTTATTTGTTATATAGTGCTATGTTGTCTAATTTATTTATATCACGGTTTTTGTATTAGTTTTCTCTGGGTTAATTTATTATTAGAACGTCTAGGGACGTGGCGTGGTCAACCGGTATTTGGGAAGTGAGCACTCAAGTCCTTAAGTAAATATCTTGGAAAAAAAAAATATTTGAAGTTCCGTTACTTTATATTTAAAAAAAAAAATAGTGCTTTTATATTTTTAATATCTTTAAAGATGCTATAATATGGCCATAAAAATAATATTAAGAACATCATAAATATAAAAAATAAAAGTGCAGATACTAATTTACTTAAATTATAAAGCATTGACACTTATAATATCAATTTTCAAAAGGGGTAATGTCCCAATTGATATATGAACTTCGATCATATATGTAATTAGTTAGTTAAACTTTTAATTTGATTAATTTGATACTTAAATTTTGAAATTGATCAATTTGATACCTAAAAAACGTTGAATTGACCAATTTAGTTCCTCAAAGAATTTAATGGAGGTACCATTGATGTGTATGAAAAGTTTTTTCATGTACCAAATTAATCAATTTTAAAATTTAGATATTAAATTAATCAAATTAAAAGTTTAGGTAACTAATTACACATTTGATCAAAGTTCAAATACCAATTGTGACATTAGCACTTTTCAAAATAACTTATGTATATGTCATTTTACTATCATTTTGGTGTCATTTTCAAATCGAACTGGTGTTAAATCAATACTGAATTGATATATATATATGATATACCAATAAAAAATTAATAATTTTACTCATAAACTGATCAATTATGATATAAATAAAATCTGCTAGTCCAAATAAGCCTAAGAACCTTATCATCCTATATATGATACCCTATATGGTCCCATGTGAAGGATGAAGCCAATTTGGATTATCTCTCTGAATTTTACGACGTCTAAGCCGGGTCACGGATTCAGACCTGTTTGCGCGTTTACGTCATGTCACAGCGAGGTTTTTCTTTTGCACTTTCCCGACCAACGCAAAACGACGGTCACGGAGAAAAAGGAGAAAACAGAATTACACAAGATATTTATATTTCTCGTGGTGCGATGTCATCCACAACCACAAGGGTAACTGTGATGTCTATTTTCTTTTTCTTTTATTTTTTTCCTCCTCTTTCTTATAATGATGATGTAATTATTAAAATAAATATAAAAATAATATATTATTATTTTAGTAATGTAATAGCAACTGAATATAAATTGAAGCGGTAAAATAATTAATAAAATTGATCGTATTAAGAAATGTGATGCAATTATAAAAATTTTCTTTAAAAAATGATAGTTACTTGCTTTTATTTAATATATCCAATATAGAAAAAAACTTGATTGGTCGAAGTCATCTTATATAAAGTTATAGATAAATAGAGTCCAACTAAACATTTAAAGGCTTAAATTTAATTCATCTTGGAATTATTCAATATAAATTCAAACCTAATCAGGCTTGAGTTTCATTTGTTTAGATTAATAGGTTTTATTTCAAATTTAAGCTCAGCTTATTTAAAATTCATACTTGAGTTAAGACAAACTTTTTTATTAAGCCTAAAATTTAAGTTTGAACTTGAAACTTGATCTTAGCTTCTTTTCTAATCATATTTTTCACATCTTGTCTTTTCTCCTACAAAAAAATGTTGATAAGGGTTATGAAATATATACATATATATGTTAAACAGACAATGTTTTTTTTTTTTTAATTTAAATTATATATTTATAAATAAAACTCATAAGCCTACCTGTGAAGTTATATATGAGCTTACAAACAAGCCTATTCACAAACTTATTCTCAAGTCTTAACGAGTTTGTTTACAAATGAACTCGCATATTAAAACCAAAGCTCAATTTCAACTTGTCTAGATAAATGAGCTGTTTTACTAATGGCATATTATAATCTAATGATATTGCTATCTGTCTCCTAAATGGGATATATTAGGTTTGAATTGTCCATTTCTCATTATAATGACAAAATAATTATAATAACAACAACAACAACAACAAAAAAAAAAAAAATTACTTTTATGCTTTATCTTGACTCATTAATTAATTGAGCTCGAACGTCAAGTCAAGTGACGCTTAACTAGCTCGTGAGTGACTCAATCTATTCCACTCTTTCATATATAGAATAGCTATTGGTAAGTTGTAAAACATCTTTATCTTTATAATTTTTTCCTTTATAAATTGTTGTGTGTGGTGATTTTATATTAACTTGGTGACCTCTAAAACATTTAGGTGCTAAATATTGGACAAATATTCTCTTTAGAAATTCTGTTTGTGAGAATGATATTTAGCAAATCTAAGGAGTGAACGGAAAGATACCTTCAATGTTTGAACGACGATGCCTTGATTGTTGGAGATGAGATAAACCTATGAAAGGAGTGCTCCATTACTAAGTTAAGGGATCAATTAAGAGATATGGTAATTATGCTTGATACTTGGCCTAACACGGCAAATTTGTGTATTACTGAGATGAAAGAGGTGTTTGAAGATGTAAGGATCTAATTAATGAAGTTATCTATATGCAGTGTGAGACTTATGTTGCATATGGCTTCAGAAGAGTGATATAGAATTAAAAATTAGCAAAATGATTTAAAACAAGAGGCAAGGAGCACGAATATATAATTTTGAGCACCTGAACCCATAAGCAATTGGTTAAAGCTTTGATGCTACTATTTTTTAAGAGAAGCAACCTAAGCTGCATCTAAGTCCTTTTTAACCTTTAAAAGGGAGCTTGACAATATAACTTCAACTCTCTAACGTCTGAATTCCATCAAACAATGTTTTCACAAATATTTATAGAGTCTAACCATGGACAATGTTTGTTGGATTGTATTTGTGGTCAACTGCTAAGATAGATCATTCTTTTCATAAATTCTTTCATGTGCTCCTCTCCAATCCATACTCATGGAATTTCTTTAAGTGTAAGAGCCTACATGAGAAAGATTGTGAGGGAAAGAATCAATTCAACTATCTTTATTCTAGACCGATAATGTAAAAAAAAAAAAAAAAATACATATATATAGTGTAAATTTATTATAATATATAATAGTGACAACGTATATTTTATATAATCTGAACATGTCTGAATGGTTAGTTTGAATGCTTTGTTTATATCAAACAACCTGTTTGTTTAATGAAATGCCTTTTTCCAGGAAAAAAAAAAAAGAAAAAAGAAAAAAGGCGAGTCTAGTAAGGCACTGCGATGGGACATCCATGTTACAAAGCTTTTTTGCTTTATGGCCTGGACAATTAAAAAAAAATGTTTATTGTTTTTCTTCTTTCAAGTTTATTTTGGCTTGTATGGTGATCATTTAATTGAACTTTTGAGACTGTTAATAAGAATTAATAAAATCCTAGACCTTACCATAGGAAAAAAATCAGATATCTTTGGGTTTTTAAATTTTGAGAAACATGTCTTATTTACATCAAGAAAAGTATGTTTTTAGTCCTTAACATTTTATATTTTTTTATTTGAGCTCTAAGCCTATTATTTTTTTCTGTATAAGTCCTTAATGTTTTCAAAATTTTACAAAATTAGACTTTTCTTAATGCGGTTAAATTCTCCGTTAAATTTTAATACATGGCATGGTTTTATTGATGAAAAAATTATTAATTTAAATAAATATTAAATTAAGATAAAGTCAACATATTGATTTAAAACAGTAAAAAAATCGTAAAAATTTTCAAGAAATGAAAAGAAAGTTAGAAAAAAAATCATTTCGGTCACCAATATAAAACTTGAAGCAATATGATGGTCAATCGGATGGATAGCTTGTTCTGTAAATTCTCATCACTTCCTATTGCCATCAAGAGGTTTTATTTTATATACCAAGCAGCCACAGGCCCCTAAAATTACAATTCTTTGTTTTGCTGCTAGGTTCTATCTTCATCTCAACAACTACACCCAATACCAAATTTTTGGATTGGGAGTTCCTTCTAAAATAATTTAAAAACCATAACTCAAAAAAAATAGACAAACTCATTCACTATGATTTCATCTCTTGGGAAAAAAGCTGTAAGAAAATAATAGAAAAAGTGGAAAAAATGTATAAATCAATTAATTTGGAATATGGCCTATCAAGCATTAAATGATCTTGAGAAACAACAAAGCTTATAGTGAAAAGTAAAGATGCATATTTTATTTTTTCCACATGAAGAAAAGAATGAAAACTGAAATACAAGTAGAGAGACCTGGGTATGTTTTATTTTTGTTGTCTTGTCTCTTCTACAATCCAAATAGATCTAAGGACTAGTTACAGGGGACAACAACATAACTATTTCATAATATACATTTTTAAATTATGGAATGTTTTTTTGTAAGGACCTGCTATCACTCTTATAATAAAACATATGATAATAGTTTCCCAATCACATATAACCTATAGAATTATATATAAGGTTGTCTTAGAAGAAGTGTTTGAAGTATTATATGCCTAAACCCTCAATACTCATACAGATAAATTTGAAAACTATTGATTTTTTTGTAAAACTTGTAATAAAAACACAACATCATATATTACAAGGGAAATAAATTTAAGATATACATATAGTTATGTTTATAATTACAAACAAAGGCTTCTTACAAGCCTTATATAAAAGCCACAAAAGGTAATTCAACCTATATCATCTAATTCAAAACATCAAAAGATTCCATAACTAGTCTATTGCAAAATAGGTATTCTATCATGATCCATAGTCATATCTAATCCTTTAGGTCATCTAGGAAATCCTCAAAGTCGGTACCATATCCCATTTACGTAAAACTCATCTTGATCGTTACCTGAAATAGTTAAAAATGAGCCAAAGGCCCAATACACAAGTACGAATACAAATGTGAAGTGACCAACACATACTTAAACTAAATGCAAATGCGACAGTCATTAGATTATTAGTTAATCTTTAGTTAACCAAAAAATATTGGAGTATTCAAATTCCGGACAATAGAGATTTTCTGGGGGAACCTGAGTAACGATCACGACACTCAGGGGGTTAATATAAGTAGCTCGGATACTTATATCTCCTAGATAATTTTATCAAAAACGAAAAAGTAATCTCATTTAGGGTTCTCAGTCGTTTCTCGACTTTACTTAACTTAATCCATAATATCATCTAATTCAAGTGTTCCCATAAACATTGAATTAAATCATATTACATCCTTTCAAGAATAAGCAAGTGTTATACCGATACCGAATAACCTATCAATTACTCACTGAACCACTTATGAAAGTCATTTCAAAATGACAAGGGTGGTCTAAGCACCTAAAACTACCATGCCCCCAATCTGAGTAGGGCACCGCTCTCCGAACCAGATTCAACGATATAAAAGACACTCATATGAGCAAGTATTAAATTTCCTTAATTTAAAGTAATTTTAAAGAATGTCTATCTTAAACAAAGAATCAAGCAAGATACTGCGTACCTGAAATTGCTCGAGAATTAATAGGCTTAGCCGAGCAAGGATCTATCATTGTACAATAAAATATTGAATTTCTCACTTAGTTCAAGCACTAATCAACTAGTTTTAACATAACCAATCAAAGAAATTCAAATAAATAATTACAAAGTCATAACATAGCATTTAAACATCATATAATATCATACAATGCTCAATAAATATTCAATTAATCATATATCAAGCTTTGGAAAATATTGGAGGAAGTTTTTGAAAATAAAAACTGCAGAGGACATGCTGGCCTTCAACGCCGACGGCGTTGATTTGGTGCACTCTGCACTAAAACTCAACGCTTGCCATCACTGGCAGCGTTCAATAATACCCCGGTGGCTTTGAGCTTGTGTAGATTGTAATTCCAATTTTTCAAAATTTCTGAGAGTTCCACGGGATTGGTCCATGCTTGTGGATACCCCCAACACCGGTAGCGTTGCCATGTACGCCATTAATGTGGGATCCTATGCTGGCGGCTTATTATTGGCGTAGATCCCTGGAATAAAATTACATGATTTTCATGAATTTTCTTGTTTTCTTATAAAATTTACACATTCAAAAATCCTCCAAACTCATTTAAGCTTCCCAAAACTTGTTATATGTTCTTAACACCATTCAACAAACACTAACTCCTCTTCAATCCATCAATCACTCAACTACAACATCACACAAAATTTGCATTTCAACTCCACATGCCTATTACACTACTTAACCCTTTGCCATCCTAACACAATCATCCCAACACTTCCAAATTTATATAAAATATATACTACAAACTCCTCTAGCAATATACACTACTCAAACTACCATCAATGTATAAAAATCATCCTATCACCATTTAGCATATAAACCCTATTTAACAAAAACATAACTTAAATACACATAAAGCAAGAGGATTACCCTTATCATATGGAACTTCGTGCCTTAGTTTAGGAGTTTTGTTGCAAGCCTTTGAGAGTTTAAGTTGTAGAAGCTGAAGAGTTTAATTTTACATGGACATGGGAGAGCTTTTGAGAGATTAGAAATGGGATTTTGAAGCTTTTTGGTGTGTGTTATGTTAGTCTGAAATTTTTGGACGAATTTGCACTTCCAAAAGTTGATATTTATCCATTTGTTGACTTTAGTGGCTGCCATAATTAAGTCCTTTAATTGGCTTGGCTTTAGCTAATTAATAAGCTTGCTTTTTTATTAATTAAAGGTGGTCTTGGGTTTTATTTGCAACTAAAATTTTTTGCTAAGAGTTGGTTTAATTACATCTATAACTTAACTTATTCTAATCATATTTCATACATTCTAGTACACTTAAAAATTTATGAACCCAATATTTAACCATTCTAAGATATTTAATTATTTTAACACAACTCATTTTTCATGCATCAACATAATTCACATTTCTCACATTTCAAAATTATATATAATTTCAATAGCACATTTATAAAATATAAATTGGAAATTCATGGCTATTTCATTTTTATTTTGAATTTTTAATTTTTTGAAGTTAATATGTTGAATTTATTTTAATTTGATATTTTATTTATTTAAATTAATAATGTTTACTAATAAAATCACACAACGTATTAAAAGTTAACGGAGAATCTAACAGCGTTAAGAAAAGTCTAAATTTGCAAACTTTTGAAAATTTTAAGAACTTAAATAAAAAAAAATAAAATGTTTAGAACTTAAATAGAAAAATGTTAAAATGTTATGGACTAAAAACATATTTATCCCTATTTATGTCAAATGAAGACCTTTCAAAGTGAGCTTACATTATTCTTCGAAAAATTGCAATTTTTACCATGGAAAATAGATTTTTATAGGAGTAGTTTTTTTTTTTTTTAATGCCATGGGTAAAGTAGATCTATAATAAATTAATGGCACAATAATGGTGGTAGCATTCATTTTTTTCTTTCTCTCAATTGTGTAGTAATTTATTCATATCACGTTTGGCATACAAGAATGATTTTAAATTGGATAGATTGGAAAGATATGAGCTCCAAAATGTCAAATTCATTCCTATGTTAGGAAGTGTATAAGGAATAAAATAAGATGGATTGATTATAAAGTGGATTTGTGGAAAATGCATATAGTAATAAATATAAATTATAAATATGTAATAGGATAAAATGGTAATTAAATTGCATAAGTTAAATTGAAATCAAGATTCCACCTTTGGAAATGCAGAATCAAATTCAATTTCAAAGACAAAATACTTTTAAGGAATCGTGACTCCTACTTCTAAAATTGTATCCAAGATGAAAAATGGAATGGAAGATGGAATCACGGTTTCATTCTAGGTTTATTTGTGCGTACTAAACATAATATTAGTTTCAAGTGTACCAAACATGACATTAGTTTTATCACTCATTAATAGTTTAATGATTTATTACCTCATGATAAATTTTTTATTTTAATCTGTAATAACTCCTTCATATTACCCATAATGGAATTTGTTCTTGTAATGACAAATTTACTTGCAATGTCCATAGAGACAGGAAGAAAATTTGTATAACCAGGATGAAAATGTCAAAGCGAATAACTAATTTGGCCAATAATATGAAACCAAGACTCTCAAGTCTCAATCAATTTCCTTTGTTCCAGCATCGAAATACCATCCTATCAACGAAACAGGCGGATTTCTTCTTCCTTTTTTTTTTTTAATATTAAATGAAAGGGAAAGTCATGGAAAGAAACATATTCTCACGTTAAATTAAATCTTTCCAGCCTCTCCGATATTTTGGCAGTCGGCTGGACCGCTGAAAAATAATATTGGCAAACATTGTAGCTCGTCTGGTCGTGTAAAGAAGACCGTGTTGGACAATTTTCAGGTTTGGAAAGCTGCCCTTTATCCTGTAAATTTTCAATTAGGACGGCTAAATGGGCTGTATATTCCCACTATGGATAGGAGAAAGGTAGCCAAAATTTTTTTTTTTATAGGAAAAAAAGGCTGTATATTCTAAAGAATTAGGCATCATTTCAACTGGAAAGCAATAATATATGTACCTACTTTTCCTTCCGTCTCGATGATTCATCGATTATTCAAAAGAAAAAAAGTGGGGTTACGTCCAATGATTTAGGCATGGAAGTCAATTTCTCATCGTTTGAAAGGAATATTTATTGTGCCATTGTTTTTAAAAAGATAATGAGATATCTTACAACCTAGAAAAACTTGTCTTTTACTTATCTTTTCCATTTCTCTTTTTTCCGTCAATTATATCGACCTGTCCAACGCAGTAAATTATATCAATCCTCCAAAATACTAATACGAAAATACTTAAAAAAAATATGTTGGATTAATAAAGTTTATTTTCTAATGCAAACCCAAGTTAATCTTTAGTACTAGTGTACTATATTTCATTTTATTTCTATTTTTCACTCTAGCTGAAATTCTCTTGATTAGTCTAGCTTTATTTTTTTTTTTATCATAAACAGGCAGAAAGCCAAAGCAAGCCAAAAAAATACCCCTCTCATATCCTCATCAATAATCGTCTACAAAACACATTTTGTAATTAGCTTGAATAAGCGCCAAAACGAAATTCATATCTCCCCACCTCCTCCAAACATGTCCATATTTCTTCTACTCCATATGACCTAGCATGTAGATCTAAACACACATCTTCATCTTCAGAGATTCCCATACCATATCTTTGTCTTCACTAAATTAACTCCCAACTGAACCTCAAAAGGCATACATAATATACTGGAAATTTTCTATAGGTTCCAATCTTTGCCAAATACTTACTGTTCGTTCATTTCGCTATAATTACAATTCAATTACAGCCTTATTTCTTATGAATAGCTATTACGCCGTTTAGTTCACCGAATAGCAATTCCACAATGAATCCCTATTACACAAAACAATGAATAGCCATTCTTTATTTAAACCTATGAATACCAATTCAATACTGAAACTATTTTTTTTTTTAAATACCACCATTTAAATAAAAAATTAATAAAGAAAAATCCTATTACAGCTCTATTCCATTCCTCTGTAATAGGAATTCTATTGCATCCTTATTCGTTCAGCGAAGTGAATGAGCAGTTAAAGAAAGCCAATATTCATAGACCATCCCACTTCCATGCCAGACATATGTCTTCTCATCCTCTTTGAATTCGTGAGCAATTTTCCATGAAGTGACCACAAGAGAAAAATCCTCACCATTTTTTACCTTCCCACTTCCATGCAATATCCCATCTCTTATTATTGTCAATTATACAACCATTCACAGTGAACTCATAAGCAGATTTAAAAGTGAATTTTCAAGAGGAATGAAGATTTTAATACATGTAGCCCTTGTCTTCCACCTCCGCAGGAGGCTTGACAGCTTCAATGATCATTAATGTGTTAGGAGGTAGAGACAAAGCTAAATAATTCCATTTCCATTCCCCATGGTAGTCTACCACACCTGCAACTTCGATTTTCTTGTCCACAATAAATTCATTATCCACATAGTCTTTAAGTGAGTTCCTTAACTTAAACCAATCATCTATCCAAATTGGAGCTTTTCTCCCATTGCCTACTACCCAACCAATTCTATTTAAAAAATCACTTCAAATCACCTTGGTACCTCTACATAGGCTTAATTTGTTACGATTTGGAGTATGCCTTCAATGAGGAGAAATCCAATGGATTTTGTGAAAGATTATATAAATGAGTTTTTGACACCATCTATAACCCTAAACCTTAAGGCAATGGGTTAATGGGTCTTCCTTTCTTATAAACTCTTCACATAAGACCCATATTTCCCACGTGGGATTCTTATGCTTGCATCCTAACAGTCTCCTCCTTAAGTGTGAGTTTCCATAATGCGGTAGACCATACTCCTCCTTAAAGGCTTATCAAATTAACTCCACAAAACCCGCTTTATGAGTAGCTATTCACCATGGGTTTCACCAACGAGTCACACCACAAAGCTCTTCTTTCCACATGGTGGGCTAACCATGGGAGTTTCCCAGCCGAACCAGGCTCTAATATCAATTGTTAGGGTCTAGAGTATACCTTCAATGGGGAGAAATCCAATGGGCTTTGTGAATGATTATATAAATGGGCTTTTGACACCATCTATAGCTTAAAACCTTAAGGTAATGGATTAATGGGTTATTCCTTCTTATAAGCTTTTCACATAAGACCAATATTTCCCATGTAGGATTCTCACACTTGCATCATAACAAGATTCACTTCTAAAAACAAGTTGGTCAGGATAAACATGGTTCCAATTTTATACCTAGTTTATAAAAGAGCGTTATTTCCTTCTCCATGATCCCAATCAACCTTCATCAATATAATATTGTTTCGATCCCTCATTTTTTAAAACCAAATACCCCTCGACTATTAAGCCCTAAAGGATACCCTAGACATAGCATTCTGCTATACACAGTATTAAAACTTAAGAATGACTTTCCGAAGTCATGCGAAAGCTTTAACACCATATGTAAGACATCCATCACAACAATAGGAAACTTCGGTGGGATATGTAATTCGAGATAGTAAAGTATACAAGAAATCTAGATAAATATCTAACTTCAACATTATAGGAATATGATCCTTACATCATCTTAGGGGTATTCCCTCGATAAATCTCCAAAGAACATAATATCAACTTAGTCTTTCACATAAAGAAACAATACTAGAACTAAAGATTTTAGAGGAAATCTATTCTAAGATCTTCAAAAGTATTTCCCCCAAAAGCTTCCCAAATCATAATTCCACTTGGGTATATGAAGTCCTTGGGCAAAAGAATTATTGATCCTGTGTCAACAAAAGTCTCTACGGCATAAGCTCAACTAGCTTAGTGAGAATATTCCTGGATTAACGTACTCGTATCAATAAATTCAAACAAGTTACTAAAAAAGCATATGAAATGCATCAAGCAAGGAAACAAGCAATACATATAATCTATCGGAAATCATATGTTTGAGTGGATTTACCCCTCCATTCGAGGTTAGGTGTTTCGGGCTCTTTAAAACCCATATTTGAAATCCGATGATGTAGTTTATTTTGGGCTCCTACTTGCTCATTCTGAAATATTTCTTTCGGGCTCCTATTTGTCCATCCTTAAATAGTTCTTTCAGGCTCCTATTCGTCCATCTTGCAGACTTATGGATTCTCATGAACCCCACTACTATATTCTTATCCCATTGAGCATAGTAGCTAATGAAATAAGGCTAACTACATGATATGCATGAATCAATTAATTTAACTCTTCATATGTAGTAAAGATAATTTAAAGGCAATCATAGAATTTACAAACACTTTATCATGATAGTAAAACATAGTTTAATTAAAAATTCATGCCTCGATATGCTTAATATACTTTCAACCAATATTATCATGCATAATCCATTTTCATCTTTTCCTACTTCTAGTGTCTCAAGCTACAAGCACAAACAAGTATGTAAAGATAAGAGATAAACTCACTCGGCCATCCTTGTCGCAATTCTTTACTCGTAATAGTCTTTCGAATACGGATCCTCCCAAGCTTCATTACATAAATGAAAGAAATACCTAGAATGAGTATTTCGTGGAAATTCTACTTGAACTTTCTAACTTTATTCTAGTATTTACGTTAAAATTCGAATAGAATGAAATTTCAACTTAAAATAGCCATAACTTGCTCATTTTATCTCAGAATTTCGCATATTATATGTCGTTTTCTACTTACTAAAAAAAATCTATCTATTTCTAAGGTTATTTTTGTCATAAAAAGCCTTTGGGTTGCAAAACACTACGATACATAATAGTTACGAAATTCCCAGCCCTTAAAATATGATTTTTCAAACTTTTCATTACCCAAAAAATGCTTAAACAAATATATAGATATGTATATAGTTGGAAAAATCCTTTGAACAAACATATATACTCATATTGCATGCATGATTTTTGTAGTGTTGTCTCAACAATTATTTTTCATAAAACGACTTGTCTTATGGTTTTGAAAATTTTCTCTTTAAGTGGTTTGAAAGAAATTACAATTTTTGGGTTATTATAAATAAGTGTTTTCTTTTTATATTTTTATTTCCTAACTCTTTAAAAGATAAATTATTTTCCAAAATTTGGTCCTTTAAGTTATCTACCAATTTTATTTCTAGAGATTGAAAAACTAAGTTTCAAATTTATTCTTAAGTCGTTGATGTTGTCTAATATTTAGAGTTATGTTAAATGTATGTTTTCCTCTCATTTTTGTATTCCTCTACTTCTTTAGAAAATAAGTTTACCCTTTTTAAAACTTCACTTTCTTGGCAAATTTTATTTCTCTAAGTTAGTTTCTAAAATAGAAAATTGATTTTTCATTAATTTGAAAAACTTGTTTTGTTCTTAATATTTATCAAGTGCTAGTATAATCCTTTTAGATAAGTTTATAAGAAAAGCTTTCATAATAAATAATTATCAACATTAGAACTTAGCAAAATTTCATTTTAACTTTAAAAAGGAATAATAATATTAAAAATTAAGTCTTGTAAAAGCTTACTTATAAGTAATATTCAAAATCTATGACGAACCTATGTAAGTTTTTAAAAGATATGGTTGGGTTAACATCTTAAGTTTAATGCTAAAAATTATATTTTTATGGAGTATTTAGTTCCTATTCATAAAAGAAATGAGTTTATTTTATTGTTTGAAGAACTCTTTGTTATTAATATTTTAATATTTATGATTAGCTTATCTAAGTTTTTGAAAAAAAAATATTAAAAAAATTACTTAGGTTTTTTGTTGAAAAATCCTTTGTTAAGTGATAAGAAATTTAGTTTAATTTTCTTTATTAACAAAAGAACCCATTATTATTTTTTTAATTAAGACAACAACATTCTAATCATGCATGAATATGATTATGTAGCAATGCAAAAGGGTAATAATAATACATAATAAGATATAAAGAAATATAATAAGCAAATAAACATAATAATACTATTAAATATTGGAAACCTTACCTTCATCAAGGTATCCCGGTCAAGTAATTGAAGCCTTAGCTTCATTAAAGGTTCCTAGGACTAAGAATAGACTAGTCCCAAAAAAAAAAGGAAAAAGAAGAAAAGAAAAATCATAATAATAAGAGTAATAATAATAAGCATGTTAGTGATAGTTACTGAACATTTAGGCTCTAAGAAATATAGATATACATATATAATAATATATATATATATATATAAAGTTAGATTAGGAGCATAATAACAATAATAATAACATAATATCATAATAATAACAAAATAACATAATTGGAATTCTTGGCATGTGCAAGAACAAAACATGAATATGCTGTTGCTTCTATAACTCACTTGAGCTTTAAGAAACAATACTATGATCATGCTAAGTTACATGATATGAGAAACGTAAATATAGAAGATTTTTACCTAAATGTGTGTATGTGTTGAAGATGGATGTAAGGATATGTGGTTGATGGTTTTTGTGTAGAAAAAAAAATGTTGGGAAGAATTGTTTAGAGAGGATTTGAGTAGAGAATTTAGTAGAGTTTTGTTAAGGTTTGAGAATGATGTGTAAAGTGTGAAGGAGGAAAGGGGCATTTATAGAGTTTTGGAGTGAAAATTAGATGCATTAAAATAAGTTGATAAATAAATAAAATAGAAAAAGAGAAAGAGGGGGCCAACAGCAATTAGAGAGAGAGAGAGAGAGAGAGAGAGAGAGAGAGAGAGAGAGTTTTGATTAATTTTTGTATTTTTATAATGAAAAGTAATAATGTGTAAGGTGTGATGTGAATAAAGTTGTATTAGAAAAGTAAAAGTGTAAGAATAGATGTGTAGATTATAAGAAATAGGTTGCAAGAAAAAGTAAAATAGTGAAATAGTAATGAATAGTAAAAATAGTACTATGAATAGTAGACTAGACAAATTAAATATTAATAGTAATAAAAATACACGTAAACGAGCTATATATGATATTTTAGTTACCGAAAAATTACAAAACTGATATTTTTGAAATCTTTGTATAATTACGAGTATTTTAGTGTTATTGGAATATATTTACTATTTCAGGCATCGGAGCATGATTTTCGAAAACTAATTCCATTCGGGTTCAAAACGAATCAAATTTTGACAAATCTGATCTTTTTGAGCTATTTTATATTATTCCGAACTATAACCCTTTCTTAACTTATTTCTATTGTTCTCAAGTTTCAAGCACGGGATTACCGGAGTTAAAATTGCTAAATTTTATTAATCTTAGTTGACTTTTAAAACTCTGGTTTGATTAAGGATAGGGTTTATTCCAACTTTATCCGAAAAATTGATGGGTTTACATCGACAATTCGGGTTGCATACTATTTCCCAATCAACCAAATGAGGCCTTCATCGTTGACTTGAAGATCCCCATAAAAAACTCTTGCAAATGCTATCTAAATCATTACGTATGTACTTCGACGCAGAATTAGATTGCCTATAATAATATATTTACAAATCATAGCTCTACCAGCTAAAGAGAGAAACCATGGATGCCAATTATCTACTTTTCATCATCTTGACCATCTCACTGTAAGTATTATAAGTTACCCACTTATGTATAAGTGGCATACCTAGGTACTTTCCTAGGTTCTATTAAACTAACGCCAAGATCTCTACTCAAATATTTGACAGTATCTGGATTAACATTTGATGAGAAGTAAACTAAGGATTTTTCCCTAACAAAAACTATTCAACACTTCTTTCATGACTTAGACTTGGGGCATGCTTGCCTCTTAGGGAAAAAAAATAAAGCTTTTTAGCAAAATACAAATGCAATATCAAGACTTCATTCTTACTAAAGTCAATTGGTCTCTAAGGACCCCATTCTACAATATTTTGATTAGCTTGAGAAAGTTTTTCCATGCACTTAATGAACACATATGGGGACATTGGATCACCTAGGTGTACATCCCTTGTTGGCTTGAAAACCTCAGACAGATTACCATCCCAAAATAATTTGCATGTTGCTAATAGATATATAAATTGTTATTAATTTGGAAAAAGTTTTTGAAATGACCGCATCCTTCAAAGTTTCTTGTTTGAGCCTTTAATTTAGACAATCGTGTGCTTCCTACAAGTGGATCTTTATTGCCATCCAACCGCTTTTGCCTTTCTTCAATCTCATAGAATGCATAATTTCTTGTGCTATGAAAACATATTCTTGTATGAATCTTCTCAACCAATTAAATATGACTTTCTAACTTTGGAATTAAAGATAGAATAGTCTATTTAAGCTTTCCTTAACATAGCCTAAAACAAATACCCCTTTCACCATTTGACAAACAAATTCTTGTGGAGAGCTAAAATTGGATTCCAAACCTTAGAGCTCGTAAATGACTTAAGTTTGACTTTTTGGGTTGAGTGACAAGGCCTAAAGAGTCAAGTTCATGAATTAGGATGTGTAACCCCCAAGTTTTTCCACGAATAGATTTAAAGAATAGATTAAATCAATGAAGTGTTTAACAAAATTTGAATGAACAATATATTGAATCAATTCAATTACAATAGCTTTTGTAAAATAGTCCAAGTAAGAATAGAAACGTAAATTTTGATTGTTGCGTTTCAAGTTGTTTGTTAATTAATTTATGTTTTCAAATTCTTTTAAAAATTTGAATCTCGCAAATTGAACTCATAAAATTATTAAGAATATCTATATAGATTCTTAGAAGAAATTTTCTAATTAAATAGAATTTATAAACTAAATTTATCAAACTTTGTATTGATTTCTAATAGTTGTTGATTTTTAATGCATTAGATACATAGAAGCCGGTTTGTGTATTAAACCATGCCCATTTTAATATGTAAACCAAGCTTAAGTTTCTCTACAAAAGTAAGCCTATTAGCCATATTTACCATGCAACCACACCTACATAATAACTTTTGAATAACTTAAAAGTCAAATTTTTGCTCTATATATATAAGGATAATTATTAACTCTTGCTTTACATATATAAGGATAATTATCAACCTTTTAACAAAAAGAAATTCACTCCTCTTCTTCTTTTTCTTCTCTTTTATCCAAGGTAAGTTTCACACACACACTACAGATTTCTCTTCTTAAATCAATAAGAAAATCAAGTTAAACTTTTATAATCAAGCCAAGATACAAGTAAGTAAGCTAACTTTTGCTATCACCTTGTTAATTTTTTTTCTTATGAGTAAGTGTAAGTTAGAGTTCTTATTAGTTGTTGTTATATATAAGGTTGTTATGAGTTTTGTTATTAGTTAAGTGAAGTAGGGTTATGGAGTTATGGACCATATTAGGTGATGTTGAGAATGATTGAATGTTAGATGATATGAAGGTGAAAGAGATGGATATAAGTCTTATATGTTGATGTTAGAGTGTTTTGATGGTATCATGTCCTTTGAAATTAGTTGAAATATGTAAGAATTGTGAAGTTTGGAAATGGATTTCTTGATATCTTCATATGGGGCATGGTAAAGGCGTATGGATCTGTGATCTTTTAATACGCCCCATATGGATCTTAAACCTTGTTTTTTTTTTTTTTTTTTAATAATAGATACTTTGTAATATGAGTCTCGTATGATAATGTTAGAATTTGGTCTGGAAAAGTGGTAGTAAGATGGAGTTATTTTGGAGGTCATTCTGTTCGTTGTTGGTGCAACGGCTTAGTTTTGCCCTCAAGGTGGATTAGTGGTAGACTTATAGTAAGTGTGGAGGGGTAAGTTATGATGCACATTATCTATTACAGCCTAAAGTCTAGCCGTTGACAAGCCCATGATAGACACTAAAGGTTGTCGCATCTAAAAGTAATTTAAGTATTAGAGCACAATACCCATCACGGCCTATGGTCGAGCCCTCAATGTACCTCCGATGATGCTGTGAATATTTTCTGTCGCACATGACCTCTGTTTGATCAGGGCATGGCATGGTTTTCTCATAGCAATGTACCTTGCAAACCTTCCTGAGCTGCCTTCGACCCCCAATTTGCTAAGGCACAAGCCTAGTTTTGTGTAGTGATTTGACCCTTGACCTAACCTAAGTATTAAGTGATGATGAAGAACATACGTTAAGAAGTTTACATCATAATCTAGGATACTTAAGCTCTGATCAAAATTCTATCCTCTCTATTATATGTTCAGTGATGAATGTTTGTCGTTTTATAGGATCTACGAATCAAGACTTGGACTTTCCATTTGATTACTATGACGAATGATACGATATGCAAGGGTAAGTAACTTGAATCTTATCACATTGCTTGTAATTGTAAAGTAGTGGAACATAGTATAAATATAATTAAATTGTATCAAATGCATGGGGTTGAAAAATCTTGAATATTATGTGTCTTATGAATATATCACAAATTTAAATATTCAAAGTGATAATTACTTGCTTAATAATGATTATGTAGTTTGAACTAATGATTATCTGAAAATGGAGTGACCATGAATAAATTGGAATAAAGCTTATCAGACCTTTAAACTTAAATTGATATGCATTACATGATATCATAATTGCATGAGCATGGCATTAATATACATATTAATGTTTCAATTCTGTGATAATGCTTGACGAATCTAGTGAATCTAGTTAAGGTTATCATAAAGTTGTTGACTTCACGGGAACTAAGTAGGCACGGAAAAATGTCACTTGTATTGGAGTCGGCTTTATGGATTAATACTTAGGGTGTTTCTGAGGTTCTAAGGTAAAGAGGAGGTTATGTTGATAATATATATATATATTATATATATATATATAACAAATGAGTTTCAAAAGAAATCCTCTTTCTTTAGTTCTTTATAAGGTGGAGTTGAGGTTACTGTGTATTATATATATATATGTAAACAACAATGAGTTAAAGTTTCCCCTTTCCTTAGTTCTCAGTTTCTCTTAGGTGTAAATGACTTGAGCTAGTCCTTCAACCCTTAGAACAACGTAAATCCCTATAGATTTGGATTCCAATCATCCAAATCATGTTTGTTACATATGTTTTATTGATACATTGCATATGATTGTCAAACAAACATTGTTGATGCTAATGACTTGTGTTAAGATTCTATTATTCACTGAGTTTTTCATGCTCACGTTCCTTTAGACTGTTGTTTTATAGTAATATAAGCAAGAAGACTAAGCCTAAGACCAGGCATAGGAGTTATGATAGAAAGTAGAATTATGTATTCTTAAGTTGAATGAAGACCTTGTTTTTTGTAATAGAGACCTAACATTTAATATTTGTAATAGTATAATTTATGTTTTATATTCCTTTTAAGTTCTTTGTAGAAGTGTTATGGTGAAGCCTTTGAAGACAAAGGATGTAATGATTATGTGATGACTTAGACTTTGTATTATTATCTTTGCTTATGACTTATATATATGCAATATATTTCTTGTTCTAATCAACCTTTGATCTTATTATATCTGTCTACACCACTGGGCATGTTAGTTGTATAGTACGCATATAATTTCCTAAAGGGCTCGGATAGTTACATGATGTATCGTTATTAGTAGGGTACTATGTGGGACTGTGACAAGATGACTATGGGAAATTTGACATGGTTAGCTCGAAGTAGGGAACTATTGGACTAGCTTGATCCATCTGCTCCCAACTTTTCTCAGTGAGCTCATACACTTAAAGAGGCCTTCCACGTATTAGAGATTCTATGGAGAAATCCATCATTAGGAGAACTTGTCTTGCTTGTTGATGGATCTAACCGATGTAATTAGGAGTTAAGCTCTATAAATACCGAGAGATCTTCCTCATTTAACAGATTCAAAAATTGACAAAAACATCATTGTGATGTTGGAACAATCTCACAAGAGATCAAACAAAGATTGGAGTGAAGAGTACTCAGTCTTTTCTCTAAAACAGTAGGATTGATGCAACATAGCTCGTTTACCTATCTCTAATGCATTTGAGCTCTCTAAGACTGCCTAGTCTTCCTCTCTACATTCTCACTCTTAGTTATCCCTTACAAGTACTTCCATGTCAATCCTTTGAGGCCATGTGTAGTGCGAAAAGCATGTTAGACACACGTGATCACTACAACCAAATTCATCTTGCTGTAGCTCCTTACCATCTCCTATTTCTTTTGATAAAACATGTCTTTAGAATCCCATAAGCTCTTGAAGCTTTCAAGGGTGCCATATCAAGATTACTTTTTCTAATTTTTACATCCAACTGATAAGCCGAGAAATAAAGGCCCACTTAAAAAGAATGCAAGTCCAAAACCAAAGAATACTCTAGAAACCCTAAAGTACATAATGTTCCTTTTCAAAGAGCAAATAGAACCACTCTACTTAGGTATGTTTCCTCCATACCATTTGCTTTCAATTGAAAATTAGGGTTTGTAACTTTATCTTGATTTGCAAGTAGTTAGATGTAATTATGGCAAAGATATAAATCTTCTTTTTTATATTCTAACATTTTGTTTTCTTTTGATTTCGAGTGATCCTATGAAACTTCAAGAATGAAGAGTAAGAAAGAAGAAAAGGGGTTTTGGAATTTCAACCATCCAGACGCTCCTAATTTTAAGACTTTGTTTTAAGGGGTAATCTATCTCCTATTCTTTCTATTGTTTGTATTTTGTATGCTTATAAGAAGTATTTACAAATTTGTTACATCTGAGCTGTCTTCTAATACAAACTACTTGCAACAACATATATTCTCTAGACATCAAATTGTGATGTATTTTGTCAAATTATATTATATTACTCTCCGAAGGTCAAGCTATGATGTACTCCTCTAAATAGCATGGTTCCCTTACGTCTCTATTCTCCTTAGTCATGCGCTTCTTAATCATAACATTTTTCTCCACCCTTGGAAAACCACCTTGTCCTTAAAGTGATAAGGTGGATGGTTTCTCTTAAATTTGCTTAAATCCACCTGAGCCATTTGTAATAGGAAGAGACTCTCATTGTACCAATAGCTTTGTAAAAAACTAGACCTATAGGTTGATCTTCCATGAGTCAAGGATAGGCAGACGTTGATCAATAGGCAAAGTCTTACATAATTCTAGTAATGATGGTATCACTCGAGAACCATCTACTTCAGCCTTATAGGGCCCAAAAGAAAGCCATGAAAGCTTATATGAGAACGTATTGGTAGGAAAAATGTGCCTACAGGTTGAAGCTTCATGTATACCCAATTCGCCCATGAAGTAATTTTGGTTAGTAGGTCGAGCTACTGGACTAGCACTTGAGATATATGCAGCTCATCCTCATCAAAAGTCTATAAATCTATTATGTTGCTTGTTGTTCTATTGCCTAAACATTAGATTATTAGACTAAATGTTCAAGTTTCATCCCAAACATGAGCTTTGAGTCTTGAAATTGGCAATGATGAGAGGACAAAACCGACTAAATGATAACTGCCCAATTCATGTTGGAGAGAAAAATTGTTGGTAGTTTTGTCTTGAGGAAAAGAGTTCTCCTAAGAGTTCTCCTAAGCTAAATTAACAAAATCAGAAACATACGTATCATGCTATTTTTTTGCTTTCTTCAATTGTAATCCATTAATCTTTGCTCCATTATGTACACTTACAATTTCATTACCCATATCAGTTTTAAAGTCAACAGCTTCTTCAACAATCCTAAAATCTTAAACAATGGTAGGACTTGGCACTAATACTTCCTTGTCTACACTAGCTAGTTCTTCTAAGTTACTTTGTTGTTCCTTTCCACCTTTTTCCATTTTAGGTTCATGCTCCTCTACCATAGTGATATCTTCAAAAGCACATTTCTATTGAACTAAAATCTCTGTCTTTACTTCAGTAAGGTCATATTGAGATGCAACTTCAGCCTTATTAACTTCATTCTCTTGCTTAACATCTACTATATAAAATTTGTCATCTTTCATATCATACTCATAGGACCCAAATCTGGTTTCCAAATTTTTAAGAAAAACTGGCAAAGTAGATAAAAGTTCATTACAAAAAAGAAATTGTTACCTAGCAAAAGTTTCATCCTCCATGGCAAAGGAAGCCATTTTCAATCGTTCATTATCCAGAACATGACTGAAATAAAAAACTTGATTTGCTTGTGAAATCTAATGTAAAGGACTTGAACCAAAAAATTTAGGTAACATCAATTCAATATTTCTAACATAGGAACATGAAGACTCATTTTGACTACCACGTGCAAGTGAAGAAGATGATGAATTAGTTTTGACACTTTTATTACAAATACTATTTCGATTCTCCATTCGCATCTTCACAAATTTTAAGACTTGAGACATCACAAAAATCAGTCTATCAATCTTAGAATTTAAATCAAGAAGCTTACTTTCATGAGATTGAAGTTCCTCCTCCATTAAAGCAATATGTTGAGTTCCTTTTGCCATAACTTTTCCAATGACTCAATGAAAGCACTAATGATAAGCCTATAAATAAAGGCCCACTTGAAAAGAATACAAATAAAAAACCAATGAATACTCCAGAAACCCTAAAGTACAATAATGTTCCTTTTCAAAGAGCAAATAGTACCACTCTGCTCAGCTATGTTTTCTTTGCATTGTTTACTTTTAATTGAAAATTAGAGTTTATGACTTTATCATTTTTGCAAGTAGTTGACGTAATTATTATATAGATCTAAATCTTCTTTTCTATGTTTCTAAAATTCTGTTCTCTTTTGATTTCGAGTGATCCTATGAAACTTAAAGAATGACGAACAAGAAAGAAGAAAAGGGGTTTTCGAATTTTGAGCATCTAGACGCTCCTAAGTTTGAGGCTTTGTTTTAAGGGGTAATTGATGTGCTAAATTAGTATTGAATTTTCAAAGCATCTTATCCAGCAAGCGTACTGGGCCTTATCTTGTAATATAGCATGAGTCAAGTGTCGATCCCACAGAGATTTATTAACTACTAGACAGTTATCAACTAATACTAATATCTAGGCAATTGATCTTTTAAAATGATTAGATTAAGATTAAACTAAATTATCTAATTAGGTATCTACTATGAATGCAGTGAGCTTTTGAAGAGAGTGATATGTTAGAAAAATATGGGAAGGAGCAGAGTTCACTTTAAACTATTGCCAATCAACTTGAAGTCATGTTATAATGATAATTAGATTCATGGATATTCATAAGAAATTGTAAAGATTTAAAAACAGAGTTAAAAACCTTTTAAACCACAAAAATAATCCAATAGCTTCTGCTGAATAAATTATTCGTGGAATCAAAATCACAATTATAAACTTTCTGATTCTATAATTGAATAATACTTTATATTAACATCCCCTAATTTCTTAGTGAGAAATCAACATAAAATATTGCATTAGTATTCATGGATAATTTCTAAATTAGATTAAACTCTGCCGCTTCCGCAATTGTAATTTAATCTCAATTTATGAATTCATATGAACCCTAATTTCCCTTCCGAGTTATCAGAATTCTTATACACCAAAGATATGATGAATAATCAAAACTCAATATGAATATTCCATGATTCTAACTAACTTATAACATGGTTTCAAAGATCATTTTAGCATGTTTAAAGCTTCATCAACTTCCCACAAAAGGATTTAGCTACTCATGGATGATGATTCAAAAATCATATAAGAAATTGCAAATGATTTCATTATGATCAGAATATTTAGATACATGAATTGCATAAAAGGAAAAGATCAGATATCACCAATTCAAAATATCAAAGCTTCACTTGCAATTTCTTGAAAAACTTCAATATCTCTTCAAAATCTCTATGAAATGCTAATTCTAATCTATGTATTGTGGTGTATTTCAGAGCTGCTTGGATGATTCTCAAAGTGAGGAGAAGACCCCCTATTTATAGGAAAAATTTCGTAACAACTCATTAAAGAAAAATGGCAGTTTCATTCAAAGCCGTCAGTTATGGATCCTACGCAGGCGACTTACAGGCAACGTATCTTCAATTTCTCCTTTGCGCAGGTAGTGCACAGGCAGCTTTCAACCTCGGTTACAAATGTAGGCCACTTCTACGCCAGCGGCTTAGATGTAGATCTAGCCGGCATATGTGCTCAGAAATGAAGCGTTGCACCAATTTATAACGAAAGCCGTCCAAAAGCCGGCGGCTTTGACACCGGCCTAGACACTTCAACAGATTTGTCTCTTCAATTTCCTCCAGGCATTTGTTGTATTCATGTCGCTTCTAATTCTTGATGTACACAGCCTCAACGCCGGCGGCTTAGGTGCCTGCTTAGAATGTAACTCCTTCAAAGCTGGTGATGTTTCAATTCTAGGCTGCCGACCTTCCATGTACGCTGGCCTATTGAACTTCTACGCCGGCGACTTTGAGGCGGCGTAAAGTTGGTTGAGTTAAAGGCTAACAAAGCTGGCAGTGTTGGTAGCGGCCTTGAGTGTAAGCAGTCTGAACACCGGTGGCTTTGAAGTATGAATTACCGGCGTATCCTTCAATTTTTCCAAATTTCTCTTCAAAGTTTCTTGTTTTGATTTCTTAGTCCAAATTAGTCCTGAAACATGAATTTTAATAAAAAAAAAAAAATATCCATTCTAGCTCTTATAAATATCAATAAGTTGTATAAAATATGATCTTATCAGTAATCTGTCTCCCATTCTTTCTATTGTTTGTATTCATATGCTTGTAAGAAGTAGTTACAAATTTGTTACATCTGAGCTATCTTCTAATACAAACTACTTATAACAACATATACTCTCCAGATGTCAAATTGTGATATATTCTATCAAATTGTATTATATGACTCTCTAGCTATCAAGTTATAATGTACTCCTCCAAATAGCGTAGTTCCCTTTTGTCTCTATGCTCCTTAGTCATATGCTTCTTATTCATAACACCAATATAACCTCCTCAAGAAGCTTCTATTAGTTCCGAAAACGTCGAGCATATATCGTTGAACTTGATGCTCAAATAATTCAAATATAAATTGCAGATTGAATAATCTTCTTTTATGAATTTTGATAAATAGATCCTTAAGCTTATGGACAAAATCTTTTTGATATTTACCTTTGAAAATTTGAATTTAAATTGTTGAAACTTGATAACCATTCTCTCGTAGTTAAATCTCATAACTCGTGGAGAGTTTTTTTTTATAACATTTATTAGTTGTAATCTAGAATATGAATGAATGTATCTTGATTATGATACACTTTCCTCATTTTGTGGATAATATCTTTAAAAAAAATCCATACTAATATTTTTTTCATTATGATACGTCGCTTCTATACAAGATTATAAAATAATCAAATCTGATCGACACTTAATCTCATCTGTGATATAATTTTCCATGAATAGGAAAAAGAGAAGTTCTTTGTCCGAAGCTTTTAAAATTTTATTAAAATTATCCCTGTGATATTGAACCAACTTATGGAGAACAAATCAAATATATCACTCAAATAGATCTGATAAGTAGAGTTAGGCCCTCAAGAACATCAACGAACCAACTTAAACATAAATTAAATCTATTCCATAAAGTTGTTGGATGATACAATAAAAACCTTCTACAGTTCATTTTATGTGGCCTAATAATCTTATGTGAAGGCAATATCTATTACCTTATTACATAACCTTCTACACTTCATCCAAATGGCTTTCTAATATAATCGCTAGGTGAGGACCTCCTACCCAACCTTCTTATAAGCATCACTTGATATAACTCTTATTTTAAACCTTCTACACAAGCTTATTATAAGCTTTTCTTTGTATAATTTAACTTTTGCATTTCTTTCTTCAACTAAGTTGAACAAATTTCTCAGAAATAAATTTTTATACAATATCTTTCTACTTAAACTTACCTTAAATTTTCTTATATATTTCTTACACTTAGCACTAGCTCTTTAAATGTTTTTGGCTCTTTTTAATCATCAAAATTATTTACAGAGAACTAAATAGCCTCGCAATGAAAGATGTCTTGATTTGAAAGAGTTTCACCATATCCTATTCAAGATACTACACTTTGATCTTACTCTCCTTATAAATATTTGCATACAAATAAAATGAAAAGTTTCTACTATTGATGATGGCTTGAATTTTTAGATTATGGTATAACCATTTGAGAAATAGTAACAATCATACTTTATTTCAAGAGAATAGAAAAGATGACCTAAATCACTATGCTGATTTGTGTGTGTGTGTGTGTGTGTGTGTGTGTGTGTGTGTGTGTGTGTGTGGAGGGGGGGAGGGGTGGGTTCACTAATCGTCACCTCCATCTGATAAAGGCATCATGGAATGTGATCTTAAATTTCTCGTATGGTTAGGTTTTCTTGACTTGTTCCCTATTTTAATTAAGGTTACAAATAAATGCTTAGAATATAATTTATAATTGGCTTGGTCATATGAGATTATCTTAATACTAGGCTTTTACACATAAATTTTTTTGTAATTATGTTTATGAGCTATGAATTGACTCTTAAAGTTTGTTGTAGGAAATAGACTATTTATATAACCCTTTGTAGACTTTGATTCGATCATTATGATTAAAATTTTTACTCTAAAGATGAGCTTTGTATACCACTCAACTGTTCTCTCTTGATTATTAGTGCATTGCATTTCTCCTTTGTCTGTTCTTTTTACCCCATATTTAGATTTCCCCATAAAATATCTTTCATCATTGTCTTTCTTTCTTCTCCTTTTTTTCCCATCTTTATTTATTTATTTATTGTTTTGTTTGGTTCATTTGTGTTTTTGTTCTATAGTATGCCTAAAAAAATTCTTATTAGAGCCAAAGGTCATGTTTGTAGGAGTTCTATAGTAAGGGTAGCATTTTCAATTGAACCAATTATACTTATCATGGGTTGTTACAACTAAAAGATTCTATAGGATATGACAGTTGAACTAGTGAATTCTTATGTTTTATTAAGAGTTAAAGCTTGATGTCATTGCAATGACCTGGACTTTTACATTATTAATGTAAACCCCTAAGTTGTATGTTATCTCTAACTCGAAACTAGAAGTCAATCAGAAACCTTACGGTCAATAAAACCTTTGTAGAACTTTGCAGTTTAAGTTCGGCAATCCCGTGCTCCTAACTTGTGTAGAGGAGATGTAAGCTAAGTGTGTAGAATAGTTCGTAATTATATAAGGATGTTTAAAAATATTAGATTGGTTAAAATTTGATCAATCTCGAACCTGAACGGATACTGGTTTTGAAAAACGTGTCTCAGGTGTGGAATATTAAAAATATTTCGTTGACATCGTTAGACTTGTAAAAATATAAGGTTTTCAAAAATATCAGTTTTATAATTTTTCGGTAACTAAAAATATCAGATATTGCACTTTTACATGTATTTTCTTTACTACTAGTATATTTATGTCTTGTACACTATTTATTATATAACTCTACACTATTCATGCTATCTTTACTTTTTCACTATTCACTCTTACATACTACCATACCTATACTGCTACTTTTTTCATTTCCAATACACTTTTATCACATCTATGTTACATATTATTACTTTTAATACACAAAATTATAAAAAAATAAAATGTCTCCCTCTCTCCTCTCCTCTTGGTCGACACTCCCCTATCGCCTCTCTTTCTCTATTTTATCTCAACTTTTAATTAATTAAATCACTCAAAATCCTATCCTCATTTTTCTACAAATACCTCCACCTCTTTCACCTCATTCACACATCCACTACCCACAATTTACTATAAAAAACTCTCTCAAATTCTCCTCTCAAGTACTCTTCCCATTACTCTCCCAAAACTCTCCCAAGCTCTCTTCTTCTTCTTCATACACAAAACCATCTATATATACTACTCTCATATTATATTTAGGTAATATTCTTTTCATATTTTTACTACCATGTCATGTAACTTAACATTACCATAAAGTGTGCTTCCTAAACTATATGTTATGGAAGCAATTCTATGTTCATGTTTTGTTCTTGTTCATGAATCCATATTCTTTTATGTTGTTAGTTTGTTCATATTATTGTCGTATTATGCATCCATATTTATACTCTAACTAAATATATAAATAGCTATATATATCTTTTAGAGCATAAAGCTCACTTGTTATTGTAAAATATTACTTTCATCTTTTAAGACTAGTCTTTCTAGTCTTAGACTTGTCCTCATCAAGTCAAAACAACTTTTCTTTCTTTTCTTTTCTCTTATATGGGAACGGAGTTTTATTATTTGTCCTAGGAGCCTTGATGAAGCCTAAGACTCCCAATACTTGAACTTATATTATGTTACTTATTATTTTGTTTAATTTCTATTTTCTTTCTTGTAAATATCATCATACTCATGCTCATATTCATGATTGTTGTCTAAAACACAAAGATAGAACTAAACTTTTCCAAAATAAATTCATGTTATAACGAATTTCTAAATGAAGCTTAGGATTTGTTTCAACAAACTTTACTTTCCCAAAAATCAAAGAGAACTTACCATGATTTAGCAAAACTATTCTATTTTAAAAAAGACTTTTCAAAAACCATAATAAGGCTTGTTTTTGCTAAATTTATTTCAAATGTTGATAATTCTTTGTTATAAAAATTTATCTTAAAAACTAAATTTAAAAAGAAACTCCCTAACAAAAAATAATCAGCTTTGAGTCAAGTTAGAAGATCAAAATAATTATCAAAACAATACTTGAGAAATTAAAGTGCAAACAACACTATGAGAGATTTTTCTAAAGAAAAACATAAAAGTTTTTTTTTTTATGAAAACCACTCAAGAAAGTACTAAATAGAACATAAAGATACTCATTTAAAAAAAAAAACTAAAAGTTATGGTTTTATCTTAAGGATTTACAAAAGGAAAATTTTTAACTTTGATTTTCCATACTTTCAAAAGATATTGTTTTTCATAAAGTCATAGTTTGGGCAACAAAACTTGAATCATGCATGAGATATGAGTTTGTATATGTATAAACGGTTTTTTCAATCTATATTGATAACAAGTAATTATCAAAGGATTTTTGAATGAATTGAGGTTTGAAATGATTGTTTTTGGGCTTGGATTTTCGTGGTCGACATAAAAGACATTGTTTGATATAAATAATCTTAGAAATAGATAGATCTTTTCGAATAGGTAGAAAACAGTATATAATATGAGAATTTCGAGTTAAAATGAGCAAATTATGACCATTTTAAGTTGAAATTATCTTCCATACAAACTTTGATGAACTTAATGGCATAGTTTTGTCAAATTTTAATAGAACTATCAAGAAATACTCATTGTGGGTATTTTCTTATTTAGATGATTATGAAGAGGACCTCCTTTATCTGGAAGACTACTTTGACTGAAGTCTGGTGAACTCATGGCTAAGTGAGTTTTATTTTCATAACTTATCTTACTTAATTGTGCATGTAGTCCAGAAGCACTAGCTTTAAGGAAAAGATTGAATGGTATGCATGTAATATTGTTTGAATGAATGATAAGAATATCGAGACGATAATTAATTATAATCAATGATTGATTTAGTGTAGAACTTGATTAGTTTGAAATTTTATGGTCAACTTAAATTGTTAATAATAATGCTATAAGCCTTTAATTAAACTAAACTCATACATATCACTTGTGAGTCACATTGCATGAGATCACTACCCTTGTGGGGGAAAGGGGTAGTGGTATGATCATTGGATCTTAATTAAAAGCTTTGGGACGTTTGATTAGAAGCACATTAACTAAAGCTTTGGGACATTTGGTTAGAAGCATATAAATTGCTGCCCCTAACCTCGAGTAGAGAGCGTAAATCCATTCAACATATGATTACCGGAAAATCATATGTTTTGTATGCTCATGTGGTTGTTGCATTTCACTTGGTTGATTAAATAACTCATTTGATTATTGTTATTCAAATATACTTATCTATGGAAATAATTCTGACTAAGCTAGTAGCTTATACCCTTGAAGCTATTTGCTATAGTATCCCTACCTTTGGCTGAAGCTAAGGGGGCCATGTACCTAGGTACCCCCTTTTTGATTAAGAAGTTTTTGGATGAAGTCCAACTCTAGTATAGGTGTAGACTTCTATGGAAAACTTGTTGTACACTATATAGCTTTGTTATTGTACTTTTGGCAGGAAAATGCCCCTAAGATCCTTGTAAGACTTTATATTTATTAATTTACATTATGATTTCCATTTCTTAATTGTTACTGTATCTCTTAAGATTCATATTTCAAAGTATGATCCACTAAAATTGTAAGAGCACGCCTTACATTTAATGTATAAGCTTTTGGGAATGACTAAGATTGTCATACTTAAGTTTTAATATTAAATGTGGCAGATTGTTACGTTTAAGGGTACCCTTTGGGGTGTGATAATTAACTTGTCACGTTGAATACCTTCCACACTGCAACCTATTGGGGTTTTTGTCAAACCAAAACTCAACCTATAAAATTGGTGTTTTTTGTCAAATATATTAACACAAGAGCTTAGTCTACGAGGAATATCTATGTCTTGTCATGTAAAGTCGACAGGAATGTTTAGTTAGTTGTTTGGCTATACAAACGTACTTCATAAATTATAATTATCAAAAGAATAATATCATATTTAGTATCTAAACTATGTTAATTTATATAATTAACTATCTAAAGTTTAAAGTATTGATCTACTATTTATAAATTTTTCAAGATCATTTATACTATATTTGAGGTAGTAATTTGTAAAGATAAATAAAGTTTTGGTAATTAATTGCAAAATTTAGTAAAGTTCAGGCAGTTAATTCTTAAATTGTGAAAAATTTAGATATCAAATTGACATTATTTAGATATCAGAAGTTAATTGTAGAAATAGAATTTAGGTGTCAAATATGAAAATCATGGATATTGAAATCAGCCATTAAATGTTTAGATGACCAACTAATTGTTTCAACTGCCTTTCCTTGGTTGGACACTGGAATTACAGGGGAAAGAAACAAAAATTACTTTCGCTTTCAACAAGTTATTGTACATTGACAGACCCCAACATGCAACATAAAACAAAAACATAAACTACTTCTTGTATCCTAACGTTAACATTCATACTTTCAGTAACTTGCACTTTGAACCTGACTAGATTGGGACTATGCACAACTTATAACAGGACACTTTTAACATAGCTAGACGGGGACTAAAGACTACCTATCTAACAGGGACAGACACAAAACCCAACATTTACATCTAAAGAAGTAACCCTTTTAGGACTAGATACTAAAAAGGATTCAAGGTTGTTGTGTTGCATTGGTGTTTCTTTTCTTGTGTTGGGATCCATAATGGTCCACAAAAGCAAGTGCATTGCTCGTAACTTGAGTTAAGCCGCCAACCCTACCTTTACACATCCTTGATACTTCCATCCATGGTTTGTCCTGCAAACCCGTCGAGACAAGTATTCTGATCAGTAAGTGCTCCACTCATCCAAGTCTGGAGATTGTTAAAATGCCAGGTGAATTGATCTCAGAGTCTTGGCCAATTCCTTGTAATTCGTTAATTGACCGGTCGATGCGGTTGGTGCTACTGGCTAAGTTAACATAGCAGTCTCTTAGAGCTTGGTATTCTTGCGGTTTTAGCCCTTGAGTCGTTGACATCATCTTGGATACATAATTAGCTGCCAACTTTGTCCTTGAAAGGCAGTCGGTGAGGGCTGTTTGGACGAGGTTTTGTGTCGTTTTGTTGGATGGAATTCGCATAACCAGAGAGGCATTGCACACATACAGTTGGATAAAGGGTGGTACTGCATGAGGCCTTGTGTAGTCAGTTGGGTTGGAGTATTTGGTTACTGCAGATTGTCCTGTCCTGAACATACAAAGCATCAAGACAGAACTAATGAAGAAAGAGCAAAGCTTTGCCATGATTGATTTATGAAGAAGGCTTGTGATTTTGATGGATTGATAAGCACACGAGGGAGTATATATAGGGGAGCGAAGGCTTTAGTCTAACTACTGTAGAGGATTAAAGTAATGCATGGTCTCATTTTAAATCTTAAAGATATAGCTGGCCCCAAAAAAAAAAAAAAAATGTTAAAGATATAACATAGTCACATGCTTGTCTGCCTAGTGCCAACGTTAGGAGTTTGGAACTCCTTTCTATGTTTTACGGCTTTCTTGTTTCTTATTAACATCCACTTGGTCCTCTCCTCTATTGTTTCTAGTCAACTCAAGGAAAAAGGTAAGTTACCGCCAAGTGGGTCGGTCAGCTCTCGGAACAAAACCCCTAGATAAGCCTGTCCTGAGCTTAAAAGCCTAACTTGACTTAAGCTACAGTTTAGAATTTTAAGGTCCAAGTCAAATTAAACCAATAATGAGTAAGTTTAAGTGTATTTGATTAAACTTTTTGCCTCAATTTATCTAACATTTTTTAATTATTAAAATTAAAATAATTTTGATATCAAAACTTGATTTTAATTCAATTAAAATTTAAAATTTATTCGAACTCGATTAGACTCATTTATTATAAAATCTTAACTTAACTTTACATAGCGAGGAAACACTTGTTCACAACAGCTTATGCGTGATATACTTTATTAGCATATCATGCGACACTAAGTACACACAATGAGGAAACGCTGGTCAAAAAATCGAATAAGTTCACTAAAATGTTAAAAACAATTCTCTTGTTTTCATCTAAATCATGGTCCACTATTTTCTTCTCGTATCTCCTTCTATTTAGCAGTGTTAATTCGCTTTTTGTAGCAATTCTAGAGGTGACACATAGTTTAAACATGTAAATCGAAATTTGGGATATTAATCACTATGCTGGCCATTGTTTTCTAAGAATAGTTAATCGTTTTCCTTTCGCTGGAGGGGGCGGGGGGGGGAAAGCTTTTGCTTCTCATAATTTTGTCTGAAACCTTAGCTAATTTGAAAAAATATATGGAAAAACAAGTTATAGATCATAAGCAATAAATTGCACAAAACATACAACTCAAGTTGTACCGTTGAAACTTGACTCCTTTTATGTGTTGTTTCTTAGATTTTATCTAGCAAACTTAGGTTACCCGATAAATAATCATCACATTAATGAACTATATAGGTTAAAGAAACAAGGATCTGACTTCTTAATAAAAAAATTAATCACGTTTCCCATGCCGACCTAGCTTGCTCAAAAAGAGCTGTACTTGCGGAGCAAATCAGAAGAGCTGATTTATTAGGTGCGCCAACCATCCCAATATAATCCAGCTTGCAGGGACGCTCATGCTCATGGCAGATTGTTGTGGATGGTTCTCGATCTGATAAATATCTCTTGTTACAATATTAAATAATTAAGTCTAATGGCCCAAAAAAATTAATTGTCTACCGTCTCAAATCTCTAAGGAACAGACCAGCTCAATGTCAACCCCGTTCAAACGTTGTGATGATCTGTGTCCTTGAAGCATCCTAGCAATTGCCATTGGCAATAAACAAAGCAATATGATAATCTAAACCTATCAGGTATTACTCCGATTACCTTTTTTTTCCCCTCAAAAGACGCTTGACTTATATATAGCTATGTATTTCCTCATTGGTCTATATAAAATTGCTATTACATTGCTTAGTTGAGAGAAAGATAATTTTTTATTAATTGCTATAGTAAAAAGAATGAATAGCAATTCATGTTCTCACAAATATGAATAGCCATTTCATGGTTTGTTTTCAATTTTTATCATATATACACCTGTCTTGATAATATCATATACACAATTATCATCTTTTTATAATCAAAACATATACTATAAATATTTTACTTTTATTCAATAATTACTTCTTTTTAATATTTGTATCGAGTAAAATTATAATATACATGTAATTGACATTCAAAGTCTAGTAGATATGGGATGTTGGAAACCAATAAAGTTTCAAAAATCCAATCTCCAACTATCGCATCTTTTCTTTGCAAATGATATAATTTTAATTGGGTGAGGCCAAAAAGAAAATGCAACAGTCATGTGGGAAACCATCCAAGTGTTTGGTGAATTTTAGGACCGAAGATTATTATGGAAAGTCTATAGTTATATTATTATTATTTTTTGGAAAAATGTTAGCCATTCAATTAAACAAAAGATAAATGACCTGGTGGGTTTTAAGGAGGGGAAAGGAAAATGCGAAGTACTTAAGATTTCCTATTACAGGAAATGGAAATATAAGGAATAATGATCTTACCTCCTTATGGATAAGATAAGCAGTAAATTAATTGGATGAAAAACAAGAAAGCTTCACATTGATGGATGTAAAGTGGTGCTGTAATCAGTTGTTCATGAGATCCTAAGTTACTATATGCAAGCATTGACAATCTATGGTTGCCATACCTCAAGAGATACTCTAAACGTGACAACCCACTATACATAATGTATAAACCTATGAATGACTATCTTAGTCATGTAAAAGCTTTCATATTATACATAAGACGTACTTCACAATAGAGGTCACACCAGTAGAGTAGCATAATTTATAGTGATGACAATAAATAGCATGGAAAAGAGCTATTCATAAGAAACTTAAACATGATAAGTTACATCTCTTTGAAGCATACCCCTGCTAAAATCCACAAATGATCCCAAATATCATAGTAAACCATAAAGTCTCGAAAATAAATTAAAGTCTTCAAAATAATAACAAGTCTAGTAAAAGGGATTTGAAAAGAAATCTACTTCTAAATCTTTAATAAATTTCCTTCAAAAGCTCCCCATAATCCATCATCATTTACCTTGGGCATTTCCATTCTAGAGTAAAGCCATATGCACCTCCCGTGATAACAAAAATCTATAGGGACATAAGTTACAATATGTTTAGTAAGAATATTCCCACAAAACAGACAAAAAAAAAAAAAAAAGATCACAAAATTTTGTTAAACATGAATATGCTATTCAATAAACAAATGCAACAAATTAAGTAAAAATGATTATTTGAAAACCATGTATAGAACGAATTTGCACTCTTCATGACGAAGGTTAGGGAATACTCTTGCAGGTCTTCGTGACCTCTACTACTACTTCCTAGGTACCTGCCTGCTATAGCAATCGATTTGATTTATAGCTCCTCTATGAGGTTGTATTCCTTAAATAAATTAGTTCCTTGAAAAGGATCAGGATCCATACTTATGTGTATGGTTTGCAATCTATCAAGTCCTACATGTAGGAGCAGCAGCCTTCAAATATGACATGATTGGGTACAATATATGGCCGATGCTTTGTTTGTACCAATCGTATTTATTACTAGAAATAGGGGTGTGAACTCCTTTGTCATCTAAATAAAAAAATACCCGAAATGAGTATATATCACTAACTTTGCTTAAATTTCTAACTCCACTTTTCGTTTACTAAGTTTTAACCTTAAAATGACTATAACTAAGTCATTTTACCTCTGATTTTTGCATATGAGTAGTTGTTCTATACTTACTTTGGATGCTCTATCCATTTCTAAGTTCATTTTTATTATTTAAGGTTTCTAAGGTCCCGGAATAGTTAAGGTTAGATTGCACGTAGTTTATGTTTTAACTTTATTTTTTTTGTATTTTATAAGATTTTACTATATGTAAAACTCACGAAGATGTTTGTTTATTATTACTATGTTCATATGTCGATAAAATATGAATAATAGTTCCTTACACATTCATGATCTTAGTGATCTTGCACATAAATTTATCCTGAACGAAATTGTCAAAATGAAGCTTAAACATTTCATCTCTTTTGGTAAAAGATCAAAACTTTTTGGTGTCACTTCGTACCTTGTAAAACTTTGTAAATCAAGTTTGAGAAATGAAGTTTTCATACTTTACCTATGCTCTAAGGTTCTTGGCACTTATAAAAATTTTGAGCATGAGTTGTTAGTTTGCTTGATCATTTTTAAAATGCTAAAAATCAAGTTGGTTTGAGAAGATAAATCAACATTTCATATCCCATGCATTTACATGTCATGGCTTTTAAAAAATTTGGGGAAAGAGTTTTGTTTTCAATTTTCTCTTTTTCCAAATGGTTTCCCTTATTAAAAATTAAGCTTTAGAAAATATTTTGCATAACATGTTGTAGAGGTTCATAACTATATGAATCTTGTAAGTAAATAGGATGGCAATCTTATGATAATCACTTTGTTCTTACTTTTAAATTTAGAGACTTTTGGCCATTATGACATTTTTAGTTTCAAATTTTATTTTCTAGTTTTCAACAACATCACCAATAGCATTTTATGAACATAAGAAACATAAATTCTTGATTAACAAAACATAAATATAAGAATAACATAAAGAAAAATGGGGGTCTTAGAATTAGGATCGAACAAGGCTTCCTAGCTGTTGAAGTGAACAAGCCCCCTTATGACTTGAAAATGGACAAGTCTGCGACTTTGATTTAGGATAAGTCTCTATGAAAAAAAAATTGGAAGAATAAAATTGCAAGACTAAAAGTACAAGAATGTAAGGAGCATGAAAAAAATAAATGTTAGGTTAGTAAGCAATTTGCTCTAAAGATTATACATACATATTCATATAGATACATAGAAAAAAGTTAAATTAGTACACATAAAAGTAAAAACATGAATATAAATGCATTGTAATATTGAAACCAAGTAAGATGCCTTGCATTTCCATCTCTAGCAGTATGCATCATGGGAAAACTTTATGGAAATTGATGTGCCTAGAATTAGGATGTGGTCTGATGTCAAAAAGATGATACTTTTTATGGTTTATATTTTGATGTAAGGAAATTTAAAAGGATATGAACGACATTATTGATAGATATGACACACAAAAGACAACTCGAGCTACAATCCCTCTCTCTTGGTATGATGCACAAGAAAGAATGAATGGTTCGTTAACCACAATCACAATGATTGATAAGAATAGATTGTTCGCCACGATCACAATGATCAATAAAATAGGGATATCTCGCCACAATCAAATTAACTGATAAGAGAAGGTTTTCTCAAAGAGAAGAATTCATTCATCCGTTAATTTCAAAATTGATTTGTTCTTATACAAAAGGGGTATTTATAGTATTTCCCCAAAGACCGGAATTAAAGATAATAAGGACCAATTACTAAATATGATAATAAAGATTAATAACTATGATAATATAGACTTTTTATATCTAATTATTTTAACATGAAAGGTAATCTAATGACATTAAAGACTAATAAAGACTAAAATCTAAAATATATCATGAAGATTAATATATAGTAAAGCCCCAAAAAGGAAATTCAAAAGGAAGAATTAACTAAATGAAAATAACACGGTTTGACTTAGGCTAGCCAGTAGGCCGCCGGCCGCCGACCTTAAGTAAACACCCCCGACTTTGGACAACTAGCTTTCAACAACACATAAGGCTGATGATGTATGCTGCCAACCATAATAAGTATGTCGCTGGCTTTGGAAAGAAGGCCACCAACTTTGCATGGCAAAGCTGCCAGCTTTGAGGCAACTTATAATGTAATTCGCCATTCTTTCATCCACTTCGATTTGCCACATCTCAATTACAATGTAATTTGCCATCCTTTCATTCGCTTCAACCGCTACATCTCGATCAATGGTAAATTGCTACACATCATTCTCCTAGGCTTGTTGAAGATTTGTCCCCAAACCTTGATGGAAAATATGTCCAACTGGATCAAAGACAAATTTGCTAAACTCAAACACACTTAAAATATTTCCAATAATAATCGCTGCATAATCTTTTTCCAAGGCTTGATTTGCATTCCCTCTCTTGATTAAAAATTCCCATAGCATTACGACATCAATTCCAAGTACACTTAACCACATTATACTTTAATCATCACCCATACTCAAAGACTTTCCAAGCAAGTGAAACCATTCATCATGAACTTAGTCAATTGAAGTCTTATGAATACTATAACAACTTTACAAAAAATGTAACTCCTGTAGCATCAGTAACTTTAGCTTCCCACACTTACCATCTTTGAAGTAACCAACATCGAATACCAAATCGTCATCCGCAAAACTTCCATTAGAAAATTCAAGAGTCACATAACCCAAAAACATTGTTCTAGGAGCAATAAAACAATAAGGAATATAACTATCTAGCAAATCAACAACATTTCTTTCTCTGATACCAAACTCATAAATAGGCCATGCATAAAACATTATGTGTACTACTATGCCACCACACCAAAATTGAATACTTCTCCAATAAATGTAACTATCTAATAGGCTCTAATGAACGTCCACAAATAGTTTATAGGGTTTTACAGGAAAAGAGATATCACAATAATTCTCAATTCTTGATAATCCCATCAATGCATAAGAATATAATGGATGAACTGTATGAAGATAAGTATAGCAATACCTTTGACTATCCATGGCTCTAAGTGGAAGTGAAAGTGAAAGTGGCTCCAAATTAGGTACATAAATATCTAAATGTGACTCTAAATCAATGTTTCATTGCATATCTTCTATAACATCAATATTCTCTACATCAACACCCTTTGTACAATCATGGTCAATGTCGCAATTGGCATTACTAATGATGTCCACTTGCATCTCATGATCAGTTTTTGGACTCTCTTCTATAACAACACTACTATCTACTTGAACCAAACAATCTTGCTTGGAAAATTTTTCCTGTGAGTCAATTATCATTGAGGTCTATAGCAGTTTTGTCTTCTCTGCTATTTCAGAAACTAAGATGGAGACTTCCTTCAATGAAGCGGCTTAGATGGCTTCCCATAATGTCTGAAAACTCTAACAACCAATATCCTTAACGATATCATAGTTCAAGCCATTCACAAATCTAGTGATGGTGTGGGCAAAGGTTCATATATGTCACTATTCCTCAAGAAAATCTCGTATTTGCAAGCATATTCTAACTATTTGCTTTAGTGCTAACAACTTTCTATATTGTTCATCATAATAATAGGATGGCACGAATCTTCTCCTTGTCAAACTTCTTATACGTTTCCATGTCATATCTTCATAATATCTGTTCATGCTCTCTGTAATACATTAATTTGCCACCATTCTCTTGAAAACCTATAAATTTCCTGGTGATTGCATAACAAATTGTTAATTAGGGTACAAGAATTCTTTAATAACTTGTGTTACTTGACACTCCCAATCTAAATATTCTCTTGAGGATCCATGACCATGAAATTAAGATATATTCATTCTTATCATGTTCGGTACCTCAATGTTAGGGTAAATCTCACATCGGTATCTACAATTCATGGCTTCTATTCAGAATTTGACCAAAATTCCACAAAAATGATAAAAATCCTAACTTTTTTTCACCAAACAAACCCTAGGATTTAAATCATAATCCAACAAAAACCTAATAACATTAAAAAAAAAAAAATTAGATCTTGTGTTTGCACTACATCCCATTGTTCCCATTGCAATTAAATATCCCATAGTCACAACTATGCTCTGATATCAAAAGATGATGTGCCTAGAATTAGGATGTAGTCTAATGTCAAAAAGATTATTATTTTTTTTTATGGTTTATATTTTGATGCAAGGAAATTTAAAAGGATATGAACGGCGTTATTAATGAATATGACACACAAAAAATAACCTAAGCTACATTCCTTCCCTCTTGATATGATGCATATGAAAGAATGAATGGTTTGTTTATCACAATCACAATGATTGATAAGAATAGGTTGTTTGCTACAATTGCAAGGATCGATAAGAACAATGATATCTTGCCACAATCAAATTGATTGATAAGAGAAGGTTTTCTCAAAGAGAAGAATCCATTCATTAACTAATTTCAAAATTTATCTATTCTCAATACAAAAGGGGTATTCACAGTAGTTCTTCAAAGACGAAAATTAAAGAAAATAAGGACTAATCACTAAATATGATAATAAGGATTAATAATTATGACAATATGGACTTTCTATATCTAATTATTTTAAAATGGAAGGTAATCTAATGACATTAAAGACTAATAAAGACTAAAAGATATCATGAAGATTAATATATAGTAAAGCCCTAAAAGGAAATTCAAAAGAAAGAATTGATTAAAAAAAATAACATGGTTTGACTTAGGCTGGCCAGTAGGTCGTCGGCCTTGAATAAATGCCGTTGTCTTTGTAGACAAAAGCTGCCAGCCTTGGATAACTAGCTTTCAACAACATATAACGTCTGTGATGTATGCTGCCAGCCATAATAAGTACATTGTCGGCTTTGGAAAGAAGGCCGTAAAGCTGCCAGCTTTGAGGCAGCTTATAATGTAATTTACTATCCTTTCATCCGCTTTAATCGTTGCATCTCGATTACAATGTAATTCACCATCCTTTCATTTGCTTCAACTGCCTTATCTCGATTAATGGTCAATTGCTGCACATCAAAAAATTATGGCAAGACATATACCTATCATCATATACATAATATAAGGGGGGTTTGAGGACATTTAACTAAAAAAGGTGTAGTGAAATATGGTTGTGTAGGGGAGAAAGAGAGAGAGAAGGTAGCAGTAGAGGAAGGGATTTTGGAAAGAAAAAAGAGAGAAATTTGAGAGATTTTTAGAGTGTATAGGATGTTTAAATGTAAAATGTTGAAATGTTGGGGGTATGGGGATATTTATAAAGTGAAAAAGAGAGAGAAAAGTTGAAGAAAATGAGAGAGAGATGGGGAGGTGGTTGGCACTAGTTTGAAGGGGGAAAAAAGGGAGAGAGAGAGGAAAAGAATTAAAGAAGAGAAGTTGGTAGTTATGTAAAGTATGATATTAAGTATGGTGTGTGTAAGAAGAGGTATGGTGTTAGTATGTAGGTGTAATAATAGGAGGATAAAAGTGATGGAGTGAATAATAGTTTTAGTACTTGAAAGTATGAAGTATAGTAAGTGAATAGAACAAAAATACCAGAAGAAAATACGATATATGCAAAATTCAGTTCGAATAACATTTTTATAAATTGATAAAATAATATAATATATTACAAAAATAATATAATATTATTTTATTGTTAATTGTTATCCAGTTATATTGTTTTGATCTGCGTGTTGTCGATTGAATATGAAAACTACTTCGTATTGAGTGTAAAAAATGATTAGGTTCGAAAACTTTTATCGTTTTAGTGCAAAAATACCTAAACATTTTATTATTAGAGTTTCTACATTTAGTTAATTCATCTAATATTCTAGGGTTGCTGAACTATGTCGGAATAATTTTAAGGTTTTTAGGGTTTAAGATCTACTCGAAACGGTTTTAAAGTTTCAGTTCTAGTTTAAACTCTAGGCTTTATATTTAAATTAGCTGAAAATTCTATACGTTTACAATGATGCTACTATGAATAGAATTGAAATGATGATGAATAATTTCTTATGTGGTTTTGAAGAGAACAAGAGAGGTTATTTTAAAGTTAGTTGGAAAAAAGTGAAAATTCCAAAGCATAGAGGAAGATTGTGCATACGGGATTGTTAAATCAAGAAACAAAGCTTCTATTATGAAACTAAGTTGGAAGTTGAGAAAAAAACAAGGTTTGTGTACGAGAATCACTTCTAAGCTTACAAGGATAATAAAAAGCTATGATAAGGATGTTGATAGGATGGATAGGTGGAGACTTAGGAATGGAAAACAAATTAAATTCTAGATTGGTAATTAGAGTGTAAACATGAATCATATGTTAATATTATATGGGTCACACTCTTGTATGGCTTGATATGCAACATTAGCAAAAGCTTAGTTGAGTCTAGATAAATGAAGCAAAGATATCATTGAATATCCTTTGGACACTAATATATATGGTAAATTGTCAATAATCACCTTATTTGATAATGGGGAGGATAATGTTCTCTCTTTAGGGCTGGAAACAAATGGCAATTTTAGTGAAATCAACTTATGTTAGACTATTGGAAGAGGATGAAGCGAAATTTGAAAATATGAATGACTTTAGTTAGATTTGGAAATTAAAAGCATAACCAAAGATCCAAATTTTCATATGGAGATATCTGTAGAATGGACTACCGACTAGGTATAATCTAATCAAGAGGGGTATATTGGCATACGTTAGATGTACTTTCTATGGACAATAGGAATCTCTGAACCACATAATTTTTGAACTATATGAAATAAATGAGCATGGAGAGCATTGAAGATAGAAGATTATGTGGAAAGTGAAAGCATGGATATTGGAACTTGTTTAAAGTCTAAATCGGGGGTGAAGTAAGATATTGAGGGAAAACAAAACCTGCCCTTATCTAATAGTATGTCAATTTGTATTGTGGCATTTGTGGTATGAAAGGAATGAATGCCTATTTAAAGATAAATGAGACTAGAAATGGTTTGAATGGGCAAGAGTTGTTGCCAATGAGTATTAGAGTCATGTGAGGAGGCAAAACATGAGTTGAAATGCCCTAGATTCTTGCCAATCTAGGTTAAAAATGCTATAATTAAATAGTATATTAGGTAGTTAATTTCAAATATTAATTTAATTTTGATTTAGAAATTGAATTTAGCTAGTTTAGTTAATTAAGTAAACTAAACTATAAGGAATGATTAGATAAATTAGCAGAACTGAATTAGTAAATTGATTAATCGAAATTTGAGATTTCAAATACCTAAATTACCTATTTCATGCATTAGTTTATTCAATTTTTTCAATCATCAATTTGAATTCCTTTCTCTTCCTATTTTAATTTCCACCACCCTTAAACTTGTAACTTAAATGTTTTAGTGAATTCCTAAACCCCTAAACTTTAATTTAAATCCTATTTTCTTGATCTCGAGAAATTTTGAATTCAATTATTTGTTCAAAAATATCAGTTCCTAAGACTTTAAAATAGAGGCCTATCAACTAAAGAGTCAAACACTAAGCCTAACATCTATATATAAATGATTTCCTTAGAAAACCATGAATCCATAAAACTATCATCACATCTCATCTCAAGAAACTTTATTATTTAAATAAAGTTTTAGTTCAAATTAGCTAAACTTTTGTATTAATTTAATTTTCTTGTTTCTCAATTTCTAAAACCTTAGAAGCCTAACTCATAATGCAAACTCAAACCTAATCCAAAACCTATAAAGCATAAGGCCTATGTACCCTTACTAGCATCCTTTAATCCTTATCATTTTTCTTCATTTACTTTTCATTTTTAGCTGCCTTTCTCCTCTCTCCTCCTCCTCCTCCTCCTCCTCCTCCTTTTTGTCTTCATTTCTTTCTTTTGTTTCTCTTAAAAGCCAACCTTAAATCTCAAATTCAACTAGATATTAGGAGAAATTGAAGATAGAAATCAATATTAAAGTTGGAATCATGGATGTAGAAGCTTCATCAACAAAAAAGTAGTAGTAGCAGTGAAGATTAAGTGGTTTAAGTTAGCTAAACAAGTAAGTTAGTTGTTTTCTTTAAATTGATTGTTGTGTATGCATGATTTTGATGAATTGACATTAAATAGATATATAATTTATGATAATATTAGTGATCCGAATAAAATGTATAAATGAATAAAGCACGGATTAATACCAGCAAGTATACTGGGTCAAATCAAGTAATATAAAAGTGAGTCGAGTATCGTTCCCACAAGGACCAAATTAATTACTAGATTGATATTAGCTTTTACTAATATTTAGGAAATCAAAATGTATCAAATTAAACTAAATAACTAATTCTATCTAATACTTACAACGAATGCAATGAGATTGTGAGAAAGTATATAAGATAAATGTGGGAAGGAACATAATCCACCCTAATCTTTGCTAATCATGCTGAAGTTATATTATATGAATAATTAGAATTGTAGATATTTGTAAGAAATTATCAAGACCTAAAACTATCAAGTTTTAGTAAACCATAAAATAATCTATTAGCTTCCACTATATAAATTATCAATGGAATCTAATTTACAATTATAAACCTTCCGATTCTATAATTGTCTAATATCCTAAATTAACTTCTCCTAATTCCTTAGTGAGAAATTAAAATAAAATATTGCATGAATTACATGGAACAATTTCTAAATAAGATTAAACTCCGTCGCTTTCACAATTGTTGTTTAATCTAAATTCATGAATTCCTATGAACCTTAATTCTTTTTCCAAATTATCTGGATTCTTATCAATTCAATTTCAAAAAAAAAAAAAAAATAGATAATTAGGATTCAATACAAATATTCCATAATTCTAACAATCCTATCATATAAATTTAAAAATCATTTTAGCAAGATTAGGATTTCATCGCTTCCCACAAAGAAAGGTTTAGCTACTCATGAATGATGATTCAATAATCAAATAAGAATATGCAATTGATAACATTATGAACAAAGAATTCAGATAAATGAATTGCATAAGAAAAGAGATCAGATATCACAAATTCAAATATCGCAATCTTCAATTACAACTTCTTGAAAGCTTAAATCTCTCACAAATCTCTATGAAATGCTAAAACTATTTGTATACTAAGGTGTTTTTTTTTTTTTGTTTTTCTTCTGCTTGTTGAACTAGAGGAGTGAAATCCCCTATGTATAGGAAAAATTTCGTGAGAAGCATTAATGAAAAATTTCAGTTTCAACTTGTATACCGGCGGTTACAGTTCCTACGCCGGTGGCTTACAGACGGCGTAAAGTCTTTTTCTTCATTACACAGGTAGTGCACTGGCAGCTTTCATCTTCGGTTACAAGTGTAGGCCGCTACTACGCCGGAGGCTTAGATATGGATCTAGCCGGTGTATATAATGAAAAATGAAAGGTTTGGCCTATTTATAAGGAAAGCCATCCAAAAACCGGCGGCTTTGATGCCGGCTTAGACAATCCATCAAACTTTGTCTTTTCATTTGTCACCGAGCATGTGATCACTACTCATGCCTTCTGATCTTCGATCTACATTACCTCAAAGCCTGCGAATTTGAGTCTGGCGTATGTTGTAACTCCTTCTGCACTGGCAACCTTTGAGCTCTAAGTTGCGGCCTTCAGTCTACACTGGCCTATTCAGCTTCTATACCGACGGCTTTTAGGCGGCCTATGTTCAATTGAGTCAAGGCTTGTAAGGCTGGCAGTGTATGCAATGGCTTTGAGTAGTGCAAACATTTGATCTTGTAAGCCGTCTCAACGCCGACGGCTTTGATTCTTAGACAGCGGCGTTGAATGAAATATTGCAGAAGCTGGTTTCTTCTTCCTTCTACACTAGCAGTGTTGAGCCAATGTTTTTATCCTCTTCAGTCTACACCGCCTCAAGGCCGGCGGTGTAGAGGCAGCCTTAAGGATTTCCATTCTGTTGGTGATGAAGACTGGCCGTACGCTGGCGGCTTTGCCTTTAGAAAAGCCGGTGTACCTCCTAAGTTTTTCCTATTTTCATTCCAAAGTTTCTTGTTTTGATTATTTTGTCCAAATTAGACCTGAAACATGAATTTTAACCAAAACAAGTACCCATTCAAGCTATTTGAACATCAAAAAGTTGTATATAATATGATCTTATCAATTAGTAAACTAGTAATATGTATACATGTACGCTAAGACTATGTATGTATAAACATGTATAGATTAAAAGTTTGATGAAATGATTTGAAGATGTATGATGAAGAAATATAAGTTTAGGATTGTTATAATTTATTGATATAGTTTTGTATGTTGATTTTATGATGTTTTTATTAGACCTAAGGTGTAAAACAAGTAGTCAAGTAGTTAAAATTAGGGTAAAAGGATAGGAAAACATAACATCTGACGCCCTGGTCATCATGGTCATGATACAACCCGTGATATAGCCCATGATACAAGCAGAAATAAAAATAAAGGGCAATCACGAGCGTGATTGAAGGCATGATCTCCATTGATCTTTTCTTGTAATCGTGGGCATGATCGAGGCAACGATATTGACTGCAGTTCTCATTACAGCTTAGATCACAATGATAATCGAAGGTGTGATCCTTGATTATGGGCATGATATAGCTAGTGATGTGAATCAAGACCGCCATTACGGGTGTGATAGATCCCCTAGTATTGTTAAAAAAAAAAGAGAGAAATAGACAAAGAAAGAAAGAAGAAATAAAATAAATAATAAATAATGTATATGTTAGTACTTGTACAAACAAGAATAAGTTAAGTTTATGTTTATGCTAAGTGTAATTGTAGTTATAGAATGATTTAATAGGCTTAATAACTAATTAGTCTTAAGTATGAAATGAACTTAGTTAATAAACCTATGTTCAAATTGACTTAAATGAAATAGAATAATTAAGTCTATCCAACTTGACCAAGTTAAGTTAATATAGGCTTAATAACTTATAATTAGCTTAGATTAATATGTTGGGTTAAACCATGGACAATAAAGGGAGTATGTTGTTTTAAATGTGTGTTTGCTAAGAAAAATTAGTATTTCTTATAAGTTAATAATTTATTTAAATACTTATATGAATAATAAGAAGCAATGGTGTTTTTATAATAAATGATTTGTAATCGAAGAAAAAGAAATGAAATGACAAATAATGGAGAACTGTCTATATCTTAGTGTGGTAATTTTTTCAGCCATAGTGGGATTCCTACTTTTGTGTGTAAAGACCCGGCCCTCTAAATCCCGAGATTTGAGTACCGAGTCCCCAACCACATATAACGTTTTCACATTATATGTAAGGTTGTTCTAAAATGAACAGTTTATGAAAATTGCTTGATCAAAAACTACTAAACTTTATAAAGAACTTTTAACAAAACAAGATTGCTAACAAAAGCAATCTATACATACATTTACATCATATATACACTGTTTAGTATCAATACAAGACACTACAAAATTACATTTTTCTTAAAGCAAAAAGAATCCTAGGAGATCTTAAGGTCCTTACAACTTAGGCTTATCTATCAAGCCTTCTATACAAAACTTTTTCTTTAACAAAAACTCCTCCAAAAGTCCAGGGTGTTCGAGTCCTATTCGTCCCACTCATCCATGAATCTCTCAAAGTCTGACCCGTAACCCAAATCATCATAAAACTCGTCTCCAGTACCTGCAAAGCAGCAAAAGTGAGCCAAAGGACCAGTACACAATAACAAATGCAAGAACAAGTTATCAAGCCAACGTAAATCAAATGAAATGCATCAATAGACAAGTGATTATCTTTATTAAATTTTCTTTCGCAAAACAACAAGGGGGGGGGGGGGGGGGGGGGGGGGAAGAGGGGGGTATTCAAACCCCAGAATCACGCTTTGGGAATTTAGAGATCATAAGTAACAGCAACTGCTCAAGGGGTTGATATAAGCAATCCGAATATTTATATCTCCTATATCTATCTCATGAAGATAATAGCTTCATTTAGGGTTCAAAAGTCATTGCCCGACTCTACTTAAACTCAGTCCACAACATGAGCCTAGTTCACAAGTTTCCATAAACTTTGAATTAAACCATAGTATTTCCTCCTAAGTTTAAGTAAACGTTACTCAGATACTATTCCCCCTATAAGCTACCCACTTAACCAAAAAGAATTGCTATTGCATCATAGCGTACCATTACATCATGGTAAAGTCATTACATCATGACTTGGTTAAGCGCCTAACTAACATGCCATTGCATCATGACAGGTTTGCTGCTCCTCGGACCAGATTAAACAGCATAATAGACATCCAATTCATCAAAACATTAAGCCGAATCAATTTAAGTCAAATTAGGAATGCCTAATCCTAGCAAACATCAAACAAGCTATTGCGTACCTAAACCCGATAGTATATCACTATAGTCACTCGGTGATGAACTAACCGAAGAACCCTTTGCTGAAATAGGAATATCAAAATAATTAATAAATAAATATAGATTTCACATCCACATAATATATATATACATATCACAATCCTAAATCAAGTATACAAGGAAATTCATTAAACTTTGCATAGAGGTTTAATATTAAATTCATGCATAAAACATGTTTATCTGGCTCATATATTCAATAGAGAATCATATATGAAGTAAAGATTGAAGATTGAAGAAGTTTGAATTTGAAAAACTCAGGGGATACGCTGCCTTCCAACGCTTGCAAAATTTGAATGAACGCCGGCAGCGTAAGTAGTTTACACCGGCGGCGTTTCACTCTGAGGTTTAAATATTTGGTTCTGTTCCACTTCAACACTGCCCCATACGCCGGTGGCTTTAATTCTCTAATTGCCGGCGTACGTTTTGAAGAATAAACGCCTGCAAAATTTCTTGTAAAAGCCGGTGGTGTTCAAAGCAGCGTTAAAAATTTTACTTCTGTTTGCTTCCAACGCTGCCTCTATGTCGGCGACGTTGAAATTTCAGATGCCGGCGTACGTTCAAAACAGACCTATTTGACAGAATTCATTTCCCCTTTTTTTTTTTTCACTTTGCAGCTTTATAACCTATAACACTTTTAAATCTTCTTCAATTTCATTTTTAGCTTCATATACTTACTCCTATCTATACTAATCAATCCTAGCAACTTAGAACATTAAATCAATACATTTACTCACTTCAAATGCCACTTCCATTCATCCTCAACTTTAACTACTCAAACTATCTTTATTTCTTCCCAACACTCCAAATTACTACCACAACACATGAACAAACACACACACTAACAAAACACGATCAAACCCAATTTCAATGCATGAACAAGCAATTTAGATAACATTAAACTCATCCTATACAATATCTCACATAGCCACTATAAGAAATGAAAATAAAAACAAAATTATACTTATATCAACTCACTTGAATATGCCTTGTCTTGAAGAGATTTTTGATTCTCAAACCTTGATGTTGTTCTTGGTTTGGGCTTGGAATTTGGAGTGAAGGAAGAAGAGACAAGAAAGAAAGAAAAGGAAAATTCGGATAAAAAGAAAGGGCTGTAAAAAGGGAGTTTAATTAAGCTAATTTTAGTCTTAAGCTTATCTCAAAATTGACTTTTAAGGCTTATATATCTTTAGTTTGCATTTGAATTAATTTGAGTCTCATTTGGGATCTATTTAGGCATAAATATTGACTTAACTAAGGGAAATTTCTATCAACTAATCTTAAGCAAAACCAAAGTTGATTTTATAAATTTAAACTTAACTTAACATATTAATGTATAAAAGACACAATTATTAACTATACTAACACACATTAATATATATAAAACAAGGATATTATTTCATTACATATGCAAAATAACACATCAAATGTTTAAATTACATTAACTTAAACACATTTAAACTATTACCAACACAACTCTTATAAATCATCATGCTCATTTAGTTCAAAAATTAAGATAAATAAACATACACATGGAAATTAAATGGAATTAAATTTAGATCATTTCATTGTGTTTGATCGGATGAATATTATATGAATTTGATATAAGTGAATAATATATTTAAATACTTATATATATTTATTTATTTCTTGAACAGATGCTTAGTCTACCTTCTGCTTTATCTTATGGATTATCTCTATTTTAAGATAGGTTACGTAGTAACTTATGTGTTTTTTGTTAAGATAGGCATTTCTAAATGAATTAAACCTTAAAGATGACTTAATAATTGCTTGTTGCTTGTGCATGATCATTAAATTTGGTTTAGGGAGTAATAACCTTGCCCGGTGATGCCAATAGGGTAGTTAGGATCTTAGGCCTCTCTTTATTGTTGATATGATAAATTATAGGTGACTCGGTGAGCACTTAGGCTAACCTTTATCATTGAAAATGATAATTCATAAGTGGCTCGACAGGTGCCGATAGGGAAAGCAGTATTGGCGTAACGTTTCCATATTGGAGAGAAGTATTAAGCAGTTTAATATGGGCTCTATTACTTAACTTAATCACAATGGACTAATATGATAAAGATGAGTAACGGTAGTGAACCTTAGATGAAGCTATTATTTTTAGATGTTTTTATAGAAGATATAGGTATTCGGGTTGACTATATCAACCTCTTGAACAGTTGCTGCTGTTGCTGCTGCTATTCAAGACTCTCAGATTTCTAGTGGCTTGTTATCGAAGTGTGAGTACTCCGATATTGATTTGTTACACTTTAATTTCAAGATATAACCTACTGGTTGTTGCATTACATTAGATTAAGTATGTGTGTGCTTATGCTACTATTGTACTAGGCTTCACCTCAATATTTTTCTTCTTTCCAGGTGATGATTTGGATACTGATGATTGTTTTAAGTATAAGACGACTTTAAATGAAATTGTTGATGAGTGAAGCGAGTTAGGATCGTTGGATTTATTTTATTTTAATTGTTTAAGAATTTGAACTTTTCTTTTAAACTTGTATGTTTCTTTGAGGGCCTACATGGAGAGCCCATTTATGCAATTTAAGCTTAGAGCTTTGTTTTGCCATCATGATAGGTATTCTATGTTTGAGATGCCTGATGATAAGTCGTTTTTGTGAAGGTTGATCTACTCTTGATAGTAGAATATGAAATATTTTGTAAAATTTTATTTTACTGCGCTAAATTCAATTGTTTCCATAATCTAATTGTACAATTTCAAAATTTAAAAGTGGTTGACAAATGTTCACGATAAACAAGTCGTTTAGGGTAGCTTGTGTATATAATGCATAGGGTATTATATGTGGCATTAGACATACCTAAACCTTGTTTTGGGGTATGATAGGAGTAATAATCTAGAAGGAGTAGCTGAGTGGGAATTGCCATTGCAAGATATCATAAAAATAAATAGGGTTAATGTCAAAGATGACACCTAAAGTTTGACAAAATATATAATTAGATACATAAACTATGAAATTAATCAATTTAGTACCTAAACTTTAAAATTGATCAATTTAGATCCTAAAAGAATTTTTTGTGATTCCAACAATATCTTTGTTAAGTTTTTCATGTACTAAATTAATCAATCAATTCAAAGTTTTTTAGGTACTAAATTGATCAATTTCATAGTTTAGGTATTAAATTGATCATATTCAAAGTTTAGATACCTAATTTTATATTTTGTAAAAGTTTACATACCATTTGCAATAGTATCCCATGGATGTTGAAACATGGTTAAATTCGAAATTGAGATGGAGTAAGATCTTGAGGAAAAACAAAACTTTCCCCCACAAAATATTGTGCCAATATGTATTGTGACATCTATGGTATGAAAGGAATGAATGCCTATTTGAAGGTAAATGAGACCAGAAATGGCTTGAAGTGGCAAGAGTTGCTACCAATGACTATTAAAGTTATGTGAGGAAGTAATACAAAAGTAATAATTTGGAAGGAGTAGATGAGTGGGAATCGCAGTTGCAAGAAATCATCAAAATAAATAACGATGCTATTTATAAGGAAAGGTATGAATGCTACTCTAGGAGGTGTTGCGCATGACACTAAGGGGTAGCAGAAAGGTAGATTTGTTAGACAAATCATAGCTGAATCCCCTCTTTTAGCAGAAATCTGGGCGATAAATTAAAGTCTGAAATGGAAAGAGCAACACAATATAGAGGGATAATATCATAAATGGTACTTGAACTTTAATATGCAATTAGATATATTAACTTTGAAATTGATCAATTTAGTACTTAAAAGAACTTGACGGAGATATTGTTGGCATGCATGAAAAATTTTTTTGATTCTAAATTGACAAATTTCAAAGTTTAAGTGCTAAACTAATCGGTTTTAAAGTTCATGTACTTAATTTTATATTTGTCAAAGTTCAATTACTATTCGTAATATTAACCCTAATATAGAAAAAAAGGGGTTATCGAAAGTGACTCCATGGAGCACTAAAATGGATCAAGGTAAATAATACTAATGTCTCTTATTCTCTTGGTATTATTCTTTCATGTGGGCACATGATGCACATGTTGCTGATGAAGAAGAGGATAATAGCACTATTGTGGATTAATCATGATGTGAAGTGGCTGTGCATGAATTGGTATAAGCCAGAAGTGGAAAGAAGGCTGTCTACAAATTTTAGGGATTCAATACTTGCTGTTCTGTTTAATAATTTGTCATCTAATTTCAAAGACCTTTTTTTTTTTTTTTTTTTTTTGTCAAGGTAATGTGTACATAGGGTCTTCCTTAACATGAACTTTTAGCAACTAACCTGCTAGTCATGGCTATCATGATAATTTTAGTAGTTGGGCTGTTTAGGAAGCGGGTTAATTGCACATAGGCTCGGTTTTTTTTTTTTTTTCCTCTTTTTGTTTTATGTTTTAAGTTGGACAGTTGTATTTTGTTGTTAATTTGTGATAATGAATCATCTTCTTCAACTAAAAAAAAATATCCATTATTGAAATAGAGAGAGGAATATTTGAGAAACAATGGCTTATCTTTTTCATTGATTAAGAATGAATTATATATACATAATTATGAGTTATAAAATAGGAAACTATCCAAGAATTATAGAATTATTATTAATTACAATGGATTTGCTTCATAAAATTACATGAATTTAAATTATGAAGCAAATCCATTGTAATTAATTCTCTTTTATTCTTTAATATATCCCCTCAAGATCGAGCTCCAGAGGAGATGCTAATCTTGATCCTTAATTCTTGAATGCAGCTTCATAGAAGTGGTTTGGTAAGAGCATCGACAAGTTGATATGCTGAGTAAATGTGAGTAACACGAATAGCATCTAATTGAACTTGATCCTAAATAAAGTGATAGTCAATTGCCACATGTTTCATGTGTGAATGAAAGATTGGATTAGAACAAAGATACGTGGCACCAACATTGTCACAATAGATAATAGGTGGTGTAGGAAGAGTGACACCAAGCTCTATGAGAAGGGAAAAATCCAATTGATTTATGAAGTAGTAGTGGCAACAAATTGATACTCAGCTTCTATGGATGAATGAACAATTGTATGTTGTTTCTTAGATGACCAAAAAACAGGATGATGATCAAGATAAACAATATAAGCACTTGTAGAGGTATAGCATCTTTGTTGCTAGCCGAATCTACATCGAAGATGGCATGAGAAGAAAGTGGATTTTCGTTATGAATATATAATCCATGAGTCAATGTGCCACACAGATTTCGAAGCAGTCATTTTGTAACATTCCAATTTTCAAACTTCAGGCAATGCACGAACTGGGAAAGTTTGTTAAAGCAATGCTATGTCCAGGCGAGTAAGACAAAGATACTATAGACTGCTAACAATTATTCCATATTTTGTGTTGTCATTTAGAACTATACCTGAATGAAGTGTGAGATTTCCATCTATAGCAAGTGGTGTAGCAATAGGTTTTGCACCTAAGATTTTTGTTCGGGCAAAAAGATCGGTGATGTAGTGCATTTGAGTAAACATCATACCAAATGGTATGGTGAGAACCTCAATGCCAAGAAAATAAGACAAGGTGTCAAGATCCTTGATTGAGAATTTTTGTTTCAGGAGGTTAATGTAGTACTGGATAATAGTAGTGTTTTTACCTGTAATAATAATGCCATCCATATAAACAAGGAGATGTATGGTAATGTCTCCAGAGTAGAGAAGGAATAGAGAAGTGTCTGCATGAGAGTTTGTGAACCCAAACTCAATGAGGAACTAGCGAATTTCATGGTGCCAAGCTCATGGGGCCTGCTTGAGTCCATATATAGCCTTTTTTAATTTACATACATGTTTTAGATGATATCTATCAACAAATCCCCAAGGCTAGGCCAATTAGACATCTTGAGAAGGATGGCCTTGAAGAAAGGCATTATTAACATCCAACTGATGCTATTGCTAACCTCTACTGACTGCCAAGCTGACTACAAAGCATATTATTGCCTACTTGATGACCAAGCTAAATGTTTCATGATAGTTCACTCCAGGTCACTGATAAAAACCTTTGGCAACTAATCCGACTTTGTACATGTCAACAAAACCATCATGCAGCAATTTAATATGAAAAATCACTTACATCCAACAAGATTTTGTAGAGAATGAGATGGAACAAGCTCTCAAGTTCCATTCCGAACAAGAGCATCAAATTCATCATTCATAGCTTGTCTCCATTTAGGATCTTTTAGGGCTTGGTTAACAATATAAGGCTCAATGCGAATGGTTAAGAAAAGATAACAATGAGACTCATCTTGATTAAGGGTTTGTGGATGTTGTTTTTTATCTAGTGGTCATGGGATGTGTATTTTGATGAGTGGTTTGAGCTATGGTTGAAGCAGAAGAGGTCTTACAATTGGATGGTTCTATTGGCAAACAGTTGATCGTAGTTTCTTGGTAGTTAAGTGAACTGTGTTCGAGTAAAGGAAGGTTTGTGGACAAAGGTCGACTAGTGAGGAGAGGTGGTCGATGGTTGGGGCATTTTGTGAGGGATGTTGACACAAGGAGTCCCTTGTGGAGGCTTATTAAGTGAGCCACTTGAAGTGGGTAAAATTTGGACTGGAGGAAGCCATTTGGAAATGATCTCTAGGGTGAGACGAGATAGATGAGAGTAGTGATTGGTTAAAGGAAAGGAGTTTTCAAGAAATTGGATATGATGAGAAATATGTGTTTTAGAAGTTGATAGATCAAGATAGCTATATGCACCTTTGTGTCGAAGAGTAACCAAGAAAAACATAAGGAGTAGAACGAGAGTCAAGTTCACGTTGGGAATAAGGACAAAGCCACAAATAACATAAGCAACCGAACACTTGAAGTTTAGAGTAGTTAAGCTGAGACCTAAAGAGTTTATCAAAAGGTGATGATGAGATATACAACAGTGACAAAGGCATGAGTCCAATATGTTAGAGGCATCAAAGTATAAGTGAGAAGAGATGGACTAGTTTCAACAATGTGGCAATGATGTCGTTTAGAAAGACAATTGTGTTATGAGGTATGGGGTGGTGTAGTAAGATGGAATATTCCATTTGTGGAGAGAAAACTATCAAGGGCTTGATATTCATCACCATTATCTGAATTGAGGGTTACAATTTGATGTTTAAATTGGTTTTCGACTAATGCCTTGCAAACAAAGACATCATACCATGAGATTTAAGTGGGTCATACTAAATATACCATGTATAATGATCAACAAAAAAACATAGTACTGAAAATAATCAACATAATAAACAAGTGAGGTCCATACATCACAAAAGAGAAGTTCAAGCAGATGGAATGAGGTTAAGGTAGAAGAAGAAAATGGAATTTTATGGCTTTTATTACATGAGCAGGCATTATAATGTGTTGAATAAGATAACAGACTAGACAATGGTAAAGAAAACTTAGAAACAATATTTTTCATAATAGTAAATGATCGATAACCTAATTTACAGTGCTACTCGGACAAAGTGGTTTTGACGCTAGAAAAGGCAAGCAATGGTGAAGAGGCAACTAGAAGGGATGTAGTCGATCACTCATATACACTATCCTTAGGTTCACCCATCGAAATGATTGCCCCTGTGTTTAGATCCTTCACTTAAAAGGTAGAGGGTGAGAATTCAACAAAAACATGGTTATTAGTGCAAAATTAATAAATCAAAATGAATTCTTTTTCATGGAAGGTGCACAAAGGATATTGTGTAAAGTAAAGGAGCAAAAGGAAGTAGGTATGGTAGTAAAACTGATATGGGTGATTGGAAAGGCCAATCCATCGCCGATAATGACATCATCAGATTCGTAATACGGACTACAAAGAGAGAGATTGCTTAAGTCAAACACAATGTGGTGAGATACTCCACTATCCAGTAGCCAAGGAGTGGTGTTGTTGCCAAGGACAACATGATTGGATCATGATTGCCAGGATGTGGAGGCTACATATTCCTAAGAGCCTTAAGGATGAGGTATCGGGATTATTGATTAGTGACAAGTTAAAACATTGGCATTATTTAGTAGTGTGTCCTTGAATGTGATATGCTTGACAATGACCCAAATAATGTTTGGGTTAGCATTGAGCATGAGGTGAAGGTGCAGTGGTAGGACCTAGTTGTTGTGAATTGTTGGCTGGGGAATGCCAATTGGGATGGTTTTAGAAGGCCATGAAATTAGCTGATGCTGGTAGTGATATAGAAGATAGTTGAGTGGTACGAAAAGATACCTCTTTATTGAGAAGTTTTTCATGGAGTTAGCAAAAGAAATTGGCATGTCATGAGCATTAATTGCATTGATGATGGATTTGTACGCACTACTAAGTCCAAGAACCCAATTAATAAGATCCTCATCATCAACTGGCTTATCTAGAAGAGCAAGTATATCAGCACGAGTCTTTATTGCCTGTATATATTCATTAATTGATTTTTGAGCCCATGTTACACTGCTTTAATTGTTCCTTCAATTGTTTAATATGACCATGAGATGGTTTAGCATAGGTATTAGCTAAGGTTTGCCATGCATCAAAGGAAGTGGTGTTGCAAGCAATAAGAAGTTATAGTGAAGCAGAGATAGAATTAATGAGAGTAATAAAGATGAGATGATCTTGGTACTTCTAGGTTATGTATATTAGATTTAGGGATGCAATACCATTGAAGGTGATGGTGGGTGATGGTAGTATGACTGCCATCAACGAAGTGGTGGAGATCATAACCTTCAAGAAGAGATTGGATTTGAAGACTCGATGTGAGATATTGATGGATGACAATTTATTGATATTGGAGAGATTGATTGTAAATGGAGGATGTTATGGATCTCAAGATTTTTGGATGATGATAGAATCCTTTATAGAAGAGAAATGCATCGATGCCATTAGGAGACTGGTGGTATAGTTTTGTGGCTTGTCTAGAAGGATAAAAAAAAAAAAAAAAAGAAGAAAATATGCCCAAGAAGATTAGGCTCTTGATACCATGTTGAAATAGGGAGAGAAATATTTGAGAAACAATGACCTATCTTTTTCATTGATTAAGAATGAGCATATATATACAAAATTGGGTATTGCCATGAGTTACAAAAATAGGAAACTATCCTAGAATTAGGGGATTACAACTAATTACAAGGATATTACAATTAATTACAAGAATTTAAAATAAAAAGAAAATATATTGTAATTAATTCTCTTCATTTCTATAATATCCATCTATCTAATAGTATTGGTTTATGTTCTCACTTAAATGTAAATTAAAATATAATTCATAACACCCACAATAATAGAATTGCTATATGTAATTTAATATTTCATACTTCAAAACATTGAGAAGTAATCATATTAAAAAAAAATATTCCCAAATAAACAATATGACTAGTAGATATAAAACCATATTGAACGTAGTATGTTAATGAAACCCTATATAATACAAATGGGATACTAATATATGTAAAGGAAATATAAATTGATTACTTAGAATACATATATGTATATATGTTCGTACATGATTTTATTATATGAATTCTCAAATTGATATCACTGCTTTTTAACCAGTTGCAAAAGTTTTGCGCGTGTGTGTGCGTGTGTGTGTGTGTGTAGAGGGGGGGGGGGGGGGGGGGGGGGGGGGGGGGGGGGGGGGGGGGGGGGGGGTTTGGGGGTTGCACGGTGGGTGCGCACGAAAGAGATAATATCATAAATAATACTTGAACTTTAACAAAATATGCAATTAGGTACCTCAACATTAAAATTGATCAATTAGTATCTAAACTTTAAAATTGATCAATTTAGTACCAAAAAAATATTAACATTGATCTATTTAATACTTGAAAGAACTTGATAGAGGTAGTGTTGGCATACACAAAAAGTTATTTTAGGTATTAAATTAATCAATTTCAAAGTTTATGTACTAAATTGATTAATTTTAATGTTTAAATATTTAATTACATGTTTTGTTAAAATTCAAATACCATTCATGACATTAAACAACAAAAAAAAAAAAAAATTGAGGAAGAAAAGAGAAAGTTATTGTGTTTATTGTAGAAATCTGGACTGAGTATCACATACATCAAGCACAACTAATCAATTTATAATCAAAATGAAATAAACCATTATTTCCAGCTTTCAAATTAATTAATGAATTTTTAATGTAAACATGATTCGGCACAAATGCATTCCAATACATGACCTAACCAGTTTTTTTCCCTTCTTTTATATATCTCTCTCTCTCTCTCTCTATATATATATATATATATATCTTGAGTGACTTTTGGCCAGCTTAGACTTTTCTTTTGTATAAAGATATGTGGATGAGATAAAAATCAATTAAAGATGCAAAATTGCGTGAATCCATCACAGATAGATTTGTATGAACATTCTAATGGAATTTGAAATAAGGTTTCGAAATTAAATTTCATCTATGTAGAAATGAAAATAGAGAAGCAGAAAAGAGAGTAATTGTATGTGTTAGTTATTCAATTATGAGAAGAAGTCCTACTATTATTTATATACAAGTTATGTAGGTCATGTGACATTCACATGACAAATAATTAATTAACTCTAGATAACCTCACATCCTTCCCTTAAGTTAGAGCAAAAGAAAGGCTCAACTTGGAACAAGTAAGAAGTAATTAAGCAACAATAAGGAACATAAGAACATGGAGAAAACCTGAATGAACATGATCGCAAGTAAAATGAGGATTAATGTTAATATGTTTGATTCAATAGTGAAAGCATGGATGATCAGTAACCAATAAAGCAGCTTTGTTGCATATAAACAATGCAACAAGCAAGGAATAAGGGATATGGAGATCCTTCAAAACATATGAAATCCAAAGAAGTTCCTTCACAACAATAGCTAAGCTCCTATATTCAAATTCAGTAGAAGAAGTAGAAATAGTATGTTGGTTCTTCGTTTTCCAGGAGAGAAATGCATTACCCAGTAAGATACAATAACCTAAAAAAGATTTCTGATCAATGGACAAGAACCCCAATCAGAATTGGAAAAACCATGCAACAAAGTATTTGAGGAAGCATAAAAGAGCCCACATCAATGGTTCCTTTCAAGTATTTAAGAACATGAAAGGATACATGTAAATGAACTTGACACAGTTTGGTCATGAATTGACTAAGGTGATGGATAGCGAATGAAATGTCTAGCCTGGTAAGTATCAAATAGAGTAAACACCCAATTAATTGCCTATACATACTAAGATCAGGGAGAAAATATGTAGAAATAATAGTAAACTTAAAATCTAATGGCAGAGGAGTGCTTGTAGGTTTACAAGCTGTTAACCCTAAATCAAAAAGGATATCTAAAATGAATTTTCATTGATTTAGAAAAAGACCAAATGATATATGACATAATTCAATGTCCAAGAAGAAGCGAGCATCACCAAGATCCTTAATAGTGAATTTATTATGTAAAGCAGTTTTCAAGGCTTCAATAGAAGATGTATCTCTCGTGATCAATGTATCATCAACATATAATATGACAACAAGAAGCCTAGAAGAATTAGATCGTATGAACAATGAATGGTCATGTTGTGACTAATGAAAACCATTAAACAAGAGAAAAATTAGAAATTTCAAAGTTCCATTAACGCGGTGCTTGTTTAAGACTATATAAGGGCCTTAAAAGTTTACAAACTTGCCCAGGCTTTACTTTATCATAACCTGGAGGAGTTAACTTATAGATTTCTTCATCCAAGTATCCTTGAAGGAAAGTGTTATAGATATCAACTTGACAAGTAGGCCAGCCATGAGTAATAGTCACTACTAACAATATTTTAATAGAATAAAGGCGAGCTATGGGAGAAAAGGTTACATGATAGTCCTTTCCCTCAACTTGTGCATCCCTTAGCTTCAAAACGAGCTTTATATCTCTCAACACGCTCATTAACTCTATATTTAATTTTGTAAACCCACCTACAATCAATACCTTGTTTTTCTAGTAGCAAAAGAAGTTCTTACGTATTATTAGCTTCAAGTGCCTCAAGTTCTTTAGTCATTGCACCAAGCCAATTGTCATCTTAAATTGGTTAAGAATAAGAATAAGGTTCCTTCATAGCTAAAACATTTGCCCAGGAACCAACATACTCTTGAGGAAAATGAGAAAAGGAATTAGAAGAAAACAAAGGATAACTAACAGAAGGAGAATCAATATTTGTGAAATTGACAAAATGAACATAGTCAAAAAGCCATTTAGGAGGCCAAGAACATCTCGTCATCTGACGAGGAACAACTGAAGGTGTGTTTAGAGAAGTATGTAAAGGAGAACAAGGAATATAATTAGATTGTGAAGTAACAAAGAGAACATTCTAAAGAGGACTAGACTTAAAGGTGACATGAGGAGGAGAATCAATGAGTGAAACAAAGGAATGAGCAGCATCAAGTTGTTTAAAAAGTTCATTCTAAAAGGAAAAAAAATACAACATCTCTACTAATCAATATTTTCTTGTTGACAAGATAAAAAACCTTGTATCCTTTTTGGCCATTTCCATACCCAACAAAAGTATATTTGGATCCCTATGGATTAAACTTGTCTATATGAAGAGAAACAACAACAACAACATAGCATAAGCAACCAAATACTTTGAGATTATCATAAAGTGGATAACCAAAGAGCATTTCAAAAGGTATCTTCCAATCTAGATTCAACATTTGTATTCTATTGATTAAGTATGTGCTAGCAGGTACACATTCTCCTCGAAACTCCTTTGGCAATTGTGCATGAAGATGTAAAGCACGAGAAGTATCTAATAAATGTCTATGCTTTTGTTCAACTCAACCATTTTGTTGTGGTGTATAAGGTATAGTTGTATGATGAACTATACCATGTAAAAGAAATAATGATTGACATTGACTAGATAGAAATTCTCCACCATTATAACTCGTAATAAATTTTGGAGTAATATGAAAATGATTACTAACATAGATGAAAAAGTTGTGTAACAATCCAACAAATTCAAATTTGTATCTCATCAAATATGTCCATATTCCTCTAGAAAAATCATCTACAATTATAAGGAAAACCGTACTCCATATATGGACTTCACATGATAAGGTCTCCAAACATCCACATGAGGCAACTTAAAAGCAAACTTAGATGCATGTTCACTGTTATGAAAACTTTGACAACATGATATTGCTAAGAAACGAGTATCACAATGAAAAATATCAAGAGAAAAGTGTTTGCAATAAGGAATATAAATTAACTTAGATATAGAAGTATGCCCAAGTCATGCGTGAAATAAATGTGCATCCAACAAGGAAGAAGGAGTAGTGTTTGAAGTATAAAGTGTATTACAATTAGTAAGTGGAATAGAAACATTGGACTCTGTGTTATTAGTAGACAAAACATAATAATTCAAACCATGAAGTCCCTCATGAAGCTAAGAGAAAGCAATCTGGACATTAGTCTTTTGGTCTTGAAAAATACATTAGACCTTTGTAAAGTTGATACTCAAGGGTAAATCTAACACAAGTATACTAATGGATAAAAGATTATGCTTAAAATCTAGCGCAAAAAGGACATTATGCAACGTCATGGACTGAATTATTTGAACAAACCAATAAAATGAACAAGTTTAAAGGATCCATATGGTAGAGTAAGTTTGTTTGGTGTTTGAAGAGGAAGTGTATCGAAGAGAATAGAAGCAAAAGGAGTAATGTGGTTTGAGGCTTCTGAATCAACTATCCAAGAAATCATATCTTATTCACAATAGTCAAATTAGCATTGGAAAAAGATATACCTACACTTGCAAAGTGTACCATAATTGCACTAGGCAAAGCATCCGATGGTACTTGCTTGGACTTTACACTGTCTTGTTGTGTCTTCATCATCCGCAAGTCCTCCATGCACATGCTATGAAGCAAATGTGAATCAATTTGGTCTGAAACATTAGGAATATCCTCCCCAACAATATGATCGAAAGGTGTACAATAAGCAGTGTTCAACTAGCATTGCTAGCACTTAATCCACTATAGTCAAACTTAGTAACCATATTAGCTCTAACATTACTTCTAATGCTTTTTTGCCTTTATACCAATCATGATATCGTTATGAGTTCAAAGCATTGACCTATTGCATGGCTTTCTTGTTGACAGTGTATACACTTCAACTAGTTTCTTTTAAAATCGATCCTATCACAAGCATTTTGTCTATTCCCAACTCTCACAATAGTATAAGCACTCATATAGGATTCAGATGATAAATTTAAAGTAACTTTCTGCTATTTTTCTACTTAAGCAACTAAATAAGATGCTCTATTAATTGATGGTAAAGGGTTTGAAGAAAGAATATGATTTCTAATTGACTAATACACTTTCCAAAATGCCATTAGAAATTACATAAGCTAGCTTTAAGACTCAAATTCACACAAGTTGTCGTTAAGTCCACAAGTGCAATATTTTACTCTTCCACAAGTACAAATTGGATAAGGATTGATAGATTGTAACTTATCCCAACACCTTTTTAGCCCATTATAGTAAACAGTAACAGATTGTGATCCTTATCTAACATTAGATATCTCATTTTTTAACTGAAAAATAAGAGGACCATTATTTTGTCCATATTGATCACAAACCACATTCCATAAACCCTTAGCCAATTGTGCATAGATGAAACTTTATGAAAGATCATTAGTCATGGAATCTAATAACCATCATCTAACCATGTTATTGCACCTAACACACTTAATCCAATTCATTGAATTCACTTTAGGCTTCACAATAAAACCATCAACATAACCTAATTTTGGTTTTGCTCCTAAGGCCATGCATACCGATCCACTCTACGTAAGAAAATTCAAACCATTGAAAATGATGTTTCCTATAATCATACCAACATTTACTAGACCAGATAAGTAAAAAAAGGACATGTATTAACATCTTCTCTAATTGATGGATCACCCATGTATTGTTCGCCATAGCTCACGATTCCACAGAGCTACGATTAGAAAAATAGAAAAGACACAAATTAAAAACAAGAAATTGAATGATTCGCGCTACCATGCTCTGATACCATGATGGAATTCGAATTAGGGTTTAGAAAGTAAATTTCATCTATATAGAAATGAAAATAGATAAGCAAAATAGAGAGTAAATGTATGTGTTAGTTATTTAGTTATGACAAAAAGTCCTACTGCTATTTATATACAAAGTTATGTAGGTCACGTGACATTCACATGACAAATAATTAACTAACTCTAAATAATCTCAAATTTAATTATTAAGTTAAATTTAAAATAAGGTTTAATACCAACCACATTTTTATAGTATTTAATTATCACATTTCTAATTTAGGTTGGTAAAATTCAGGATATTTCATATCATATGTCTATATGTCTTATATGTTATAAGTGATATGTCAACATGAAGAAAATCAGAAAACTGAGATAAAGAGAATCGACCAATATATAACAAATCAAAGGACAACAAAAGTAAAAATTTAAAAAGAAAAGATATACACTCTACATATATTATTTAGGATAGATGAGTTTTGGCATAGCAGGTAAAACGAAAAAAACCCCTTTTCCTAATAATAATAGTAATGATGATGATGATAGTTTTTTTTTTTTTTTTTTTTTTATTTCTGGGTAAGGAATAAAGGATAGTTATACACAAGTTGTTGATTTGAATTTTAACTTTTTTATATAATTTGATAATTTAAAAAAATTATTTTATTATGTGTAATATGAAATAAGTATTTAATCTTTTATTTTATAATTTTTTTATGTCATAACACAACTATTATAGATATATTGCCACTATTATAACATAAAAGGGTAAACTACATGAAAAGCATCAACATCGGGGTTCATCTATAAGATATCAATATTACAAGTAATTAAATAAAAGAATCAATGCTTAAGAATAAATTGATTTAAAGTACCAACATTTCAAAAAGTTAAAAAGAATAATAAACTTTTGATGAAGTAAGTCTGATTCGTTGATCAAATTAAAGAAAGTTAATTAAAAATTTATCTAAATATTAATACCTTAAAAGATATGGATATCTCATTCGATTTACTTTATAATATGATAATTTATTATTTTAAATACTTAAAATGTTAATATTTAGATATTAATATCTTCTAACCCAGGGTTCTGGTCTAGGCTAATATATAACAATATATTATTTAAATGGTAAAAATCATACAGAATCCAATTCATCCCTTCTAAATATGTCATAATATCATACTGTTACTTCGGACAAGATACTGAGTGTGTCTGAATTCGACATTATTTTACAATTCATGCCTTACAATAATGCATATTATAATGCCGTTTGACTGTGTTCATTTATGTTGATAAGAATGCTGTAGACGCAAAAACGTGCAAATAAGACAAAACGATTTTGGTTGATGATAGTTTATTTTATAGGGAATATTACAAATTCATTCCTCAAATTTTCTGAGCGAATTTATTTTTTTAATTTTTAAAATGAGCTTTTTATCCCTTAGATTTTTAAAAATTAGTACATTTAGAGACAAGTAATATTTTCCATTAGAACAAAATAGAGAAGTTGCAAAATACCTCTTCGAATTTTTTCTTTTGTACGGATTCATCTCCTAAACTTTTATCTATGTGCGGATTACTTGGATTTTTGAAAAATATTAACTGTCTCTAACTGTATTAATTTTTAAAAGTTTAAGGAGTTAAAAATCTCACTTTGAAAGTTTGGAGGTGTATTCGCACTATAAATGAAAGTTTAAGGGGTGATGATCTCTTATTTTAAATTTTCAACTCGTTACAACCATGATTAATACCTATTAAGCCATAGTTGTGAGAGTCTACACCAATTGTGGTCGACAAATGAGTATAATTTTTACGGCAAGAAAATTGATATTTAGAGATAAAAATTATGTAATGAAAAATTAGAAAATATTTTTTTTTTTTTTTACAGACAAAATAAGTGATGATGATTTTTGTGATAGAAATTTATTTGTATAGATAGAATTTTTTTAAAGCCTGGTTTTCTTGTAATATTTGGATACTTATAAAAAGTTATAATTCAACAATGTGGTATGTTGGTTTATTCAGTTGTAATAGGAATTTCATTACAGTCTTATTTTTTACGATGTATTATAATGTTTAGTTTACCATAATAATATTCCATATGAAATCCCACCTATAAAAGTTATTGAATAACCATTTATTGCTAAAATTCAATGAAATTGACTCTCTTTTTTTTCAAAATATTCCATTTAAATAAAAATTCAATAAATTAAAGCCCTACTGTATCTTTATTTTGTTCCTTGTAATTAGTCTTAGTTATAATATACATATATATGTATATAGACTAGTAATCACCGTAGCGTTAATTAGTCTTAGTTATAATATTAATGCCGTAGCATTAATTACTGCACATAATGTCCTCCTCTTTTTAGTTATAATATATAGAGATTGGTTGGTTTTAAAAGTCATCCTAGGAAAGTTGTAAAAAAATCAATTAAACTTCCATTTGCACTATCGAAGTGGGAACAGACTGCTACTTGGCACATATTTTTCACAAAGAATTCCTCATCCTTATCGTGATGCTTAAAGCTAGAGTAACATGCTTTGACCTAGATGAATTTAGGCTCGCAAGCTATAGTTCATTGCTTAAAGATGGATCATTGGCTAGAATTTGTGCATGTAGGATATGAAACGTGGAGAATCTCACGTTCCCAATGTATTCTATGTCATTATCCAATTATACGAGGGTATAGCAGTACCAACGACACTTGTAAATGAACATTAAGTATAAAATTAAATTTCTTAGAGCCATAAAAGTCTCAGTATCCTTACGATTATAAGTTTGTGTTTGAGTATATGTTTGATTATTACATTACATATTATTATTAATAACTTGTTTGATGTGTGATATGTTCTGGTTATTCATAACACCCGTGGTTATGCTCATACTCCTACAGTCCTTACAAGTTAATCCTTCATTTATGGTTAGTATCTTCTCGAAGTATAGCACCAGTAAGGTTCAAAAGCTAGAAGGATTATGGGTTAGATGGGATACTATTATCTAGTGATATAAGTTAGATGATATTTGAACATCATTTTATATATTTTGAGAGCTTTACTTAGGAGTTGTGGTATGTGATATCTTATTATTCAGACAATTATTTAGAAAGTTCTATTTATGATAATGTGTTTTTATATATGTTCATCATTCTCATTGCAACTTAAAGATCATGTTAGTTACTTATGTCATTTTTCAAGGCAAAACTAGTAATATGAAATTAAGTATTTAATCTTTTATTTTATAATTTTCTTTTTATATTATAACACAACTATTAGAGATATATTGGCACTATCATAACATAAAAAGGTAAACTATATAAAAAAAGCATCAACGTTAGGGGTAAGTTCATCTATAAAATATCAATATTACAAATGATTAACCAAAATAATTAACATTTAAGGATAAATTGATTTAAGGTATCAACACTTTGAAAGTTAAAAAGAGTAATAAAATTTTCATAAAGTGAGTCAAATACAGTATCAATAATGAACTGTTGAAAAAAATTAAAGAAAGTTAATTGAAAACTTATCCAAATTTAATACCTTTAATATATGGATACCTCATTTGATTCACTTTCCAATATGATAGTTTATTACTTTAATATTTATAACATTAATTATATTAAATGTTAACATCCTCTAACCCAGGGTTTTGGTCTAGGCTAATACGTGACAACATATTATTTAATGGTAAAAATCGTATAAAAGCTAACTCACTTCTTTTAAATAATAATACCTTAAATATATGGATATCTAATTTAATTCACTTTATAATATGATAATTTATTATTTTAAATATTTTAAATATTAATAATTAACATCTTCTAACTCAAGATTCTGATCTAAGCTACTACGTGACAACATATTATTTAAATGGTAAAAATCATATAGTAGCTAACTCACCCCTTCTAAATATGTCATAATATCATACTATTACTCACTTCGGACAAGATATCGAGCGTGTCTGAATTTGACATTATTTTATAATTCATGCTTTCCAATAATTCATACTATGATCCCGTTTGACTATGTTCATTTATGTTGATAAGAATGCTCTAGACGTAAAAACGTGCAAATAAGACAAAACGATTTTGATTGACGATAGTTTATTTTGGAAGGGAAATTGTAAATTCATTCCTTAAACGTTCATCGGCGAGAGAATTTATTCTTTAATTTTTTAAAGTGAGCATTTTGATTTTTTAAATTTTTAAAAATTAGGACAGTTAAAAATAAGTAATATTTTTCATTAAATCAAAATAGAAAAGTTGTAAAATATCTCTTTGAACTTTCTCCTATGTGTGGATTCATCCCTTAAACTTTCATCTATGTACGGATTTATTTGGATTTATGAAAAATATTAACTGTCCTTAACTGTGTTAATTTTTAAAAGTTTACAGAAATAAAATATTTCACTTTGAAAGTTTAGAGATGAATTTGCACCATAGATAAAAGTTTAAGAGATGAATTTACATATTCTCTTATTTTAAATTTTCAACTCATTACAAGATTAAAACCTATTAAGCCATAATTGTGAGAGTCTACACTAGTTGTAGTCGACCAAATGAGTTTAATTTTCACTGCAAGAAAATTGATCTTTAGAGATAGACATTATGCAATGAAAAATCAGCAAAACAACTTATTTTTCAAAGGATAGAGCAAGTGATAGTGACTTTTGTGATAAAAATTTATGTTTAGAGATAGAAATTTTATTTTTAAAGGCTCGTTATCTTGTAATATTTGGATACTTAAAATAACGTTCTAATTCAATGGTGTGGTGCGTTGATTTATTCTATTGTAATAAAAATTTCATTACAATCTTACTTTTTATGATGTACTATAATGTTTAGTTTACCATAATAATATTCTACATGAAATCCCACCCATAAAAATTATTGAATCACCATTTATTGCTAAAATTCAATGAATTTTTTTTAAATACCCCATTTAAATAAAAATTCAATAAATTAAAACCCTTCTGTAGCTCTATTTTGCTCCTTGTAATTAGTCTTAATTATAATATATATGTATAGAGAGAGAGAGTAGTAGTAGTAATCACCGTAGCATTAATTACTACACACACTGTCCTCCTCTTTTTAGTCATAATATATATGGAGTTGTTGGCCTAAAAGTCGTTCAAAAAAAGTTGTAAAAAAATCAATTGAACTTGCTTTTACGCTATCGAAGTGGGAACAGACTGCTACTTGACACATATTTTTCACAAAGAATTCCTCATCCTTATCGCGATGCTTAAAGCTAGTAACATGTTTTGACCTAGATGAATTCAGGCTCGCAAGTTATACTTCATTGCTTAAAGATGGATCATTGGTCAGGATTTGCGCATGTCGGATATGGAACGTGGTGAGTCTCACGTTCCCAAGGTATGAATTTCCCCTTGACTAGTAACACTGGGTTTGTCATTATAAGATAGGATAAAATTTAAGTTTCTACTGTTTCCGTGTTATAGGTATAGGTTTTAAAACATTGACATTGGAGGTTATTCTGTGACATTATCCAATTATATGAGGGTATAGCGGTACCTACGATACTTGTAAATAAACATAAAGTATAAAATTAATTTTTTAGTCATAAAAGTCTCAGAATCCTTATAACATCCCTAAAAAATAAATTGAACGCAAAATTTGGTGAGCATTTATAGGTATACAGTTTTTTTTAATTCCATTTTTTCATATTTTAACTTTCAAATTATACTTCTATATTTATGGTAAACTTGACGAATTAAAATTGCACAGCCATCTACCGTATCAGTCTTTGTGTTTTAGGGCATTTGTTTGTTTATTTCGTTTCTCTTGTCTTAGATGGTAAAGCTTACTATTGGAAATACTATATCATTTTTCATTCTTATTATAATTATTTGAAAATTTAAGGGGTGGAATGCCTATGATCTAGGAGGGGCACAATAGTTAACAACGTACTCATATATACTAGCATATGAGAGTAGATTTTGAGAAACTGTTGCCAAAACCTAGTTAATTTATAGCCTTCAATATCCATTCACTTAATTAAATGTGATAGTGAACAGTAGATAGGATATAACAACAAGGTTATATCCGCGCACCGCATGTAAGTTGAATGAAATTGTGTTGTTCGTAGTAGTGTTTTAAGGTTGTGTTTGGTTCTTCATGATTTATGAGACAGCACTGGACAAATTTCTTTGTCCCTACTATCTGCAACGTCTCTTCCCTTAAGCACAGGACAAATTTAAAAATGATCCTTAAGCATAGGACAAATTTTAAAATAATTGTTTCATATTTCTCACGGTACAAAAATAAAATGCATAGGACAAAATGACTTCACACTTGAAAATTACAGAAATATCTCTACTAACTAGGGATGTAAACGGACGGGTCTGGGACGGTCATTCAGTCGTAGAACCCGACCCGACCAGACTTTTAAGAAACCCGACCCAACCGAGATAGATCTGCCTCACTATTTTACTCTATCGTTTTCCTCCACCACACTAGCCATTTACTAATAATTTATAACTGAAATAATTTTTGAGCTCCGTGAAAGCATGTTTCTCTATTAATTATCATATGGACTAGTAGTCTGTTATTTGTAATTATTAGGAAAAACAATATATATATATATATATAATTTAATCAAAAGAAGTCGGCAGCCATTATAAAATGAACTGGTCTTGATTTCCCATTACCAACAAAAACTGTTCTAGATCCACGCACAATAATGAGACGACTCTTCATGAAAGAGAAAATATTATAAATAGTATGCTGCTTTTTGCTATTATACGTGCTTATTGGTTAAGAGATGGAAATATAAAATAAATAAATAAATTTTTTTAATGTATTTGTTATTAATTTTTAATAAATACATATATAAAAGCATCATTCAACTAATGAACAAATAGATTCTTTAAACTAAAATTTTAATTTTTTTTAATTATATCGGGTCGGGTTTTCCCAACGGGTTATGAGTACAACCCAAAACCCGACCCTAAATCCTATAGGTTGTATAGGGTTTTTAGCGGGACGGTGGCGGGTACCCTATAACGACCCGTCCCGGTTGCATCCCTACTACTAACTGCAACGTCTCTTCCCTTCTATCCTTTCTTCCTCCCTCATTCGTTTAGTCCACTTCTCCGCTTTCATTCCTTTGAAACCCTAGTCAGGTGAGTTCCTCTCACTCTCTCTTCCCCAACAACACACCACCCAACCACCCACCCCGCCCTCCCCCCTTTTTTTCTCTTGTTTTTCCATGCAAGCAAATGGTAATCAAATTAGAGTTTTCTTTTTCCTTTTTGAGAAATGCAAAAATCATGTATTTTGTATCTTTGATGTTTGCAATCTACTCTCTATCACTCCCTCTCCCTCTCCAAACCCAGCCTACCACTCCCCTTCTCTTGTTTTTTCATGCAAGCAAATGGTAATAATTAGAGTTTTCTTTTTCCTTTTTGAGAAATGCAAAAATTATGTGTTTTGTATTCTTTCATGTTTGCAATCTACTCTCTATCACTCCCTCTCCCTCTCCAAACCCAAACCAACGCCAATCATCCACCCCCACCCCCACCAATGTAATTTGTAAACCCTTATTATGTTTTTTTTTTTTTTGTTTCAATTATAACCCTAATCTATGTTAGGTGTTCGATGAAATGTCATAGGAAGTTTTTGTGTATTTGATGACATTGAAAAGGGAAGCTCGGTTGACTTATGCCACTTTGGTTCCTATTGTAACTGGTGTCATCATTGCTAGTGGGGTGAGCCATTAGATATTTTTGGGTTGCTTGTTTTGATAATTTAGGCAAACAGCTATATGTACTCTCTGTTTTTACTATCAAATTATTGTAACTTTAGGTTAGATGATGTAACTGGAAATCAATTGTAAAATTCATTAAATGCCTTTTTGGTATAAAATGGTGATTATTTTAAGAGTGCTTGGTAGCTCCTTTCCATGGACAGTTTTATGGCCTCACATTATTTCTCTAGTTGATAAGAAAATTTCTCACATTATAACTATTGCATATCAATGCAAAAGGATACATTTTGGACAAATCAGACTAGCTAAATCATATGAGCTTTAATTGTAGGACCTGTTGTGTAATGCATTGGAAGAAAGGTAAATGATGATGTGATGATTGTGTTGATTTAAGTTGTGTAAGATTGTGAGATGTGATTGTGTAACAAATTCATATAGATTCGTGTAATTGTTGTACAATAGCACATGTTAGTATAAAGTTGATTTAGTTGTGGGACTAATGAGGTCTAAAATAATTATGATATCTTTTGAACAAGTTAGTTCTTATTCATGGGCATTTACTTTATCAGAGTGGAGTGTGTATGTTGATACTCAAGTTGTATGCCATAGATGCTTTATTTTTTGTTTTAGAAAAAAAAAAATGTAATGTATAGTTTTTATAAAATTATTCAGATATTTTTATTTTATCTATATCTAAAAGTCATTACGTGGGGTTAGTATTATTAAAGTTTTTCACTTGAATGAATACTATTTTTACTTGATCCATTGGGTTTGTCCTTGTGCTATGTTCTCCGTTCTGCTATTGCATGGTTCTCTTAGTTTTCACAGCTAGAATCTTTTTGAAATCCTATTGTGAGTCCAAATTTTATTTCGTTGGTCCGACCTCTACACTCATTGGATCTGTTGTGTTTAAGTGCTTGAGGTTCCCCTGCATGCTTAAAAGACTGCAAGATGACATATTTTTTGAAACATTGAACAAATGTTTTTGAGGGTTAAGGACAAGTTAGCAAGGGGTGTACCATGGAATCTATATAAATACATTTTTTTGTGGACTGCTCTGATCTTCTGTAACTATTTCTATTACATTTTCAGCCATCTCCTATCTATCATCATTACAATTTGTCCAATGTAAAAGTAAAAAATTTTCTTTCTTGTTTCCTTAAACAATACTTCTTCATTCTCCATCAAATTGATTTGTATACTTCCGAGGCAGTATCTACCATTTCCTATGTGGTTACACGTCATTCCTAGAATTCAGTTTCGAATAATAAATGGGCCTTTCCAGACTGATCTGTATAATTTTGTGTGGCAGGTTTCTGGCATTTGGCTATTGAATTCCTTATCGACCTGTTGGAGAATATGGCTTTCGTGTTCTTCAGTGAATGAGAATTGATATTAATTTGTGGCTTCAGTGAGAAGTGGTTGGATGCTTAACATTCTTCTATTTTCATAATTTAGTGAGGATAGAACAGTACCACTTTTGACGACTTTTTGTTAGGAAAAATGTTGAATTTTGGTTGACTTAATGTTTAAAGTATTTCGCTTTACATTCAAATTGAGTTGCTTGTGTTACTAAGTTTATTTTATTTATTTATTTTTTCTGACGATGTTGCTTCGTTTACTTATATATATGCAGCAGATTGATTCTTAAATACTGACTGCGTTTTATATCAGCATAACATCTTACAAGTATACTTGCAGATTACTTTTTAGTCATCGTCATTGCTTTGGCTTGCTACAATATAGAGACGAGGGAGGGGGAGGGAAACAAAAAAAAAAAAAAAAAAGAAGAATAGAGAGAAAACTCAAGGATTCCTCTAGTTAGGACATTGATTCCATTCATGCTTATAGGATGGGATAATTGTGCTAATTTTATATGGTTGTAATCATTCATTGATGCTTATATAGTAAATGTCGCATAGCATTATTGGTGGCCCTTTGGAAAATTCTTAGTGAAATTTCATTGCTTTATTCTCTTTTGGTATCTTTAACCTGCTAGTATACTAATACAAAATGCAAACTCTAGAGAAGCACCTCCTTGTTTTTTGTCCTGATGGATGTAGAGAGCTGATGAAAATTGCTGTGCGTTTTGAGGATATATAGAAAATAGAGAATTTAATTCACAGATTTTCTTTTTGCTAACTTCGAGTCATCTTCTTTTAGTTGATCCTTTCATGGCTCATTTGAATTTTTATACATTTGAATTGATAAAATAGCTACATATTTGTGCTTTTTGTCCTTGAGGGCTGCAAAGACTATTGGGTTGCTGGATTATAGATTTGGGTGATTTTCTTGTAAGCCCTACAGAGATTGCCAATCATTTGTCTAGTCATTCTCTACTTGAATTTAATAATTTAATGATACTTAACTTTTCTTGTATCATTGTAAAAGAATAATTGTAATATGTGTATCTAGATACCATATTTGATAAACAACTTTATATGATTTTCTAATTTTTGAGTTTTAAATTCCTCTATAATTATTTGTTTTGCATTTTCTACAGATAATGGATCAACGTGACATTTTGATTTACCTTATTGGATTAAGGATTTATGTCAATATGCTTATAATAGTTCTTGCTGGTTTTTTCTATGGGAACTTTATTTAGCAAGAGAGGTATAGAAAGGAGTATTGGATGAACGAACATTTGCTAGGTATGAAACATGTAGAGAAGTGATTGATTCGCTTACAAAAGGAAGAGATGCAAATTGCATATGAGAATTGAGGATATGTAGGAATGCTTTTGTGCATCTTTGTGAGCTTCTTAGGGTACAAGGGAGGATGCATGCTAATGGAAGGACCACGGTTTAAAGAACAAGTTGCTATTTTCGTCAATATACTTGCACATCACACAAAGAATAGGAGTATTCAAGTGAGATTTTGTAGATCATGTGAGACTATTAGTAGAAATTGCCATCAAGTTTTGGTTGCTATTTTGAGGGTAGAAAATGTTTTACTTGCAAAACCAGATCCTGTAGTGCAAGATTGCATTGATGAAAGGTAGAAGTGGTTTAAGGTATTAATTTAATTTTTTTAAAAACTCATTCACCATAGGCCAGATTATTATAATGTGTTATTAATCATTTTTCTGCTTGTTTTGAAACTTATTAGGGCAGCTAGGAGCATTAGATAATACCTATATTGCAGTGACAACACCTACTACAAGTAGACCTAGATATGGAAAAGGAAAGGGCATCTTGCAACAAATGTTTTGGGTGTATACACCCGTGACCTAAGATTTACTTATATATTAGTAGGATGAGAAGGGTCTGCATCGGATTCTAAAGTATTGCAGGATATAGTTATTCGGTCTAATGGTTTGAGAATTCCAACTGGTATGTGCATAAAAAGAAATCATATTTCATTTTATTTTTTAATAATAAAATTGTATGTAAATTTATGAGGTTGCATTTATTTATAGGTTCATATTATCTTGTGGATGGTGGATACAGCAATGGGCCAGGCTTTCTTGCCCCTTTCAAAGGTAGACATATTCAAGAATGGGCTGTAGGTCGACATGCACTACAAAATCGTGAGAATTATTTAATTATAGGCGTGTAAAGGCCATAAATGTTATAGAGAGATGCTTTGGAATTTTGAAGAAATGATGGACTATTCTGAGGAGTCCATCTTTTTATCTATTAAAATACAATATTGAATGATACTACCATGTTGTTTACTGCACCATTTCTTTCGAATGTACATGCTACTAGATCCATTGGAGTATGCTCTAATAGAAGGTGATGAAGTTCCTATTGGGGAAGATGGTATCAATACAATTGGAATGGTGGAGGCTAGTGCAGAATGGACTCAAATGAGGAATAATCTAGCACAAGAAATGTACAACTCATATCCAACTTAACACATTTTAATTATCGTGAAATTCAACATAAATTCTATACTTTAACTGGAGTTTGAAAGGCAATGAAAATTGATCGATAGGCTTATGGAATATTCAAAACCCATCTAAGCCAAAAATAACAAGTTAATCTTATTTAAATACAATGCTTTACAATGCATATATATAATAAAATATAAGTATAGAGGGTCATTTTAGTAATTGGGCTTGAAGTCTAATTTAATGCCAAAAACTTATCTTTTGGGCTAGCAGCAAGGTCTAGAAGACATGTCTTATAAGAGATGTCGTAGAAGATTTGGCTTGATATGCTCAGAATAGGGATCGTTAGATCAATTTATTCTTCCTGAGTTAATTTAAGCTTTGTTTGATTAAAATAAGTCTTATGTGGACTACAATAGTTTTTATATTAAAAATGGGTTATTTTAAATGAATAATGAGCTTGTTTTATATTATAAAAGCCATCAAGTCCATTTTCCAAGTCTAGCCCAACCCACTACTAAAAGAAAAGAGGTTTCAATATCAGTCGTCAAATCATTAGGGAATGATCTGATGGTCACCAACAACACTTGATCTTAACCATTCGCTCAAGTTCTATCCTATATATGACATCAATCTTCACCGTACCATCTATAAGTAAGAGGTATCTCCCCTCATTTAGAGGGATTTTGCATATTGCTTAGATTGATAGCGATACGAAAATTTTATTGAAACTTCTCCAGAAAAGATAAAAGTAACTACTTTGTAAAGAATGAGTCAAGAATGATCTAATCCATTTGATTTGATCTTATGTCACACTCACACACTTAAGAAACCAGGTTTGCCCATTCCTCCTCCCGTGTCTCTCTCTATGACATTTATACATATGTCATCAGTTTGACTAGCACGTTTATTATACATGATCAGCTAGCTGTAGCAACCCTACTATACAATAAGTATCCAAGAGACTAAATGATTGGAATGAAAATCCATGTAAAATTCACTTGTAAGCTTACAAATCTATAATAACATAATTCTCTAATAAAAAATAGATATACTTGTATACTATGATGGAGACTTGAGGTTACTATTTTGCCCAATATTATTATATTGTTATTGTCATTATTATCCAATGAAAGATTTAACTATCCTATAGAGTTTTAAATATTCGAAAATCAGGACATAGAGTTGAAAAAGGTATCTCATAATCTACCACATATTGAAGATAAATTCTTCAATGGGGCTATATGTATACATATATATCTTTTCATATATAATTTGAGATTCCTATTATATATTTATGTTTTTTTACACTTGTTTTACATAACTTGTATGTGGTCATTTATTAAATGTATTTTCGTCGTATTCTCCAACAAAAATCTAGTAGCACATTTGTATATATTCTTGAATTCCACTAGACATTTGAAAATTATTTTTATAATCTTACCATATAATTTAGTATCTAGCTTCCATTTTTTAAATAATTATCTCAAGACCCTAAATTACCAAAATTTTGAAGATAAAACTTTGTAGTTTTTCAATTACAGTAGACATATTTCAATATCATATCCTTGACTTTGTAGTTACTTTTAGTTATTATTTAGGCTTTTAGCTGTATGTGAACCTATACTTGTTACTCCTACTAATTTTTAATAATTACCAAATTGGTTATTATTAATACTATTATATAAGTTATCATATCCAGTAGAAAAGAAAATAATTTTATGATCTTACACATATATATTTCCTTTTTGGTATAATTTAACATTAGCTATTGTTAAGTTCTCTTATTTACTTTTGATGATAACAAAAATCATAAATGGTTTCCTACAAATCTACTAAGTGTGCAGTAAGAAAAAACATTCATTAATTAAAATTTTTGTTCAACAGAGTTGAATATGAGTGTGGGAAATTGAATTGTAAGAAGCATTGCAAGATACTTTATCCGAATGTTTTTAAAGGAATGGTTAGAGGCCTTGTCAGATGATACATTAGAATTTTAATAATAGCAAGCAAAGGAAATTACAATCTATGAAGATTAGGTCAACCCATAGTTCAAATTTTAAATGTCTAAATATCACGAAGTAATTTCCACAATTCAAGTTAAGAAGATAACAACATATTTGTTTGTTGAAGTGAAGCCTATATATTGAGACTAAGAATAACCGTTATCAATAAGCATATATAAACCAATAGTAGTTTAGAATTTTGATACCTGACATTAACATAAAAATATGACATATTGTTTACTACTTTGCTATTAGAAGCTCCATCATAACTACTAGTGCACTTATATTTATTACATGCTTAAATTTGATAGAATTCATTGTATCTCTATTTATAAACTTTATTACTCTTTTGTTAAGAGTTAGTGAATTGTGAGAGGATTGCTTTTAGTGTCTTTAGGTTTGTCTTAGCTAAGTAGGTGAGGCTAGTGAGACAAAACAATATTGATTGGTGTTTGTAATCTCTCAATTTTTTATTGGATTAGTTGAATGAACTTGTGTAGATTAGCGGGTCCCAAAAAATAGAGCTGGAAAAGAGGATTGACTCACAAGGAGGAACCTCTATAAATCTAGGCCTCATTTACTTTTCTACAATTTGTTTTTATTTGTTATTTAATTTGTTGATTAATCTTATCATATCATTATACTAAGTAATATTGAGGGGATCTTTACATAAAAATTTTAGTCTACTAAGTATTTTAAACTTTTTTTAAAGTAGTAATCAATTTAACCTTTCCTTCCTAATTGCTTAGTCAGGACCTATAACTGTTAATATACTACTATATGTATGTATTTACTTATATTTATACTCTCTCTCTCTCTCTCTCTATATAATATATATATATATATACACACACAATTTTTTTTTCAAAATATCGCATGTTATGTAAATATAAATATGAGTTATATTGTAATCTTTGTGTGCGCATATATATATATATATATATATAATTGAGATAGATATCTACAAATTACTTGAACATATAAGGTATGCCAATATAAAATAATCGATTAGTGCTTTAGGCTTTAAGACATTGGTGATAATGTTTCCATCAAGATACTTTTGTATAATTTGCTTATCTATGTACCTATATATACTATCATTTATAGAAAACGTGTTCTAGGTATTCATTTAATTTTGGCTTGTTGCAAGCTAGAAATCATTGGTAAAGGGAGTGTCAGAGTACTATGGACCCGCAAATGCAAAACCTGGTTAGTGGAGTGTTGGAGGTCGTTAGGTCCAGCGGCTCCGATACTTAAGTTGATTGGTAAGCTCGAGAGAGTAGGACATTAGGTAAGATCACGTACCTATACCGACCTTTGGGGATAGGGGCCTATTTAGAGGTTTTGGTCATACAGAGGTAAGTAACCTCAAACTTGATTGAGTCCTCACATTAAATGGAGGTGGCTGAGCATGGAATTTGTTCCCTCGAGGAGATAGTAGTGAGACATAGAGATATAGTTCTTGTCACATAGAGTCGAGGCAATGGCCAACAAGGAGATAAGGTCTTTATCAGACCAAGGCGCTTGTGGAGCATTAGCACTAGGTCAATGTCCTCATGCGATTGAGATCTTGTGGGTTACCCATAGGAAGCTTCTTGTCTTAAGCACTTGTGAGACCCATTATGTAAACCTCCAAAGTTTTACGATCGATTAAGCTTAAACCCTAATTAGAAAATCAACCAAAAACTTTAAAGTCAACAAAACCCTAGTCAAACGCAACCATTTAAGTCCGGCAATCCCGTGTTCGTAACCCTAAGTGAGTAAGTAAGAGATTAGTATGTATAATAGTTCGTAATAACATAAGAGTGCTTAAAAATATCATATTAGTTAAACCGTAACTCGTTTTGAACCCGATCGAATACAGTTTTCGAAAAATTTGTCCTGGGGCTTGAAATAGTAAAAAAATTTCGGATATACCATTAGACTCATATAAATATAAGGTTTTGAAAAATATAAGTGTTACAATTTTTCGGTAGCTAAAAATATCATATATCGCATTTATACGTATATTTTCTTATTACCAGTATTTTGTTAGTCACATCTATTTTACGTTACACTATTCATTACTATTCCATACTATTCATCCATCTCTACTTTTTTTTACAACCTATTCTGACAATCTATACACCTATTTTCTTACAATTTTCATTTCCAATACAACTTCACATCTCTCACATCTTACTTTTCATTAACAAAAATACAAAAAAATTAAAATCTCTCTCTCTCTCTCTTCCCCCCCCCCCCCCCCCCCCCCCCCCCCTTTAAGCGCTGGCCCCCTCCCCTCTTTCACTCCTATTATTTTTATTTTTAATTTATTTAATTAACATATTTTACCCTCCACTTTTTCCCATAAATACCACCCCTCTCTTCCATTTCTTTCACACCTTTATATACTACTAAAACTATCACAAAATCTCTGCAAAAGTTCTCTCAAAGTTTCTCTAGTTTTTCTTCTTTTATAGGTAATACTCCTTTAAGCTTTTCTTATGTTCATATGCTTAGTATAAGCATAGTGTGTGTTTTCTAAACCCATGGAGGTTAGGGAAGTAACAATATGTTCATATTTTGTTCTTGTTCATAAATAAATTTTCCTTTATGTTGTTCTTATGTATATCTAAGTAAATATATTTATGTAGTTATATATATATATATATATATATCTTTTAGAGCATATAAGTTCACTTGCCATTGCAATTTATTTACTTTCATTGCAATTTATTTACCTTTCTTGCAATTTATTTACTTTCATGTTATTTTAAGACTAGTCTTTCTAGTCTTAGACTTGTCCTCATCAAGTCAAAATAATTTTTTTTTCTTTTGGGACTAGTCTATTCTTAGTCCCGAGAAGTTTTGAAGAAGCTAAGGCTCCCAATACTTGACAATTATTATTAATATGCTTATTTATTTCTTATATTATTTATTATCTTATCTTGTGGTATTTTTATCTTTTATAAACTACATGATCATATTCATGCATGCTAACGAGTTGTTGTCCAAATGAAGAGAAACCTTTTTAAGGAAAGAATAAATTTTTATCACTTAATAAATGTTTTTCACCAAAAATTAGGAGGTTATTTAAAAAAAAATTCCTTTTTAAAAGTTTATATAAGCTCATCATGAAACTTCAAAATATTGATAAAGAAGTTTCTTTAAAAGTCTAAAGATACTTTCTTTTCAAAAACAACACAGGAAATTTTGATGTATAGATGATAACTTGATACTATTTTTACCAACTTTCTAAACTAAGAGCTAAACAAGTTTTCAAGGAAATCAACTTACAAATCTTAAAAAAAAAACCACTTAGAAAAATGAAATTTGTCAACAACGTAAGAAAATAAATTTTAAAAGAATAAACTCATTAAGTACTGCTAAAGAAAACTTTTGGAAACCCTATTTTTTAATTCTTAGAAATGGAAATGGTAGGGAACTTAATAAGACCAAAATTTATTTTCAACTCACTTTTGATAAACTAAAGAATAAAAATATATAACGTTAGATTATGATCATCCAAAAAATTTATAAGTTATTTCAACCACATGAAGTAAAGTTTAACAAATCTAGGTTTCCAAAACCTAAAAAGAGTTGTTTTAAGGAAATTAATAATATGAGACAACACCTATAGCATCATGTATAAATTATGAGCCTATTTATATACCAAAGGAATTCTTTTCAAGTATATACATATTTGAGTTTCACTTAAACAAGTTTTAGTGACGCAAGGATTAGAAAATGTTGTTTTTTAAGAAAGGAATTTTCATGGTATTTGTACCCCTCTGATTCAAGACCTAAATGACCTTTTTTTTAGTAAAAATAACCTTAGAAATGGATAGATCTTTTCAAGTAGGTAGAAAACAACATATAATATGCGAAATTCCAAGTTAAAATGAGCTAGTTATGCCATTTTAAGTTAGAACTTCCCTCAATCCGATTTTTACCGCAATTTAGAGATAGACTTAGAATCTTTAGAGTACAAATTCTATGAAAGACTCATTTTGGGTATTTCATCTTGCTTAGGTGAAGAAGGAATCGATATGGCCTTCTCGGAAGATTATTTCGACTAGCAGTGATCGTCATGGAGTGAGTTAATCCCTTACTAATTACATTTCCTTGAATGTGCTTGTAAGTAGTAGCACTAGAGATTAAGGAAAGATAAAAGAATAAATTTTGTGTGAATTAGATGCATCTTTGAATGAAGTGATTGTTAAATAAAAAGCTAAGTATATCGAAAGAAGGTTTGATGAATAATTTATGTCCTCTTGTAATAGTATGATGAATACTGTTTTGGTCACCTTTAACTTAAAATCAACAATAATTAGATAGACCAATATTAAAAACAATTCATGCATGACATATTGTGAGTTACATTTATTTTTCGCTACTATTTTTCATGTGAGGAAACAAAGAGTTGTGGTGGTGGCTAGTAGTAGCCGGAAAGTTTACATGGATAAGTAAGAGCCGGAAAGTCCACATGGGTAAGTAGGAGCCAGTAAGTCTGTAATTATTGAGGGTCGTATGGGCCTATAACTACCCAACCCCCAACATAGAGGGCATAAAATCCATGCTGCACTTGGTTTCCGATTAATTGTATGTATTTTGATTGCTTATGTGATTGTTGCATTCATATATGATTGTCTAAAATACTTGTATATTTTATGAAAATGCTTTGAAGAAGGGGGTTATTTCACTAAGCTAGTTTTGCTCATACCCTTATAGCTTTTTGTTACAGTTTCCTTACTTGTGGTTGGCACTAAGGAGCCCCTTTTGTCAAGTATGAGACAATGTTATTAGGAGTTTTTGGTAGGAAGTTTACGTATTTAGTTTTTGGGTGTAGGCTTCGAAGAAAAATCTCTATAGTAGCCTTTTGATATATTTTATGTATGCGTTAAGATGGCTTAGAATAGCAGGACTTGTAGTACAGGGGAATGCCCCTAAGAAGTTGTAAGGGTTTTGAGCTTAATGATTATTACATGTTTACCTTTATAAGTTCTTGCATTTTTATTATCTGCTTAAACGTAATACCCCTTTGAGTCTCCTACTATCTTGAAAGTATGCTTTGCATGTGATATCGAAGTTTTTGCGTGACTAAGATTGTCATTCATTAGCTTTAATATTATGTGCAACGAACTACAATGTTTAGGGTACCCTCCGGGGTGTGACACATTAGCCTTTTGTAACGCCTTAAATTTTGATTTAAGGTATTATTACCACATAATACTTTAGGTATTGCATGCTCAAGATTTCCATAATGATATGTTTATTATGAACATTTGCTACTCTTTTAATTGTGAAATCATTAAATTACATTCTTTTAACCGCTGGATTTGTAATTTATAAATAAACTTCATAAAAACACATCATAAACTACTCTCATGAGTAGATAATCTTTTTGTAGATAAAACTATACCACCAGGTATCACCAATACCTTTCACGATGGTAAACAGAGCTTTAAGAACTTATAAATTATAAAACTCGAGCTTTGTCAAGCCTCTTAAAAGAATATTACAATTCAAAATATAAATCTAGTTCTTTAATAAACAAATTAAAACAAACTATCTGCATTCTTCGATCCTAGCTCACATCCCTCATCCATAGTCATCCCCAGTTGACCCATGTCTCAAAATAATCAATATCATCATACATATCACACATCAATCAATCAATAATCATTCATCAACACTTAAAAAAAGAACAAGAACAACAATAACGAGTCGAAGCCCAATACACAGTAACACCGACACACATAGAATGACACACAAGCCTAACTAAATACAATGCAACAAATAGTAATTTATTATCTTTTATTTTAATAAAACAAGCAACACGGGAGCATTCACATTCCGAAACTAGACATTGGGAATCTGGGGGTCCTGAGTAACCATACGATGTTTAGAGGGTTGATATAGACAGCCTGAATACCTATATCTCCTAGATGATATAACCGAAAAAGAATAGAAGGCTCATCTAGGGTTCACAGCCGTTATACATACTCCACCTATCTCGGTCTATAATATAAAGGGTTCAAATGGTCTCATAAATATGAACCCAAATATATTACTTCTCACCAATCAAGATAGACATTACATCGATATTGTTTACCTCATCGGCTACCCGTCAAGCTACCTACAAATGTCATTGCATCATGACAGGGGTAGCCTAAGTGCCTAAACTACCGTGTCTGCTCAGATAAGGTTATTGCTCCTCGGACCAGATTCAACAGCATATGCACAACCATCACTCATCAATTATTAAGCCAAGTTTAAGTTTTAATTCATTTTTAGGATGCCTATTCTAATAATCACCACACAAGTTACTGCATACCTTATTAATTTGGAATCCAAACAAAAACAAAAGATAGGCTTGAATCCATTTCAGAAAAAAAAAAATATATATATATATATATTTGTAGATTCAAGAATTAAACTCATAAGAAATTCAATGAATTATCTACTTATCTTAAACTTTTATTAAAATCATATTTGATCAGACACTAAATAGTTACCCCCTATGATTGCGAAGATTGCCCCACCAAAACATGGACAGACAAAGTATTTCTTTTCACTTTGTTTATGGTCTTTTATTACAAAAGCATCACCAAAACATTGATGTTCAAAATACTCATACATCTTCTCAACAACACATTTGAAACAACATATTCCCCATGCAATTCTTGGTTTATTCTAATTCATTAACTTAAGCCTACTATTAACTATTAACTATTAACTCATTTTAACTTAATCTTAGTCAAATTAATTAGAATTAATCATTTAATCTAATTACTAACTAAGATAATTAAACTCAATTAATCTAATCCATTTTAGCTTACTAAAGTCTAATTGGTCAAGTTGAACTAACGGTGATTAACTAAGTTCATTTTATATCTAAGATTTATATTAACTTAAGTCTATGTAAACTTAATCTTAGCCAAGTTGATTAATCTTAATCAATCTAATTCATTTTAGTTTGTTCAATTTCATTAAGCCAACTTGGACTTAAATTATTAACTAAGTTCATTTTATATTTAATTCTATATTTAATTAAATCATTTATTAAACCTATAAATCCACTTAACTCATGCTTAATTATATCATTTAGCAAATATAACACATTAAATATCATTTGTCTATTTTATTTTAGCTCAAAAAGATTCATTTTATACTTAACTACATACACTTAACTAGTAAAACAAGTTTTCAACTTTGTTTAGAAAACATAGCAGCTGTAATCAATCGAAATTTAAGCATCGATAGTTTTAAATTTATAAAATCTTAAAACATGAAATTTATATATCTTTTTGATCTTTCCATAGCAATTTGAATCACCTCAATCCAAGGTCGGATGAAAAAGTTACAATCAAATTGCGGTGAGACTGCAAAAAGGAAGTTTGCACGACTTTCTGCACGACCATTCTTGAGGCTGTGCTGACCCTAAAAAAACGTCTAGATTTGAACTTTTTTCCTTGAAAACACACAAGCTCCTACATGCTCATCCACACACCCGTGCAGACCCTAAAATTTTGTTCAAAAGCGAAAATGTGCGATGCACTTTGTACACGCATGTGCTGCCCCTACAACTCCCTATCACAATTTCTTTCTCCACTATTACATCTTTAACATATTTTTAATACATCCAACATTAACCACAACACCATAAAAGTAACATACAACACATAAATACAACTTTCAACACTTTAATCTCACTTCACTTCATCAAGACATCTCTAACTACTTTATCAAAACCCAACTTCACACATATATATCTACTTAGGTTTTCAACCTTAATGCTCAAATCCTCCTCCATCATAATTTTTATCACAAACCCAACTTCTTCCTTGTTCTAATTCATCATAAACACTAATAAACCATCATTAAACAATAAAAAGGAGGATCTTACTTGTCTTAGGACAAACTCAAGCATAATGACTTCATTACTACCACTTCTTTTTTGTTAATAAAATCCTCCAAGCTTGATCTACTCCTTCTATCTTGTTTCTATCTTCAATTTCTCTTTTAATCTATTCTTACACTTCAAATTATGGGGAGGAATTTGAGAAAACAAAGAAAATGAAGAGAGAAAGAAAAGAATGAAGTACCCGTTAAAACAAAAGAAAGAGTGAGAAAGAAGAAAAACAAGTTGCCCTTAAAAGTCAAAAGAAAAAAAAGGGATATAAGGATAAGGATTCAAAGTTTTTTTTTTTTTTTTAATGGGCAAAATGTTAGTATTTAAACTTGTCAGATGATTTTCTTAAGCATAAAAAATAATTAGGACATAATTTTAGGATTTATAATATCAAAATTATTAGCTAGAAATGAAAATCTAGTTTTGGAATTTAACTTTGTAAAAACTTAATGTTTAGTTTGAGTTTAGGATTAAGACTGATATTTTTAAACTAATAATTGATTTCAAAAATTAATAAGATTTTATAAAATGAAAGATAACTAAAGTTTAAGGGTTTAGAAGTTTTCAAAACATATTTAAAATATTTTATTTGAGATTTAGGAATTGAAATTAAAGAAAAAGGAGTCTCAATGAAGTTTGAAGAAAATAAAAAGTTTGATTCATAAAAAAAAAGTCATTGAGACATATGGAGGATTTAAAACAAATATTTTAAATCTCAAATCTCAATTTGACCTATTTATTAATTTAATTATATCAAATTGTCTTATCCCTTTCTCTATTGTTTACTTATTTTATTTATTTAATCATCGAACTATGTTCAAAATTAATTACCTATTATATTATTCAATTAAGCTGTCTCTAGATTAGCTAGGTGAGGGTTTGGGGTATTTCACCTATTAAGTTGATGTTAGGTCTACTAGGTTATGGTTAGATATTTCTGTCAACATGGCTTTTTTTTATAATTCAAACATAGAATTTTGAAGACTAGTAAACCAAGTAACAAAACTCCAAGAGAAACTTATACAAATCACAAGAACTTTTGGCGTACAATTTTCTAAGCCATGATCACTTACATTGTACACATTAGCAATGCAATAATTTAAGGCATATCATCAAAAAAAAAAAAAAAAACTTTATTGGGAAAGGCTTGTTGGGTTTCCACAGGGTTTTAAAAATATAAAATCAAATCTTTCGCAGCGGAATTTAAAAAGAAAACTCTAACCTAGTATCCATGTGTATTGATTAGATTAAAACAAAAACAAATAGTTTGATTTCGCACCTCTAAAAGCTTGAAACTTGAAATCAATTTGCAAATCGGATCTATAGGTATCACAAATTCGCAATACCCTCTATGGTATCCACACGAACGAACACTCCTTCAAAAAGGATCATTCACGTGCTAGCGTAATCTAGAACATTTCTAGATAATATTGGGATTTTTATACACGACTCTTCGTGTTTCTCTCTTTTTAGGGTTTGTAGATTTTCTCTGCTAGTCTAATGTCGACAGATAAGTAGTTAACCCTAGAGGACCTCTTTATGTTCCTTTTATACTAATGTCATTCTCACATGAGTAATGACTTTAGTGCCCCTTAATCTAATTAAGGATAATATTTCATAAAATATAATTATTGCACATAACAATGTAATAATTTATTATTATTAAGAATAATAACAAATTATTATTCCCATAAGACTTTAAATTTAGTCCATAACCTTTTTGGCTCGTTCTTTTATGTGTAACCCTGTAGGTTCGCTTAATATTGGTAGTTGACCTAAAACCATTTTGGTCAACAAAACAAAAGCAGCCTCTAGTAAGACATTATGTTTATCCAAATTAAGTGAAGATCGACGATCCATTTTTACCTAATCCATAACTTATGTCATTATCCTTTTGTCACATGATATCTGGATCGAACATAAGGCATGGATAGAGTCATCCTTATACTATTCAATCTTATCATTTCTCGATTTCCAAATAAACTGATAAAACAAATGAAATTGATCATACTATCAATTCATTTGAGCACGGCCATGCATTTCTCAGTTTCACTTATCGAGGTGCCCATAGATACTTCTCTCATAATGAGAGGGAAAATTCCATCTTAATCACTCAACTTTTTCTACATGATTTATATTATGCCCAATCTCAACCTTTATAATCATCCGGTTAAAGATAAAGTTTGATTGAGTAAAAACACAATATTCCTCATGTTGGAATACATGGTGATTTCAGGTCTAAGGATATGATGACATTGTTATTTTGAGAATCACTTATGACATAAATCCATGCAGTGATCTCAAAGCGGGTCAATCCAGTACATAGTTCTCCAACATGTACCAATGAGTTTGATTTGTATCTCCATACAAATAAACATCCCATAATTATCAGTCAAACCTCATACTAGATTTTAATTTATTATTATTCCCACAATAATGAGTATCTAGGGACATTTAGAATTATTAAATTATTCATGGATCCTATTATAAAGTAAACAAGCAAACAATATAATAGAAATGTTTATGAATGACAATATCCAGTAATTGGCCTAGGGCACAATCACCAACAAGGCCTTACTAATCTTGTACCAGATTAATGTAGCAGTAGAAGTTTGCAATTAAGAATGTACAAAAGGAAAATTGATCTCTTTTTCTTATTTGTTAAGATTTTTTTATTCTTGTGTTGTGCAACTTCAAAGTATTGAATAGTTTTGTGAATATCAATAGGAGGCTATTTTCTTTTCATAACCTATCTAATGATTATTGTAAAATGCTCACATATTTATTACTAAATCCTAGCAAACAAAAAATTATTTGCAAAAGACATTATCTAATGTTTCGGAAAAATTTTATGATCCTATTATATTATTTAATGAGATCAGTCTCATCAATTATTTAGTATCTCAAATTCATACCCATAAGTGAAATAATTAATTGAAATAGCTTAATTTTTATGCATAATTAGATTTGATATATATGTATTAATTTAATTAAATCATTAATTTGTTAAGTGTTTAGTTGGAAGAATTTAATGTGTAAATATGAATTAGTAGTAGAAGTGTATTGTATTATGGGGTATGAATGTGCTATGTATGTTTGATATTGTTAAAATTACTTCTATTATATAAAAATAGTTGATAAGATTATGTGTTAAAAATATATAATAAATAAATAAATAGTGTGTAGTGTGTTTAATATTAGTGCTTATTGTTGTTTCAATGCATGTTAAGTTGAGTTTTCAAAGAACAAACCCATCCTAAAACTAAAACTATATATAGCAAAATTTTGGCCCAAGCAAAGCCTAAACCAAGCCAAAATAAAGCCCAAAGCCCCTTTTATTTCTCTAAAAAAAAAAAAATCTACCATCAAAAAGTCAAAGCTTAAAGGATAATTACAAGTTTTATTTGCAAAGTTTACAAGCCAAAACAAACCAAAAACTTATGGTGCCTTTGTTCCTCTCCATTTCATTTTTTCCTTCTAATTTCTCTTGCTCAATTTGTCAAGAATTTTTTTACCCAAGACTCAACTATCAAGTTAAAGCTTCTTAAGGTTAGTTTGCATGCTTTCATAGTTGTTATCTTCTTTGTTTAAGCATAAGAATGATTTGTTACCTTAGTAGTTTCATAATGGTTTGAATATGATTTTCATGATTCATGTTAATTAATAAAGTTCAATAAGTTTTGGAGTGTGTTGAAGTTGTTGGTTTAATGTTTGATAGGAGGGTGTGTGAAGAAGATGAGGAATAGTGAATATGGGGTTTTGATGGAAGAGTTAATGGTTTTTGATGTTGTTAGATGAATATAGAAGTGTTATAAGCATGGAACTAGCTTGTACGATGCTTAGATGATGTTTTGATGAAGATAAAATTGTAAGAAATGATAAAAGATATCAAGGAAGGGAAAGAATTTCGAAACAGGGAAAACAGGACATACACGTGTTCGTGCGGGGAGACCCGTGACTGATCAGAAGCTTGGAATGAAGCATTCTAGATATACACTACCCACATACACGTGGTCATGTATATATACACTACCCAATACATGAGACGTGTATATCCACTCATGACTTTACAGTAGGTAAAATTCTTTGCGTATGGATATACACTACTAACATACATGGGGTTGTGTATATTCCCCGGCAGCAATATGTTTTTGTAAATTAACCATAACTTTTTTCATCCAAACTTGGATTGAAGTGATTCAAAATGCTTAGAAAAGCTTAAAAAGAGATCTACAATTTCATGTTTTAAGATTTTACAAATTTTAAACATATCAAAGTTGAAATTTTATTCCTTTCCAACTGCAACATTTTCCAAACAAAGTTAAACAACTATGTTTGCTAATCAAATATATGTAGTTAAGTTAACATGAATCTTTTAGGGCTAAAATGAAATAGATAAATGATAGTTCATATATATATATATATATATATATATATTTTGTATGTGCGAATATGAATTAGTGTATAATTTTGAATTAACGATGATTTATATAAAATAGTTTCTTTAACAGATTTCCGTACCCAACTAAGTTCGAATATCGGTCTTTTGCTTGATAAACCTAGTTATCAAGTATGTAATAACTTGCTTGTGATTGTTAAGTTAGTCATATTCTAATGAACTTAACTAAAGATGAATTAAAGATTGTTTGAAATTGATTATGCCTGAGTTGTTAAATCTAGTCTAGGGAGTGACAACCCTGTCATGATGCAATGACATGATAGTTAGGCACTTAGGCCACTTTTGTCATGATGCAATGACTTCATACCATGATGCAATGGTACATGATGCAATGTGTGACTTCTTTTTAATGGCTAGGTGGGTAATTGATAGAGTAGATAATATCAGTGTAATATTTGCTTATTCTTAAGAGGAAATTATATGATTGAGTTCACGTTTATGGGACCAGTTGAGCTAGATGATATTATGGATTAAGTTAAGTAAAGTTGAGCAATGACTATTAACCCTAAATGAAATTACTAATCTTTTTGGTTAGATTTAGGAGATATAGATATTCGAGCTATCTATATCAACCCCCTGAGTAGTTGTTGTTATTCAAGACCCCTAGATTCCCAAGTTTCAATAATAGTTTGAATACTCTAGTGTTGTTTTATTCACATAATTAATGATAATTAAATTGATGATTGTTGCATTTGCATTTAGTTTAAGTGTACTTGCCATTCGTATTTGCTGTGTTATTGCATACTAGGCCTTTGGCTCTCGTTACTGCTTTGTAAGTGATGTCAATGATGAGTGCTATAATGATATGGGTTATGAGACTGATTAGGAAACCTTCGTGGATGAGTGGGATTGATAGGGATTCCCTTTGATGATCAAGATTGTTTTCTTTAAGTTGTCTAAAAGACTTTTGTGATGTAATTTTTGAGTAGTTTGTGAGCTTGTTGGTTAAGTCATGATTTGTAATATAAGTTTAACTTGTTTCTTGTAAACTTTATTTCTAAGTGAGTTTGTAAGGTGTTAAAGGGACATGATTTGACACTAATGTAATGTTATGTATCTATTTATGTATATATGTTGATCTATTCATGCGTAAGAGTTGTAATAGTTGAAAGTTTTGTAAGTATTATAATAGGTTTAAACAAACAGTCACAACAAACTTATTTTTTAAAGACAACCTTATATAATACTTAGGTGTTTTATATACTTAGATGGGTTAGGGACTTAGCATGCTTTATCATAAGGAGATTAAGTAGGCTGGGTCTTACATTAATATATCAATTAGTATTTATATAATAGTCAAATAATTAACTGGATAATTCATTGATGGGACAATAAAATTCTTGATCTTTTCCCTATTTATTTAATACACCTCAGTTAACTCCATTTGTTTAGTTGAGACACTTTTCATTAAATGGGAAAAAGCGACACATGTCAAACAACTAATAAAAAATAGAAAATAAATAAAAAATTAATGAAGTACCTTAACACATCATTAAATTACTATGAATTAATCTGATTTTTTAAATCTATTATTTATGAATAAAAAACTTTGAACTTATATAAATTGACTTCTTCAAATTTTGTGTATTTAATTGTACAGTATTTTTTAAAAGAAAGTGCGGATTACAAAGGTCACATCAATCTTTTTTTTTTTCCTATTCACATTACCTACGAGTTTATAAACGTCTCATTATGTCTTCAAAGTTATTCCGTAAAAATAATATTTCAAGAAAAATGATTAAATCTTTTTATTGCATAAATTTGATAAGTGAAAACACATTTAACGACCGGAATTAATAAAAAATTCTAAAGTTACCATCATTTTCTATGAACGGAGAGTTCTATAGTCATCCAATGTGCAAATAACTCTAAATTCATTTAAATTTTCGACCAAAAGATGAAACTTCTCTATGACAATAGTTAATATATACGTACAATGCATTATACTATGCTTTTGTTAATATGACATAATTACTTTTATAGTAGATTACATTTGAAGGTATTAATATTTGAGGTAAATTCATTTAAGATCAACTTTTGAGTAGTTGAAAAGAGATATCAACCTTTAAAAAAGTATATTAACTGAGCCATCAATCTTTTCTAAACTTCATTTAAGATATCGAAATTGGGATTAGTTTCAATTAAACCTCTTTAATTTTTCATTAATGATTAATTATTGATACAACTTTTCTCAACTTCATTCAAGGTATGGAAATTGGATTAGCTTTAATTAAACCTCTTTAATTTTTCGGTAGTGATAATTATTGATACCTTATTTGAATTATTTTGTCAAACGTCGTATCTTTTTTTAACGTTCAAAACATTGATACCTTAAAAAAAACTTACTTCTAAATGTTGATAACAGTTGATGTAATTTACTCATTACTTTTACGACATATCGTCTTTATGAGATATAGACCATACAATTATCCATCTATTGACAACCATCTATCCATTGTGAATATTTGGTGTCATACAACTGAGATTCTTTATGAATTTGGCTATAATTAAGAATTAATTGCATACATGGATAGTTGCAAGCTTGAAATATGAATTTGGCTATAATTAAGAATTTATTGTTTGACCAAGAAAACATGAAACTTAAGTTCAAATGTATTATTGAATGTTTGACTTGTTTGAGTTTTCTTTCTCTCATTCAAATGAAGTTGTAAAACTAAAAACACATATAACCACTTCCTTTAATTTTATCAAAAAAATCTAAACAAAGAGGGGTGCTTTATTTTTGAGTGCTCTATGAACATTTAATCAGATATATCGATATGAGAGAAAAAAGCAATGCAAAGGATGGAAAGATCCACCAGAAAATGTGAAACCCTTAAATAAAACTAAGAAAAAGAAAACAAATGATACATGGCACTAATTGGAGTGAGACTAAACAAACTTGAAATTGATTTCACAAAGAGGTGTGGTTTAGGGGGAATGGAATAAGGAGAGCTCTTTATGGTGAACAAGAAAACAAAAGAAAAAGAGTTCTTATTCGACTTCGACAATAGCCACCCAAAAATTTTCACCTAGAGGATTCAACATGAAATTTTCAAATAAGAAAGTTACAATGTATTATGTGTGCACATAAGCAAGAACTTTGAAGCTGAAAAAAATTATAGAGGTGGTATCTTTTGCAATAGATGACCTTATGGTGGTATCTAAATAATTACATAGAATTTATCTATCTTTTTGCTTAGTTTTAAGTTTGATTGGTCAATGATTTAATGGACAAAGCACAAATATGAGAGGATGTATGAAAAAGGCAATGATTTAAGGTCTATTACACATGGTTAGAAGGGTAAGACTTTGATTTTTTATGGTTGAATACTATTTTTTGCTATAAAAAGCATCATTTATGTTTTATTTGTTTTTTTTTTTAACCATCTATAACATTATGTTTGCAAAATAGTATAGGATAATATCATGGAAAGGAGATGTGCTTTGAACATTAAAATTCTAGCGAAAAATTGAATTCCAAATTCTGTAATAATATGGTGAAAAGTAAGAATAAATTAAATAATAACAAATGCTTGCATCATAGTATATCAAATGATATACTTTGTGACGTTTAATTTTTTTTGCAGGGAGTGGGTGCTTTGGGGTTCTTTTTTCTTGTTTTATGATTTAGGATTGAGGAATTAAGCTAATGTTAATCCCCAATTTCACTCCTATCCTCCTAAAAATTCCAAAATGTATCAAACTTAGCTTATTTAATATGGAACATTCGATTAGGAACTAATAGAGTTTTTAAATGCCCAATTTTTGAAAATATTTTTTATTTGAATCACCATCGATTGAAGTTAGAAAATTAAAGGATGAACCAAAAATCAAAGTGGTTCAATTTTTAGTACGACCATTGGTTCAAGTGGAAACCAAAAATTGATGATTTTGGAGATCATTATTTTAAACTCTAAAAAGTTATCTATACTTTTTATGGGTTTTAAAAATTTTCTAATTCAATGGACCAAAATCAATGAGGTGATAAAAAACATACCTTTTAGTTTTGGTTTTCATATTTTTCCACAATGAGTTTTTATAAATAAAGTTTAATGAAATCAATATTTAATGGTTTTTTTTTTTCTTTTAAAAAAAGAGAGTCTTAAATGGAAAATATTATAATGCTTTTCACAAAGAAAGTCCCCAATTTTTTTTTTTTTTTTTTGGTGACCACTCTATAGGTGCCCATATATCCACTAACTAGAATCAAGTCCTCGTTGTTCATTTAAATTTTACAAAATCATTAGTGTGTTGGTTAATTTTAATTTGCAAGAGTTGTAAGTTTAAGTTTTTATCCATTTAAGTTTGTTAAATGAAAAATCCTAAAAGGTTTAACTTTTATTCTAGGTTTTGCAAAAACACCTAAAAAAAAGATCATATTATTTAGAAAAACCCTTTTATTTTATTTTTGGTAATTTAGGGAAAAAACTAGTTGATATATTTATTGCAGGCTAATTTGTTTAATTACTATATTTATAACACATATACGGGGAAAGTCAAAGAGGGCATAAGATATTTTGGCATTTTTTTAAATATTTTTTCTTTTTATAATAAGATCAATAAATATAAATATATATATATATATAGGGACCTATATATATTGTTATGTATTCGGGGACTTTAATAACAAACTTAAATTTATTCATTTTAAATAAGTTTCTAATACTTATGTTGGTGATATATGTCAATTGCGTATTATTATGGAAACATACTTATATCAAATATATTGTTACACACTAATAAAAAAAATCTATTTTATTATTTTTTTATTTATCTATTTTGCACATTTTGAAATTTTCAATACTTTTATTTATGATTTCTAAACTTCTTTATCTGAAAGAAAAAGGGTTTAATATTTCTAGAAATTTTCAATTTTTAAAAATGCTTCTATACTTTAATTATTCAAATTTTCTTACTTTATTCTTTTTGCGTTTTTATTATTTTTTCTATTTTTTTTCGTTTGGGAAAAATTGGGTTGTTGATAGCTACTTTTAAAGAAGTATCCCTTAATTTTTATATTATAGATTATGTATAATATAATAGTATTTAATTGAAATAAAAATAATCATTGTAAAATTCATAAATCCTTAGATGTAAAAAGTCAAAAGTGTGATGAATTTAAGTGAGGTGATGGTTTAATGAGAGCGAGAAGAATCCATATCCACCTACTTGACTATTAACCACCATAAAAAATAATAATAATAATAATAATAATGTACAATGATCGCCTTTCAATAGCTATTATTTTATTATAATATGTGAAAACAATATGAATGACTTGCATGCGTTTTAACCTAACAAATTTACACTAATACAATCTTGTTTAGAATAGTAGCCGTGAGCTTAACTGTTAGTGCTCTTATATATTAGTTTGATTGGGAGATGAAATTTAGGTTGTGCAATGAGACGTACTATTGTGAGTGTTATCACTTCATTTTGAAAAAATTTTATGTACCAAACACCTAATACAAGCTTGTTTAGAAATAGTAGCCGTGAGCTTAACTGTCTATAGATCATAACTATTATATAGGAAAATGTATAAGTGAAATTGTAACTGTTCTAAGCGCGTTAACCAAAAAAGAAAAGACCCAAGTGATAAGGTCATTCAGTTCCATCTATTCCTAGACATATGGTTAAATGGGGTTGGATGAGTACTCGTTTAGTCATATTTATCTGTTATAGTCTTATGAATTCTTTTACCGGATAGATATAGGGAAAAGAAAGGGGGAAAATAACACATTTATCTGTAATTATTTATGTGCTGTTATGTTCTTTATAAGTATCTTCATTCTTTGTGTCATATAAGTTGACAATGCCTTTTGTTCGTTCTCTTTTTCAAAGCTTGACAAAAACACAACGTTAAAATTCATCTGCTTCTCAAATTGTTCATTGTTCAAATAACATAAAAGAAATGCGATTGCAAGCATATTATCATAGCTGCAACTAGTTATATGGCTATAGCTGTGTTGCCACACCTAAGCATGATACAGTACAATGTGAGTATCTGTTATTATATAATTTATTCTTACTTTATCCCATTTTATCATCGAATTTGGAAATTTGATGTTCTACTAGGATTTTTATATTCGAATTTCATCTCCTTTTTGTGATTATTCTATACATTTTTTTTGTGAAAATAATATTATAAACATGTATATTTGATGCTGTTAGGCGTGGAGATGCGACCTCATTGGAGGATTTCCTAGCTTCTGATCCGTTCATCCTAAAGATGGCCATGCGAGATTCTGACATGGACTCAACATTGCATGTAGCAGCTATAGCAGGTCATGCAGATATTACAACGCTAATTCTAGAATGGAATCGTGATGCAGCATAGGATGAAGAGACGAAAAATCCTATGCCAACAACATATGCCATCGGCCTTTAGTTCTATACTGCCCATGTTGGAGCGGCGTACTTTACATGTCTTTTGGATTTCTCAAATTCGTAATTAATAATGTGGTCAATGCCTTTAGAATATCATTTAATATTTCTAAAGAATAATTTTTAGAATCATTTAGTAGGATTTTTAATATGATTTAATGTCTTTTAATAGGATGTCAGTTTCATAGGATTTAATATCTTTTAATAGGATGTCAGTTTTAGTTTTTCCTTTTAAATGCTATTTAATATTATTTAATAGGTTTAGTCCTTTTTCAATTATGGCAACTTTCAAGCTTGTCTATGTATATGTAAGCCTTATGGCATATGAGAAAGAATATGTTATTTTTGAATGAAACTTTTGTGAGAGTGTTCTCTCTTTATCCCAAAATTCGTAATCTTGTGTAGATTTCGATTTTTGATGTCAAATATCTAGGTATTCTCAGAATCAATAGATATTTGAAGATCACAAGCCAGGTATTCGTGCGCGAATCAACGTCTTGCGATTGTTTCTCTTATGTTCCGCTGCGTCAAATCGCGAGTTAGCTAATGTAAAAGATGGACGGGGACACACACCTCTGCATTTGGATACGCTAAAATTGATAGATCGCTACTCCTGTATGGAGATTGCGACAATTGCATGGGGCGAGATGATGAAGGAAGGACACCGCTCCATCTGGCTGCAATCAAGTGTCATCATCAGGTGCCTAACGATGGAGCATTCACTCGTCTACTACAGCAGAAGGCGTTGAATCTGTCTATAAAATACAATATAATAGAACAACAATGGGAATTAGTGAGACAGTAATGTGTGAGGGAGAAAATTCTCGCATTAAGCTTATTATTTCTTATATTTCCATATTGAGAGGGAGATGATCCTCTACATAATATGGATTGCTTTAGCATTTTTGGAGTAAATGAAGACACAACTAAGAGTACAGCTGGGGGGTCATTATAGATACCCGATTGCTCAACCCGTTAAAAACCTTATAGGGTATTGAGATTAAAAAAAAACCCGATAAGTTATAAGGTCGGGTTTTGGGTTTATTATGTAACCCGTTGGGAAAACCCGACCCGGTATAAATTCAAAATATTAAAAAATTAAAAATATTAAGTTATTAAAACAATGATCCCATTTATATTATATGTATTTGAAAGTAAGTGGAAATGAAGTGTTTGCATCATTTTATATGATATTATTGTCTAAAATTCATTCTTTCAATATAAGTATTTGTATCATTAATAACTTAAAACAAAATTCTTTCTTTTGATTTTTTTTTAAAGAAAAAAATTTAAAAATCTTGGGGTCGGGTCGGGTCGAGTTATGGGTTCCTTAAATCCTAGCGGGTCGGATTTTGGGATTGACAAAAAAAACCCGATAGGGTTTTTCTCGGGTTTTGGGAGACCCATTAAGGACTCGGGTCGGGTTTGGGTTTCAAAAACCCGTCCTGAACCCACCCCGGTTGCATCCTAGTGGTGGGTGGGTGTGGGGTGTGGAAGTAACAATATATTATGTAATCTCCTTTTATTTGAGAAGCGCTTTATTAGTATAATATGTCAAAATATACAATAATTTCTATTAACATGAATGTATTGTTTTCTTAATATGTCAAAATATTACATGTATTTACTCATTATTCACACGCATTAATATATGTAGCATATTAGTACCAATAAATCTTTTATGTGATATATTTTATTATAACATTTGATAAAATTACTAAGTGCCTATTTTTGTATGGGCTTTTTATTATTATTATTATGATACGATGATTTAACTAATTCAAAGGGCATTTGTATAAAGAGTTTATACATTGAAGATATGTATGCCTTAGTAAAATGGCTATATTTGTGGCTCCCTTGGTAAAAATAATAAATAATTTCTCTACATGTATCTTATGTCAATATACTTATATTAACTAATTAAGATACTTCGTTATATTATTGACATTAAACTAAATGGTATCTTATGGTATTATTTTAATTTGAAAAATTTCGTAATAAAAAAGTTTGAAGTACTTTGAATTCAAATCAAGTTGTGTCAATGCGAATGGATACAATTTGATTCAATAATGTGGTTGGTGGATTCTTTATTTTGTTATGTATGAGAAGATATTAGTTTTACAGTGACTATTGTTGAATTGCAATTTTTTATGTGGACTCAAATTTTATAATATGCTTTATTATATTTTTTATATTCGACAATCTTTTTATTTATTTTTTATTTTTTGATAAATAAATGGATTCACAACATGAAATGCATTAAGCCAATGGGCGAAATTGTACATCCAAGTTTTGAAAATCAAAGTATAATTGGTCAAATACGCTTAAGTTTTTCAAATATGAATCTTTTAGATAATGTCACAAAAGACAACATATTAACACTTTCTTCCTTTGGCCAAAAGAAAAAAAAAAAGAAAAACAAATTTCATCCGTTATTTATCTGTAATTCTAATATATTAAGAAATATTGGTTTCCTTTTACAACCTTATATGGGTTTAGGCTTTTAGAACCAATTTATAAAATACTAAAATACACTTACTTGTGATACTTATGCTCGAAATAAATTTGAAATTCTTTGAAACCCTTTTTGACTTTTGCAATCATATTGTAAAATCTTCAATTTCAACAATCAACTTTTGAAGCTTCTTAAAAATTTTTAATCCTATAAAAAAATTAAATCTTACGAATAAATTCTAACATTTTTAAAAATATATATGAAATAATAAACTAAATTAAACGAATTGTAATGAAGAGTAGAATAACAAATTCCATTTTAAAAAGGGGGCAAATCCATCCTACGACAATCTTTCTAAAAGATATGGTCGTCTAGAAACGTTTTAATTTAATAGTATTTTTTTAATGATTCAAAAGAAAGCAAATATTTAAAAGACGAAAGAATATAAGTATAATGAAATACTCAAAGCCCAGAAAAAATAAATGAATTTTTTTAATAGTAAAAGAAACCATGATTTTTAAACATGTTTGGAAATATGTAAAAGCACCCAATGCCAATCCCGTTGTTCTTTATGATTTTTTTTGCCATGGACGACGAGTCCATGGAGCAGTTTGGAGTTATTTGTAAAATTTTAAAAGCTATGTAGAGAGATATAATAGCACTTTAAAAGTTTAAGTATCTAACTTATAGTTTAGGTTATATCTCACTCGCTTTGTATGCAGTTTTTTATATCATGATATCTTACATTAGAACTTTGAATTACTACATGAAATTTAATATTTCATAATCGAAACGACGAGAAGTAATCATATTAAATAAAATATTCTCTTTTCAAACAATAAAACTTTTAAGGATAAGTCCAAACATAGAATACATATAAATATATGATTCTATAATATGCATTCCCCAATTTGATATCAAATGCTTTTAAACCATATACATAAGCATTTTTTAAAGGAAAGGAAAGAAAAAGGAAAAAAAAAAAAAAAAAAAGCAGAGAATTTGCTTCATTGAAATTATGAACTTCATAATTATAAAAAAAAATTGAATAATATTAAATGGATCTTCTTGATTTAATCATGATATCGAAAATGTCAGAACGAACATGACTTCAACATCAATAATCCGCATATGATTTAATTGTGACACAAATCAAAACAGAAATTAAATGAATTTTTATTTGTGATTCCATTTCGATTCATTTCTATACACCAAACAAGCCATAAGATTTTTAAGATTTTTATATATATCAAAATTTAATATATACATATATATATAATACCATTTCAATTTACACCCCGCAATGCGTATTGTAGAAATATATCATTTCTAGATATAAGATATATTTTAATTTTCAAATGACAATATAGAAAATAAGTCAAGAATCTGATTTTGATATCTCATATCTCGCAAGACTATCAATATAGTACATATGCTTAAAATGAAACAAATACCCATTTGACAATAAAGTAGACCATTTTATGATTCTTCAAACAAATTTGTGAATTTTTCGGTGAACATGATTTGACACAAATGATTCCAATACACTAAGCAACCACCTATCCTATGTCTCTTTAGTCCCTTTAAAATGCCGTAAATAAATATTTTTATAATAAAGGATAGAGAAGTAAATTTTAATTTTTTTTAAAGAAAGCCATGTGGTCCGTCCAGTTACAATTTTAAAAGATATGTTGAAAATAACCAATGTATAAGTTTGTCACTTTATTCGCTTTATCCTTTTCTTTCAGGTATTATGTAGAATACCACTCCTCTTCAATTTGCATCTAAACTTTGTGAAGAATTGTCGGAAGGGTTTTTAAGGTACGTGAGAATTTTCCATTTTCCTCACCATTTCTAACCACAAAAAAAAAAAAAAAAAAAAAAGCGCGCACACACACACTTGATTGAAGAGTCTTTGGAGTTTAGTGTTGATAGCAATTTCTTTATAAAAAGAACTTTGATTTTGGAGTACGATTTTTCGAGATAAACTCTAAAGTAAGATTTAGTCACAAAAAGAGAGAAGGATTGAAAGAAATATTAACAAGGTAATGTGAATTTATCTGAATCTTTGTTCTTCTAGACATTAGTCTTCTTAATTTAGACCAAGTAATTATCGTATAATTTGATGTTGGAGTGATTAAAACATGTGCAAGAGGGTTAAGACAAGATTTTGGTCAAAAACAAAGGAAAATTGCATGAAAAGGAGGAGTTTAGAAGTACATGACTCATTGTCAGTCATGCATTAGGCCATGCACCACACTAAGACTTATATGTATAGTGTTCTAGAAGTGCATAGGTAATGCATGAGCCAATACATCAAGTCATGTAATTACCTATATACTGACAAAATTTACACTCTGGAAGCACATGAACTATGCATGAGCTCGCGCACTAGCCATATATCTCCATATGACTTAAAATTTTATATATGAAAGCGCACAACAAATCGCACTAACTTGTGCACTTGTCCATTCACACTATAACCTCTCTAAAATCACCTTTTTTTCCTTTGCAAAAGTAATTAAAATCTATTTAATATTTTTCTTTAAGAATTATCGACATTTGATGACTTTAAAAACTTAGAGTATAGCATGATAAAGGATATTGACTATACAAGTGTGTTGTAGGTGAGTGCAAAAGTATAGGTGCTCTTAATGACTTAATTGTTATGCAATCCAAGTTAGTGGGCTCTAGAGATGAGATAAATCGATCATCCAATTATGTGTATACCGTGCTTGTATTTTATGTTTGTCTTTGTTAGAATTACAAATTGATCAAATGCTTACCTAGCTATAAGAATGTTTTTGTTGCTTGTGCATTACTGGTAATAGTATGTAGGGATTACCCACGCTATTATCATAGTAATCAAATGATCCATGTGTGACTTTATTCCAAAGTAGAGTTATATATGGAAATGATCTAGGTAGATCTAATTGTTTTTAGTTTCATGGATATTAGTGAGTACTCAATATTGAATTTATAGATTTATGGATGTTACGAAGTTCCTAACATCATATATAAGTATTATTATGTCTATATGTAGCAAAATACTGGGTTATCCCTATATTGCTTGCATGGCTTAAAATAAATAGGTAGTAAGCCTCTTTTGGTACTTGAACTTTGACAAATTGAACAATTTGGTACCTAAACTTTTAGAAAGTATAATTTGATACCTAGTTATACTTTTTGTACCCCTTTCACTACCCTTACTATTTTATTGTTTCTTAAAGTAGTTAACATGTGTCAATCAATGATTGAGTGGGCAGTGTTTAAGCATATGAAAAGTTTAATTAGGTATGAAATTTAATATTTTTAAAAATTCAGGTACCTAGTTGTTTATTTCGTTAACGTTTAAGTACCAAAAGATATCTTTTTTTTAATAAATATAATGTAATATATGATACTCAATTGTAGTTCATTCCTTCATCTTTTTCATATATAGGTGTTGTATTTCCATTTATGAGAATAGAATTGATGACCTATTAGTGGGATACGAAAGTCAAACGGATGCTAAAGTTAGTGAATTCCAAGACAAATAGTGATTAGTTACTTATTAGGATGGGACATATGGAGTAGAGAGTTCAAAAGTTGTTTAGATTTTTTATATTGTTAGAATTTGACTACACATGTACTTGAATACACATGATTGTCAATACACTTGTTGAACCATTAGTGTTATTTTTATTTTCTTTATTTATGGGTTGCTATAACTATAGTGTTATACATTATGCGACTAATGTTTGTTTGAAGTCATTCATTTAATGTAGAGATAATTAGTAAATTCTAAGTTTTTGCACATTCATACCTAATATGCACATATGATAGGTTCTAGACGACCTTGAATTTAGGGAGTTACAACTTAAGTAGTATAAGAGTTTATGTTTATGATCTTTAGGAAACTTCAGGGATGGATTTCCTAGGACTGTGAGATGAAGGGAGTAGGCATATTGTAGGATCATTAGTAGTTAATAAATTTATAATTATTATCCTTATTGATTTCAAACTTCATTTTTCTAGTCAGGATTAACTAATGTTGTTTTACTTTCAGTTTAAATTTTTTTTATTTACATATTTATTACTCGTGCTATTACGTTTCCACATCTAGTTCTATACAATACATTAAAATTTTAGTTATTTTCTTCTCACTTTAGTTATGCTCCCTGAAATATTGAAGGAGTAATCATTCAAATGAATTAAACTCAATTAAAATTTAAAATTGATTTATATACCAAAATTTACCTCTTTAATGGATTCAAATTTAGAGACACTCCAATATATGAAAATATATGTATGTATATAACTCATCAGTGCCAAAAGAAATAGTCAAATGAATTGATATTGATAAAATAAATGTAACAAAAAAACTTACAAGGTAAATACATAAGTAATGGAAGGACATAAACTTCCATGGAAGTAAATACAAATTTAATAAGCAACTGATATTAAAGTAACCATAAAATTGAAGGAATAGCATGAAGTTGAAATATCCCATAAGTTGACTAAAGCACCATTTGCATTAGTCAACACAAAACTCTATGATTACTAAATAGAAATTACCAGCAAAAGCTCATAAAAAACTTGCTAAATACTAATATGAATTTTTCAAAATGTGAAAAGAAAACAATTATGACATGACATCTTAGAATTGATAGTAATTAAAAAAAAGAATTAAAAATGTAATATATAAACCATGATTACTAAGTAAAAGGAACTTGAACTATGAAATTGTTCCAGTAAAATTCCCACAAAGAACAATAAAGTAATAATAATGAAAATTTATAAATTCATGAACAAAAAGAAACAATTGTGAGTTAAATGAAAAAGTGAGGAGTAATTAATGTTTACAACATGCTAAGCGAAAATACTTGCAATGGAATTGGCAATGTTTACTCTTCATATAGTTTGATTAATGTGTCAAGTGTTATCAATGGCCTTGTCTAGTCATGTCGAGTGTTGTTGTATAGAGTTCTGTCACGTTCTATCTTATGAGTCCAATTATTTATCTATCTTATTTTGGCCAATTTGTTCTTATATTAGCATTAGTCCACCTAACTTAAAAGTGCGTTGGTGTGGAAATTTATATTAAACTTAAATCATTTAACATTAAATGAAATTAATAAAGTTTATAATATGATAAAGTGAACGATGCCAAGTAAGTCTGAATTATAAATTAATATAAAAATAGCAATTGAGAAATAGCAAATGATTTACAATATGAAATGGGGCAAATCATGTGAATGATACTTGAATTTTAGCAAAATATGCAATGAAATACCTGAATTTTATTAAAAATACCATATAGGATGATGATGTTAACTAATTTTATAGAGATATTATTAACGTGCATGAAAAGTTTTTCATATACTAAATTGATTAATTCCAAACTTTAGATATCTAATTGTGTATTTTGCTAAAGTTCAAGTATTGTTCGCGACATTAACCCTATAGAATAAAGTTCCAAGATGAGGAAATCATACATTCTTAACATTAATCACAATGACAACATTAAGAAAAGGCAACAATTGTATTAGTAACCAAAAATGTCAAAATGATGTAGGGGTAATTGAAAAAAAAAAATCACAGAACAATCAAGTTGTAAACTCCCAAATTTTTGGAATCGGTTTAGCCTAATACCCTAAACCGGAAGTCAACCGGAACTCTAAAGGTCAATAAAACGCTAGTTAGACATGATAGCTTAAGTCCGACAATCCCGAATAAGCAACTCGGTAAGAGTAAGTAGGAGTTTCGATATAGAATAGTGCGTAATTACCTAAGGAAGCCTAAAAAGATCAGATTGGTAAGACCGCAACTAGTTTCGAACCCGATCGGACACAGTTCTTGAAAACGTGTCCTGGAGCCTGGAATAGTAAAAATATTCCAAATATACCGTTAGACTCATAAAAATATAAGGTTTTCAAAAATGTCAATTTTATAATTTTTCGGTAAGTAAAAATAACAGATATAGCAATTATACGCGTATTTTCTTACTACCGGTACTTTATTAGTCATATCTACCTTACATTATACTATTCATTACTATTCTACACTATTTTTTTATCTCTACTTTTTCTTACACCTACTCTTACAAACACCATAACCTATAACATTTACTTTTTACCTTTCTCATAACTTTATTTCACATCTACCTTACTTATTACTTCATTTAATCCACAAAATACAAAAAAATAAAACACTCTCTCTTTCTCTCAAGCATGGCCAGCGCATACCCCTCCCCTCTTCCTCAATTTGTTTCAATTTTCTTTTAATTTAATCACACAAAAATCACTCCATAATTTCCTATAAATACCCCCCTCCTCTTTCACACAATTACTACCTACAAATTCCTTACAAAAAACTCTCTCCAATTCTCCTCTCAAAACTCTCTCCAAATAATTCCAAAACAACTTCTACCTACAACAAAACCAAAACCAAAACCATATAACACTACCAAAGTCTTCTTTAGGTAACCATTTCCTATTATTTTCTTCTTCTCATGTCATGTAACTTTACATGACCATAGTGTGAGTTTCCAAAGACTAAATATTATGGAAGCTACACTATGTTCATGTATTGTTCTTGTTCATGAAAATCTATTTATGTTTATGTTTTTATTTTTTTTTTTGTTCATATTATTGTTATTATATCTAAGTATTATTATCTATATATATATATATACATATTCTTTAGAGCATATAAGCTAACTTGCAATTTATTTATTTTCTTGCAATGCAATTTATTTATTTATTCCATTGCAATTTATTTATTCCTTGTTATTTTAAGACCAGTCTCTAATCTTAGACTTGTCCTCATCAAATCAAAACAAATTTTTCTTTCTTTCATTTTATTTTTATTTTGGGACTAGTCTACTTCTTAGTCCCGGGAACCTTGAAGAGGCTAAGACTCCCAATACTCGACTTTATTATTTATGTTATTTTTTTGCTATTATTTCTCATAAATCATGTTTATTTAGATTGTTGTCCAAAATTTCAAGTTCTAAAAATAATTGACAAAAAGAGATTTTACCACTTAGAGATAAGTTTTATGTGATAAGTTTTATGTGAAGTATAGAATCTATGATTTAACAAAAATAAAGTCATTATTTTCAAGTTACAAAAGAACCCACTATAATTTTAGAAACTACTTTTGTTATGGAAAGCTTTTAAATCATTTATTATCCCACTTTGTTTTTCAAAAGAAAATGATTTTTGATGCAAAAATGATTTCTACGAAAACATAACATAGCAAAAACCTTAGGAAGCAAGAAGTAAGGATTTTCAAGTTTAGATCTTTTCAAATAAATATTCAAAGAAGGATTGTGTAGAACATACATAGGACCAACCAAGAATTTAGAAAAGAGAAAAAATTATTTTTCAAAAGTCATCTAGAAAAATAATAAGTCAAAATAAAGTAATTCTTTGAAAACAAAAGAAACAAAATATTCATTTCAAAAGATTTACAAAATGAATTCTTGTAAACTATGTTTTTCTAAAACTCCAAACCGACATTATTTTACTCAAGAAACATGATTGGACAACAAACACTTGAGCATGAATAAAATATGAGCCAAGTAACTATAAAAAGAGAATTTTTTCAACTATATAGATAACTAAGTATTTATCAAACAAATTTTGGATGATTGGACCAAAGTTGTTTTTGAGTTAGAAAATTCGTGGTGAATTTCATCGCCACTGTTTCGGAGCCTATATGACCTTGTTTGTTAAAAATAGTTTTAGAAATGGGTAGATCTTTTCGAGTAGGTAGAAATCGGTATATTATATGCACAATTCCGAGTTAAAATGACCCAAGTTATGGCCATTTTAAATTGGAACTTTCATTTATACGAACTTTAACGTTCTCATGACATTGTTTTGTCAAAATTCAAGAAAAACATCAAGAAATACTCATCCTGGATATTTTCTTTGACTAGGTGATTCCAAAGAAGAATATCTATATCCCGAAGACTATTTCGATTAAGTGGAGTATGTGAGCGACTCATCCACTAGAGAAATCATCGTCATGGCATCGTGAGTTTATTTCCTTTAAATACTATACTTGTTGTGCTTATAATTTAGTTGCATTAGAGTTAGGAAAAGACAAATGGATATGTGCGTAAAATAATTCCTTAAAAGAATCCTAAGAATAGTGAGGCCATAATTGATTTAAATATTTGTTTTAGTATAACTCTTGTTTTGTATGAGATTCTTTGATCACCTTAAATTTGATAATAATAATGTTACAATATCATAAATAAATAGATTCATGCATACCATGAAGTGAGTCACATTGCATTGGGTTATTATCCTTGGGTAAGAAGGATAGTAAGCTCATGTCGAAAGCAACAGTTGGCAGAGTGTCCGAAATCGATTGCTTGGCGGCGTTAAGAAAATGCTTGGTGGAAGATCCGAAAGCAAGGCTCAATTCAAGTAGACTTCATATGCTTGGCGATATTGGTCGAAAGCATAAATCTTTTTACTAAAACTACTTGTTTGAGGTTATGTATCACCAAACCCCGAATGGAGGGCATAAATCCATTCAACATATAGTTATCAGAAAACTATATGCCTTGTTTACCCACGTGTATGATGCGTTCCATTTGTTTGATTAAATAACTTGTTTGAAATTTTATTACAAGAAGTTATTTATGGAAATAGTTCACTAAGCATGTTAGCTTATATCCTTATAGATATCTTTTGCAGTTCCCTTATCTATGGTTGAGGCCATGAGGACCCTACAGTCAGGTAATTTCTTTTTGGATAAGAAAATTCTAGATGAAGTTTAGTGTTGGATAAGATGTACAAATATTCTTGTAATAGATTAGTGAAAAAGGGAAATGTCCCTAAGTTTGTAAGATTCATTGTTATAAGTAAATAAATATTATGAATCCTCTTTTCTTAATATGTTATTATATCTTCTTAAGCTTTATAATTTCATGTATGGTCCTCTAAAAGTGTGAGAGCACACCTTACACTTAATATCAAAGCTTTTGGGAGTGGCTAAGGTTGTCATACTTTAGCTTTAATATTGAGTGTGGCGGACTGTTACGTTTAGGGTACCTCTTGGGGTGTGACACAAGTAAAGTATATATATATATAGATATGCGTATCGTTTAAGTTAACGTTGTGTATAGATGCTCACTATAATCCACCGAAAATTTTTGTTATTTATAAACCTTTATAATATCATTGTATGTCTAACAATCCCTTATAGGTATAAGACCTTACTAACATCAGATAGTGACCAGAACAGATACCGGAAACCGAAAATCATCTGATAAGACCTAGATTGGAATAAAGTTAGTATCAACATTATTAAATATGAACAAAAATCCTGAAGTCAAGCTAACAATATTATTATAAGGTTTTGAGGCTGAAAACCCCAATTTAAAACTTAGACTCTAACTGTGTGGCACAAATCATAGTAATAACCATCATATAACCATAAAACCCTAAAAAATTAGTACCAAGAATTACCTATAGTAAATTAACAACATCATATAGAACAAATGCCTATGTGTCTAATTCATAAATAAATTTGTCTTTCGGTATAAATATCCACAGATCATAAAACCATTCGTCATATACATGATAGAAATTCAAAACATTACATAAGAAAAATAAAAACACCCCATTCCTTCTTTACAAAATCGTAAACCCTCAATGCAAATCCACTAATTCCACCTTTTGCTAAGTTTAACAGGTTCATATGAATTAGTACAAGTATTATGACACAACCATCATGATCTTATACCACGTAGCCACAATGAATAGTGCTCAAGGATAAGGTCGTACACTTTCTCTTAATGATATGATTTTTTGCAATCTTTCTTGCCATTTTGGAAACTTAAACATTCAACAAAATCAATTTACTTTCTTCCCTTAAAAAGGCAACTTTGACTAAATCTATCACACTCTCTCTCACTTGAACTCACTCTGTCTCACATCTCTCTCATCTCTCCCATCTCTCTCGACTCTGTCTCTCTTCTATATCCCTCTACCCCTCTTTCTCATTTTTCCTCCTTTCCTTTTAACATAAAAAAAACAAATGCCACCATTGCCAAAGTAAAAATACCAAGTTTATGCCACAAAAGGGTGCTTCCTAAAGTAGGAAGCCAACAAAGCACTCAAACATTAAGGTAAACTAAAGAAACCCTTGAAAGTTTCGAACTTCTAATTTGATAGTACTAGTTAAAAAAAGATTTTTTTTTCCCTTTTCATCTTCATAGGGGTGGATCTCTACACTAAAGAGGGGAGAGATACTCTATCTCTCCTCAAAACTTAAGGGAAACATCAAAACCTTACTCTAAGTAGCATTTATGAGTTGAAAACTAAACAAAGTGTTGGATATATTGAGGTAGGGTTCGGTTTTCTCTTGTTATCACCTAAAAGAAGGTAGATTCCTCAAAAAACAACACATAAAAGAGTCGTAGACCAGGTCGGATCCCGTCTTTAAAAAGCTAAAAATGTCATTTTCTTATTAAAAAATAATCTTAATAACCTATATGAACATTTAGAAGGCTTAGGACATAAAAAATCCATGTATACCCTACTATATGGCTCATGGTTTTATGGGATGATCTGAATTTATTTTTTTTCCTCATTTCCTCATTATTTGTTGATTATACTTTGTAAAGATGGTGTTTTTCTAGCTTCAAATATCTAGACATGGTATACAAACATTTAGAAGACTTGAAATAATAAAAATGCACCCTTAGGAGCAATATGGAGGCCATGGTTTATGAGGTCTATTTTGATCTGAATTTCAACTTTGCTTTCCTTCAATCATTTGTTAATTATATTAAGTAAAAATGATATTTTGTTATATAACTTGGTTATTCCTAAACAAAAGGAGGAGTAGAAGGTCATATTGGCACCATAATGTGAGTTAGATACTTGAAAATTTTATAAAACAATCATGCTTTGTTCTTCATGGGAATCACAATTGGAATAAGAAATAAAAAGCAAGTTCCTTTTGTTAATTTTACTTAAATTGTCATTAGCACATATAAGAGGATTATTAGAGGAAAAAATGAGAAAGAAAATAAAGGAGCATAAGTGGGCTTTTAACGGTTAAATATGAAGTTAAGAATTGAATTATATGTTAAATAGGCTTACTTAAGTTTAAATCTAATTAGTTGGCCAATAAGTGAATTGGGAGATCAACCAAAAGGAAATGAAGTAGGGTATGGGCCCTTACCCATGTAATTTTCAACCCTAACAAGATATGGGGTATAATGGCGTTAATGAAATATCCTAAATCTTAACTTTAGTTAGAAATATAAAGTAAATAGTTTAAATGGATCAAATAAGTAAATAATAGAAAATAAATAGATAATTTGATGTAAATAAGTTAGTAAATAGATTTAAATTGAAGTTAAAATATTTTACAAGATCATTTATTTTCCTTAGTAACTATTTTTAATAAATCAAACCATCTAATTTTAACCCAATTATTTATTTTAAACTCCCTTTATTCCAAATTCAAATTCCTAAATCCCAAAATAAATATTTTAAATGTTTTGAAAACTCCTAAACCCTTAAACTTTAGTTATCTTTCATTTTGTAAAATCTTAATAATTTTTGAAACCAACTACTTGTTTAAATCTATCAGTTTTCAACTCAAACTTAAGTTAAATATTAGATTTTCACAAATTATACTTTTGAATCATGTTTTTATATCAAGTTATAAATTCTTAATATATATATTCTCAAATTATTTTCTAATTACTTATGATACTAAAGATAATTATTTGAAAAGTTTAAGCTAAAACATTTACCCTATAATTTTCCTAAAATATCTATTACCTCATATCCTTTTTCCCTTTTCTTTCCTTTGTTTTCTGCCCCTCCTTTTCTTTATTTCATTTCCCATTTTCGTTTCTTCCAATCTTCTTCCTCTTCTTCATTTTCTTTTCCTTTTTCTTCAATTTATAAACCTCAAATCTATATTTCAATAAGATTAAAGAAGGAATTAGAGTAAGGAAGCAAGTTAAAAGTTAAAGATTATGCGTTCACAAGCTTCAAGAACTTGGGAAAAGTAAAGATAAAGAGAAATCAAGAAGTTAGAGTTTCCTAAAAGAGATAAGTTTTACTTTTTCTTTGTTTTAATTTTTTTATATATGTTAGAATATGTTAGTATAATGTTTGTTGTATGTTGAGTGGATGAAGAAGATGATGAACAGTAGTTGTCGGGTTGATGGAGGAATTGTTGATATGTGAAGTAGAAATATGCTATGAATGTTGTTTGAAGTTGATCTAGATTTCTATGATGTTTATATTATGTTTGATGTGAAGTATGTTAAGTTTGTAATGTAAAATAAGTAGAGAAACTAGTTGAATTTTGAAAGAAAAATAAAGGGAAAACATGAAAAATCAAACCTAGGGCACTCATCATGGGCGTGATAGATCCCGTGATGGTCTCAAATTAGTGAAAATTTGATAGATAACACACCATAGGCATGATCAATGGTATGATGGCCTCTGACCATGCCTTTTCCTTTGATCATGGGCATGATAGAGGGCGTGATGGACCATCACACCCTCTATCACGGGCGTGATAGAGACCTTTGGTAGTACGATAATGTTTTCGTAATTTAATCATAAAGTTTCCATAAGAACTTGAATTAAGGTGATTCAAATTGCATTGAAAGATTAAAAAGAGATCTACAACTTTCATGTTTTAAGTTTTTGTAAATCCGAAGTATCAAGGCCTAAAATTTAATTCTTTCTAGCTACTATGTTTTTCATGCAAAGTTGAAAACTTATTTTACCAGATAAAAGTGTATAGTTAAGTATAAAATGAATATTTTTTAGCTAAAATGAGATAGGTAAATGATATTTGATGTGTTATACTTGTTGAATGATATAATTAAGCATGAGTAGATAATTTGATTTCATATAGAGTTGGATATAAAATGAACTTAATTAATAATCTAAGTTCAACTTGGCTTAATGAACTTGAATGAACTCAAATGAATTAGATTGATTAAGTTTAATCAATTTAGCTAAGATTAAGTTAACATAGACTTAAGTTAATATAAATCTTAGATATAAAATGAACTTCGTTAATTAATGTTAGTTCAACTTGACTAAATAGACTTTGATAAGTTAAAATGAGTTAGACTGACTAAGTTTAATCAAAATGACTTGGTAATTGGATAAAATGATTAACACTAAATCAGATTGGTTAGGATTAAATTAAAATGAGATAATAGTTAATAATTGGCTTCGGTTAATGAGTTAAGATCAAGTTAAAAATGGGTTAATAACTAATAGTTAGATTGGATTAATATGTTAGAATAAACTATAAATAAAATGGTGAATATGTTGTTTCAAATGCATGATTTCTTGGAAAATGAATATTTTTGGTATATGAATTCTTTGTTAATGCTTTTGTAATAAAACAATATAATCAAAGTGAAAAGAAATACTTTAATAGAAAAGGAGAACTGTCCGTATTTTGGCGGGACGATCTTTCTAGCCATAGTGAGATTCCTATTTAGCATCTGATTAAATAAGATTTTAATAAAAGTTTGAGATAAGTGAATAATGAGTATAGTTTTATGTATGAATCAAAGTTAGTTAGTAAATTTAAGCTTGATTAAACTAAATGGATCTTTAATTTTTTTGTAAAGGAATTAATGGCTCCCTTTCCAAAAAAAAAAAAAAAAAAGGAAATAAGCTCATTTGAGCTTCTATCAAGTAATGGATACCATCTCTGAGATTCACATGTGGTACAATTAGAAATTATATAAAAGGTACACAGTAACCTTAATTGTGGTTTGCTTAGGATAAGCATATTTTAAATCAATTCTAATCAAACAGGGATTATAAATTGTTTGAATTGATTGTGTTTTTCACCGTTGAATTCGATTCGAGAAGCAGTAACCTTATCTGAGTGGACACGGTAGTTTAAGTGCTTAAGCCACCCCCGTCATGATGCAATGACATTTGTAGGTGGCTTGGCGGGTAGCCGATGGGGTAAACATATCAGTGTAACGTCTATCTTGATTGGTGAGAAGTAATATATTAGGTTCACTTTTATGGGACGATTGAACCTTTTTATATTATGAACTGAGATGAGTAGAGTGGTTGTAACTACTGTGGAACCTAAATGAGGCTTCTATTCTTTTTCAGTTATATCATCTAGGAGATATAGATATTCGGGTTGCCTATATCAACTCCTGAGTGTCGTGTGATTACTCGACCCCAGATCCCTAAAGGCTTATTTTGGAGTGAGTGCTCCCGTGCTACTTGTTTTATTAAAATAAAAGATAATAAATTGATATTTGTTGCATTGTATTTAGCTAAGTTTGTGTGCCATTTCGTGTGTGTGTTGATGTTGTTGTATACTGAGCTTCAGCTCATTATTTGTTGTTGTTGATATTTTTTTAGGTATTTTACTGAATTGATGATAATGATGGTGATGATGATGTTGATAATGATTTGATGATGATGGAGTTGTGGTTGTTGATAAGTGATGTTAATTTTTTGCTCGGGTTTTAGGTGATGTTGGAGGGGTCAATTGAAGTAGAACCATGGATTTTATTTTATTTGTATTTATCTAAAGGACTGGATTTATTCTTTTATGTTTGTAATATTCTTTTAAAGAGGTTGGTTGGAGTTTATGTTTTGTAATCTAAAGTTTTAAAGCTCCGATCTACAATCCTATAAAGTATTAGAGATATTTGATGGTAGAGCTTTGTTTTATGAAAGATGATCTACTCAAGTGAGTAGATGCATGTTTTGTTTTTAATAAAAAAATTTATTTTGGAAGTTTAAATCCAGTTGTTTTATGAATCTAACTAAACGATTTCATAATTTAAAATTGAGTAGCAAATGTTTCAAATAAACATATCATTTTAGGAAGCCTGAGCGTATAATACACTTAAGTATTATACATGGTAATAATGCCTAAATTAAATTTTAGGGCGTTATAGTTAAAATTATATTTGAGGAATTCATGGCCCACATATGTTTAAGAGATGCATACAAGGAATGCTCAAAAGCAAAAGTTATAGTAAAAACCCATTAACCAAATGTATAAATGGAGATAAAAAACACATAGAAGAATATGTCGGTCTACATAGACATGTTATGGAAATGATGAGCAATTCCGCATTTTGATCACATAAGCCCATAAACCGTCATTTTAGAATCAAGAAAGGAAAAATCAGCACAAAACTTTGAAGTGGACAAATTTGGCCTAAGGAAAAAATAAAAATCAAATAAAATTAAGGTATTTTATGTTGCAGGAAATTACAAGCTCATAAAGTGGCAAAACATGGATAAATAGAAATTAGACGAGTATTGGAATCTAAGAAAAAAAAAATAAGGCCAAAAGCTTGATATAAAGCCTTGTGATCATAAGTAACAAGTGTAAAGGCCCATTGGCCCATGAATGTTAATATAATAGACAACATCATGCCTAAAGCCCATGAGTATTAATAGGGATGATGACCATATTGATAAAAGTAGAAATTCAACTCAAAGGCCCAATTAAGATCTTGAGTATGCAAATGGAGGATAGATAAAACCTACTTAAGGAAGCCTTACTTAAAGCCCAAATAAATTAAGCCTAAAGGAATAACCAAAGATGAAGATAAATAACAATGCTATAACACTACCATTGCCTGTTAAGTATGTACCATCTTAAGTATTAATACACATTATATTTTCTAATATATATAGGTGAGTTAGACTACCTCTCTGATGTCCTTTTGGATTACTGTGACACTTGACTATTGTCATGGACTGGTGAGTAACTTGACTTCATTCACATTGTGTGATGTGTAGTTTGGTCGCATATATAGGAAAATAATAAATTGACTTGTGTAGGGATTTGAAATCATGTTTGCTAAATTGTTTGTTGAATGATTAAAATACCTTATTTATAGAAGTAACTTTATATTGTGATGTTGATATGTATTGTTAGGATTTGATGAGTAGCTATGGTAACTTGATCATTAAGAATCAGACTTAACATACATTACGTGGCAATTAATTTAATACAATCATGCATGAGACACCAACATTTGCATTAGCATTGCATACTTATTAGTTACTATTGCTACGTATTACCTTTCGGGCCTATGATGAGTTTAGGGTTTCTAATGATAAATTATAGTTCCTCCTATTCTATCATGAGACTTGTGAATTCTATGGGAACTACTTGGTTTTAGAGGAACACTGCCCATTAGTTTTCACGTGAAATGAGTAATACTTAGGGAGTTTCTTTGTTTGTGGGTAAATAAATATTTTAAAGGTTTTAATAGTGTTACCCGGTATTCTCTAGTTCTCTTAGGCACTAGTAATAGGTGCTAAGTTCCTTAACTCCGGTAAGAGGGCTTAAATCTCCACTCTATTTGAATTTTGATTATCTACTTATATGTGTGTGAGCATATGACTGAGTGATGCATTGCATATGAGTGCTAATAAAGCTTGTTTCATTTTGTCTAATATGTGTTTACAATTTAGATACTTCACTAAGATATGATTCGATCGAGTGAGGCAATGTGGAGAATAAAGACTATTGTCATATATGTAGTTAATATATAACTCTTGGTGAATGCTTAGGACTATGTGTTGAGTTAGCTCCTATTATTATCATTTGTGTTTTGACTATGTTTAAGTGATGTACTTTATGATGTTCTTATTATGTGCATATGCACTTTATTTGACTCTATACAATCTTGATCTTGGATAAACATGTCGTACCTCTTTGAGTGGCCTAATCATATTATACCCTTGTGTTTACTTGAAGCCAAAGCTTATCTTTTTTTGAGAAATGGATTGTAGATAGGCATAAGGTGTTATGATACCTTTAGGGTATCATTTGGGGGGTGACACACACACAACGACAACAATAATAATAATATTTCTTCTTTATTTGATGATTTAGGAGCACAATAACTAAATGAATAAATAATTTATTAGTATGGTGTTTACTTTTTTCCCAATGAAGTACAATAATGATGACTGTAAAAGAAGTAGAGAAAGATACTAGTTACCAAATTAAGGTTGTTAGCAAGAGTAAGGGTGGAGAAACTTCTACTACTCAGTTCAAGGATAACCAAACATAATTTGTAGTGAAATTTGAGATGATGAGTAGCAGTGTGATGTTGAATGTATAAAATGTAAGAGAAGCGAAGGCTGTAAGGGAAGAGTAAGGCAAGGTATTGCATTAAGATAAATTAATGAAGGTGTTGAAAAGGACAAAAGTTAAAAGGGTAGAAGAAGGTTAAATGAAATTTGATAAAAGGAAATAATGGTAAAATTAAGGAGAGATGGAAATACTCATAGAAGGTTGGTAGTATGAAATGTGATAGTTACTTTGATAGATGCAAAATTGAACACGCGAAGATAAAGTGAGAGATGCATGTTGAAGAATAGATTGAAAGAATTTGGAGATAATTGGTACAATTATGAGAACAAGTTAAATCTTATAAGAGATATGGAAGTATGTATGAAATAGGAAATGGAAGAATGAGATGTAATTTGGGCAAGTTATAAGGTAAGAAGATCTTAAGAGGATATTGAATATTAATGATAGCTAGACCAATACATGATAGTGAACTCTTGGGATGATACAAAATACATTGTTATAGGTTGGAGGACATTTGGAATAGTAGGAATAAAAGTGAATGTTATAACTTAACTTTAGTGTAGAATGATAACGGTAAAAATAAATTTAAATTGACAGTAATGCAAGTACCATAGTATTATTTGAAATGACATGATACTATAAGGTTTGACCTTTGTAATTTAAGGCTGGAAGTTATAAATTTCAAGATTTTCAGCTTCCTAATATTATTTGAGATATCATATTTTAGGGAAGTTTTCAATAGAAAAATAGCAGTAGTTAAAAATGAGATATAAATGACTAGTATTACTAAGGAGTTGGATTTACATTGAAATATCCTTAAACTATTTATGCTAAAATTAGTTTGCATATATGTTTTACTTGTTTATTGAATGGACTTTAGTTGTAATAGTTAGTGAAGTGTTTGAATTAATGTTGTTGATATCCAAGTTCTTAAAATGGGCTCAAATTTTCTATTTATTTGTGGAATAAAATCCAAGCCCATGAACTTAAATACAACCCCTGTTTTAAGCCTTATTCTTAATTCTTCCTATGCATTAAATGTCAAAATCTTCTTTTATAATAATAATCAAGATAATTATAAGTGAAACTTTGCAAAAGTAATCCCAAAACAGACCAAAAAATCGATACTCTCAAAAGAACAAGAAGAAAACAATCTTTTTACTAACTTTTCTTCAACATTGCACTAAGAACTTTCCAAGACTCCATCAAAAAATTAAGGTCATTTAAGACAAGTCATTGTTTTCTTCTATGCATTTATTCACTTGTTTCTTCCATATAAAACAACTTCTATGTAGATGGGTTTGTATTGAATTAAAGATAGAATTAGGAATTAAGTTGATTCTTAAGCTTAAATGAGTCTTTTAAACTTGTAAGAGTGAAGTTATGAAACTTCTTTTAGTTGTTTTGGTGGATAAATGAATTGGAATGGTTTATATGTTTTACCAGTATTGGAAAAATGAAGTTGATGACAATGTAAATAATAGGGTTATCGGGTTGCTTGTATGTGAATGTGTAGGAGTACATATAAATCCTTTAAGACTTAATAGTAAATTTATAATTTGAGTTTAATGTGTTTTTCTTAAAGGAAGTCATGTTACTAAAGTTGTGAAAAGTAAAGTTTCGAACTAAATAGAGGAGGACAATTTCTCTATGCATCACGGGTGTGATGAAGGGCATTATGCTCATTGATCGCATGTTTTTGGACAATCATTGGCATTATCATACCTGTGATCGTCATTGATCATGCGTTTTAAGATGATAATGGGTGTGATTGGCCCCATGATCATCACTGCTTGTTTTTCAGAAACTTGTATCGCTTTTTATCACTGGCATGATGGAGCCTGTAATGGCGATAATGGCTGTGATGGATCCCCTGCTTCTATGTACAAAAAAAAAAAAAAAGAAAGAAAAGAAATTAAGATTAAGAAAATGTGTCATATAGGTACATGTATAAATACTAAGCTATGTAATGACTTGAGTTTAGTTTAAATTTGATGAATGATTGAGAACTTAATGCTCAATTGTGGGTTAATAATTTTTCTATGAAATGATTATCTTTTAATAGATTCATTTACTTGATCATGTTTGTCTACTTGATTGATAGATGATAGGATAGGCATTTTCTAAATCAACTATAAATAAAGATAGCCAAAAAATATTTGAATTGTTTATCTGTGCATCGTTTGATCTAGTCGAGGAGCGACGACATCTCCTTGTCATGATACAATGATAAATCTATAAGTGGCTCAGTGGATAGTCGATAGGAGTAATGGTATTGGTACAAGGTTTACTTATTGTTAAAAAAAATAATATGATTTAGTTCATGTTTATGGGACCAATTAAACTAAATGATATTATGGATTAAGTTATGTAAAGATGAGAAACGATTGTGAACCCTGTATAAAACTATTGTCTTTGTAGATATTTCTATAGGAGATATAAGTATTCGAGTTGTCTATATCAACTTCCTGAGTAGTTATTGTTACTTAAGACCCCTAATTTCCCAATGGATTGTTATCAATGTTTGAATACACTAATGTTGATTTGCTAGGCCTAATTATAGATAAATAAATTAATGGTTGTCGCATTCTATTGTACTAAGAGCATATGCCATTTTGTATATTTTTGTTACAATGTACTGGGCCTCTAGCTCATGTTTTCCTTTACAAGTGCTAATGATGATGAGTTTTATGATAACTTAGGGTATGGAGTAGATTAGGAAGAATTTCTTGAAGAATGGGACAACTAAGAACCTTATCTAATAAATGTTTGTTTTTGAAAAGAGACTTTGTCAAGACTTTTTAATTTTGATGTAATATTTTTGTTGAAAGGCTTACTTCAAGACTATGGGTTGATTTATTAAGATTTAAGTCTACTTTTATGTTTTGAGACAATAAATGTTTTGTAATCCTTTAAGTATTGCAATGGGAAGTACTGATGTTGTATTTATATTCAAGTGATCTACTCTTAATGAGTAGCTTTTGTAAATGTGCTTAAAGTAGGTTTAAGCAAATAGTCATAATAAGCATTATCTTTTTAGATACTCTTTTGTATAGTACTTTGATATTACATGTGATTGGGGCTAGATGTGCTTGAGCTAAAACATTCGAGATGTGGCAGACATCCTTGAAGTGTATCACATTATTGTGTTAAAGAAGTATGAATTGAACAAAAATAGCGACTATTCTGAGTTAAAGAGACATTAGTTGAATCATACTCTAGTTGAAAGTTTTGTCATGGGAAAAAACTAAAAAACAAGCTATAGGATTAGGTGGTTTAAGTGTGAGGAGCCAATCATCAAGTGGAAAACAACATAGATATTAGAAGTAAGGTTTTCAAACTTGTGGTCTGACATAGATACATCGAAGGGTTTGTAGAATTGAAATATAAAAATGTAAGTGCAATGAATTTGAAAACTGATAGATAAGCTTACAACAGTCATAAAAACTTGTAATACGAAATATATATTAGAAAAATAGGGAAAGTAAGTTAACTCTTTCATAACAACTCTTAATCCATAATATAACATGTATAGAAAAAAGGCAAGTAGAGTTAATACTAATTTTTTTCTACTATTTTGTTTGAAAAAAGTTATAAATTGAAGGAGAACCAAACATTATAACTAATTTAAATACATAATTAACAAGTAAATATAATAAATAAGTTCGGTTGTAAACTTTGTAGGTAGAATTCAAAGTTAAATTAAGGTTACAAATATTAAACAAGAGGAATTGGTGTGTGTATGTTGGGGTGTTTTTTTTTTTTTTTTTTTTTTTTTTTTTGGGGGGGGGGGGGGGGGGGGGGGGGGGGGGGGGGGTGGGGTGGGTGGGTGGGGGTGGAGAGGGGGGGGTTGTGGTCGCATAGAAATAAAATTGGAAAATGATGAGTAATTTTCGTACTACACTAATTAATTGGATTACAAAAGTATATTTCATACTATAGCTTATTTGACTTTGATAGATGGAATTAGTAAACTTGGTTAAAAATTTAAGATTTTACCAAGTTTATGTGTAAATTCGGTTAAAAGCGTAAGATTATACAAAAAAAAAAGATTTCATGCACAAATTAACTCCGAAAAGCCTCTTATAATCGTAAAATTGTAGAGTCATACTAGTAAAATTGTGATTTTGATAACTATGATTAGAAAAACAAATGAAAGTATGACTTAAAGCGTAGAGAAGTAAATTCAATTATTTAAAAGAGGGGGTAATATGGTCCTTGAATTTAAAATTTTAAATTAAAAGATATGTTGAAAATAACCAACATATAAGTTTGTCAAGAGATTACAATTCCTTCATTCCCTTTATCCTCTCCTTTCATGTATTTTGCAAAAAACTACTCCTTGTCTTCAACTTACGTCTAAATTTTGCGAAGAACCGTTAAAACGATTATTGCTATAAGTGAAAATTTTCCCTTTTTCTTAGTGTTTCTAACAAAAAGAAATCTTCACTAGATGATTTTTGAGTTTCAATGTTGATAGTAGTCCTTTACTAGAACAACTTTGATTTTGGAAAAAGATTTCTAGGGATAAATTTTAATGTAAGATATAGAAACAAAAAGGGAGAATGATTGAAAGAAATATGAAGAAGGTAATGTGAATTTTTATAAATCTTTGATCTTTAAGACATTAGTCTTCTTAATAATGGGTAATTGTCCTATAATTTGTTGTTAGAGTGATAAAACATGTGCATAAGATTTAAAACAAGTTTCGGGGCAAAAATAAAGGAAAATTGGATGAAAAGGAGGAGTTTTAAAAGCACATGACCCATGCATGGCTCGTGTATTGGGTTATGTGCCTCTCTAAGGCTTAGATGTGTCCAATTCAAGAAGTGTACGACAAATACACAAGCTAGTGCATCAAGTTGTGTAATTCTCTATATACTAACAAAATTCTCACTCTAGAAGTGCTTGAAGCACTTGGCCATATATCTTTTTGTGATGTAAAATTTTATGTCTAAAAGTGTACAACCAAGTGTACTAGCCCATGCGCTTGTCCATGTACACTAAAACCTCTTTGAAACCATCTTTTTCCTTCACAAAAGTAACTAAAATGTATTAAATATCTTTCTTTAAGAATTATCAACATTCTAAGACTTTAAAAACTTAGACTATAGCAATGTAAAGGGTAAGGACTATACAAGTGTAAATCATAGGTGAGTGCAAAAGTATACGTGTTTTGATGACTTAATTCATATGTAATCCAGGTTAGTACATTATAGAGATGAGATAGACTGATCATTTAGGTATGTATATACATTGCTTGTTTTTTATGTTTATTTATGTTGGAATCACAAATTGATTAAATGACTTTTTGATTATAAGAATACGTTTGTTACTGGTGTGTTGCTACTAGCAGTAAGTGGAAAGTGCTCATGCTATTATCGTAGCAAGTTGATGATCCATGTGTGATGTTGTTCCAAAGAAGAATCGTGCACGAAAAGGGTCTATATAGATGTAGGTGTTATTAGGTTTCATGGATGTTAGGTAGTATCCAATATTCAATTTATGGACTCATAGATATCAACAAGTACCCTATATCGTATATATGTATTGTCAATATACCTGTTTAACCATTAGCGTTGTTGAGATTTTCTTTGCTTATGGAGTCGTTATAGCTTTAGTGTTATAAACTATGTGGCTAATGTTTGTTTGGATTCATTCATTTAATTTTGAGATGATAAATTAGTTATGAGCCTTTTTGTGTCCATGTTTAATATGAACATGTGGCATGCTGTAAATGATCATAATTTGATAGCATTACACCCTTTCTTTCCTTCTGTTATATCTCTTTTTTCTTTATTGTTACTTTGACCCTCTTAAACTTTTCTTTTATGCATAGATATATGAAACGAATAAAAATCAACTAAATCACAAGATTGTACGAATATATCACTGTTTGCTTGACTTGTTCACAACTCTAATTAAGCCTACGAATAGATGCTTATATTTAGTTTAGAATATGCTCAGTCATTGGAAATTTGCCTAATACTAGGCTTTGAGATGGCTGTTGGAGTTTGCTAATAGAAATAGGTTATTTATATGACTTATTGTAGACTATATGAGTAACTTAGTCCATTCATTGTGAGTAAAATTTGTACTACAAAAGATAAAAGGTTTATGGATCACTCGTTTGTTCTCTTTGTTTATTAGTTAATTGCACTTCTCATTTACCATGGATTTTTACCCTATATTTGTATTTTGATATAAAATATCCTTCATCTTCTCTTTCTTTTCTCTTTTTTATTTTGGTTTTCGGTTTTTGGTTTTTTCTTTTCCATTTTCTTTTTGATTTGGTTTTATTTACTTTTATCACATATTCCAACAAAATTGTGTTAGAGCCAAAAATTGTGTTTGTAGGAGCTTTAAAGCAAGGGCAAAATTTTTAACTAAGTCAATCATTTGAGTGGCTACAACCAATTTGGATGTGGAGAAGAAGATTAAAAAAAGAAAATAGATGCTTGGAATGCAAGTGTGCATGCTTGCTACGTTGTTGCCATGGTAGAATTCTATTGGAAGGTGGAGTTTGATCTTAATATGGTAACACACGTAAAAAAGAAGGCTAGTTTGGGCATTATAGAATAGATCAATCTAAGGTAGAGATTTGTTGCTTATCTTTCAAATTCATGGATATTGGTGAATTTTCATGCAAACTATAATCATTTTGTTATGGGGTTTTCTCATGGTGGAAGGCTAATTAGCCATGTCCAACCAAATGTAATAAGTTGCTCCACCCACATGTTGCGTGGAGTATGACTAAGGGTGGAGCCCTCTACTAGCATGTGTACTTATCATAAGTTGTTGTAAATAGGCTATTTATTGGGGATACTGCATACAATGGGTAAATTACATAGACAAGCATCAACATTTGAAGTGGTTAAAAAAAGTAATCAGTGTTTGGATATTAATTCATTTAAAGTATTAACATTTCAGGTGGTTAAAAAAAGATATCAATGTTTTGCAAAGTGGGTCAAATAAGGTATTAATATTTGATCATTAATAAAATCTAAGAAAACTTAATTGAAAATTAATCCAACTGTTAATACCTTAAATAAACTTTACAAAATATTAATACCTTATTTGATTTACTTTACAAAACGTTGATTCTGTTTTTAACCACTTGAAGCGTGATACCTTAAATGAACTTACTTCCAAATATTGATACATTCTAGTATAATTTACCCAGCATGCAATTAGATTAGTTAATCTCTTGCAAGTTATCAAGGTTCAAAGCTTGATGCCATTATTGACCTTCACTTAATTTTACATAATTACTAAGCCACATGGACCATCCCCATCGCTACAACCTATGGATGATTTATATAAACATTTTTCATATTTACAAAATATCAGACCAAGATCAACCGATGAATTGGAGTTTTGGCTGAATATGTTAGCATAAGAGATCAATTTAAGAGGAATTTCTATGTCTTATCATGTAAAACTATCTTGAACATTTAATTAGTCATCTACTCATTAAAACATGCCTCATAAATTATAATTATCAAAATTGAGCATCAAATATTTAGATGGCCATGTAATTGGTTCAAACACTTTTCTTTGATCGGACTATAAAAAACCATGTTATTAAAATACAATAATAGAAGTAATATCTAGTGCATGGACATTGGATCCATTGAACGGGTATAAATGGATTTAGTGATCCACCCAATTAGTCTAATTTTCGGTACCATGGTAATGCATCATGTACAATGTCTAACAAATTACTTTTAATCTATTTGGGGAAAAACAAGTTACATTCACTTTCAACGTACTAGAGTACATTGATTGACAGTAACATACAACATAAAACAGAAACTTATACTCCTTTTATGTATCCTAACGTTACATTCATAGATTCATACCTCCAGTAACTTGCACTTTGAACACGACTAGACTAGGACTACGTACGACGTATAACAGGGACACACTTTGAACATAGCTAAACAAGGACTAAAGGCGACCTATAAGAGGGACAAGCAAAAAACTTAACATTTACATTTATAGAACTGACCCTTTTAGGACTAGAAACTAATAAACGGATTCAAGGTTGTTGCGTAGCGCTAGTGCTTTTCTTGTGTTTGGATCCATAATGGTCCACAAAAGCAAGTGCATTGCTAGTAACTTGAGTTAAGCCGCCAACCCTACCTTTCACAGCATCCTTGATACTTCCATCCATGGTTTGTCCCGCAAACCCGTCGAGACAAGTATTCTGATCGGTAAGTGCTCCACTCATCCAAGTCTGGAGATTGTTAAAATGCCAGGTGAATTGATCTCCAGAGTCTTGGCCAATTCCTTGTAATTCGTTAATTGACCGGTCGATGCGGTTGGTGCTACTGGCTAAGTTAACATAGCAGTCTCTTAGAGCTTGGTATTCTTGCGGTTTTAGCCCTTGAGTCGTTGACATCATCTTGGATACATAATTAGCTGCCAACTTTGTCCTTGAAAGGCAGTCGGTGAGGGCGGTTTGCACGAGGTTTTGGTCGTTTTGTTGGATGGAATTCGCATAACCAGAGAGGCATTGCACACATACAGTTGGATAAAGGGTGGTACTGCATGAGGCCTTGATGTAGTCAGTTGGGTTGGAATATTTGGTTACTCCAGATTGTCCTGCCCTAAGCATATGGAACATCAAGAACATAACTAAGGAAGAAAGAGAAAGCTTTGCCATGATTGATTTATGAAGATGGTTTGGGATTTTTGTGAAGTTGATGGACACACGAGGGGGTATATATAGGGGGTTGTAGGGTTTAGTCTGACTACTGTTGAGGATTAAATTAATCTAATGTCTCAGTTCAGATCTTAATGATATAATGCAGTCACATGCATGCCTGCTTAGCGGCATCCTTTGTTTTATTATTATCAACTTGGTCTTCTATCCTTTCCTAGTCAACTCAAGTAAAGAGAAAAGTTGTTATCAGGAGTGTGGTGAACTCTCTAAACAAGGATGTAAAGAATAGCGTGCAAGCTAAACTTGAGCTCCAACTTGGCTTGAAACTTCATAATTTGATTTTAAAAATAAAAATTTAAATTTGATATCGACCCAAAACAATACCGGATAAGTTTAAATTCGACTCAAAACCTATTTATATTCATTTTATTTAAAAACATATTACTATCTTTTTCTGTCAGATTAAAAAAGCTATTTATTTAAGCTAAAATAATATTAATACAAAAACTTTATCCGAATTTAATTGTTAGGATGCAAGTGTAAAGTTCAAAAAAATCCCACATAAGAAATATGTAACTTATGTGAAGAGTTTATAAGAGAGAAGATCCATTAACCTAATATCTAAAGATTTTAGATTATAGATGGTGTTAAATCCATTTGTGTATCCATTCATAAAGCCCGTTTGAAGAATTTCTTCCTGTTAAAGGCTTCATCATCTCATAACATTATTTAACATTTGTATTAAACTCGATCTCGATTTAAACGCGGAAGATATTTGGAATAAATTAACACCACTAACTCAACTCAAGTAAATTATTTCCGTACTACTTTTTTAAACAATAGTTTATTGCTTTTCTTTCACTGGGGGGAAAGGATGCTTTTTCTTCTTACTTTCTGTTTGAAACCTTAACTAATTTGAAAGTTATATAAAAAAACAAGTTACAGATCATAAGCAATAAATTGCACCAAAAATCCAACTCAAGTTGTGCTGTTTTCTCTCGACTCCATTTTGTTTTGTTTCCTAAGTTTTCCCCTAGTACACTTAGGTTACCGAATAGATAAACATCACATTAATGAATTATATATAAGTTAGAAAAAATTTAAACACATTTCCCATACCGACCATGCTCAGAAAAGCTACTCTTGCGGAGCGAATAAGAAAAGTTCATTCCTTAGGCGCGCCAACGATATTGATGATCCAGCTTGCAGTGATAATGTTCAATAAACTGTGGTTTCCTATGCCATCATTTTTAAGAATATGTTTATCTCGTACTATGTTAGAACTGTGATATTGTCGATAAAGTTCCAACAATAAAAAAAGTTTAGTGCTTTAGTGACGGGCCGGGGCATTTTATTTTTGTTTGCCATTCCTTAGAGACGAATTGAAGGATAATATCTACACGTTTCAATATATTGAAGGTTAATGAAATTTTTCTTGCTTGACTAATAATACACCTTCTATATAAACTAGAAAGGAATCCTCAAATTGTCTTGATATATATCTTCTAATTCCTATGGAAATAATTACATTTACAGGAGATTATTATTGCATACACAATAATACATATAAAAAACATAATCGAAAATATATTAACGTAACTAGAATATTATACTTTATATGCATTTAGTATTGTATCTTTAATATTACCATGATACTTACTGTAATAGAATTGCTATATGTAATTCAATATTTCATATTTCAAAATAATGAGAAGTAATTATATTAAATAAAATATTCCCAATGAAGCAATAAAACTAGTAGAGATAAAAAGAAGTCGAACGTGATATGTAATATATGTTGTCACGCCCGAGGGTACCCTAGTAGTAGTAAACAAGTTATACTTGCACACCATTACTAGATTACCTTCAGAGAATGACAGGTTTTCAAAATAACAGGATCTTTTTAGTTGTTTGATAAGAAATAACAAATATATGAGAGAAATGATTTAGTGAATAAACATTACATTACTATTACAAACCATATAATTCTTTTGTAGTACACAACTAAATAATCTAATCTAATAGTACATAACCATCAGACTAAAATATATCTGTAGACTTCTAGCTTCAAAGCTCTTACCGGAGCCATATTCCTGGATGTAACTAACCAGGGTCTTAAAGTGAACCTGAAAAGACTGTAGGAGTATGAGCGAAACCACAGCTCAGTGAATAACCAGACATACCATACATCATACAGTCATTAACAAATCATATGCAATGCAATTACTCAACCATATGTATAGATACAAGTTTGGATGATCTAGAATCCAAACAGGAAAAAGATTTATGCCCTCTTTTTAATGGGTTGAAGAACCAAATCTTAATGACCCACTTGCCCAGGAGAGACTAAGTACACAGGAGCATCAGCAATTTCTCATTTTAAGTTATCACTCTTAATATAGTTGATTAAACTGATCATCCCCTGTAACTTCCTTAGAAACTCCCTAAGTATTAATCATTTCAAAGCGATTCTACGGGCGACATTCTTCGGTGTCTTTTTAGTTCCTCATAGGACCACCAGACCAAAGAGAACCTTGGAAGACTCACATTAGATCAACCAAGCAAAAACAGAGATCCAAAATATTAATACGTAGCAGGTTGTCACAACCATATATGCAATAATGCAATTCGTGCAATGCATGTTCATATTATTTTGTTAAGTCTATAATTCTTAGTCAATTTTAGGGTGACCATACATTACACACAATCATCATTGTACTATTTCACAACATCAATAATTGCATTATCACTTTTAAAATGATATTTTATCAATCATACAAACAGATCATATCATACTTTCAACAAACATTCATTTGATTATCTTGCATTACATATTTGCCTATCTATAATCACAACCAATACAATATGACTGAATTACTCACCTGCTCATACTGCCTCAATCATAGTAATCCACTGGTAGATCCTCTAATGAGTCAAAGTCACCTATTTAAGACAAAGTATTCATCAATACAATCTAGCTAAATTTCCTATATGTGCTTTGTGTCCTAAACTCGATATTCTGGTAATTATTATTACTTAACGTAGTTGTGTTTCTCTTATTTTATATCGCATAATTGTTTGGTTATTTTTAGAAGTCACATTACTCAAGAAATTAACTTATTTCAATTTCCATTCTTATCTATTTTATCTAGTTAAAACAAATATTAGACTAATATTACTTTAATTAATACTAAATATTTTCTTAATTCTAGGGTTTCAAAAGTTATTAGACGTTAATTCTAAATAGACTTAAATACTTGTATTATAGTCACTATCTAATATATATTTGTTTAACATACATATATATATACTTAGTAGATATTATATATATATATATATAATTTCGGTTTAGGTTAGAAAAACTTTCGTTGGAGGAATTTTGGCTATACGCCGGCTCAAGGCCGCCGGCCTTCATCCCCAGGTGCCGGTGTAAATTGTTTTTGAAGAAAATTTCATATCGAGTGCACCGGTGTTGAAAGCTGCCGGCTTTCAACGTACGCCGACCCTACGCCGTCGGTGTAGATCTCCAGGTAGCCGGCTTACGTTCATGTTTTACGTGAAAAATTATTTTACGTAGCCTCTGTGGAGTGTAAGCTGTCTATAAGCAACCGGCCTATCCATGTAAGCCGCCGGCGTTCAGCGTTTACACTGCGGCCTTGAGGGCAGTGTTGCACTGTTCATCGTCTTCCTCCTCGGTTCGATTCTTTTTCTTTGATTTTTACACGTTAAAAACAGACTTAAACTTCTTCTAAGTGTTTATACACCAAATATAGGGACATAAAACAACTTTCAACACTTTTAGAAACATAAATATATAGCTTTCGATTCTTGGAACTTAAAGCTAGGGTTTTGAAGTTTTACCTTGTTGGAGCTCGTTTGATGTAATCCGAAGCTTGTGTTTGTGTTTATTAAGTTCCTAAGATGATTATAAGTCAGTTACAATCCATATTATTTGAACGAAAATCCTTTGAATCAAGTCAACTTACCTTTGAACTCGTTTTTGAGGGTTTTTAGCCTTGTTTTTCCTTTGATCCGAGCTTGTGTTTTATGATCTGTTTGTTCTTCGTTTTCAGTTCGTTTTGTTTGTTGTTTGGGAGTGATTTCGTGCTGAGGAGTGTAAGGATTAACGAGTTTTGGTCTGTTCTCCATTAAAGTCATTTATTACATATATATAGGAAAAAAAAAGAAAGAAGTTTCGGTTGCTTTCTCCTCCAATTCTCCCCGAATTTGTTCTCATCCTGCTGTTATTTTCAAGCCAATTAATGTTAAAATGACTTGGCAACATGTGATTGGTGTGGAGGTTGATTTGTTTGACAAAATTGAGAGAATTATTGTTGGATTTCGGCTCTTATTTCCCCCATACGTTCCACTGAAAACAGCAGCAGCCAAAACACATATCTATATACATATTATTTTATTTATTCAATTAAGTTTTGAGTTAATTATACGAGTTATACGGGTATAAATCGGCTAATATTTGGAAGTTTTCGTACAAAAATATGTGTATAAAGTTATACAAACCACTTAGATTTTTAAATAATATAAATTTAGGTTATATATATACGTAGTTAATTATTCGTATAATTTTATCTCCGCGAGTTGGATTTCTTAAGCTCGTTAGGTCAATTTTTTTTTGTTTCAGACCTCAATAGCTTAAGAAAACTCGGTTTATAACAAAAGCGTGATCCGATTATTTGTTTGAAGTTTAGATTTTGAGTTATTCATTAGTTTATATTTTTTTTGTATATTTAAAATCCTAACAGTTCATTTTTAGATCATTGTTTGCTATTTATAAGCGTAAATAATCATTTATACAGTATTGAGCTTAATACAGAAACTAAACTATACTTATATCTTTAGTTTTGATACTAAACATAAATTATTATTAGTAGCTTTTAATTTTAACTAGGAATCTCGAAATTAGAGTTTAAGTGTAAATATAAACTCATCACTACTCGCTAACAATCATTTAATCCCTATATTCATACTTTCTATTTAAATCTATTTGTATAACAGGTTTCGGGTCTAAATTTTAGATCATATCTTGAATTAGTTATTCAAGATACAATATCTCTTTTTTGGTATTAACTAAGGTTAAGGAATTTCTTTATTCAGTTCCTAAATCTTTCATTTATCCAAAATCTAAATATTATTCTATTATTAGACTTCAATCAGAATCTAATATATTATCTAGTTATACAATTATTATAAAGTCGGGTACGTATAATGTGAAAAATTCCCGGGGTTTACATATGTTGATGAAGCCCTGTATAATACAAATGGGATACGAAATCTGTGTAAAGGTAATATAAATTGATTTAGGATGCATACGGGTATATAAGATTGTATAAGATTTAATTATATGAATTCCCAAATTGATATGGCTGTTTTTCAACAAGATGCATCAACGCTTTTGGATTTGGAAAAAAGAAAAAAAAAAAGGAAAGAAAGAAAGAGGAAAGTTAATATATTTTTCGAAGAGATCTGGGCTGGGTATTGCATATATCATGCACAACTAATCAATTTATAATCAAAATGAAATACGTACTTGATTGGACTATAAAATAAACCATTATATCGAGCTTTCAAATTAATTATTGAATTTTTAATGTAAACATGATTTGGCACAAATGCATTCCAATACATGGCTCAACCAGCTTTTTTTCCCTTCCTTTTTCCCCCTTCTTTTATGTCTCTCTTTATCTTTATTGACTTTTGGCCTGCTCAAATTTTTCTTTTGTATAACAGTTAATGTTGATGCTCGCTCAATGCGAACGTGAGGGGCGCTCAATGCGAACTCCATACGCGCGTGATGGGCACTTCTGGCAAGCACACCGAGCGATGCTTGGGTGCATGGTGAGCGCTTCTTACAAAGTATTTGAATTTTCGTAAAAAAATTAATTAAATACTTAAAGTTTGATTTTAAATAATTTAATATCTAAACTTTTACAAAAAGCTCAATCAGATACTTGAACTTTGGTATTGAATAGTTTGGTACCTAAAGTAAGTTTTCATGTGAATTTTTTTACCTGATTAAACTTGCTCCAGATACTAAATTATTAAAATCAAACTTTTAGTAGGAAAAAAATATAAAAACTTACTTAAAATACCAAATTGTTTAAAATCAAACTTCATATATCTTATTAACTTTTTGAAAGTTCTAGTATCATTTTTGACATTATTCTTTGTACGAAATAAGTTTGAGATAAAAGAGCTAAAAAATACAAAATTGCTAGAATTAATCGCAAATTGATTTAAGGGATAATGCTACAAATGGTACCTAAACTTTAATAAAATGTGCAATTAAGGTACCTGAACTTTGAAATTGATCAATTTGATATTTAAATTTTTTATTATGATCAATTTAATACTTAAAAATACTTAACAAAGTACTATTAGCATGCATAAAAAGTTCTTTTCGTACTAAATTGATCAATTTCAAAATTCACGTACTAATTGCATTTTTTTCAAGTACAGTACCATTCTTCACACAACTAGATATAAGAAAATACATAGAAAATTGAAATAGAGAGCATTGACCAAGATATAGTAAATCAAATAAACAACAAAACTAATATATATATATATATATAGACACTATACATGTATAATTTAGGAGAGAGGAGTTTTGGTAAAGCAGGCAGAACGATAAAACCGCATTTCCTTACAAAAAACAACAGCAACTACGATGATGATGATGGAAATTTTTATTTGTGTATGGAATAATGGATGGTTATACATAAGCTGTTGATTTGAATTTTAATTATTTATATAATTTTACAATTTAAAATTTTAAAAAAATTTCATTTTGCATAGTATGAAACTAGCTATTTAATGCTTTATTTTATATTTTTTTTAATATTATAACACAACGTAATATATGCATATTCCCACTAATATAATATAAGAGGGTAAATTGTATACAAAAGCATCAAAGTTGGGAGATAAATTCAAACAAAGTATCAATCTTTCAAGTGTTAAAAAGAAGAATTAGTGTTTGGGATAATTTCATTTAAGGTATTAACATTTTAAGATGTTAGAAAGAGTAATAAACTTTCCATAAAGTAATTAGAATGTGGTATCAATAATGGATCTTTGGAAAAATTAAAGAAAGTAAGTTAAAAACTTATTCAAATGTTATTAATACCTCAAATAATGTATACTTCATTAGATTTACTTTATAAAATATTAATTTATTATTTTAATCATTTAAAATATTAGTATCTTAAATAAAATTATTTTAAAATATTGCTCACTGTGTATAGGGTTCATTCTAGGCTAATAGGTGAGAACATTATTTAACTAGTAAAAAATCATACAGATGCTAACTCGCCACTTTGAAAACTGTCATAATATCATATTATTAATCACTTCAGACAAGATACAGAACGCATCCATTGACATTATTCTACAATTCAAAGTTCCAACTTTCCAATATTGCATATTATAATACCGTTTGACGTGTTAATTTATGTTGATAAGATTGCTAGAGTGTAAAAACGTGCAAATAAGACAAACGATTTTGGTTGACCGTAGTTTATATATTTTATTAAATTTTCAGTTCGTTAGAACCATGATTAAAACCTGTTAAGCCAGACTCTACACCAGTTGTAGTCGGCCAAATGAGTGTAATTTTGGATACCTAAAAACATGTTATAATTCAGTAGCGGGGTTCGTTGGTTTATTTGGTTGTATTGGCAATTTTATGATGGCATTAGTTACTTTTTATGAAGTGTTTTATGATGTTTAAATTTACCATAATAATGATTTTATAAGGAACTTTAGTTATAAAAATTATTGAGTAATCATTTATTACTCAAATTTAATACTAAAAGTGATTTTCATTTTGAAAATATCCTCATTTAAATAAAAATTCAATAAATTGAAGTTTTATTGTAGCCCTATTTTATTCCTTGTAGTTAATCTTAGCAATTCATAATACCATTATTCATTTAGCAAAACAAACAAGCAATAAGGTTAATTCCTGCACCTAATGTTTTCCTCCTTTTAGTTATAATATATACAGACTAGTTGGCCTAAAAGACATCCAAAAAGAATTGTAAAAAATTCAATTAAGCTTGCATTTACGCTATTGCATTGGGAAGAGACTGCTACTTGGCACATATTTTTCTCGAAGAAATCATCATCCTTATCGTGATGCTTAAAGCTAGAGTAACATGTTTTGACCTAGATGAATTAAGGCACAGAGTTTTGGACGAATAATACTTCCTTGGTTAACGATGGATCATTGCGTGGGTATGTTTGGATGGTTTTTTTTTTTTATTTGTATTTTATTTATATCTTATATGAATTTAATTTGTAATGTTTGTTTATGAGTAAAAATATATATATATTTATACATATTTTTTATAAATAATCTAATTGAAAGAGAAATGAAGCAAATGCTAAACAAACATCAAAGTAACAAACCAAATGCATCCTAAAATTTGTGCATGTCCTATAAGAAACGTGGTGAATGTCACATTCCTAAGGCATAAATTTCCTCTCGACTAGGTAATACTAGGGATTATAAGATAGGGCAAAATTAAGTTTCTATTGTTTCTATGTTATAGGTATAGGTTTTAAAATTTTGTGTTTGGAAGTTATTCTATGGCATCATACGATTATATGAAATCTATATTATATAAAATTTATAGGGTATTGGGGTACGCTACAAATTTCGTAAATAAATGTAAAGTCTAAAATAAATTTTTTACAAATCGTAAAAGTCTCAATATCTTTATATTATCTCTAAAGAATAATTTGAACACCAAATTTGGTGTTTTTTTTTTTTTGGCCAAATTGGTGCGCATTTATAGGTATACACTTTTTTCCTTTTTTCTTTTTTTCTTTTTTGGCATTTTGACAATGAACTTATACTTCTGTATGTATGGCACCATCGACGAATCAAAATTGCATTCTACCATAATATCAGTCTTTGTTTTTGGCCATTTGTTTGTTTATTTCTTTTTTCTTGTCTTAGATGGTAAAGCTTACAAGTGGAAATACTATATAATTTTTCATTCATTGTTATTATTTGAGAACTATACGGTGTGGAATGCCTATGATCTAGGATCAGTACAGCTGTTGCGGACGTACTCATATATACTACTCTAAGATCAATGATTTTGAGAAACCTTTGCCAAAACCTAGTTTATAGCCTCCGATGTTTATTCACTTAAGTGAATATGATAATAAGGAGCATATCCGCACACCACATGTAAGTAGGACAGAGTCGTGTTGTTTGTAGTAGGTGTTTTAAAACTCATACCCAACTTAACACATTTTTAATTATCTTGAAATTCAACCTAAACTCTATATTGTATCTAGAGTTTGAAAGGCGAAGACAGAATATTCAAAACCCATTTAAGCCAAAATAATAGCCTAATCTGATATAATTACAATGCTTTAAAATACATTTTTACATTAATAAAATATAAGTACCCTAGAGACTAAATGATTGGGATGAAAATGCGTATAAAATTTACTTGTAAGATTATAAATAAAAAAAATAATTCTCTAATAATAATAATAATAAATAATACACTTGCATACTATGATGGAGACTTAAGATTACTATTTTGTGCAGTATTATTATATTGTTGTTGCCATTATTATCCAATAACAAATTAGCTATCCTATAGAGTTTTAAATATTCCCAAATCAATACACGTACGTACATAGGGTTGAAAGAGGTATCTTGCAATCTACAACATATGTTTGGAGAGGTTGGCAGAAGAAATAAAGAAGGATGATGAAAAGGATGAAAGAGAAAACTCATACGACCCCACTCATACGCCAAATGGGATTATCCTAAAATATTTATAGTATATCTAATAATTAATATATCATGGTGCATAGATAACAAAAAGTCTAATCATATAATACACCTAACTCTTGACTCATCAAAATCCCATATATGTATTTGTTTTATTGTGTATTAGAATTCCATACTATTCTCCTATAAAAAAATGTTAATTTTGTGTTTCTTTATTTATCTACATTCTTTTGTTTTTTTACCATGTACGTCTGTACTTATCCTAAATATATCCATTTTTTCTATCTCTTTTTATGGTGCTGTTCTTTCATCTATCATGCCACCTGTGCTTCCTATATCTGTTAAAGTCTCTAGCTCAATTGTTTGTGTCTTGAAGTGTAATCTCACTTTATGTATACACCTATATACTTTGTTACTCCTTCTTCACTTGTATCTTCTTCTCCTATTGTTTTTATTATTGAGTCTCCTATCTTTGGTATTTCTAAAAGAGTATTTGAAGCTCCAATGTAACTCATTGTTGTATCATTATAATCATCATGTTCTCTTATCTATACCCTTTTGGATTATTCCTCGCCTCTATTCCCATATTATTCTTTCCTATTTTTTTCTAATTTTAAAATCATATCTTTGATTTCTTGTATTTCTTTTTCTATCTTATCTATCTTATTATCTATCCTTATTATTCTTTCTCCTATTGTATCTTGTTGATAGTTTCTTCTAACTGTGAATCTATCAATGTACTAAAATGCTTCATTCCTATTTTCTAAATAGGGTTTACAGGTCTCTACCATACAATTCCTACATTGGTATCTTAGTTTATTTATCAAATATCCTCTATAGAATATGCAGGGGTAATCATCATGACCACTTTCTTGAGCCCCAATTATGTCTACATTCTATTATCTCTTCTATATTCATAATGGTATTGTCCCTTATATCCTGCAACATTCTATTTAGGAGATCTAATTTTTCATTTTGGTAATTAACGTATATCTATTCTTTATAAAGAACATACTTATAATATCATTTTCTTCTTCTTCATCATATGACTCTATTATAGCAATTCCATATGGGTCTATTATTGCTACTATGCTATAGATTGTTTCTGTATCAGTCATGTCTTCATCTAATGCTAAGATATCTTCATTAGTAATTTCGACTAGAGTACTAGCCATTGTATTACTATTTTCCTATTCCAACATGACTTTGCTAGCTGTCCTTCTTCATTGCATGGCAAGCATTTCAACTTGTTCATGTATATCCTATCTCTTTTGTATTTCTCACATGTCTTTCTTTGGTTAGACATGATTATGTTACCCTACTTAACTTGGTAAAATACTTCTATTTAGGCTCAAACCTTTGCTTCTTTTTTCTTCTTTGATTTCTATCTATTTTTTCATGAACTTAAGGTATATACATTGTTTGATAGAAATTGTAATTCCTCCTTTCAACCACTTGTTTATCTGTAAAGCAATGAATTTTTATATAAACTTGTCCATTAAAACTTTATCCTTACTTCAAGATTGTTTAATTCCTATGGAGTATCTAGATTTACCCTCTCTTTTAACTCCTTATATATCTCTGCTCCTACAGGTCATGGAAGTTTTAAAAACAACTTGTCTGTAATGAGTTTTTCATAATAGCATCCTGTTATGGAGCAATTATAGAAAAATTCTTGTACGTATTTCTTTATGTTGTTCCTCCTATCTGTAGTGCTTCTCTTATGAGTATCACCCTTAGTTTACTACAAAAATTATGAGGTTTGCTCTTAAAGCTTTATATGAGGCTACAAATTGTGGAAATTTTTTTTATAAGATTCCTAGATAGCTTCTGTCGTTTCTCCTAAAAATAATTCAAGATATATGTACATTTGATCTACATCATTTGACAATAGTCTATCTCTCCATGTTCTTACAACTATTTATCTTCAATTATCAACCAAAGGACTCCCATTCTAAGGATCATGTGCACTTATCTTAAGGATTCTACCATTATCTATTAGATTCTTTTTATCTAGAGTCTCAAATGATATCCCTTTTTCTTTGAAAACTCTATCATTAATTTCCCTATCAACATAATTAGTATAAGGAATTCTACTGGGAATACCTTCCCACATATCTTGACCTACGTGTGAGACTGTGGATCGTGATTGATTAGATCCTATGTCTTAATTGTGTCCTCCCATTAATAATCTATCCATCATTCCTATTATTGACATATGTTCATTTATATCTTTCTCATAATCATCTATTTCTTCTATCTAGATTTTTGTCCAGAACTCTTGTTCTATTTCTATTATTTCATTCACTACTTCTGATAAAACATTTTCTTCTTAACTAATATCTTTAAACCTATAAACATCTCCTTCTTCTGTTATTTCTTTAAACTCAACCTCTTGTAATTCTCCTAGTACTTCTTTTTCTTCTAACCATACTTCATAAGGATTGGGTCTCCTCCATACCTTATTATGAACCCATTTTTCTAGTATTTTAAAGATTATTTTATTTCCTCTTCTATTTCATCTGTCTTTTTACAATCTAGTTGGTCTTGTTGCTTCTTTTTGTCTTGATTCCTATTTTTGATATATTCATTAATTTCTCTCAATTGTCTTAATGTTTCTTCTACACAACGTGATCTTGTACTTCTATATCTATTCCATCTTAAGGTATTTATTTGTTCTAACACATTCATCATACCTATTGTTTCTCTTTGCTCTATTGTTCTACTAAAGTCTTCTGAAATGTTATCTTCATCATCTATAGGCCTTGGTCTATTCTCAAAAGACCTAAATCTTAAGGAATATGATCCATCTGGATTTAGGTACATCAAACTTTTTGTAGGAACCCTTTGTGTTTCATTGGCCATGTTTTTATTTAAATTTCATTATTCACCTTCTATAACTTTAGAGTCTATTTCCATCTGTTTTATCATTTTTATTCCCTGTGAAGCCATTGCATCTATTACTCCTAATATGATAAGCATATAGGATACTTCACTATTATTGGTCGTTTTACAAATGAAACTAACATCTATGAGTAAATTTTCACCTATGTGATCCTCATATTCTTTACTTTGTAGTCTTATTTCTATGTTACCAAGATTATTCATAGACATCATAAAATTGGGTGCACAGTAAAACAATCCTTTCCACTATTCACATCTACTTCCATAAATACAAATATGATTTTCCTTATATCTTTTCTCTACGACTTATCCATTAATAGTACCAAAGACTTTCCTCCTATTTTTTCTCTTGTTAAGCCTCTTATTCCTATAACTATTAGTTTGAGATGAACTAAAGTTTTACCAAATCTTTTCAATTGTCAAGTGTAACTTTATTATTACTACTAGGGTACTCTCGGGGCGTGACAGTAGTCATATACATACATACATATATATATATATATATCATGTGTAGACGCAATTGTAGCTATGTATTGTACATTATCACATATATATTGTGATTAAATAGGTATGTATTATTAATTGTGCATAAATGTACATCACACACACACACACACACACACACACACACACACACACACGCACGCACGCACGCACACACACTTATTGGAAAATTAACATATATTGGTAAACCAAACATAGTTAAATAGTTATGTTTAAGCATTGCAACTTTATTTGAACAACCATGTTTAAACGTAGTCAACCATTAAAACATCTCTAATTTAGTTCATTCATTATGACCAAACATGTTCACATTTAAAACCTTGCCAATTTAAATAAACAACCAAGTTTAAAAATTGTTCGTCTTAATTGAATACATACACGTAGACATAGCTAATGTATTTCAATAGCCATGTTTAAATGGTGGGAAATAGGAAAATTGTCATGTTTATATATTGCTACTTTAGTCCAACGACCAAATATAAAGGTTATTCATTTTATGCAAGGTCACATCTAAATGTCACCAATAATAAATTTTTCCTATACGAATTAAGTGCATTTAACTATACATAAGTGTGACCAATACATAACAATAGACCAAGTTGAAATATCCCTCAATAAAGTCCATTTGGTGGTCAAATTTCTTCTAGCGATGTTTCAATTTTTAACGTTACCTCTTTAATCTGCGATAGACCATTTGCAATGTCTATAGGTCACGTGTATTAAACATTACCAAAAATCTTTGGCAAAGTTTAATTAATGTGTAGCGATGTCCATTAAACATAGTCAAAAGCCCATCTTGTTGTGATAGACGACGAACTTGCTCCTACATCATTACCAACTACATTCTCCTCATCTTTTACATCAGCTTCCATGTTCCATCTATCAAAAGGATTATCGGTAAGTGGGATGGAATGCGTGACTTCATCAGTTAGGGATAGATTAAGAAATAACCCCGAATTCTTTATTGAACACGTGATAAAGTCGCCATACAAAATAGTTCTACATTGTCTATCTTTAGTCTGACATCTATTATAAAATGCTAGTTGCACACCAAGATTCATGGGGTATTTTCTAATCATGTTAAACAAATAGGTCATATCTTGAGCATTAACCACCCCGTGCTCTTACCACACCTTGTCAAAGAGTGAGATAACAACCAATGAATTACTCTCCACTCTAGGTTTTTAAGATTAGAACTCTTGGACATTGAAACACAATATGGCTTAGGATCGTTTGTCTACTCGCCCCATAAAGCAAAATGATTTATCTCTTTAAGTAATGCATGATGCAGTCGCATAAATAGTCTCGATTTCACTTTCTTCATATAGACCACTTGCAACATAGAACCTAGCCATATAAATTCTCTTAAATGCCCCATTCACTGTAAACTCCAAGGATTTTCTCAACCCATGAATCTCAAATGGTTGGTCAAATTTGAGAGTTGACATGAACTCCATGGTTAACATTTTAAACATTAGCTCTTGGATTGAAAACAATCTCTCCCAAGGTCTATTGATAGATGGTCCATAGCCTTCTGAACTAATTCAAAATTTTCCAACAATACCCGATCTATATACATGTTAGGCTAAAGTGGTTTCTTGATAATTCAATAAACTTTTTCTTTTGCACTTCCGTTAAATGGCTAGAAGGTTGTGGTAGCTTTGATATAGAAGAAGAACCTTTAGATTTTGTTTTCTTTGATTTCTTATTAGCCAAATTCGTAGTGCATACCATCTAGCAAAAATTAGCTATACCTAAATTAAATTGTTTATAACTCAAGGCTATATATATGATAGGCGCATAAGTTAGTTAAGAAAGGAAAACTTTAATTCACAGCAAGGGAAATGGGGAAATAGGTGCCACACCCCCACTGAGTACCCTAGTAGTAATAATATTTCACGTAACTAACTGAGGCCTCCAAGAAGTTACATGACTATTGTACGACTAACATGCCTCGTGTAGTGGACAAATCTAATAGGATTGAGGGTTGTTTAGATTAAGAAAGATATTGCATATACACAATCCAAAAATGGAAACAACAACATAAGTCTCTAAATTTCATATAAATGATTACAACTTTGCCTTCAAGGGCTTAACTTTAAGCACAACCAACAAAGAAAATAAAAGATAACACTCCTAAACTTATACTACTATAAATATTAACTCTAAGTCTCTATTACAAAAATAAAGTCTTCCTTCCAATATAGAACCATAATTCCTCAATCTATTCTACTTCGTACTTGGTCTCAATCTTGGTTTTCTTGCTTGAATTCCTATAAAACAACAGCCTAAAGGAGCATGAGCATTAAAAAAAAATAGCTTAGTGAATAAAGGAATCTCAACACCACATAACAAGCCACGAAAGGTTTGATTAACATACATATGAAATGCAATTAGTCAAGCATATGTATAAAAATAATTTGAGTAACTGGAACCCAAATTCATGAGAATTTACATCATCTCTTGTGGATTGAAGGACCAGTTTTGTATTTCATGCCTAGGAAATCCAAAGAACTACAAAAGCAGTGTTCATTTCAAATTTTAGTATACGTTTTTGTTTATAAACATATATACATACATATATATAGCATCTCCTCTACTTCACTTAGATCTTAGAATTTCCACTAAGTATTATTGTTTTGTACCGACTCTCATTTGGTGACGTCCTTCAAGCCTACTTTTTTTCTTTTTTTGCCACTCCAAACCTACTTAGTTCCTATAGAATTGGCAACCTTACTGTAATCTTTACTAGATTCACTAGATTTATACAATCATTACCACATAATTGAAATGATAATACGTGATGTGAATACCAAATAAATGCAAGTATGCTACGTAGTGTAATGAATGACTAATTAACTTATAGGTCAATTAAGGTTCAGATCAATTTATTAGGTGACCATCCAATTTGCAGACAATCCACAATTTTCATTCACCAATTAATATCAACTAATTGGTATTCACTTTGAACATTACAAGATTATTCAATCAACAAACACACAACATGCATTAGTTCCCAATCCCCATATAGGAATTCAAATTTTGATTATATTCAAATCATGTGCAACTATATGACAATCTTATGTAAGTGAAAATATTCAATTACTCACTTGTACATTCTCTTCAATCGTCGTAATAATCAAATGGAAAGTTTGAGTTATGATCCAGGGCTTCTATAAGATATAAAAACTTATATTACAAACTACATAACGAAGAAAAGAAGAGTTAAATAAGATTCTAAAGCTTTAGGAGAATAAAACACAACTTAGAGGCCATACGCCCTAGCCATGCCCCGTATCAAGGGGCGTATGGAGTAGGGTGAGACATAGAGGCTACCATGCCCTACACCACACCCCGTGTGGATGGGCACCACACCCCGTGTGGATGAGTGCATGAACCCAAGTGTGAAAACAGAGGCTACCACGCCCCATAAAGAGGGGCATATCTGCCTAGAAACACCAACAGAATGTACCACACCTTGCACCATGCCCCTATATCAAAAAGTTAGTGAATACACATTTTAACTAACTTTAAATGTCTCATATCCATCAAATACATACTAGTCCATCTCTACATCAACCCAATCAACCATTCATAGCCTATATCATCCATATTTTGGAACTTAAACCATAACTCCTTATCTCTAGTTCACATAACTAACAACACAATTGATAACAACCTTATATATATGAACAACTAACAAAAACTCTAACCTATACTTTCTCATAAAACAAAATTAACAAATTAAAAGAGTAGAACCAACTTACCTATATGAATCTTAGCTTGATGATATGTGTGTAGCTTGAATTTCTTGTTGATTTAAGAAGAGAAATCAAAAGAGAATTATGAAGTGTGTGTGTGTGTATGAAATGCCCTGACAGCAAGAGGAAGAAAGGAGGAGTGACTTTCTATCCAAATTTTGATGTCTATCTCATGTATATATAAAGTAAGATTTGTTGACTTATAAGGTATATGAAGTTTATTGAGTGTGGGGAGTTGCATGGAAAGTATAAGGGATTTAAGGCTTGAATTGGTAGAATTTAAACTTAGTTTATGTATCAAAAGAGCTTAGTTTAATGTACACATCAACTTCTACATATCTAATGCATCAACATCAATAATTACTTGAAATCAATATAAAGTTTAGAAAAATTTAGTTTATACATTCCTTGTAATTAGATAATTTCTTATAAGAATTCATATTGAAATTCTTAACAATTTAAAATTAAGTTTATGAAATTCAATTTTCTCAATGAATTTGGAAAACATAATTTAATTGGCTAATAACTTGAAAAAACTCAATTGAAAATTTTAAATTTTTATTTCTACTAGATCTATTTTATGAAAGATATTATACTTAAATTTATTCGACATTCCATACATTTTAACACCCATATTCAAAATACATAAATTTTAAATTTAATTTCTAAACTTGATTTATACAAAACCTTAGGAGTTACACTCTCCCCTCTGCCCCTAACCCCAAACAAGCTTTGTCCTCAAAGCTTGAAGATTACCTGGGTCTTTAAACAACTGAGGATAATTCTTTTTGATCTCTTGATCTAACTCCCAAGTAGCTTCTTCGGTTTGAACATCCCATAAAACTTTGACATATTTGATCTCTTTGTTTCTAGGAGTTTGTACCTTGAAGTCTAAAATTTTTATTGGACGTTCCTCATATGTCAAGTTTTCTCTAATAGTGATAGGTACTAGCTCAAGTACTTTGTCTAGATTTAGAATGTATTACCTTAGAACCAAGACATGAAAGACATTGTGTATATTTGCTAAACTTGGTGGAAAAGCTAAACAATATGCAAGATTTCCCACTTTATCTTAAATCTCAAAAGGTCCAATATATCTTGGACTTAGCTTTCCTTGAAAATTTTTCCTTTGTGTAAGCTCTTAATAGGACTTATCTTGAGATATATGTGATCTCCCACATCAAACTTGAGCTCTCTTCTTTTTATTTCTGCCCAGCTTTTCTATTGATCTTATGCTTCTTTCATCTTTTGTTTAATTATCACCACTTTATCAACTGCTTCTTGCACTAATTCAGTCCAATGGAAATTCTTTCAAGATTATCCCAAAATAGTGGGGATCTACATTTCCGTCCATACAATACTTCATAGGGTGGCATACCAATACCACCATGGTAGCGATTATTATATGCAAATTCTACAAAAGGCAAACATCGATCTTAACTTCCTTTAAATTCCAAACACAAGATGTTAACATGCCTTCCAAGGTCTGTATTGTTGTTTCAGTTTGTCCATCAGTTTGGGGATGATAAGCGATAAAAAACCTTAGTTGAGTCCTCATACCTTTTTGTAAGCCGACCTAAAATCTTGAAACGATCCTTGGATCTCTATTAGAAACAATCCTAGGTAGCATACCATGTAATTTAATGATCTCTTTAATGTACAACCGTGCTAATCTTTCCAAGGAATACTTTATATTAATGGGTTAGAAATGAGCAAATTTAGTGAGTCAATCCACAATTACCTAAATAATATCATAATTTGCATTAGTCCTTGGTGAAGAACTTACAAAATCCATTGAAATTTGATCTCACTTCCATTCTGGAATGGGTAACAGTTGCAATAAGCCACTTGGCTTTTGATGTTCTGCTTTTATTCCTTGACAAGTCTCGCATTGAGTAACAAAGTGAGCTATATCTCTTTTCATCCACTTTAAGTTCCTAATAAGTCTTAGTTTCTCTAGGATGAATGATATATCCAGAGGAATGGGCTTCATTCATCAATTCCTTTTTCAATGTTGTATCATTCGAGTCGCACAATCATTTATTCATTTGATGAACTCCCTCTTCGTTTAGTTGAAACTCTTTATACTTCTCTTGCACAAGACCTTGTATCATTACTTATAGTTCCATATCTTGCTTTTGTGCATTTTTAATCCTTTGAAGTAAGATTGGTTCCAAAATTAGATTTGCAATTTCAAACCCTGTATCTTGCAAAGTAAATTCCAAGTTCAATCTTTCAAAATTCTTTATGAGTTCCTTTTGTTCGGTGATTATCGAAGCAACTTCTCCATAATTTTTTCGACTTAGAGCATCCGCAACTACATTGATTTTCCCCAGATGATAGTTGATACTCAAATCATAATCCTTTATTAACTCTAGCCACCTTCATTGCGTCATATTTAATTCTTTCTAAAAAATAGATATTTTAAAATTTTATGGTCGGTGTAGATTTGCATTTTTGCCATAAAAATAATGCCTTCAGATCTTTAAGGCAAAAACAACTACTGCAACTCTAAATCGTGTGTAGGATAAATTATCTTATGTGGCTTCAGTTGTCTAGATGCATAGGCAATGATTTTTTCATTTTGCATCAAGACATATTCTAATCCATTCCTTGATGCTTCACTATAAATTGCAAATACATCATGATCATTAGGCAACATCAAGATCAGAGCAGACATCAATCTATTCTTTAACTCTTAAAAAACTTTGTTTTCTTTTCTCATTCCACTCAAAATTCTCATTCTTGCTTGTTAACTGGGTTAAGAGCAAAGCAATTTTAGAAAAGAAAGTTTTTATAATACCTAGCCAATCCTACAAAACTTCTTACTTCAGTTACTATTTCTGGTCTTTTCCATTCAATAATGGCTTTACCTTTTTCTGAGTCTACCGAAATTCCTTCATCTAATATGATATGTCCACGAAAAGAGATTTGCCTAAACCAAAATTCACATTTTGATAACATGACATATAATTTTTTTTTCTCTTAGTACTTGCAATACCATCTTCAAGTGCTCCTCATGTTACTCTTCAGAAGCGAAATATACCAATATATTAGCAATAAAAACTACAAAACGTATATCCAACAAATGTAAAAAAATTCTATTCATTAAATCCATGAAAATTGTTGAAGCATTGGTTAATCCAAAAGGCATTACTAAAATTTCATAATGGTCGTATCGAGTCTTGAATGCCATTTTGGGTATATCTTCTGCTTTGACTCTAATATGATGATATATGGATTTCAAATCAATGCGAAAGAACAATTTTGCTCCCTTTAGTTGATAAAACAGATAATCAATCCTCGGCAATGGATACTTTTTTCTAATAGACTCCTTATTCAATTCTTTGTAATCAATACAAAGTCTCATTGTTCCATCTTTTTTTTTTTTTTGACAAATAACACAAGTGCTCCTCAAGGTGATATACCGGGGCGAATAAATCCTTTATCCAATAGTTCTTGCAATTGTGTTTTCAATTCTTTTAATTCTACTTGTGCCATTCTATATGGAGTCTTAGATATGGGTTGAGTTCTAGGCATCAACTCTATTATGAACTCAACTTCCCTAGAAGGTGGAAAATTGGATATATCATCAGGAAATATATCAACAAATTCGCACACAGCTCGAATATTTTGAATATCCAACTTTTCTTGTACTTTATTCATAGAGTACATTATGCTTCTCCCTAATTCAACAACTCCTTCTCCCAAGATTTCAATAGCTTTTCTTTTAACTTGATCATTTTCAATAACCTCTCCAATGAATTCCACTCTCTTCTTCTCATCATTAACAAATGATATTACTTTTAACCTGCAATCCACTTTAATCTTTGCAGTTGACATCCATGTCATTCCTAAAATAATATCATATCTTTGCATGTCTAACACTATTACATCAGCAGTAGTTTTACAATCATTAATTCTCAAAGGATACCTCTTTATGATTTCACAAGTGATAACCATTCCACCAATAGAACTTGAAATCCCCAATCACTTCTCCATCAATTTAGAATAACAACCAACCCTTTCTTAGACTAGAGTTGATAAAAGAATGCGTAGCACCAGTATCAAATAGCACACACTTAGATGTATCTTTCACTTGAATTGTTCCTATTTAACATTTAATTTTTAATTACTACTTGTATTAAAATCTACTAAACTTGATAACTAAGGTGTATATATAAGAACATTTACAAGATAATTTCCATTACATACCTACAATCAAACATAAATTTTCTACATCATCATCATCGTAATCATCTTCCACTTCCTCAAAGAGGGGAGTCCTTTGCATGATAAACATCATCCTACTTTAGCAGGTTTATTTCCTTGATTACTTCCACTTTTCTTTTCCGGACCCACTAGCTCTTTGATCTGCTTATTTCCCTCCTTTTGATTCCTTTAAGAACAATTAACATATACACGTCCAACTTTCTTATAAATAAAATATAAAGCTCTAGGTTTCTTTAGACAAGTGCTACCAATATGCCAAACCTCTTCACAAAGATAACTTCAATCCTGAAGTTGGGGACAATCTCTCTGATAATGAAGTCCTTTTCTTTTCCAACAAATAACATTACTTTTTCCCAACACATCTCCCTTACATGTTCCAAAAGATTTTGCAAATTTAGCTTTCTCAAATGAAAAACCCACTCCAACATTTTCATATGATCTCTTTCCAAAAATTTGACCCCTCTTTTTGTATCTCTCAGATTCACACATTTTAGCTTGTTCAATAAATCGAGCTTTCTCCACCATCATAGAAAAATCCTCAACCTCAAACTATGTTAATCTCCTTTGATAATGTAGTTCCAAACTGGCCATAAATATTTTTCTATTTAATTCATCACTGTCTCTATAGGCCACAAGAGCAAATTGTAGTAATTAATTGAACTCATTTTCATACTCATCAATGCTTTGGTTTCCTTGTGTCAATTTCATTAAATCTATGTTATATTTGGCTATTGGACTATTGGGAAAATATTACTTTGAGAATTCTCTTTTGAAAACTTTCCATTTAGTAGGTTAAGGTAGATATCTTTCTTTAGAATTCCACCACAATCTAGCTCTTAATCTCAACAATTACATCCGATATGGTACTTTAAGAGCTTTAGGTTTTTGAAATACACTAAAAGACCTTTCAACCTAAGCTAGCCAATCCTCGGCTTCCTCAAGTTTTCCCAAGGAACCTTCAAAATATCGATTACATTTGATGAACTTAGGGAGTAGATTCTTCTATGGTTGGGGCACATATGGTGAAGGTATATGCATTTTATGTTGAGTTAGAGGTGGTGCTCGTCTTTCATTCACAGATTCAACAGATTTTTCTACTTCCACACATATAGCTACAGGTGGAGGAATAAGTAAAGTATGAGTCTTAGACATCTAAGGTGCCATAGTTGGTGCAATCGATGCCTCAGCTGGAGTAGCTTGAGGTACTACTCCAGGTTGTCCTCCTTGCAAAGCCTAAAGAGTCTAAACATTCTATTGTTGTATAACTCTCAAGATTTTTTTAGTCCACTAGGAGGTGGTGGAGGTACATTTTGTGGTACATGTTTGCCTTGTTCAGTATGCCTAGAAGCTTGATGCTATATTTCAAAAACTAAAGGTCAAGCATTCCATGCTCTACGTCCGTATCTAATAAAGTCAATTTGTAAATAATCAACTTTAGCATTATAGACATCAAATTCTTATTATACAAAGTAACATTAAATCAATACTAGCACATAACACATAACATGTATAGCATTTTAATTTATAGCCACTTATATCTAGGTCATTCACCTAGATCCAAGCTTACCTCTCTTGATTAACTTATATTCTACTCAATCTAGGTTATAGCATTTCTACAGAGTCATATATATTCAATTCGTTTCTTATTCTTACAACCATGCTCTAATACTGGCTTATGTTATACCCTCATAGGGTACTCTAGTAGTAACAATCCTTTATATAACAAATTGAGGCCTCTAGGAAGTTACATGACTATTGTATAACCAACCTACCCTGTGGCGTGAATAGATTTAATAAGATCAAAGATTGTTTAGATTATGAAAGATATTGCATATATACAAGCCAAAAATGGAAACAACAACATAAGTCTCCAAATTTCATATAAAGGATGACAACTTTGCCTTCAAGGGCTTAAACTTAAGCACAACTTATAAAGACAATAAAAAGATAACACTTCTAAACTTATACTATTATAAATATTAACTTTAAGTCTTTATTACAAAAATAAAGTCTTCTTCCAACATGGAAACATAAGTCCTCAATCTATTTTACTTCGTACTTGATCTCAATCTTGGTCTTTTTGCTTAAATTCTTGTAAAACAATAGTTTAAAAGAGCATGAGCATTAAAAGAAAAAAAGTTTAGTGAATAAAAGAATCACAGCATCACATAACAAGTCACACAACATTTGATTAACATACATATGAAATGCAATTAGTCAAGCATATTTATAAACAAAATTTGAGTAATTGGAACCCAAATTCATGGGGATTAACCTCCCTCCTTGGGGTTAAAGGACCAACTCTATAATTCATGCTTAGGAATCCAAAGAACTACAAAAGGAGTGTTCATTTGAAAATTTAATATAATTTTTTGTTTATAAACATATATACATATATATAACACCTCCTCTACTTCACTTAGTTCTTAAAATCTCCACTAAGTATTATCATTTCGTACCAACCTTCATTAAGCGACGTCATTCAAGCCTACTTAGTTCCTGTATAATTGGCGACATTATGGTAATATTTACTAAATTCACTAGATTTATACAATCATTACCACATAATTGAAACAGTAATACGTGACGTGAATACTAAATAAATGCAAGCATGCTATGTAATGTAATGCATGACTAAGTGACTTATAGGTCAATTAAGGTTTAGACCAATTCATTAGGTGACCATCAAATTTGCAGACAATCCACAATATTCATTCATAAATTAATATCAACCAATTGGTATTCACTTTAAACATTACAAGATTAATCAATCAACAAATACATAATGTGCCTTGCTTCTCAATCCCAATACATGAATTCAAATTTTGATTATATTAGAATCATGTGAAACTACATTATAATCACATGTAAGTGAAAAGATTTAATTACTTATCCGTACAGTCTCTTCAATCGTCGTAGTAATCAAATTGAAAGTCTGAGTCTTGATCTATGGCTCTTATAAGATAGAAAAGCTTGTATTACTAACTACCTAACGAAAAAAGAAGAAGAGTTAAACAAGATTCTAAAGCTTTAGGAGGATAAAACACAACTTAAATGCCATATGTCCTTAGCCATGCCTCATATCAAGGGGTGTATGGAGCAGGGCGAGATACAGAGGCCACCACACCCCACATCACACCCGTATGGATGGGCGTATGAACCCAAGCGTGGAAATAGAGGCTGCAACACTCCTTGCCATGCCCCATAAAGAGGCAAATTTGACCAGAAACACCTACAAAATGTACCACACCCCCCATCATGCCCCCGTATCAAAGAGATAGCAAACACACATTTAAACTTCACATTTTTACACATTTTAACTAACTTTAAATGTCTCATATCCATCAAATACATACTAGCATCATCATATTAGACTTATATTCACTCCTTTCTTTCTTTCTTTTTTTTTTTTTGGCAATATGTTTAGTCCTTTCACTTTCATACTTTACAACACTTAGTCCATCTCTACATCAACTCAATCAACCATTCATAGCCCACATCATCCATGTTTTAAAACATAAACCACAACTCCTTATCTTTACTTCACATAACTAGCAACAACATTTATAAAAACCCTATATATATCAACAACTAACAAAAACTCTAACCTACACTTATTCATAAAAGAAAATTAACAAAGCAAAAGAGTAGAACCAACTTACCTATATGAATCTTAGCTTGATGATTTGTGTGTAGCTTAAATTTCTTGTTGATTTAAGAGGATAAATCAAAAGAGAATGATGGTATGTTTGTGTATGTGAAATGCAATGGTAGCAACAGGAAGAAAAGAGGAGTAATTAACAAAGCAAAAGAGTACAACCAACTTACCTATATGAAGATGTTTATCCCATATATATATATATATATATATATATAAGTAAGATTTGTTGACTTATGAGGTATATGAAGTTCATTGAGTTTAGGGAGTTACATGGAAGTATAATGGGATTTAAGGCTTAAATTGACAAAATTTAAACTTAGTTTATGTATCAAAAGAGCTTAGTTTAATGTAGACCTCAACCTCTATATATATAATGCATTAAAGTCAACAATTACTTGAAATCAATACAAAGTTCAGAAAAATCTAGTTTATACATTCATTGTAATTAGATAATTTTCATGAGAATTCACAAAGAAATTCTTGATAATTTAGAAGTTATGTTTATGAAATTCAATTTTCTAAAGGAATTTTGAAAACATAATTTAGTTGGCCAAAATTTGAAATAACTTAACTGAAAATTTTGAATTTCTATTTATACTATGCCTATTTTAAGAAAGATATTATACTTGAATTTATTCAACATTTCATATATTATAAAACTCATATTCAAAATACATAAATTTTAAAATGTAATTTCTAAACTTGATTTATAGAAAAACTTGGGGGTTACAATAGGGCTCGTTATGTACTAGTGGTGATTTTCTAGTGCTTGTCCTACTAATTTGCATTTTAAACTACACAAGTTAAACACGGGCATGAACTTCTACTTCAAATTTTCTCATTAATACTTGCATTACATGAATTAGTTTCTATTTAGGTTTAGAATCAACCACTATACAAGTTAAATCGCTTCACAATTTCAAACTATAGATTCAAAACCGTAGCATCAAATTGGGACAAATCATAAGAAATTACACATTGCTCTACCAATTTCATCAATAAAATAGCACCGCAATCCTATTATCGGATACATATAAGTAATGGATAACTCATGATTTAAAACCCTAGAACATCAAGAAACCATAATACAAGAATGAATTATTATGATATAACCAAACATGTATAAGGTACAAAAATGAAAAATAAAGATCAAACCTTGAAATGGAATTGGAAGGAGATAAATTTGCTTGATGTTTGATTGTTGTGAAAGAAAAAGAAAGTATTTTGAAGAAGAGAAATGGAAGAGAACAAAACAAAGGCAACCTACAACGTTGATCGTATAAAGCTTTGTATGGTAGCATTTGTATGGTAGAGTGCTAGCTGTTGTTGTAGACAAACTTTATGAGTGGAAAATAAGCATCCTAGCTTCCTTTACATTCCATAACACAAGCACGCAACATGTCCTCTAAGGTTTGGATCGTTCATTCTGATTGACCATCGGTTTGGGGGTGATAAGACATGCTAAAGTGTAGCTTTGTCCCCATACACTTTTCTAAACTTGTTCAAAACTTAGATACAAATCTAAGGTCTCGATCTGGTACAATCCCGGTGGATACTCTATGCAAACGTACTATCTCTTTTATGTAAAGCTTAGCCAATTTGTCTATAGAGAACATCATGTTGATTAATGGGAAGTGAGCTGATTTGGTGAGACGATCCACAACAACCCATATGGCATCATATGTCACTCCCCAAGGGATACCCTAAACATGGCAGTCCACCGTACACAATACTAAAACCTAGGAATGACTACCTTAGTCACGCAAAGGCTTCCATATTATGTACAAGGCGTACATCACAACCAAGGGAACGCATCGGAGTAGCGCAATTTATATTGATAGTAAATAAGTAACAAGGCAAGGAGAATACTTATCATAAAACATACTCATATTACATTTCAATTCTTAGGGGCATATTCCTCTATTATCTTCAAATAAATATACATCACTACTCATATAAGTTATTACATATAAAGAATCTTACAAAATTATTTCATCTTATGATTCTATTTCCTTCATAGGAGCTTAACATCTTTCCATGACATCCTTCACTTCATGATCCCCAAATTAAATCCTCAGGTATACCTATTTCAACAAAATCTATAGGGGTATAAGCTTCAACTAGCTTAGTGGGATATTCCTTTTTTCGCACCATAACTCAAACAAGTTCATTTAGATTTTCACGCATATGCTATGCAATCAATGCAACAATCATATGATTACGCAAATATATATAGTTATCCAGAAACCATATATAGAACGGATTTGCCCTTCCGTATCAAAGGTTAGGGAATCGGGGTTGAAGGTCCTCGAGCTTCTACTACTAGTCCCCAGGTCCTCACCTACAACATTCAGTTGGCTCTACTCCGAACCTAGAGTCGCTTTCCCGAGCGATTTGGATTCTCTAGGAAGGAACATGGCCCGTGGCACGCATAATCACAGCTAATCCAATTCTACGCGTAGGAGTAGCAGCATTCCGAAATAGATGTGACTCGATGGATGCTATGCGTGAGTGTTTTAGTTTTCTTAAGACAAACCTTATTAATGGTTTATTAGGGGCGATCAATCAATTTAGCAAACAATAATCATCATACAATAAGTAAACAAATTATTTTAACAAGCAATTCGAAGTTGCGATATTCTTAATCTCATTTCACGCATAAACATAGAATCATATACATAATCCCGAATTCCCAAAATATATCCATTTTTATCTTTTCTTATACTAATGCTACTACTTTACAAGCACAAGCAAGTAACGAATTTAGGAGAAATAACTCTCTCATCCATTTCACTATCTTCTTAGTCGTAGTAATCCTTGGGTAAGATATTCTCGTACCCTTCATCACCTAGACAAAAGAAACACCCGGAATAAGTCTTTCATAAAATTTCTATTCTTGGATTCTAAACTTTCTTAAAAATCCCGTAAAACGTAAAGAAGAAATTCCAACTGAAAATGTTAACATTGCTCATTTTAACTCGAATTCCATATGTAATATATCGTTTTCTACCTATCGAAAAGATCTATTCATTTCTAAACTTATCTTTATCATATAGGGCCATTTGGTTCCGAAACGTTAGGTACAGATTTAAAACGAATTATTTCTAAACTTTTGCAAATCATTTCTAACTTCAACCTTCATTTTAAAAAAAAAAAATCCTTTTGTAACAATATAAAATATATTGATAAAAACTTTGAATATAGGTAAGCTCACTTTATATGCAAAAATCCTAATGGTAGTGTCCTCAATATTTATTCATAAAACAATTCATTTAAACTTTAACTTTGAAAATTTCTTTTCAAGTATTTAAAGAAACTTTATATTTTCCTAGGTTGTTAAAATGAGTATATTCTTATTTTATTTTCTTCATTCTTTTTCCAAGGACAAATAAATTTTCTTTAACCTTAGTTTTTCATAAGTTTTTACTTTAAAATCAAATTTATCAAAAGTATATTAAGTTGATGAAAAACCTCTTTATGAATTTGTATGTTCGAATGGTTCTTGAGTCTTATCTCTAAGCTTTGTTTTCTAAAACTTGTTCTTTTATTTCTTTCGAAAAGAATAATCTTTATTGGTAAAATCATTTGTTTTTAGCCTTATCTTGTTTATATTATTTGGAAAAATAAGTCTTTTCTTTAGGGACTTAAAATCATTATTTTCCTAAGTGGGTTTGTAATTTTATTGGTTGAATTCATCTTAACTTTAAAAACTAGTTTGTTTCTTAGTTTTGTTATGGAGTTAAAAAGAGTTTAAATCTTAAGCTTTTTGTAAAAACTTTTAATATTAACAAATTATTTTACTAAAACTTTGGTTACCATAATATACAAAGAAAAATGTTTATTTCTTATGTTTCCTTAGTAATCTATCTTTGTTATTTATGAAAACGTTGAGAAAACTCTATTTTTATAACTTCATGATTTTGTGATAAATCACATAATCGAAAATCTAGTTTTGAGTTCCTTTAATAAAATGAAATTCTACTTTTAGATTAGTTGAGACATTAACATTATGTAGATGCAAGTATCATGAGCATATAAAGTAATAAGAACATAAGAAAATACTAGAAACAAATAATAAGCAAGAAAATAAAATATCAAGTATTGGGAACCTTAGCTTCATCAAGGTATCCCGGTCAAGTATTGGAGCCTTAGCTTTATCAAGGCATCCTGGGACTAAGAATGGACTAGTCCCGAAAGATTAAAGAAAATAAACAAAAGATTGTTTTGACTTGATATAGACAAGTCTAAGACTAGAAAAACTAGTCTTAATAATAACATGAAATAAATAAATTGCGTAACTTGAAAGTAAATAAATAACAAATGAGCTTATATGCTCTAAATAAATACATATACATAATATTCATAACACTATATATACGTTAGATTAGAAGCAAATAATAACAATATAATAACAACATAATAAAATAGAAAGCTTATGTACAAGAACAAAATATGAACATGTTGTTGCTTTTACTACTCATATGAGTTTCAAAACAACACCATAGTCATGTTAAGTTACATGACATGAGTGAATAATATTTGGAAGAAATCTTTACCTAAAGTGTGTAAGTGGTATGAAGATGGTAGATGAAATGGGTATTATGGGAGTAGTAATATGTGGTAGGAGGTTTATGTATAAGGAATGAGTTTTGTGAGGAATTGGTTTAAGAGAGTTTTTGTAGAGAGAACTTCTTGGAGAGAGGATTTATTGAGAGATTTTGAGAGAGTTTTGGTAGTGAAATAAATTGTGTGAAAGAATGAAAGAGGAAGGGGGTATTTATAGAATTTTTGGAGTGAAAATTAGATGTAATAAAATAAATTGAAAAAGAAATAAAATTGGATGAATGGGGGGACAATAGGCACCGGTTTTGCTTGTATTAGGAGGGGAAATTTGATTTATTTTATTTGTTTTGTAATAAAAGAAGTAATGTGTAAAGTTGATGTGAATAAAGTTGTATTGGAAATGTAAAAAGTAAGAAAATACATATGTAGGTAGTAAGATATAGGTATAAGAAAAAGTAGAGATAGTGGAATAGTAATGAATAGTAGAAAAGTACTATTAATAGTAGACTAGATAATTAAAGTACCGATAGTAATAAAAATACGCGTAATAATGCAATATCTGTAATTTTTAGCTACCGAAAAATTCTAAAACTGATATTTTTGGAATCCTCATATTTTTACGAGTCTATTGGTATAAATGAAATATTTTTAATATTTTGAGCTCCTAGACACGCTTTTCGAGAACTGATCCCGTTTGAGTCTAAAGGACACTCGAAATTTGCAAATCTGATATTTTTATGTTACCCTATATTATTACGAACTATTTTAAGCTATTAGCTTAATTTTGTTTTCTAGGGTTTGAAAACGCAGGATTGCCTGATCTTAAATACTATGGTTTGTTTATAGGCTTTGTTGACTTTAGGATTCCAGTTTGACTTCTGGTTTCGTCGAGATATTCGTAAGATCGTATAATTTTCGAGTTTTGATCATTTTATATTTTTAGCTCGACATCTATGGTTTATTTTTTTTATTATTTAATAGTTTTCGGTTTTCGAAAATATTTAACCGAGTCTTAAAGTTATGAATTGACTCAGTTTGACTTTTGGCGAAAATTTGAAATTTGTGATTTTTGAAATTTATCGAAGGATTTAAGGTCTTATCATTTTGTTGATATGTCGTTTCGATTTGCATTTTAGGAATCGGGTAGATGATTTGATTGGCGTACGAACATTGACTAAACTGGTAATTGGTCTTTATATTTTGTTTCAAGGGTTCTCGTTTTCGCAAGATTGAGAAACTCGTTTTTTGATCTTATTTGGAATTAAGTTTTAACTTGATTCGATTTTTAGGGTTTCGTTTCCGTGTTTTGACTAGGTCTAGAATTTGGTTTTTATCTTGAGTCATTTTTGGCATTTAATTTTTTTTTTATATTAGACTTCTAGGATTATTTTTAAGAATTATGAAATTTTCGGCGGTTTACATCATATCTTGTTGATATTCTTGGTAGTCCATGCACAAAATCCATCAAGATTTGGTCCCACTTCCACTGTAGTATAGGTAGAGGCTTTAACAATCCTCCTGGTCTTTAGTGTTCCACCTTCACCTGTTAATGTGTTAGGCACTTCATCATATAGTCAGCTACATCTTGTTTCATCCCATTCCACCAAAAGGCTCTTAAGATCCTAGGACATCTTAGTCACTCTAGAGTGCACTATATATCTTGAGTTATGAGCTTCACTCATAATTTATCTTCTCATCTCCTCATCATTCGGTACACATAATCTTCCTTTCGTTCTCACCACATCACCCTTATCTATGGTGAAGTCGGTATACTTCTATGCTTGCACTTCCTGTTTGATCCTTTGTATCACTTTATCATAACGTTAGGCTCCTTTAATTTGCTCCACAAAAGTTTGGTTCCATCACCAAGTTAGATATTTTCACTTCCATGTCTTATCCCATGAACTAGATACTCAACTTTTCGAATTCTCTTATCAACACTTTTTTTGTATTGATAATAGCACATGGGTCAGATATACATTTTCTTAACTGTGATACATGGAAAACGTTATGCACATCTGCCAAATTTGGAGGCAACGCTAATTTGTACGCCAATTGCCTAATTTTTCTAATATTTCAAATGAACCTATATATGTCACACCCCGAATGGTACCTTAGATGTGGCAGTCCGCTGCACATTATATTAAAGCTGATATATGACAACCTTAGTCATGTAAGAGCTTTGGTATTACGTGCAAGGCATGCTTCCAAGATAGTAGAAGACATCAAGGGCTATTATGTTTAAGCAGATAATAAAAGCATGTAAGAACTTATAAAGGTAAACATTTAATAATCATTAATTTCAAAATTCTTACAGCTTCTTAAGGGCATTCCCCCATACTAAAGGTCTTGCTATTATAAGCCATCTTAAAAACATACATAAATATATCAAAACCTACTATAGAGATTTTTCTTAGAAGTCTATACCTAAAATTAAATATGCAAACTTCTTCCAAAAACTCCTAGTAATTCGGCTCGTACCTAACAAAAATTCTTGTGCTAACCATAAGTAATCAAACTGAAACAAAAACCTATATGGTATAAGCAAACTAGATTAGTGAGACAACTCCCATCTTGAAAACATTTTCATATAACATACAAGTGTTTTAGACAATCATATGTGGATGCAACAATCAAATGAGCAGTCAAAATTCAACATTATTAACTAGAAACCATGTGTAGCATGGATTTTACACCCTCCATGCCGAGGGTTGGATGATTATCGGCCCATATGATCATCAATAATTGCAAACTTTCGGCCACTACTAGCCACTAGTACAACTCCTCATTTTCCCACACGAAGAATAGTAGCAAAAAAATAAATATGACTCACAATATGTCATGCATGAATTGTTTTTAATGTTGGTCTATCCAATTATTGTCGATTTCAAGTTAAACGTGACCAAAAAAATATTCATCATACCATTGCAAGAGAACATAAATTATTTATCAAACATTCTTTCGATATACTTAGCTTTTTATTTAACAACCACTTCATTAATCATGCATCTAATTCACACAACATTTACTCTTTTATATTTCCTTAATCTTCTAGTACCACTACTTACAAGCACATTCAAGGAAATGTAATTAGTAAAGGATTAACTCACTCCATAGCGATCGTTTCTAGTCAAAATAGTCTTCCGGAAAAGCGATATCGATTTCTCTTTTACCTAAACAAGATGAAATATCCAAATTGAGTCTTTCATAGAATTTCTTCTTAAAGATTATAAGTCTATCTTCTAATTGTGGTAAAATTCGGATTGGTGGAATTCCAACTTATAATGACCATAACTTGCTCATTTTAACTCGGAATTTCGCATATTATATGCCGTTTTCTACCTAATCGAAAAGATCTATCCATTTCTAAGGTTATTTCTATTATAAAAAGTCATTTGGGTCTCGGATCAGAGGGGTATAGATCTTCCACGAAAATTCCCTTCTCAACATTTTATAATCCTTTCTTCACTCAAAGTTTGTTAAGCAAAACTTAAATATGTAAATATTTGAAAAGGATCCCTTTGGTACAAAAATAGACTCATAATCTATGCATGATGTTATAGGTGTTGTCTCATTCAATTAATTTCCATAAAACAACCTTTCCTAGGTTTTGGAAAATTGGATTTGTTAAACTTTACTTTATATGGTTGAAATAACTTATAAATTTTTTGGGTGATCATAATTTAATGTTCTATATTTTTATTCTTTAGTTTATCAAAAGTGAGTTGAAAAAAGTTTGGTCTTTTAAGTTGTCTACCAATTCTATTCTAAGAATTGAAAAATAAAGTTTCAAAAGTTTTATTTAGTAGTACCTAATGAGTTTATTATTTGAAAATTTACTTTTTTAGATTGTTGACAAATTTCATTTCTCTAAGTGGGTTTCTTAAGACTTGTAAGTTGATTTTCTTGAAAACTTTTTTAGCTCTTAGTTTAGAAAGTTGGTAAAAATTTTTGTTATAGTATCAAGTTATCATCTATATTTCAAGATTTCCTATGTAGTCATTTGAAAAGAAAGTATCTTTAGACTTTGAAGAACTTCTTTATCAATAGTTTGAAATTTCAAGAAAAGCTTATATAAACTTTTAAAAAGGAATTGATTTGAAAACATCCTTCTCAGTCTTGGTGAAAAACATTTATTAAGTGATAAAATTTTAAGTGTTTAGTCTTTCATTAAAAAGATCTCTTTTTATTTGGACAACAACATATTAGCCAGCCATGAATATGATTATGTAGTTTAAAAAAGATAAGAATATCACAAGATAAGATAACAAAGAATATATGAAACAAATAAATATAATAATAATAATTGTCAAGTATTGTAAGCCTTAGCTTTTTCAAGGTTTTCCGGGACTAAGAATAGACTAGTCCCAAAAGAAAAGAAAAAGAAAAAGAAAATTCTTTTCACTTGATGAGGATAAGTTTAAGACTAGAAAGACTAGTCTTAAAATAACATGAAAGTAAATAAATTGCAAGGAAGATAAATAAATTACAATGAAAGTAAATAAACTACAATAACAAGTGAGCTTATATGCTCTAGAAGATATATATAACTTCATAGATATATTTAGTTATATATATATATGAACAACATAACGGAAAATAAATTCATGAACAAGAACAAAGTATGAATATATTGTTATTTTCCTAACCTCCATGGGTTTAGAAAACACATACTGTTCATACTAAGCAAATAAACATATAAAAAACTTAGATTATTACCTATGGAAGAAGAGAAAAATAGAAAGAACTTTTAAAGAGAATTTGTGAGAGATTTTGGTAGTGCAAGAAGGTTTGAAATAAATGGAAGAAATGGGTGGTATTTATAGGAAAAAGTGGAGGGTAATTTATGTTAATTAAATAAGTGAAAATTAAAATAAAATAAGTGGAAGAGGGAGGGGTCTGATGCCTCTAAGGGGGAGAGAGAGAGAGATTTTAATTTTTTTTTTTGTATTTTTGTTAATGAAAAGTGAGATATAAGAGATGTGAAGTTGTATTGGAAATTAAAATTATAAGAAAATAAGTGCATAGGTAGTAAGAATAGGTTGTAAGGAAAAATAGAGATAGATGAATAGTAGAGATCAGTAATGAATAGTAAACAAGATAATTAAATTACCGATAGTAATAAAAACACTCGTAAAAAGGCTATATTTGATATTTTTAACTATAAAAAAAATTCTAAAACTGATATTTTTGGAAACCTTATATTTTTAATAGTTTAACAGTATATCTGAAATAATTTTACTATTCCGACCCCCAAGACACATTTTTCAAAAACTATATTCGATAGGGTTCAAAACGAATTGTGATTTAAGTAATCTGATATTTTTAAGCTCTCTTATGTTATTACGAATTATTCTACATACTAATCTCTTACTTACTTACTTAGAGTTACGATTATGGGATTGTCGGACTTAAACTGTTGCGTCTAACTAGGGTTTTGTTAAATTTAAGGTTTCCAGTTGACCTTCTAATTAGGGTTTAAGCTTAACCGATCGTAAAACTTTGGGAGTTTACAATATACCTTGAGTTTAGCTTTCCTCTAACACCAAAACTAAATGCTCTTTAGTAGGAGATACCTTGAGGAATATATCTTCACGAATTTCAAACTCAAGAGGTATTTGTCATGTATTTGCATAACTTTTATATGTGTCTTAAGCTGCTTTCATTCTTTGCTTAACAATCTGGATCTTATCTATAAATTGTTGCACTAAATCTGGAGTAATCAAAGCTCTTTCACCCACTTCATTCTAATGTAGAGGAGACCTACACTTCCTTCCGTATAGAGCTTCATAAGGAGCCATTTGTATGGTTGCATGGTAATTGTTGTCATATGCAAGTTCAATCAATGGCAAATGGTCATCCCATCTTCCACCAAAATCTAGTGCATAAGTTCTTAATATATCTTCTAGAATCAACATAGTTCTTTCTGACTGTCCGTCTGTTTTTGGATGAAAGGTAGTGCTAAAATGTAGATGTGTACCCAATGATTCATGTAAACTCTTTTAGAATCGACTGAAAAATCTTGAATCTCTATTAGACACAATCGACACTGGTATGCCGCTTAGCTTTACTATTTCTATTATGCATATATGTGTCATCTTTTCTAAAGAACATCAAACCATTAGAGGAATAAAATGTGCAAATTTAGTTAATCTATTAAGAATTACTCATACTACTTCGTGTCTAGCTAATATTATTAGCAAAGCAGATATAAAGTCCATAGTTGTATTTTCCTATTTCCATTTAGGGATAGGTAAAAGTTGCGGCTCACTTGTAGGCCTTTGATGTTCGATTCTTGTCTATTGACATGTCAAGCATTTTGATACATGATCAGCCACATCACGTTTCATATTATCCCACCAATAGTTTTTCTTCAAATCTTTATACATTGTTATACTTCCTAGATGGATGGAACAAGTTAAAGCATGGTCATCTTTCAAAACTTCATTTCTTAAATCATGAATCTTTGACACAGATTCTATTTACATATCTAATAGCAACATCATCAATGACTCTCAACTCTTTTCTTTTCCCATTTCTTATGGCACAAATCAACTTTTCACTCTCATAATCTTCTTTTTAGCCTTGCTTGATTTGATCCAGAATGGTAGGTTGCAAAGTGAAACTAGCAAGTATGACATCAATTTTGTTCAAAGTCACCTTAATATCCATTTTTCAAAAATCCTCTTGTGCCTCTTTCTAATTTGTGATCAAGGTTGCCACATTCATTTCTTTATTTTTACTCAATGCATCATCAACCACATTTTCCTTTTTAGGGTAGATTAAAATCTCAATATCATAATCTTTAATCAAGTTTAACTACCTTCTTTATCTTATATTTATTTCCTTTTGAGTGAAGATATACTTTAAACTCTTGTGATATGTGTATATCCTGTATTTCTAAGAAAATGGTAATGTTTCTATAGCTTTAGGGCAAGAATTATAGTTGCTAGCTCTAGATCATGGACTATATATTTCTTTTTCATGTGGTTTCAATTGTCTCGATGCATAGACGATTACTTACCATCTTGCATTAGAACACATCCAAGTCCTTAGATTGAAGCATCACTATAGATCACTTATTCTTTTTCACTAACTAACAGGGCTAACATAAGAGTCGATACCAACCGTTTGTTAGTTTCTTAAAAACTTGATTTCAAATGTGGCATCCCATACAAATCTTACATGCTTCTGAGTCAATTTCATCAACTAAGATTTAATTTTTGAGAATCCTTGAACAAATCTTTTGTAATAGCCATCTAACCCCAAAAAACTTCTCACCTCTATAACATTTATTGGTCTTTGCCATTCTATAACAATCTTGATTTTCTCTAGATCAACCGACATACCTTCTTTCGATATCACATGTCCCAAGAAAGCTATCTCTTTAAGCCAGAACATGCATTTACTGAATTTTGCATATAACTTCTTTCCCTAAGTTTTTGTAGTTTTAGATCAAATGTTCCTCATGTTCTTTCTTATCCCGAGAATACACCAAAATGTCATCAATGAATACAATCACAAACAAATCCAGGTAATCTTTAAACATTCGATTCATAAGATTCATAATAGCAGATGGAGCATTTGTTGACCTAAATGGCATGACTAGAAATTCAAAGTGTCCATATCTGGTACAAAAAGTAGTTTTGGGAATGTCATGTGGCTTAATTCTAAGCTGATAATACCCGAATCTCAAATCAATCTTTAAAAACACTATTTCACCTTTCAATTGATCAAATAAATCATCAATCCTCGGCATAGGGTACTTGTTCTTTGTGATGACTTGATTTAATCCTCTGTAATCAATACACATTCTTAAACTTCCATCTTTCTTCTTTACAAATAGAACTGGAGCACTCTATGGAGAAATACAAGATCGAATAAAACCATGTTGTTGTTAGTCTTGGAGCTATTGTTTCAATTCCTTCAATTTAATTAGAGCCATTTTGTAAGGTGCTTTTGATATAGGAATTGTGACATCAATCGTAAACTCAATTTCCCAAGTAGGGAGTAAACCAGCTAATTTTTTGAGAAACACATCTGTGAAATGCTTTACTATCGATACAATGTTGAAACTCACTTCTTTAGCATTTATTGTTCCTACTACAACTTTTTACTGTATCTCTATAGAACTCATGCTCTTTGGTCTCTATTTCCTAAGAGCATAAGTGAAATTTTCATTTTCCAATTTAAAGCTCAATGCTTCCTTATTACAATCTATTGTAACTTTATACAAATTCAACCAATTCATGCCTAAAATTACATTAGAATCAAACATAGATTAAACCATCATATCAATTAGCATATTCACACTGGAATGAACACATTAACATTTCTACAAACATATGGCTTTCTAGTCTCAACACCAAAAGGAGTGTTAATGCACATTACACGATTAGATAATACTTCATAAACAAGTTCACATTCATTCATAAAATTTAGGATATACACGCATATGTAGCTTCCGTATCCATTAATGCCTAAGCATATCGTTTAGAGATGAACAAAGTACCTATTAGAGTGTCTACTGAAGGAGCTTCCTCAACTTGTTGTAAAGCAAACACCCTTGCTACTATTTTTCCTTTTTTCAAATTGGGTCTACCCTAATTGTTATTAGTTATTAGGTCTATCTTTGTAATATGCAATGTGATGTCTTCTTTGTTTACAATATACATAAAATAAAGGTTGTAACACTAGGTTTATACACTCCGAAGCCCTGTGGCCTTCTCAACCATAAGCAAAGTAGGATTTTGGATTTGACTTGCAATCGAATAATTCATGGGGCCCCAAGCATCTAATGCATTTCTTCTCAAACACAAGAGTAAGAGTCTTGGTTACTATCTTCTAATAAGCTTTCTTTCCCAAAAATGGTTTCTTACCTTTCCCTAACAACCCATGCCTCTAGCAACACTATGATAGCTTCCAAAAGATGCAAAAGATGTAGGTCTTGTCCCTAAATAAGCAGTTCTTCTAGCTTTTTTTGCTCTGTTATCATTTTGAATTTGTTTGGCCAATTTAGCCTTAGCAACAATATCAACCAAGGTATGAAGCTGAAACATTTGACTTCGCCTTTAATCTTATCATTCAACCCCTTTTGAAACTTTTATACCTTCTTTCTTTCATCTCTATATCATTCTCCGGCAAATCTTAACAATCTGCAAAACTTTGCATGATATTCGTCAATTGACTTACCCCTCTATCTTAGACTCAACCAATCCAAAATCATCTTCTCTCTGATAAAAACCAGTAAGTATCGGACGAATGCATAATTGAATCTAGTCCATGCAGTAGTTCTTAGCATATTTTCACTAGCCAGTCTCCACCAATTATAAACTTTTCTCTTCACATATATACAACCAAGTCTACTTTCCTTTCTTCTGGAGTATCACATGTTGCAAAAAGTTTTTTCCAACTCTTCTATTCGACTTTCAGCCACCGTTGGATAATTATCAGTTTCATCAAAATCAAGGACCAATCTGTTAAACTCATGTAACTTCACTTAATTACCTTGATCATTAGCTTGTACATTCTCACCCTATCTCATTACATGAGGATCATACTACTGCATGAACTATTGTTGCTACTGATACATCATTTACTAATATTGCTGCATCACGATGAACATATCTCTAAACATAGTATACATTATTACTAGATCTACCATTAGCACTTGACGTAGAGAAGGAAAAGGTGGTATCTGAGGTTGTTATGTGATCTGTGACATGGAAACCGAGTAGCAGATGGTATAGTAGCAGAGTTCGGAGTATTGGATAGAGTAGAAGCCGTATAGATGACTGTAGAGCTGAAGGAGGCATATTTTACCTTTTTGTGTTTTGTTTGGTTTGTCTTCGAGACGTATCCATCTTACATAAACATACAACACATTGATACACATATATACCAAGTCATGCACTATTCTTATTAAATTTGTGTTAATATTAACAAGCAAACAACAAACAAACAAAGAAACAAACAAATAAGCAACAAGTAAAACACGCTACTTAAGCTAAACCTAAACCTTTCCTATACTAAATTCACTGCATCTAAGGTTAGGTTACTTCTAATCTAACACATTTAAACAAACAATTATATAAACATTGCTTTGATACCTTTTTGTGTAGACTGTCATGCTTTGAATCTAAAATCAAGCATATCCAGTCCCAGCCACATGTAATCCCGAAGTATTACATGTAAAGTTGTCTTTAAAGAAGGTGTTAGTATAAAATATTTGTCTAAATAAGCCAAAAGATCCATTACAAAAGCTACTCATTAAGAGTAGTATCATACATAGCACTACAAATGTTTGTTGTTAATCTAAAACATAATAAAAGACTTAATGCATATATGTTACAAAACAAGACTTGAGATCAAGCCTTAACAAAAATACATACAAGTTTGAAAAGTCTTTAGTAATAATTGCATTATCTATATAAACATTTTCATTAATCTATTACAAAAACAGACGTCACAATGTAAGGATCCCTAGTCGTCCCATTCATCTAAAAACTCTTCAAAGCCTATCCATAACCTAACTAATCATAAAACTCACCCTCATCAATACCTGTAATACGAAAACGTGAGCCAAAGGCCCAATTCATAAGTAACATAAATAAATATAGAGTGACACATATTCCTAGTCTAATGAAATGTAGAAACCATTAAGTTATTAACTTTATTAATTAAGTAATACACATCAACTTAAGAGTGTTCAAACTTCGAAGACAAGCTATTAGGAAGCTAGGATCCTAAGCAACAGCAGTTGCTCAAGGAGTTGATATAGATAGCCCGAATACTTATATCTCCAATATCTAACTAAAAAGGAAAATAGCTTCATTTTGGGTTCACAGTCGTTTATCATATTTACTTAACTTAATCTATAATATCACTAAATTCAATCGGTACCATAAATGTAAACTAAATCATATTACTTTCCTTTAAGAATAAGTAAGCGTTATACTAATACCGTTACCCCTATCGACTACGTATTGAGCCACATATAAAGTGTCATTGCATCATGACAAAGGTGACCTAAGTAGCTAACTACCATATTAACATCGTCAATAGGGTTACCGCTCCCCGGACCGAATTAAAAGGCACATGCACAAACAATTAAAACACTTTTAAGTCATCTTTGATAAAAGTTAATTGAGATATGCCTATCAACTAGCAAACAAGTTACTGTGTATCTGTAGTATCTCGTAAAAGATTAGTGGTGAAATACAATTTGGTAGGGTATTCTGTAAGATAAAAAAATTTAATTCATATAACATTTAACATCATTATAAATAAAAAATAAGCAAATTAGCACCTATAAACTTAAAAAAAAAAACTATATTAAATCCTATCTAAACATTTATACACATATCTATATAATAAATTCCATTATTTTAAATTTTGAAAATTATATTATTTTTTTTCATAAAGGAACATGATAGGTGCATGACTATGCTTTGTCTCCGTGTTTCTTCATATAAGAAACACGCCTAAAATAAGTAGACGTATATCTTGCCATGTTTCATTTGTACACAAATCTCTTTGAAAGTTAGTGAGAAGCATGGTAGGATATGTTACTATATTCTAGTCATGTTTCTTAAAAATACAAATTTCTTAAGAAATCAGAGAGAAGCACGGTAGAGTACATGTGGCCCTGTTCCAACCGTGCTATCATATTTTTCCAATTCGTTCAATACATAGTGAGAAGCACGGTTGGATACAAATGGCCATGTTTCCCTCGTGTTTCTCTTCGAATAGCTAAATTTTTAAACTCAGTGATATACACAACTAGAGCATTAACCAGTGTTTCTCTTCGTGTTTGATGAAGTAGATGTGAAGTTTATGCATATATGATGATGTTAAGTTGGTGTAGCAAGTGTTTGTAAGCTTATGAAAACAAAAATAGGATTTTTAACTATAAAGCTTTGCATGCTACACTAAAGCAACACTTCATCCATCGTATTTAGCTATAAATCAAAACAACAACTACAACTCATATAACACATGCTCCAGGAACTCATCTAAGTCCTAAAGATCTACTCCGCTCATCAAGACAATTTTCAGGTCCCTAAGATTCTACTTGAAAAAGAATTTGCATTCATAATTGAAAGGAATTCTTGATAAAAGATTCAAAGGAATTCTTGATGAAATTATGAAAGAAAATTGGATCAAAAGGATGACATACATAGGCTAGATGATAACATTGGTTAGGGTCTATATTGGATTTGAGTTTTTGTATAAATTTTGCTTAATTATAATAAAACATATACCTTTGACTTTTACGGTAGTTAAGGTAAAAAGAAAAGATTTAGGCTTAGGCTTATGTTAAGTACTCGGGCTTGGGTTTAGGTTTGATTTGTTTTGGTTAAAACAAGAAAACATGGGCTTTACAACATCAATATGCAAAACACTATAATTACTAAATAATACTAACACATTCAATTAGCTAAACATTTGACATAATTTCTTATATAAAGAAATCAATAAATATATATATACACACGCACACATAAATGAAATTTAAATCATGCATGCAAAGTTAAGATATTTCACTCTTCCCTCCTTTAAGAAGCTTTGTCCTTGAAACTCACCTTATTCACTAATCAATAGCTCATGATACTTTTGTCTTATAAAACTCTCTATTTTCCAAGTAGCTTCCTTTTTGTTTGACTACTCTCCAATACCTTGACAAAAGGAATGGTTTTTTTTTTTTTTCCAAAAATTTTTCCCTTCAACCTAAAATTTTGATAGGATTCTCTACTGTTGTCAGATTATATATATATATATATATATATTATGTTAGAGTGTCTACAATAAATTAGTTAGGCGCTTCTAATTTGACTAATCAATAACTCAAGTTTAGAATAAAATTTAGCATATACTACAAGTAATTTTGCATTTGTTGAAGGCCATTACTACTACATGGTACTATTAAGAAGCTAATATAAGCCTTGTTTTGCCAATCATTAATGATATCACATGGAGAATTTCATTCATCTCTTGGGTCTAAATTCTACCTAATGTTAAGGGTGTTGTATTAGGATATGCACTACGATACCATAGTAGATGTGCTATATGTAAACTCCTGAAATTTTCATAATTTTTAGAAAATAATCCTAGAAGTCTAATACTAAAAACCGAAACCCTGAAAATCGACCCAAGTTGAAACCAAATTCTAAATAAGGTCAAACACGAGAATTCTTAATATTGAGAAAAAGAGAAACCTCAAAACAAAATAGAAAATCCAACTACCAGTTGATTCAACATCCATACATCAATCAAATCATCTATCCGATTCCTAACACGTAAATCAAGATGATATATCCAAATAACGCTCGACAATGAAATACTAATACCTTAAATCCTTCGGTGAATTTAGAATAAAAAATTTTAATTTTCACCAAAAGTCAAACTGAGTCAACCCATAACCCTAGACTTGGTTAAACGATCCCGAGAACTGAAAAATATTAAATAATCACAAATAAAATGAAATAAACCATAGACATTGAACTAAAAATATAATATGGACAAAACCCCAAAATTTTATAATCTTACAAATAACTGAACAAAATCGAAAGTCAAACCGAAACCCTAAAAGCCAACAAAATTTACAACAAACCCTAGTGTTTAAGATTCGGCAATCCGCGCTCTTAAACCCTAAACAATGAGATGGAAATAATTGTTGAAAATAGTTCATAATAATATAGAGAAGCTTAGAAATATCAGGTTCGAGAATTTCTAGTATCATTTGGATTCGAACGGGATCAGTTTTCAAAAACCGTACCTCGGTACACCTGATAGAAAAAATATTCCGTTAAAACCAATAAACTCGTAGAAATATAAGGTTTCCAAAAATATCAATTTTAGAATTTTTCGGTAACTAAAAATTATAAATATTGTATTTGTACGCATATTTTTATTACTACCGGTATTTTATTCGTCTAATCTACTATTCATAGTATTTTTCTACTATTCATCTTGTAAACCCCTGAAGTTTTGAATTCAAATTAAAGCTTAAACCCTAATTAGAAGTCAACCGGATTACTAAAAGTCAATAAAACCCTAGTTTACCATAACCGCTTAAATCGAACATTCTTGTTTAAGAAACCCGAAGAGAGCGAGAAACAGTTTAGTTAGTAGAATAGTTCGTAATTATCCAAGGAAGCTTAAAAAGACCGGTTTAGTAAAACCACGATTCGTTTTGAACCCGATCAGACACAGTTCTTAAAAAAAGTGTCTCGGAGCTCGGAATAGTAAAAATATTCTGAATATACCTTTAGACTCATAAAAATATAAGATTTTCAAAAATATCAATTTTATAATTTTTCGATAGCTAAAAATATCAGATATCGCATTTATACGCGTATTTTCCTACTACCGGTACTTAAATTATCATGTCTACTTTACATTACACTATTTACTACTATTCTACACTATTTATCTATCTCTACTTTTTCTTACAACCTACTCTTACAACCCATACACCTATTTCTTACACATTTCATTTCCAATACAACTTCAAATCTTTCATATCTTACTTTTAATTAATCAAAAGATAAAAAAATAAATTTTCTCCTCTCCATTACACAAAAGTAGTGTCGGCCACCCTCTTTCTTCTTCCCATTTGTTTTATTTTTTATTTATTTAATTAACACAAATTATCTCTCACATTTTCCTATAATATCCCCACATACTTTCACTTCTTTCACACCTCTCTTCTACTAAAGTTACTATACTAAAATCTCTCCAAGAATTTCCTCTCAAGAAGCTCTTTCAAGATTAGTTCTTTTAGGTAAAATTTTTGCAAGAATTTCATATGTTCATTTACTTAGTATGGGCTTAGTGTCTGTTTTCTAAAACCATGAAGGTTAAGAAAGCAATAATAAGTTCATATTTTGTTTTTGTTCATAATCTAAATTCCTTATGTTGTTTTCATTTTTATAACTACCTAATATATCTATATAGCTATATATATTATTTAGAGCATATAAGCTCATTGTTTTGCAATTTATTTACTTTCCTTGCAATTTATTTACTTTCATGTTATTTTTAAGACTAGTCTTTCTAGTCTTAGACTTGTCTTCATCATGTCAAAACATTTTCTTTTTCTTTTGGGACTAGTCTTTTCTTAGTCTCAGGATACCTTGATGAAGCTAAGGTTCCAATACTTGATTTATTTTCCTATTAGCTTATTCTTTCAAGTTATTACGTTTCTTTATATTTCCATAACTTTATGATTCATATTCATGCATGAACATAATGATTCTTGTCTCAAACAAAATAAATGAGGAAATATTTTCTTAAAATAAAGATTCTTTCTAGGAATAAAAGTAGAAAGTAAACTTTTCTAAAAACTAAGAAGTCATCTTAAAACAAACTTAGAGGAATTCATAAGAAATTTTATAAACATACATGACAAAGAAAAGACTTTTTTAAGTAAACAAAGATTTTTCAACAACTTTATTTTTCTTCAAAAGATAGAAATTTTTTTCATTAAAATAAAATGATCTCAAGAAATCAAGAAATTATTTCTCTAAATAGAGAAGTGTTATTACTTTCAAAAAGTGTTGGGAGCTAAGCTTAGGAAATAAAAATCATTCCTTAGGAATTTAAAGAGATTACGAAAATAAAATTTAGAAAAAGAAAAGAAATACTCATTATAAATAACTTAAGATATTTCAAAGCAAAAAGAATATTTCAAAAACTCTCAAGTTTCAAAATCTTTAAAGACTTTACTTTTTCAAAATTTGAGACAACTTCATTGACTTCATACATTTGTTATGAGTCAATAAATATATATATATAATATATATATAAATATTCTAAAGGTTTTACAAGCTTTTATATTTCATATCTCTTCAAAATGAGCTTGGATAAAAGAAGGAAAACAAGTTTATGAAAATTCATGGTGAATCTATTCGCCACTTTTTCAGAACCCGAACGACTTAGTTTGATGAAAATAAGTTTAAAAATAGATAGATCTTTTCGAATAGGTAGAAAATGGTATATTATATGCGAAATTCCGAGTTAAAATGAGTAAGTCATGGCCATTTTAAGTTAGAATTTCCACTTATACGATTTTACCTCGATTTTAAGAAAAGTTTAAAATCTTCAAGAATAGAAACTTCATGAAAGACTCGTTTTGGGTATTTCATCTTGTTTAGGTGGAGAAGGACCCGAGAACACTTTTCCGGAGGATTACTTCGATTAGGATCTACCCACATGGAGTGAGTTAATTCTTGACTTAAGTTACATTTTCTTATTTTGTGCTTGTAAGTAGTAGCACTAGCAATTAAGAAAAAGATAAAATGAATAATTGTTGTGTGACTTGGAATTATGATTGGTTGAATATCAATTAAAAATATTGAAAGAAGGTTTGATAAATAAATTGTGATTCTTGTATTGATATGATGAAAATTGTGTTGATCCCCTTTAACTTGAACTAAACATTATTTGGTTAAATATATGTTGGAATTAATTCATGCATATCATAATTGTGAGTCACATTAATTTCACTACTATTCTTCGTGTGGGGAAATGAGGAAATGGTAGTGGTGGCTAGTAGGAGCCGGAAAGTCTACATGGGTTAGTAGGAGCCAGAAAGCCTACAGGGCGAGTATGAGCCGGTAAATCTACAAATATTGATGGTTGTATGGGCCTGTAACCTCCCAACCCTTGACATGGAGGGTGTAAATTCCATGCTATACTTGATTTTCGGTTAATCATGTGTATTTTGTTTGTTCATATGATTGGTGCATTCTCATATGCCTGATTAAACACTTGTTTGCTCTATGAAAATGTTTTGTAGATGGAATTATCTCACTAAGCTAGTTTTGCTTATACCCTTATAGTTTTTTGTTACAGTACGATTACCTTTGGTTGGCCCCAAGGAGCCCCGTATGCCAGGTACGAGTTTAAGCTACTAGGAGTTTTTGGGAGAAGCTTTATGTATTTAAGTTTGGAACATAGGCTTCTAGGAAAATCTCTTTAGTAGGCTTATGTTATAGTTGTTAGTATTTTGGAAAGACTTCTAAAGTAGGGGAATGCCCCTAAGATGATGTAAGGATATTATTATGGAAATCTTATGTTTTATTTATATAAGTTCTTGCTTGCTTTTATTATCTACTTAAAATGTAATACCCCTATGAGTCTCCTACTATCTTGGAAGCACGCCTTGCATGTGATATCGAAGCTCCTACATGACTAAGGTTATTATTCTTTACCTTTAATATTATATGCGGCGGACTGCCATGTTTATGGTACCTTCTGGGCAGTGACACATCTATCTCTACTTTTTCTTACTACTTATTCTTACAACATACATAACTATTCTTACAATTTTTTTCCATAAAAATTAAACTTCTTTTAGACTTTTCTTCTAAAATTAATTTTTAATCACTTCTCTCTCTCTCTTCTTCTTGTTGCCGTCCACCCCCGTCTCTCTCTTCACTTTCAATTATTTCTTTTTCAATAATTTAATTACATCTAATCTTCACTCTAAAATTCTATAATACCCAATTCCTCTTTCATTCTTTCACACAACTCGTTCTACTACAAAAACTCTTCCAAAATCTCTCTACAAAACCTCTCTCCAAAATTTCTCTCTACCAAAACTCTCTTAAACCAATTATTCACAAAAACCCTTCTTTATACATAAATTATCTATCACATATCACTACCCACATAATATCCCATTCATCTACCATCTTCATACTACATAAACACTTTAGGTAAATTTTCCAACCATTTAGTTTATCCATGTCATGTAACTTAACATGACTATGGTGTTGTTTTGAAACTCACATGAGTAATAAAAGTAACAACATGTTCATGTTTTATTTTTGCACATAAAATTCCTATTTTATTATCTTGTTATTAATGTTATTATTTGTTATTATTCTTACTATAATGTTAACTTTTTATCATACTAACTAAATATATTTATGTATTTAATATAATCTTTAGAGCATATAAGCTCACTTGTTATTTATTTAATTTTATGCTTTGCAATTTGTTTATTTTATGCTATTTTAATACTAGTCTTTCTAGTCTTAGACTTATCCATATTAAGTCAAAATAATATTTTCTTTCTTCTTTTTATTCTTTTTGGGACTAGTCTATTCTTAGTATCGGGATACCTTGATGAAGCTAAGGTTCCCATACTTGATATTTTTATTATCTTGATTATTATTATTTGCTTCTAGTATCTTTCTCATATTCTTATTATTGTACATGCTCATAATACATGCATCTACATAATGATATTGTTCAACTAAATTTAAAAGTAGAATTTTACTTTATTAAAAGGACTTGAAACTAAATTTTCTATTATGTGGCTTCTTCTTTTTATAATATGATAACCTAAGTTTAGTAAAATAATTTGTTGGTATTCAAAGTTTTCACAAAAAACTTAAGATTAAACTCTTTCAACTCCATAACAAAACCAAGAAGCAAACTAGTTTTCAAAGTTAAGATAAAATCAACCCATAACAATATAAGCCCACTTAGGAAAATAATGATTTTCAAGTTTCTAAATAAGGGACTTATTTTCAAAGAATATAAATATGATAAGTAAAAAAAAATGATTTTATCAATAAAGAAGATTCTTTTCAAATAAAAAGTGTAGAGAGATAAAAAACCAAGTTTTATAAAACAAGAACTTATATTTTAAACAAGAAATATAAGAAGAAAAGACTCATTTTCTAAAACCATCATAAATGCAAATTTATAAATGGATTATCAACAACTTAATAAACTTTTTATAACTTTAATCTTTTATCACTATAAGTAAAAATTATAGAAGACCAAAGTTAAAGGAAAATTGACTTGTTTTGGAAAAAGGAATGATGAAAATAAAATAAGAATATATTCATTTATAATAACCTATGAAAATATAAAGTTCTTCAAAATACTTGAAAAGAATTTGTCAAGTTAAGTTTTAACATTTCAAAATAAATTGTTGAGACACTATCATTAGAATTTTTGCATATAAAATGACCTTATCTATATACTCAAAGGATTTATCAATCATATATATATATATATATATATTTACTAAAAGATTTTCCAACGAAGTTGAGTTGGAAAATTGTCTCGCAAATCTAGAAATATTCATTTTGAATCTATACCCTATATTTTTGGAACCCAAAGAACCTTATATGACAAAAATAACCTTAGAAATGGATATATCTTTTCGAATAGATAGAAAACGGTATATTATATGCAAAATTCCGAGTTAAAATGAGCAAATTATGATCATTTTAATTTGGAATTTCATTCTATGCGATTTTGACAAACATATTGAAATAGAATTAGAAAGTTTAAGTAGAATTTCTATGAAAAACTCATCCCGGGTATTTCTTTTGTCTAGGTAACGAAGGATACGAGATTACCCTTCTTGAGGATTGCTACGACTAAGAAGATTGCGAAATGGACAAGTAAGTTATTCCTCTTAATTTCATTACCTTGCTTGTGCTTGTAAGGTAGTAGCATTAGTATACTAAGAAAAGATAAAATAGATATGTATAACGGAATTCGGGGATATGTATATATGTGATTCTATGCTTATGTGTGGAATGAGAATTAAGGATACCACAACTTCAAACTTCCTATTTAAGTATTATGTTTACTTACTTGTATGACTACTTATTATTTGCTAAATTGATTGATCGCCCCCTAATAAACCTTAAAGGTTTGGCTTAAGAAAATAAAATACTCACGCATAGCATCCATCGAGTCACATCTCTTTCGGAAGGCTTGTCACGCCCCGAGGGTATCTTAGACGGGACAGTTCCGCCATACACAATATCCGGCTTAAATTTAAATCATAAATCTCTTAAAGCCATAAATATTGTGCAGAAGCGTATCTTGAATAGATAACCAATGGGTTGATAGTATCAGATTAGCCATATATATAAACAACTAATAGCCTCAAAACTAACTAATAACTACTGCAGAAATATAACATTAAAAGAAAAGTAGTTTAAGAGTGTATATAACAAAGCAGTTGGATTACTGATCCTATAAATATTACAATCCTGTTTCAAAGATTTATTTAAAAACCCCTCCCAGGAAAAAGAAGAAGGAACGCTCTTCAACCCTCGTATCCTTCCCTCAAAACCCTGAATCCAAAGGGGAGCTAACCTGAGGGTAGCCTCGTCCTGACTGTACCAAAGATAGTCCTGTGACAATAAACTGTAAGGGAGTGAGCGAACCACAGGCTCAGCGAGTTATATTCCTCACACTTATACCATTCAAGCAAGTTATTAATTCAAACATATGCAATGCAAACAATCAAGTGGACAAATATATATAGCCAACCGGTAACCATATACATATTCGGATTTGCGCCCTCCGAATCCGGGGTTGGGGTACATCCACTCATCAGCACCCAGATTAATATACTTCGGGAATCAAATTTCTCAAGAAAACTTTTTATATATCAACATAATATACATATAACAACATCCCAGTGAAGTAATAAATCCGAAACAATGACCCGGCGCGATTCTAGGAAAAGGGCCGTCTCCCCAGGACGACTTAGTTCCCATTCCCCTAGAACAAGGCCCATGGTACACACTAGGTACATACCACTTCGGTCCTCCATTCACCATCCTCACGGGACAGTGCGGCCCATCCGGTCAAGGTGTAGTGGTGATGGCCTTCTACGTGCATAAATGCTATGCATGAATGTATTCAATTATATGCCAGATTGTTTTATATTTATTTACTTGGCGTGCAAACAAGTTTCATACACTTTCATTTCTATTCTATAGCATCCAATGGGTTAGAATATAATTACAATATTTTATCAACCAGTTCAAGTATCCACAGTCACAGTTTATTTCCCAACCCCTTAATATTTTATTACTTGATTAGTTCTATTCTACAACCACAATCAAGTATAGAGATCATAGGAATATACTCACCTGTCCATATTTCTTGTCAGTCGTAATAGTCAACAGGCAGGTCAAGCTCAGAGTCAGAATCACCTGAATATAATTAAAGATGGAAATATACTATAAGAATTGACTAAAAATCTAATATAATATATATATAATAAATATATATATCTATACTACAGACTTCCTATATTTTCGTAATCTAGCACTAAAACCTTATATAGCTAATTTACATCGATTAACTTAAATTTTACGTACAAAGGTCGTTTACTAAATATTTTAGAGTTATTTGAAATATAGCGAAATAATAATAACAACTAATAGAAATAAATAAATAAAAAAATATTATTATTAAAGATAAAGAAATTTTAACCAAGTAATATAAGTAACTAAACATATAGATATATATATATATAAGTATGTATTGAAAGGTTAAAGGAAATAATTTAATAAATATGAGTAATAATAATAATAATAATAATAAAAACAATATATATCATATTTACGTCTATATATATATATAAACATCTAAATAAATCAACATACTTATCTTATATTAATAATTTAATTCTTATATAAAAATAAAGTATAGATATATATAGCAAGAAATATGATATATCCTATAGTAATATATATAATTATAAATATATAACATATGAGAGCTTATACATATACATATATACATATATACATATATACTAATTATATATAACATATACGTATATATATATGTATATAGGCAGAAGAAGCAGCAAAGCTGCCGCACAGAGGAGGAGCAGCGCAGCTACTGCTGCAGCGTGGAGCGCTCACTTGGAGCGCCTGCTCGAGCGCTCCATGAGCGCTCCTTCAGCGCTCCTCATGCGCTCGCTGAGCGCTGCTCGAGCGCTCCTGAGCGCTGTTCAAGCGCTGCTCGAGCGCTAGGCTGGGCGCTCGTTGAGCGCTGCTCCGAGCGCCCATGGGGCCTTCCAGCGCGCGTGGAGGCTCGGTGGGGGCAGAGCACCCTGCTCTGCTCGTGTGCAGCGGTGTGTGTATGGTGGGGTGATGCTGCGGTGGAGCGTGTGTGCTGTGGTGCGGTGGCTGGGGTGGTGCTGCGTGGGCTGTGCGAGAGGAAGAAGAGAAGAAGAAGAAAAAAGAAGAAGAAGAAGAACTACTAACCTTATATGGACCGTTGCTCCAAAGGGAAGAAGAAGAGGAAGAACAAAGGAAAGAAAAAAAGAAAGGAAATTGAAACAGAAAAAGAAAGAAAACAGAAAGCTTCAAAACGGAAAAGGAGAAAGAAGAAGAGGAACGCAGCTTATACTATATATATATATATATATAATATATATCTTAAGACAAGGAGCTTAAAGTCAAACAAGACAAAAAAAGAATGTCAGATAAATCTATTCCGAGAATTCATCTTATATATATAATAAATTGATCACAATATGGATCTTGTTAAATTATATGTTGACTAATAGACTCGGAAAAATTTAATCAAAAATAAGAAATATCCAAACTAAACAAAATAGCACGGTTTAAAATTACAATAGCAAATCGAATAATATTTTTATCGCACAAGATCAAATACTCAACAATTTTCGGACAAAGAATTTAAAATAAAATCTTTAATTAATACTGTTTAGAGTAGATTCATATTTGAATAAAGAAAAATTAGTTTATAAAAAGTTTATACTCAATTTGATAAATAAAATAAAGGAATCAAATAATAATTAAAATTATCAAGACAATTTAAGAAATCAAAATCGGAAATTTTTCGGAGCTCACAAGGCTGCTACTCCTACGCGTAGAGTTGGATTAGCTGTTATTATACTGGGACACGGGCCATGTTCCTTCCTAGAGAATCCAAATTGCCCGGGGAATGCGACTCTAGGTTCAGAGCCAAGCCAACCGAATGCTTTGGGTAGGACCTAGGGACTAGCAGTAGAAGGTCGCGGATCTTCATCACCAATTCCCTAACCTTTGATACGGAGGGTAAATTCGTTCTATATATGGTTTCCAGAAAATTATATATATTTGTGTAATCACATGATTGTTGCATTGTATGCATAGCATATGTATGAAAATTTAAATGAACTTGTTTGAAACCATGGTGGAATGAAAATGAATAGCTCATTAAGCTAGTTGTAAACTTATACCCCATAGATTTTTTTGAAACGGGTATACCTGTGGCTTAAATCGAAGATCATGACATTAAGGAAATAATGAAAGATGTTAAACTTTTATGAAGGCATTAGGAACATAAGGTGAAGTCACTTTGTAAGGTTCCTTATATGTAATATATACTATGTTAGTGTTTTGGAAATTCAAAGAAGTGTATTTATTTTTATTTGAAGACAATAGAGGGATATACCCCTAAGAATTGTAATTTACCATGTTTATGTGTTATGATAAGCATTCTCCTTGCCTTGTCACTTAATCATTATCAATGTAAATTGTACAACTCCGATGTGTTCCTTTGCTTGTGATGTACGCTTGTACATGATATGGAAGCCTTTGCGTAACTAAGGTAGTCATTCTTAGGCTTTAGTATTGTGTACAGCGGACTGCCACATTTAGGGTACCTCTCGGAGTGACACTATGGAATCACTAGAGGGTATCTTGATTACATAAATACTGATGTTAAAATTACCATCTCTAGAAAATTAGGGGCTTTTGTGAGAAAAAAAAAAAGAGGGAGTTGAATCTTTAACTTCATGTGCTAAAAGACTACATATGTTAGTTTTCGATTCAACAATTTTTGACAATATGATTAGACCAACATTGACATGAAATATATAAAGAAAAAAATGGCTAATATTTTGATGCATTTTTTGTATCTATTTTAACTACTTATGAACCCTTATTTCATTTTATTCTGTTAGAGTATATTATATAATTACTAGTTTGATTGACACCAATTAATGTGTGTAACCAGATTAGAATAAAAGTCATGATCAAGCTAGTTAAGTAAACTTTAAATAGTCTCTCAATTTTTTATTAATCTCATTAAGGTTTACTATAATGATCGATAAGAGTAAGAAATGATAGTTTTTTTTTTTTTTTGTAAGTAGGATAAGGCGATTATCCTTCAATATTTTAGATATAACTTGATATACTTTGCAATATAAATTGTTTATGAAAGTTTAGATATAAATTGGTAAATTACATTAAAAAGTATCAACTTTGAGGTAAATTTAAATAAGGTATCCCCATTCCAAATGGTTTTAAAAAACAATTTACAATGTTGATATTTTATTTAACTCACTTTATAAGAAGCTAATCTCGCTTTTTATTTAACCACATGAAATATCGATATCTTATTTGAACTTATCCTCAAGCATTGATGCCTTTTGTTGTCAATTACCAATAAACATTGGATTATATATGTATTATTTTTTTTTTTTGATACTCTTATATTTATTATCTTAATTTATAATTCAAATTTTCTTTATTTTACAAAGTGTTGAATATATGATATTTAACTCATTTCAAAAGTTTTCAAAGTACATTATACTTTTTATACATAAGTAACTTCTCAAGACTATCATCACATAACATCTCTATAACATATTCCTATAATTAATAAGAAAAATGCAAGGTTGTGGAGACTTTACATTCTAAACAAATTCCAATAATTCTTAATAAATAAGAAAACTTAAAAAGGAGCTAAGTATCTCAAAAATCTCATACCATCTTATGAATTGTTTTATAGATCTCTCTTATACACATGTCTTACCTAGTTAGGTACGCGCAATTTTTTTCCCTAAACATTAGATCTTAAGTGGATCAACTATGATGTTTTAGCAAATAAAATGCTACTAGAATTTTTATAATTATTAATGCAACAAATATGTGTATATATATGTAGCAACCAACATATATGACTCCCATGTAATTATAATTTTTTCAATTAAGTGATAGACTCAAATGTCTCGTCTGATTATATCGGCCATTTATACTTAAATTCACAAACCCCATATGTAATCCCACTTGATATACAATATATATTATATTAAAAAATGTTTTGACCCATATCTGGTTATAAGGATGACTTACTTATACACGTATTCATCTTCTTAGTTCTTAAGCTACAAACAATGTCATCCCACATATTACAAAGATAACCCAGATACCTATGACTCATCTATCTTGAGTAGTTATGGGCTTTAGTATCAACCACAATTAATAATAAGATTACAAATAAGTAGCTAAATTCAATTTTGATTACTATGTTACAAGCAATCCATCAAGCAAAATAAAACCTAGACTTACATTGTTAGATCTTATTGCAACGTTACAAAAACTAACTACAAATTTTATACATAAGAAATCATCATTGTATTTAGGATCACTTCTTAAGTTAAGGCTAAAACACAATTTTATAAAAGTTTTGGCTAACCATGGTACTTTTGGTAGTTAAATAGCTTGATCTATTTGACTACTAATCCTTAAGGAAGCTTAGTAGTTAACCATAGGAAAAGATAGCTAACTAAGCTATTGTAGTTGATTGTCTATGAATGTGTACATGTTTCAGTATTGGCCACTATATTACAACAAAAGAAAGGAAAAAAAATCAATGGTCAGTCCTCTTATCTAATCTTGTTTCATCATAGGATTAGAATTTTAAGTATTGTTAGAAGATGACTATACCTCCTGTAAATGACTTTTTTATATTTTGCTATCATTTATTTGTAATGAGATCTTAGACCTTTGTAATATATGTAAGGATATGTCCCAACATAATGATGGAGATTGTGTCATTTGTGGATGTAATATGAAGCATTAATATGTCCTTATATTAGTTCAATCTAGTTCTTCTTAATTAATGTTAGAAGCTTCATAAATAGTTGATAAGAACTAGACATTGAGGGTAGAATTCTCTTTCTATTGATGTAATTGCCAACTATATTACCTTTCAAAGCATGATTTAATTAAACACAAATTGTTAATTGGAGCATCTTATATATCAGAGTTGGACTCTAAAAACATACACTTGCATGAATCAGAACAAAAAGAAAAGGCTACAATTCATAAATATATAGGTTTTTTTTTTTCCAACTATGTAATAAGGTTTGAAACATACATATTGTAGTTAAAAGAAAAAGCTATCAATGTCTATTTTACCACACAATTTTATTTATTTTACAAGGGCAACTAAGTATATATTATGGTTTTAAGGGGACCAATTAAACCAAGATGCATGATCATGATGTACTATAAGGAGTTATACTTTCCAATAACATATTCATTAATTCCATATCCTTGTTCTCCTCCCCATATGGTGTCATGATGAAATCACTATCCGCTTCCATTGTCGGCTTCAAGTCCACTATACTTCGATCAGAATTGCATTCCATCAAACTATGATCATTATAGTTGTGAACCAAATGCCCAATCCCATTATAGCTTTCACTAAAAGCATTTAAATCTAAATAATATGTGGTGAGGTCTCTATAAAATTCAGGATTATCATTTGGGACAACCCAAGTATTTGCAAATGGAAAGGTACCAGAGAAATTTGGCATGTTCATGATGGGATAGTTCAACATAGAGATGTTAATGGATTCAAGTGCTGGTGGTTCTTTCTTATTGTCGGTTTGTTTAATAGGAGCTGATGTAATGTTTTTAATGTAATTTTCTAAAAGACTCGACTTTCGGGAATTCAGAATAGTGGTTTTTCTCTTGGAGAACTGCCTTCTTTTGGTTGCATTCCAGTGATTCTTGATTGTGTTCTCAGTTCTACAAGGCAACCTCTTTGCAATTTCTGTCCATTTGTTGCCTAGTTCTTTATGAGCTTCAATCAGAATTTTATCTTCCATCTTGCTCCATGCATCCTTCTACAAAATAAAAGCGATTCATATATACATATTTAGAATAGTCATACTACTAATGCAAGATAATTACATTAGCATCGCCTAAAAATATTGAATGATGAAGTTTGTGCTTTCCTAATTGATTTTATAAGTTTTCTTTTGATTTTTTCCCCTTTCATTGAAAGTACATATTCTTTATTATCTACATTATATTTTATAAAGCTAAGTTCTTCCAATTGTTGGGAAAAGTGGAAATTGAACCTAATCCTACTAGATATCACTAGGTTATAATTGTCTTAACGTGTAAATTTAAATTTATCAATGTTATTATGCTTTAACTAAATGGTGTTTTCTTTTTTTTATTTTTTTTTCAATTCACTATCATGTAAGAAGGTGGGTAGGTGGGTAGGTGGGTGGGTATGTGTGTGTGTGTGTGTGTGGGGGGGGGGGGGAGAAGGGGAGAAAGAAGGGGAATCAAGGTCTACTCTTGCACTCATTGTTACACTTGTAGTTATGTTGTCACATATATAATAGGTTTAAAGAAATGACATCAAGATTAGCTTAAATAGTGACCAATATATATTTAATATCCCCTTGTAATGTTTAGTAAATAGGAATTGTTTGAAATAAATATTGAAATGTGATAAATAGGGATGAGTATGAATAAAAAAAATCATTATTATTTTTGAACACATTTATGGAATGGAATGGAATGTGACATAGTATTTGTTGAAAATGCTATTAGCAATAAATATAGATGATAAATATATCATAATGAGGATGAAACTGAAACTGATTCCTTCATTCAAAAAGCAAAATTGATTTTTTCTTTTTAATTTAGAAAATCAATGCTAATAAATCATTATTTTGACTTCTAAAAATACTTCTAAACATAAGGTAAAACCAAAATTAGCATTTTTTTTAAAGTTCATTTCCTTTACAAACATGACATTATAGCTCTCTGCTAACTCTAGTTAAGGTTAATATATGACAAACTTAAATAGAACAATTATGTACATGTTGTATATAAGAGATAGCTACAAAATTAAATCCATAGTGAATTGTCATGAGATGTGTCACAAACAAATAATATATGTAAACCATATATAAATATGTAGTTGATTCTCTATTCTTTAGCACGAATGTCATGAATGAATAAAAGAAAGACATATATGCATACATATTATTTTTTATATTAAATAATTTCATAATTTACTTTGTTACTATATTCTTATCATAATATATTTGAAAAATAATGATAGGAATGATAGATTGAAAGTAGTGAACCATATATATATATAATATAATAAATACATAAATAATCATCTTCATATATCTAGTAAATAATTTTTTATAAATAAAAAGTATGCTAAACCGAATAATCATCTAAAATTATACACCTTACTATCATTTATGTAGCATGTACATGGTAAGTAACTAGGTATACATATCCAAGATGGGAAAATTCATCACTAGCAATGTAAGAAATAATGTTGACTTAATGGTATTTTGATGATACGTTATAACTTATAAGTACATAATAAATCATCCATTCATTCGTTGCCACATGTAAAAAGATTATTATTGTAGATATTCCAATAAATGAACAAAATGTTAAATAATGGTACAACTAATAAATAAATATTGGCAAAAAGAAAAACTAATTAAAAAAAGGGTAGACAAAGAAGGCATGTAATATGCTAATATGCACAATTCATGTTTTTCCCAAGAATGATTATATATCTATCAATGGGTTATCATATAGATGAAATGCAAGTGTAAATGGTCATTGAAGTTAATGCAAACATGAAAGATAAAAGAGTGAAAGAGAAACTAAGGAAAACCTTTATGTTTGGCCTCAGATGATTATGCCATCTATCCCTACACTGCTTTCCCACCCTCCCATTCACAATTTAGCAATTTGTGACCATTTTTTATCTCCATGTTGCCCAACCAATTGAATTAAGAGCCTGAAAATGCATATAAAATGCTTAATAATCATAAATAAAATCATAAGTAGAAAAAATAAAAAGCAAAAAAAATTAAGAGGCTTCATTTGCTAATCAAAATGAATGAAATAGTTAAAAAAAATTGTTTTAGAACATACTGGTCCTCTTGAGGAGTCCACTGGCCTTTGATAATGTTGACATTGTTGATCTTTGGTTTCTTTTTCAAATGAACCCTTTTTCTTTGTTTTTGTCATCATGATCCTTCTCTTGATTCATGTCATCTGCTATAATGTAGAGGAGGCCACCATCTAACTTTGAATTCATCAAAGAAATCATTGGTATTCACTACCGGATAGTCTGATCCATCGGTATCTGATGTACTGAAGTGTGACCATGAATAAAATCAACAAGGTTGCATGATGTCCCTTGCAAACCTTGTGCCTCCTCATTTTCACTCGTCACTTTTGGTTGTGATGGCACAAAAGTTGTGCCATACATGGTAGAATCGTTGTTGATAAATTCGTTGTGATTATGATTTGTTAATGGATCAACATATTGGAATGGGATCGAAACCTTGCAAAAGGGTTTGATGAAGACCCTTCAATGTTGGTAAAACGATCAAAATGGTCAGAGAATTGAATAAACTGTTTCATTGCTAGCAAAGTTATAATCCACATTGGGATTTTCTAGTGCATAACTTTTTTGAAACAAGCATTTATCATTAGGATGTTACAATAATTTCTTGAGGAATCTCATTTCCATTTAAGGAATTTTCATGGAGAAAGCTTGATAGGAAGCATAAATCCTCTTTGTTGTTGCCGTCAAGATCCATGTAGTAAGAGAGGGAGGGAGGAGGGGGAGGGAAGGAGGGAGAGTAATGAAATATAAGAAAGGAAGGAAGATTAAAGGTTTTTGACTGAAATGAGCAAGACCCTCATGGTATTTATTAAGGAGCAAAATGGGCATAAAGATGGTGCCAACTCATCTTGGTATAATCCAACGTGGAGTTTGGTCAAGAAAATCAACCATTGAAAATTTAAGTTTATGTGCTTCTTATCTTAAGCTTTTAGCCAAATGGTAAAATGACAATAAGTAATGGTTAGATTATGAAACATTTTTGGACATATATATGATAACTATATTACATGCAAAAAGCTACAATTAAGATTTAATGACATGATTTTATATTATTGTCCTAATTTTGTATATAAATCATGATAATAAGCTAAATTATAATTGACTTTAAAACCTAAAATTTCTTAGCAATTTTTTTCCTTTTTTCCCTTAACTCAACATTTTTGGAATGAAAATGTATAAAATAATATGAAAAAAATTGCAACATTATTGGTTATTTAAAAGAGCACACAAATATAGAAAGTATGAAATAAGAAGTTCTAAACCTTTTAAATTTATTTTTAAAAAAAAGATTCTTTCCTTTGAAAAAAAAAGTTTTGGATTTTAAGGTCTTGGTTGAAGTTTAGTGTTTTTTTTTTCTTTATCTAAATACTATCCTTTAAATCTAGTAAATTATAAAAAGCATAATTTGTGTTTTCACTTTTTTTACAATTTATCTGTATATATTTTACTTTTAATAAATACATTATCTTTATCCTCTATTAAACAATCTGTTAGGTGACATTTATATGCTATGGATCATTTCTAACTAAGGATTGTCCATTGCTTAATTGAGGATAATACATGATATGTACTTCTAAGAAAATTGAAGATAATTGAGGAAATATAGAAGTGTGAGAATGCATATAGTCCTACAAACAAGACAAATTGCTCGAAAACAACTCGAGATTGAACTTAAAATAAAACTCATTTATTTAAACCAACCAAACTAGAATTTTCATTTAAGCTCATAAGTTAACTCATGATCAAGCTCGTAAATAGGATCATGAGTAGACTTGTTAAGGAAATAAAATACTTTAATTTCCTTTTGTTCTATCAGCAAGAGAAACAATTTTATTTATGATTTAAAATATGAATTATGGGCATGCAATGACCCTGACTAATTAGTAAAAGGCATAAAAATTATTTCTACAAGATTTGTTTCTTTTTATTATTTTTACTATTTGTAGTGAAAGATTTGATTTGTATTATAAACTTCATTTTATGTTTGATCATATTATATATGCATATTATATTTTATTTGAAGAAAAATAATATATATTACTCATATTTTCTTTTTTATTGCAAATTATATTAGTTTCATAATGTTTTTACTTAAGAACCCTTTATCAATGACATTTAAGACTTAATTGTATATTTTACTCCTTGTAACTTTTATAATTAAAGATTTGAATCAATGACATTTAAGATTTAATTGTTTTTTTCACTCCTTTTAACTTTTATAATCAGGGCAAACAAAACTTTATAATCAAATATTTTATTTTTATTGAGAGATATTCTTGTTGTGATTTTGTCATTGCTAAAATAGTTTAATTTAAGATTTCAAATTTGTATCTTCAACTCATTCCCATTTAATTAAAAATATTTATGTGGCATGTAAACCTATTGAATCTTTTTTCTTCAATTACATTTTCATATGTTAGTAAGTATATCAAAAATGTTAAAATAAAGATTTAAGTAACCTTGTTTTGTGAAAAGAAACAAGAAAAAAAAAAGATAAGAAAGAAGGTAATAGAGACCATTTAAATTACTATTGAAATAGGATCTTTCGTAAATTTTACTAAAATGTATGTACTTTGAAATTTATATTACTATTCTTATTAAAATTTACTTATATTATTTATGATAACTTTGTAGAATGTAGAGGAAAGTTTACAACTTTATAACTTTATAAAAGGTTGATCTAAAGACAGTTGTGGATCACTTAATATAGATTTATAGTTATCATTCTATGTAATTACATTAACTAAAATATATTATGCAATAGTTTACATTTATTAATGCTCTTTTGTTATATGTTCATACCAACATCATCATTATTAATAATATTGTTATATTGTGATTGGTTTTATATGTATACATATATTGTGACATTTAGGTGATCATCTATACTATTAAAGTAAAACCACCCCCTTTGTTGTCTTTAGTGCAACTATTTTTAGTGTAAATATTATTAGTATATGAGCATAACATATTTTTAATATATTTGTAATCACGAAAATTAAATAGGATTTAAATTTAATTAAATGAGAGTTGAATAGACATAGTCATTTTCTTTTTTAGCATATGGCATAAAATATTTTTGGTATTCTTGAAATCATGAAATTAAATAGGGTTTGAATAAAATTAAATAGAGGTTGAATAAAATTAAATAAGGGTTGAATAGATATAGTGTTTTTTGCATAAAATATTTTTCGTATCCTTAAAATCATGAAATTAAATAAGGATTGAATAGAATTATATAGAGGTTGAATAGATATAGTCTTTTCCCTTTTTAGCATATCGGCGTAAAATATTTTTAGCATTCTGAAATCATGAAATTAAATAGTGTTAAATAGAATTAAATAGAGGTTGAATAGACATAGTCTTTTCCTAATTTAGCCTAAGTATGTATCTTTATATACTGATTTAAACCTTTGATACCATATTTATGCATGGTAGTTACCCAACATGGAGAAGTTACCTGTAAAAAAATACATTTGTAATTATAATTTGTAATTAATTTTCCAATTTCTAGGACTAATTAAGGATGTGTAAACCCATAAAATTTCGGTTAATTTTAAGATTGATCTTATAATTAAAAGTCAACCGAAAACTCTAAAGATCAACACAAGACTAGCATTCTTTAGCCCTAGAAAATGAAGTTGAGTTATTAGTGTTAATAGTTCGCAATAACTTGAGAAAACATAAAAATATCATATTCGCGAATTTCGAGTGTTCTTCGGACTCAAACGAAATTAGTTCTCAAAAAGCGTATCCTGGAGCTCGGAATAGTAAAAATATTCTGATGACACCGTTAGGACCGATTTAATACAAGGATTTTAAAAATTTTAGTTTCATAATTTTTCGGTAACTAAAAATAACAGATATCGCAAGTATACGTGTATTTTCTTACTATCGTATTTTACTAGTCATATCTACTTACATTACACTATTCATTACTATTCTACACTATTTATTTATCTCTACTTTTTCTAAAACCTACTGTTACAAATCCATACACCTATTATCTTTACTTTTTATCTTTTTCATAACTTATATCATATCTACCTCACAATTATTACTTTTAATACACAAAAAACAAAAAAAATCATCTCTCTCCATCTCTTTCTCATGAGGCCGCCACACCTCCTCCTTCCCCCCCCCCCCCCCCCCCCCCCCCCAAAAAAAAAAAAAAAAAAAATTCTCTCTTTCTTTTTTTTTTAAACTTTTCTTTAATCATATTACTCAAAATTCACTCCCATTTTCTTATAAATACCCTCCTCCTCTTTCTCTTCATTCACACATTTACTACCTACAAATGCACTACCAAATCTCTCCAAAATTCTCATCTCAAAACTCTCTCCACATACACTTCCAAAACTCTCTTAAAATTTCCTCTTAAAACCCTCTCATACTACAAACACTACCACCATTCTTACTTTAAGTAAGAACTCTCTGTAAATTTCTCTTACCATGTCATGTAACTTTACATGACTATGGTGTAAGATTCCTAAACTTAATGTTATGGAAGCTACACTATGTTCATGTATCATTCTTGTTCATAAATATTATTTATGTATTTCTATGTTGTTATTTTGCTCATATTATTATTGATATTATGTTAATCTCTTATATATATATCTAACTAAATATAATTATTTACTTATATAAATATTTAGAGCATATAAGCTCATTGTATTTATTTACTTCCAAGTTATACAATTTATTTACTTATTTCATGTTATTTTAAAACTAGCCTCTAGTCTTAGACTTGTCCTCATCAAATCAAAACCATATTTTCTTTCTTTTCTTTTTCTCTTTTGGGACTAGTCTATTCTTAGTCTCGGAATACCTTGATGAAACTAAGGTTCCCAATACTTGATATATTTCTTTACTTGCTTATTTTATTACTTATCATATCTTTTTATGCTATCATAATTTCATAATTTCACATTCATATTCATATTCATGCATGAACATATTGATTTGTCTCAACAAGATAAGAAGGAAAAAGCTTTTCTTAAATAGAAATTCTTTTCCAAATGATTGTTATCATGAAAGAAATGATTTTCTACAAAAAAAACTTAGGAACCTATGTTTGTAAATCTTTTCTAAGAAATCTAATGGAGCTCATGATAGATTTTGGAAATCAAAGAATATGGAAATTCTTAGATAATACACACATACACCTTACAAAGTTGTAAAGCGAAAAAGTATTCTTTAAAATTAGAATTTTAAATTCTTGTTTAACAAAAGTTTTACTAATCTTCATTGTTTTTCCATCAATACTTAAAAAAATGACTAGTTTGACAAACACCAAGAAAATTTCTTTCAAAGGAATAGAACGATCTTAAGAAATAAAACTAATGAACAAACTTAGGAAATTTTCTTTTCAAGAAAGATTAAGAAAGAATAGAATTAATAGATTTTTACTACTTTTAAAAAGTATTAGAAACTAAGCTATAAGGAATTTGAAAAAAAAATCATTCTTTTGAAATATAAAAGACTAAGGAAATAAAATAAGGAAAAAAAATACTTATTTAAAATAACTTAAGAAATTTTCTAGCAAGCTAAGTAGAAATTTTCAAAAGTTTTACTTTTCCAAAATTATAGAAGACTTTGCTTTTACAAAAATTCATGGTTGAGACAACTGCATTAATTTCATGGATTGGATATGAGTCAATGAATTATATATATTATATAATACACACAATTTAAAGGTCTTTCCAACCATTATAATACCTATATCTTTGATACAGTTTTTGTAAAAAGAAGAAAAGGTAAGTTTTGCAAAATTCGTAGTGAATCTTATCACCACTATTTCGGAGCTCAAACGACTAAGTTGATGAAATTACTCTTAGATATGGATAGATCTTTCGAATAGTAGAAAACGGTATATTATATGCGCAATCCGGAGTTAAAATGACCAAGTTATGGCCGTTTTAAACTGGAATTACCTTCTATACGAATTTTGACAATCTTATGACATAGATTTTTTTTTATGAGTATCATAGAATCAACAAGAAATACTCATTATGGGTATTCTTCTTGCTTAGGTGATCTCGAAGAGGAGTGCTCATACCCGGAGGATTATTTTGATTAGTTGAAGTACCGATCGACTCATCCTTAAGGAAGAAGTATCATCATGGCCGAGTGAGTCTACTCCCTTTTATTTTTTATGCTTGTGTTTGTGCTTATAAAATTAGTTGCATTAAATTTAAGGGAAGATAAAATGGAAGTTGTATGGTAATATGACGAAAGAATATTAAGTATATCGAAGCATGAAATGCTTGTAATAAATTGTATGCTTATTATCATATTGAAGTGTTTGAAATTGGTTGATCATTTGTAAGAAATTAAAATATAACAGCTGGGCTTTAATTAAAACTTTATACATGCACTTCATATGTTGATCACATTGCATTCGCTATTATACAATTGGTGGGACAAGTGTATGATAGTGGTGGTAGGCATAATCGGTATATTATGTATGTGGCGAGTAAGAGCCAGTAAAAACTACATGTTTTTTATGGCGTATAGGAGCCAGTAAGATTTATAAAAACGTTTTTAAAAAAAGTAGTGGCCGTAAAGAGCCGGAATACCTAACCCTGAATGAAGGGCGTAATTCATCAACATATGATTCCGGAAAATCATATGTTTGTATACTCACGTAGTGTTGCATTCCATTTGCTTGTTTAAGAAGGTAGTTGATATTTTGTTTCAAGTATGAATTTTGGGATTTTCTCACTAAGCCCATAAGCTTATGCCCCTATAGATATTTGTATTCACAGGAACACCTGTTTTTGTACTCGATGTCTCCTGTCACGCCCTAACGGGTACTCTAAACGTGATAGTCTGCCACACTCAATATTAAAGCTTAAGCATGATCACCTTAGCCATTCCCAAAAGCTTTTATATTAAGTGTAAGGCGTGCTTTCATAACTTTAGAGGACTATATATGGAATTATGAAGCTTAAGAAGATATAAATAACATTAAGAAAAGAGAATTCATAATCATTCACTTATAACAATGATCCTTACAAACTTAGGGATACTTCCGTGATTACTAATCTATTACAAGAATATTTGTACATTCATTTCTAATACTAAACTTCATCTAGAATTTCCTTATTCAAAAAGAAATTACCTACCCGCAGGGTCCTCGTGGCCTTAACCATAAAAAGGAAACTGCAAAAGATATCTATGGGGGTATAAGCTAACAAGCTTAGTGAGAATTATTTCCATAAATAACTTCTTGTAACAAGTTTCAAACAAGTTAATTAAGCAACAAATGGATGCAACATACACGTGGGCAAACAAGCATATAGTTTTCCAAGAACTATATGTTGAATGGATTTGCGCCCTCCATTCGGGGTTTGGTGATACTTAATCTCAAATCAAGTAGTCTTAGTTAAAAAGTTTTATGCTCGCGAGCACTCATCGCCAAGCATTCCGAATCTACTTGAGTTGACCTTGCTTTCGGATTTACCGCCAAGCATTTCCCTTAAGCCGCCAAGTAATCGCTTTCGGATCTTCCGCCAAGTGATGCTTTCGACATGAGCTTACTATCCTTCTGACCTAAGGATAATAACCCAAAATTCAATGTGACTCACTTCGTGGTATGCATGAATTCATTTATTTATAATACCATAACATTATTATTATCAAGTTTAAGGTGATCAAGGCATTTCATACAAAGCAAGTGTTATACTAAAACAAGCATTTTAAGTCAATTCCGGCTTCATATTCTTAAGTTTCTTTTAAAGAATTAATTAACATACATATCCATTTTATTTTTCCTAACTCTAATGCAACTAAATTACAAGCACAACAAGCATAGCATTTAACGGAAATAAACTCACGATGCCATGTCGACTATTCCTCTAAGCGGATGAGTCGTTCACACACTCCTCTTAATCGAAATCTATTCGGGATATAGGAATCCTTCCTCGGGTCACCTAGCCAAAGAAATACCCACAATGAGTATTTCTTGAATTTTGACCAAACAATGTCAAAAGAACGTTAAAGTTCGTATAAATGAATGTTCCAAATTAGAATGGCCATAACTTGGTCATTTTAACTCGGAAATCGCGCATATAATATACCGATTTCTACCTACTCAAAAAGATCTATCCATTTCCAAAACTATTTTTAACAAACAAGGTCATATAGGCTCGAAACAGAGGTGACAAAATTCACCATGGATTTTTTCAAAGTAAAAACAACTTTGGTTCGAGAAATAAAAAATTTGTTTGATAAATACTTAGTTATCTATATAGTTGAAAAATTCTCTTTTTATAGTTACTTAGCTCATATTCATTCATGCTCATGTGTTTGTTGTCCATTTATTTTACTCAAGTAAAATTATGTCGGTTTTGGAGTTGTTTAGAAAAATATAGTTTACAAGAATTTCATGTTGGTAAACTCTTGAAATGACTATTTTGTTTTTTTATTTTACGAAAATGTTTTATGTTGGCTTATATATATATCCAAGTAACTTTTTGAAAATAAATTTGATTCCTTCTAATACTATTTTGGAGTTTTTAGAAAATACATTATTCTTCCTATTTTTTTTCTTGTACAAATTCCTTTGTCTATTTGTTTGCAAAAATCCTTATTTGAAGTTTTCTCATCTTTTCCTCATGTTCTTATGTTTTTCATAAAAATCATTCATGCACAAAAATTTTATTTCTTGATAAAAACAAAGTGGAACAATATGTGACTTAAGAAATTTTTTTATAGTAAAAGTGTTTCTAAAAGTCGTAGTGGTTTCTTCTTATAACTTGAAAAGAGATAACTTTATTTTTTGTTTTCGAACCATAGATTTTCTGCTTTATAAACTTATTTCTAATGTCAAAATCTCCTTTTTGTCAATCATTTTTAGAACTTGAAACTTTAGACAACAACTTAAATGACATGAATTATGAGAAAATAAGCAAGTAAAATAACATAAGTAATAAAGTCAAGTATTGGAGTCTTAGCTTTTTCAAGGTTCTCGGGACTAAGTAGTAGACTAGTCCAAAAATAAAATAAAACGAAAGAAAGAAAAATTTGTTTGGACTTGATGAGGACAAGTCTAAGACTAGAGACTAGTCTTAAAATAACAAGGAATAAGTAAATAAATTGCAATGGAATAAATAAATAAATTGCGTTGCATAAATAAATAAATTGCAAGTGAGCTTATATGCTCTAAAGAATATGTATATATATACATATAGATAATAATATTTAGATATAGTAACAATAATATGAACAAAAAATTAACATAAACATAAATAGATTTTTCATGAACAAGAACAATACATGAACATAATGTAGCTTCCATAACTTATAGTCTTTGGAAACTCACACTATGGTCATGTAAAGTTACATGACATGAAGAAGAAGAAAATAATTAAGATAGTTACCTAAAGAAGATTTGGTGGTAGTATGTGGTTATGGGTTTTAGTTGTTGGTAAAGTTTTTGGAATTATTTTGAGAGAGTTTTGGGATGGTAGTTAGAGAGAGTTTGAGAGAATTTGAGAGAGTTTTAGTGAGAACTTGTGGGTAGTGGTGGTGTGAAAAATGAAAGAGGAGGGGGGATTTTAGGAAAATGTGGAGTGAATTTTGTGTGATTAAAATAAAAAAAATTAAAACAAATTGAGGGTGTAGAGGGGAGGGGCGTCGCCATGTGAGATAGAGGGGAAGAGAATTTTATTTTTTTATTTTTTGTTAAATAAAGATGTAATATGTAAGGTAGATGTGAAAAAAGTTATGGGAAAGATAAAAAGTAAGAATTATAGGTTATGGAGTGTGTAAGAGTAGGTGTAAGAAAAAGTAGAGATAAAAGAATAGTGTAGAATAGTAATGAATAGTGTAATGTAAGGTAGATATGACTAATAAAGTACCGGTAGTAAGAAAATATTCGTATAATAGCTATATCTGTTTATTTTTACTTATCGAAATTTGAAATTGATATTTTTGAAAACATTGTATTTTTACGAGTCTAACGGTGTGTATTCGGAATATTTTTACTATTCCGAGCTCGGGACACGTTTTTTCGGGACACGTTTTTCAAGAACTGTGTCCGATCGGGTTCAAAGGACACCCAAAATTCGCAAAACTGTTTTTATATAACTTATTGTTATTACGAACTATTCTTGCTAATTATTCCAACTTCATTTTCTAGGGCCAAAGAAAACGGCAATGCCGGACTTAAGCGGTTACGGTAAACTGGGTTTTGTTGACTTTAGGAATCTGGTTGACTTCTGGTTTAGGGTTTTAAGCTAAACTGATTCAAAAAATTTGGGGGTTTACAACCTACCTTAAAGAAAGTTTTGTCCTCAAAACTTGGAAATTCCTAATTGCGGTTTCAACCAAACTTGAATACTTGGGTTGTGCTTCATTCGTATCTCCTCAAGTTACTTGAAAAAGATTCCTCTTAATCGATTTCCTCATTTCTCATCTTTTGAATTTTTCGGGATAAATGTCTATATTGGGTATTCTCTATAGGGAAAGTCCTTCTTTAGAAGCACTTAACTTTTATCTCCATAATGTGATCCCTTGATCATTTGTTAAATAGGGTTTTGGAATATGTCGCATGTTTCCAACATGTTTAGATGACAAGCTAGTCTTCCAACTTGTTTTATCACTTCCCAAAAGATCATATGATAATCACTGTTTATCCTTAATGCATATGATTTCCATTTTGAAATTTCTAAGGTCCTTCTTTTCGATCAGTTTTATTTCTTTCATCTATCTTGTGCCTTTCTCATTTCATGAGACACTCTGGATTGTTCCTCAAGGTCTTGAATTGTTCTTCTTGATCGTTTGTTATGTAGCATCAAGGGGTCTCTTTTTCTCAAAAATTCATTATTAGTTCCTCTTCGTTGCTCCATTCTCATGTCTTGGTTTGTCATGACTCTGACTAGAACTCTTTGCTTTCATATCATCTTCCTTTATAAAGCTTTGTTAGGTTGTACGTAGAGAACGTGATATTGACCGATTATGAAACGAACCATCTTTGTCAATCGATTAGCTTATACTATAATCATCCTTGCCTTCTTGCTAACAATGTGAGAAATCCAAAATCTCAAGAAGGTTAATTCTGTTTTTATCCCGGTATCATTGAGTCTTTATAGATCCTTCCGTCCTTTGGTGTTCTTAATACTTCATTTCTTCTAATGTCTTTTGAACTTCGGCATATCTGAGTTTTCCTTGAATATGCCGTCGGTCCTAAATTATGAACCATATTCATGATTCTTTCTTACTGACTTCCTTGTCCTTAGTTATGTCAAATCGTCCTTTAGCTTCCTTTAATACACCTTTCTTCCTATATTTCCTTTTTATCCTTTGTATCTTCTCATCTAAACTCTTTTATTCTTTCTACACGGTTGGTTTTAATAGCCCATTGACTGTTTCCTCCTTCAAGCCTTGTTTTGAAATTTTGATGTTCAGCTTCTCAATTCCTTTTATTAACTTCCTATACTTAAGATTACATTTCTTTGATTATCTCTTTTTCATCCTTCAGACTATACCATGATTTTCATCAATTATTCACTTCTTCCACAGGGTCTTATATTCTTGGTTAGAGTCCAAAAAGCGTTATTAGAACTTGTGGGGTTTATAAAGAGTTCGAGGGTCATTCCTTCTTGATCTAGTCCTTAGTTGGTGGTATTGTGATATTAAACCTTGAGAAAACGAGTTCGCTCCTTGTAATTGGTCAAAAGATTTTCACTTCCAAGGAGTGGATGTTCACTTTGTTCCTTTCCGAAAGTTAACACATGGGCTTAGGGGTTTATCCTTTTTCTTCCATTATAAGCTGAACGGGTACATTTCATGGTAGTATACTTCATTGCATAAGGTCTTGATCTAGAGTTTCCGATTGTTGTTTCTCCGACTTCCTTATTAAAATCGTTCATAGGTTATTAGTCTAGTCACCAAGTCGATCTTTTTCTTTGGATGTAATCTGAGTCATTTATCCAGAATTCTTCTTAAAACTTCTATTGAAATTCATGAATGTCTCGAAAGGTCGGTTTCCTTTTCATTCCTTTTGTATTATTGAGATAGTCATTCATTCTCCATAACTAGCAAGTCCTTTACCAATATTATCTTTCCGTCTTATTGGTTTATGAGTCCTATGTTCTCCTTATGACTTTTCCTTGGGGTCCTACTCGGGAGGTATACATCTTGTCCAAGGATTACAAAACTCCATTATTCCTTAGAGTCACAAACAACTGCATGTTCTTACGTCATTATTGCATGATCGCCCAACACTTTCTTAGGTTTCATCATCCTTGCATGTGGGAATTTTAAATCTTAAAACTAGAGATTAATTGTTTGTTAATGGTAATCTAGACTAGATATATCAAAAGAATGTGTCGCCTTGAATTCCAAGAGAGCAAAACATCTTGATTTACTACTGAAAGCCTCTTACGTACTTGATAGGGGATTTTTTTTTCTCCTATTCTCTTATTCATCCATATAAAGAAAAACTTTAAACTTTTCGCGTTGCTTGAAATAAAGGAATAACAACAACAAAGAGGGTTGGAAGCTTACCAGTTCCCACGTCGCTGTTATAGCCTCTAATGCACTCCAAGGCAGCCAAGTTTCCATCTTCTTCGTTTACCTCTTCACTTATCCATTGTCCCTCCAAGTTGTAGATTCGAATTTCCGAAGCAGTAGATCCTTGTCTGCTTTCACTTCCACTTCCATTTCCTTTCCCAATCCTTATAGGAACAACTCCTTCTGATGATCTGGTCAGAATATTCTTCCCTTGCGGGTAGTTGTTGGTGAAATGCCCATTTGGTTCATGGACATGGCCAGTATTACTTCCTTTCCTTGGACATTTTGACATCTTATGGTCTGCATTTCCACAAAAGAAACATTTCCTAAATAACTGAGGGCACTTCTTAGGGTAGTGTGCTCCATTGCACTTCCAGCACTTGATGTCTTTTGATCTGATTCTCCCACTATCATCTTTATTCTTATGGCGGTTGGAAAACTTGAGTTTCTTTTGTGGGGGTATGAAACTGGTTCTATCATGAAGCTTCTCCTCAAAGATCGGGGTTTCCTCTTCTTCTTTCCTTTCTCTCCTTTTTCTTGCTCATTCTACAATTCGAGCTCTTTCCACCAATTCTCGATAGCTTCTTATGTCAAATTCTTCCAACCTCATTCTTAGATCTTCATCCAATCCTCCTATGAAGACTTGTCTTTTTAACTCCTCGCTGTACTTATAAGAATCAGGGGCATATTGTAGCAATCTACTAAACTCGGTCTCGTATTGCTCGATCATTCTTCCCTTTTGAGCAATCTGCAAGAAGTCTGCACTATATCTTACTCGTAAACTTCCTGGGAAGTAATTTTCCAAGAATTCATGTCTAAACATTTCCCAAGTGATTGGAGTCATTAGTTCTCTTTTCTTTGACTCCCACCATATCCTAGCGTTTAGACGAAGCATGAATATTCCATACTTGATTTGCAGGTGGTGTAGAACTTCATATGCATCAAAGGGCATCTCAATCTGGGCCAGCCAATCTTCAGCCTCCTCCGGCTTATCATAAGCTCCTTCAAAATAACGGTTACTTTTGATAAAGTCAGGCAACATGCTTTTATATGGCCTTGGCGGTGGGAGTGGAGGTGAAGGCGTATTTCGGGAGTACATGTTCCTTTGCACAGATGCCTTAGTTGATACTGGTTGTTGCGGTGGTGTTGGTATAGGTGCTGGTGCTGTTGTTAGTGCAGCTTCAGGTATGGGTGCTTGTGTTGGCATGTTTTACCTAATCGCTTCTAACTCGTGGGTCAAATGTTCTAGCATGGCATGCAAGTCCATTTGAGGTGTAGCGGCTCCTTGAGCGGCAGGTTGCTCTGTTTCCACATCTGGCTGGTTAGAGGCACTTTGCTCCTCTCTTCCTTTACTTCTATTTCGGCTGTTTAAAACTTTCCTAAGTTAGGTTTTATAAAGTTTTGATAACTTAATTAAGTTTTTGTCGGAAACTGGTGGATGTAATGGAAACTTTAATATGCATAAAAGCTAATAAAATTTAAAGCAAGACAATTTTTGAAATCAAACTTAAAGCATCATCATAGAAATAAAATTCATACATGAAATTAGAAATCTTCAACAAGGCAAATCAAAAGGAAATTATATAACAAACATTGCTCTGAAAGTTAAAAGATAAACTAAGATTGTGAATCTAGTCTATGGTTACAAAAATTCAAGCTGGACTTCTAGGGATATGCTTCGTCTTCCTTCCCTCCTTTCTTCATTCTTCAGGTGCATCTCCTGGATTGCTGCTGGATGATCCTGGGTTCAAACTCCTCATGATTTGAATGAAGTATTTCCTTCTCTTCCGTTCTCTCTCCATTGCTCTCTCGTGGTAATCAATTAGTTCCTCCCCCATCATTACTGGTGCTATCTCATCAATGGTCTTCCAAGTGACTGTTCCTTCGGTCTTCATACTGTCGTTTTCGTTGGTTGGAGCATTTTCCGTATCCATCGTGGAGTCTGTTCCTTGTCCTCCTCGAGTCTATCGTCCTTCTAGATAGCGGATGATTCTTAACTCATCACTAGTCTAAGGTTCCTCGACTCCCACAATGGCTTGATCCCTTACCTCTTGCGCCAGTCTTTCTTCTTGACTTTCCTCTAGGTCCTCATCGGGTTCATCATCTGAACTATCACTTACTTCTTTCATTGGTTCGTCTCTTATCACTTATCCATCCTCTCGCAGACATAGGGCCTCGTTCCTCCCTAGTTGGATTCCTGTGAAAGCAGGCGGCTCAGTGGATACTTGAGTTGGAGGTCGTAGCATTCCCTGATATACTCCATGCCAGTGGAAGATATCGTTGATGTCAGCCTTTATCCATTCGAGATGATCCATCAGGTTATCATGGGCGTAAACAAACATTGGTCCGATCCGGGTCCAAGTTTGAAAATTTGGTAAAGTTCGACCTCCATCTTCTCTAAGGACAAAAGTTGCTTCCTTCAGCATTGGTCGGTGGTCCGCGATAGCAATGATTCATTCCACAACGTATATTATCTCTAACTCGGTCATTTTCTTTCCTATAAGGCAATTGTGAATAGTCCGTACCACTTTCTTCCATTCGGTTTACATCATTCCCCTCTTCTAGATTAGGAACATTTCCCGAATGGTCTAAGGTTGTCCTGCTAGGGCAAACTCCTCGCATAAAACTCTAAGTCTCAATCTGTAATTCTTTGGTTTTTTGAAAGGTCCTTTTTGGAAGTTCTTGGTTTGAAGACGGGCCTCATCTATGGTGATCTATGTAAAAGAGAGAGATTAGAAAACTTATTCTACCCATTCTATTTCATCTAAGTCTTTCTTACTTCTATTCTAAGTCAATTCTTCTTAGGTCCAATTCTATAATTATAACTCCTAGGTTCTTAAACCATGCTCTGATACCAACATAAACTGTCACGCCCCAACGGGTACCCTAAACGTGACAGTCAGCCACACTCAATATTAAAGCTTAAGTATGACAACCTTATCCATTCTCAAAAGCTTTTATATTAAGTGTAAGGCGTGCTTTCACAACTTTGGAGGACCATATATGGAATTATGAAGCTTTAGAAGATATAAATAACACATTAAGAAAAGAGGATTCATAATCATTCACTTATAACAATGATCCTTACAAACTTAGGGATACTTCCCGTGATTACTAATCTACTACAAGAATATTTGTACATCATTTCTAATACTAAACTTCATCTAGAATTTCCTTTATTCAAGAAGAAATTACCTGCCCGCAGGGTCCTCGTGGCCTTAACCATAAATAGGGAAACTACAAAAGATATCTATGGGGGTATAAGCTAATAGGCTTAGGGAGAATTATTTCCATAAATAAATTCTTGTAACAAAGTTTCAAACAAGTTAATTAAGCAAACAAATGGGATGCAACATACACGTGGGCAAACAAGGCATATAGTTTTTCGGGAACTATATGTTGAATGGATTTGTGCCCTCCATTCGGGGTTTGGTGATACTTAACCTCAAATCAAGTAGTTTTAGTTAAAAAGTTTTATGCTCGCGAGCACTCATCGCCAAGCATTCCGAATCTACTTGAGTTGACCTTGCTTTCGGATTTACCGCCAAGCATTTCCCTTAGGCCGCCAAGCAATCGCTTTTGGATCTTTCGTCAAGTGTTGCTTTCGACATGAGCTTACTATCCTTCTCACCTAAGGATAATAACCTAAAATGCAATGTGACTCATTTCGTGGTATGCATGAATTCATTTATTTATAATACCATGACATTATTATTATCAAGATTAAGGTAATCAATGCATTTCATACAAAGCAAGTGTTATACTAAAACAAGCATTTTAAGTCAATTCCGGCTTCGATATTCTTAGGATTCTTTCAAAGAATTAATTAACATACATATCCATTTTCTTTTTCCTAACTCTAATGCAACTAAATTACAAGCACAACAAGTATAGCATTTAACAGAAATAAACTCACGATGCCATGTCGACTATTCCTCTAAGCGGATGAGTCATTCACACACTCCTCTTAATCGAAATAATCTTCGGGATATAGGTATCCTTCCTTTAGGTCAGCTAGCCAAAGAAAATACCCATAATGACTATTTCTTGATGATTTTCTTGAATTTTGACCAAACAATGTCAAAAGAACGTTAAAGTTCGTATAAATGAATGTTCCAAATTAGAATGGCCATAACTTGGTCATTTTAACTCGGAATCGCGCATATAATGTACCGATTTCTACCTACTCAAAAAGATCTATCCGTTTCCAAAACTATTTTTAACAAACAAGGTCATATAGGCTCCGAAACAGAGGTGACAAAATTCACCATGGATTTTTCAAAGTAAAAACAACTTTGGTTCGAGAAATAAAAAATTTGTTTGATAAATACTTAGTTATCTATATAGTTGAAAAATTCTCTTTTTATGGTTACTTAGCTCATATTCATTCATGCTCATGTGTTTGTTGTCCATTTATTTTACTCAAGTAAAATTATGTCGGTTTTGGAGTTGTTTAGAAAAATATAGTTTACAAGAATTTCATGTTGGTAAACTCCTTGAAATGACTATTTTGTTTCTTTTTATTTTACGAAAATGTTTTATGTATGCTTATATATATATCCAAGTAACTTTTTGAAAATAAATTTGCTTCCTTCTAATACTATTTTGGAGTTTTTAGAAAATACATTATTCTTCCTATTTTTTTTCTTGTACAAATTCCTTTGTCTATTTGTTTGCAAAAATCCTTATTTGAAGTTTTCTCATCCTTTCCTCATGTCTTATGTTTTTCATAAAAATCATTCATGCACAAAAATTTATTTTCTTGATAAAAACAAAGTGGAACAATATGTGACTTAAGAAATTTTTTTATAGTAAAAGTTGTTTCGAAAGTCGTATTGGTTTCTTCTTATAACTTGAAAAGAGATAACTTTATTTTTTGTTTTCGAACCATAGATTTCTACTTTACATAAACTTATTTCTAAATGTCAAAATCTCCTTTTTGTCAATCATTTTTAGAACTTGAAACTTTAGACAACAACTTAAATGAACATGAATTATGAGAAAATAGAAGCAAGTAAAATAACATAAGTAATAAAGTCAAGTATTGGAGTCTTAGCTTTTTCAAGGTTCTCGGGACTAAGTAGTAGACTAGTCCAAAATATAAAAAAAGAAAGAAAAACTTGTTTGGACTTGATGAGGACAAGTCTAAGACTAGAGACTAGTCTTAAAATAACAAGGAATAAGTAAATAAATTGCAATGGAATAAATAAATAAATTGCGTTGCATAAAAAAATAAATTGCCAGTGAGCTTATATGCTCTAAAGAATATGTATATATATACATATAGATAATAATATTTAGATATAGTAACAATAATATGAACAAAAATATTAACATAAACATAAATAGATTTTTCATAAACAAGAACAATACATGAACATAATGTAGCTTCCATAACTTATAGTCTTTGGAAACTCACTATGGTCATGTAAAGTTACATGACATGAAGAAGAAGAAAATAATATAAGATAGTTACCTAAAGAAGATTTTGGTGGTAGTATGTGGTTATGGGTTTTAGTTGTTGGTGGAAGTTGTTTTGGAATTATTTTGAGAGAGTTTTGGGATGGTATTTAGAGAGAGTTTGAGAGGAGAATTTGAGAGAGTTTTAGTGAGAAACTTGTGGGTAGTGGTGGTGTGAAAAAAATGAAAGAGGAGGAGGGATTTGTAGGAAAATGTGGAGTGAATTTTGTGTGATTAAAATAAAAAAAAATAAAACAAATTGAGGGGTGTAGAGGGGAGGGGGCGCCGGCCATGTGAGATAAGAGGGAAGAGAAATTTTATTTTTTTATTTTTTGTTAAATAAAAGATGTAATATGTAAGGTAGATGTGAAATAAAGTTATGTGAAAGATAAAAAGTAAGAATTATAGGTTATGGAGTGTGTAAGAGTAGGTGTAAGAAAAAGTAGAGATAAAAGAATAGTGTAGAATAGTAATGAATAGTGTAATGTAAGGTAGATATGACTAATAAAGTACCGGTAGTAAGAAAATATGTGTATAATAGCTATATCTGTTTATTTTTACTTATCGAAAATATTTGAAATTGATATTTTTGAAAACCTTGTATTTTTACGAGTCTAACGGTGTATTCGAAATATTTTTACTATTCCGGGCCCCGGGACACGTTTTTCAAGAACTGTGTCCGATCGGGTTCAAAGCACATCCGAAATTCGCAAAACTGGTATTTTTATATAACCTATAGTTATTACGAACTATTCTAGCTAATTATTTCAACTTCGTTTTCTAGAACCAAAGAAAACGGTAATGCCGGACTTAAGCGGTTATGGTAAACTAGGGTTTTGTTCACTTTAGGTATCTGGTTAACTTCTGGTTTGGGTTTTAAGTTAAACCGATTCAAAAAATTTGGGGGTTTACAAAACGTCTTTCTAACTCAAACCTTTTGTTACTTAGCTTTGGAAGGGGATGGAAAACCATGTTAAGGCCTAAGCTTCCACCTAACCAACCCTTATATGCATATATATAGATATTTTACTGGGCATTTGTTAGTCGTTCATTATATTCAAGGTTTATAAATAAAATGTGAAAGATCTTGCTACCATGAGACATAAATCAACCTCTTTCTCTATAGAGCTTCATGTTGATCGAACCTATATTGGCATGCATTACCACTTTACTTGGTTTTAACTTATCTTTTAGTACCATCAGCATTTGAGTTTATGATTCACATTATCTAAAGAACTAGTAAAACTCATTTTCCACTTTAAAATCCATGTTGGCTAAGACATCCATTTATGAAGCTAGGTTTGAGCTTAGAGCTCCTCCACTCTACATTATATTAACTTATGATGTTAGATATTAAAATCAAGAACTCTTAGCCTTATTCCCTTAAATGTCATGACCTTCCTAGGATTATGCATGTAATCTTTGAGATTTTTTTAACTTCAACTTAGATATTAGGAAATTAAACTTCTAGGAAAATAAAAGATACCAAAGATAAAATTACATGACATAGGTAAAATTTTATTAATATGGTTATATAATTCTAAAGTATAGTGTAAACCACTAAATCTTTAGTGTATATTGGGTAGTTAATAATAACTTAAAAATAATTTACATAAATATAAAACATTAAATATTAATTTAAGATTTATTTTTATGAGATACGAAATCTAAATCTTGAATTTATTATTATTGTCTTGAAATAATTAATGTTTTATTTGTATATTAAGTAATATATGTCTGATATCATAAATTGTTTATCTTTTATACATTATGGACTTTAAATGTCATAATCTACACTTAAATTTCTTTCAAAATGACCCAAAATATCTAGTGAAATATGTTTTACTGCAAGTTATATTGAAGAGCATAAACTTATTCACTTTTCATAAAGTTTTCTTCATCAATTGTTGAAATGATAATTTTCAAACTAAGTAAAATTTACTTTCTTTTACTTGTAAAAGAAGCAGCTAGAATTTAAAAGTCTATACCAACTAAACATTTTCATACCATAAGATAAACACAAAATTTCTAAAATTTGTTATATTAATACAATGTCATACAAGTATTATAATATCTTTTTATCAAACTCAAAACTGGATAGACACAGACAATTTTTGCTACCATTTCTTATATCGTGAAACTCTCTTTCTCATTTAACTATGTTGACAACTAAAACACAAACCACTTTGTCAAATTCTTACCCTCAATATCCGCAAACTTTTAAGAAATCACATCCCAAACACTATCTCTAGTGTATTTTGAAGAAGTAGGTCAAGCATTCACATAGAACACATCAACCCAACTAAAGTATATATATATTTTTTTAAGTTATTGTAAGTTATCTTTGTCAAACACACTAGTATACTTACATATTTCACTATTTATAAGTAAAACACTAAATTTAGTAGATATTCTAAGTTAACGAACTAAAACTAAATTTACTAAGAAATAATAAAAACGTGTGCATACTTACTCTATGAATATGATTGTGTCAAGAGTTATAATATATTTGCCAAAAGCTTATGAACAAGTATAACTTTACTTAAGATAACCAACATTGCAATTTATCTAGTAGAACAAAGAAAAACTACTCTAAATACTTACACTTGAACTTTGGTTAAATGAAAGGATTACAGATTTAAGTTTAATTAGTAACTTTGTAAGGTATAGTTATGTATGAAATAGTTATACTAAATCAATATTTAGCTGTTTTTGAACCATGGATCTATTTAAGTAGAAATTAGTTTGTTAAATGAAGTAAAATAAGTTTGTTGTTTTAACCGCAAGATAAACCACAGCCAAAGTCGTACCTCCTGTTCTAGTAGTTGTAGAGACTAAGTGCCAGTAGTTGAAAATCAAGGGAAAGTGAAGTTTGCCTAAAGCTTCAATTAAGGCTTGGAATGTACCCGTGCTTAACCCTGTCTGACAATAGTCACAATAGCACTCGAGGTTGATCCTGCGATTAAAACTATAATTCTTTTTAAGAGATTTCTTGAACCTAGACTTTTAAATTCATTTTGCTTTCTAGGGTGCTTGTCATATCCCTACAGGGTACTCTAGTCGTAATAGTAAGCCATGTAACTAACTGAGACCACTAAAAGTTACATAAACATTATACAACTAATGTTCCCCAATTGGAGTAGACAATGAAAACAAGATCGAAAGTTGTTTGAGTGAGAAAGATATTGCATACATATATATATATATATATATAACCACAAAGGAACATATAACACATCTATAACTTCATAAAAGCTTTACAAACCAAGGTTACGGGGTTTGAATCGAATCCCATAACCAAAAAGGCTATAAAGATAAACAAATTAACTTAAGCTATTACAAATATAACTAGTCTCTATTACATATATGGTCTTCACCTTAACAAAATACATGGTCCAAAAGTCTAACTCCCATACTTGAGCTTGGTTTAGCCTTCTTGCTTAAAACCCTATAATTCAACAGTCTAAGAGAGTGTGAGCATATAAAGCTCAGTGAATAACAAAATCTTAACACAAACATTAAGATCAAACAAGTAGAATTAGCAATCATATGCAATGCCTGGATCAATCATATGCAACAATCATGGTTTAAATAACCAGAATTCAAACCTATGGGGATTTATGCCCTCATTGGGAGTTGAAGGATAATTTCAGTAATTCATGCCCATGGGAAACTCAATACCAAAGTAGAAGGATTTTCTCTTTACCTAACTCGCCTGGGGGAATAGTCTCTACCAGAGCCCCATAGGACACGATTAGTCTTTTAGAGAATCATTTTTGTTTTTAAAAACTTCCAAGTGTCATAAAACTTGAGAAATCTCACTAAGTATTCACTCTTAAGCCACTTCGACACATAGGCCTCCTTTGAAGCCTGCTTAGTTTCTATGAAGTTGACAACCCTATGGTAACCTACAAGCAGACTCACTGGTCCCAACAAGCATTACCATATCGAATTTGTTAATACATAAGAATACCATGCAATGCAATATGAGGGCTCTGAAATGCATGTCATATTAATATTAGAAGTCTATTAAACTAGTTCCATATTATTAAGTGGTCATATCAACTTCAAACACTCAATGAGACAACTATATAGTAATTTCAAACAAGTGGTTGTCACTTCAACTATTAAGAATCGCAATTCAAACATACATTACATACCATGTAATAATTCTCATCCCTATGAATTGATTCCTTATAGTTACAGTTAAACTATATTCCTACTTATAAGCACAAACAAAGTGCTAGAATTCAAGTTACACACCCATGCATGCTCTTAATCGTTGCAATAGTCCCATAGGAAATCCAACTTGTGATCTAGGGTTCTTATAAGATAGAAAAGTTTGTATTACTATCTACTTAATAAAGACAATAAGAATTAAACAAGATTCTAAAGCTAAAAGAGATAAAGAAACACTTCGAAGCTGCCACATCCCGTACTAAGGGTGGTGTTGGATAAAGCACTACATAATCCTCACCACGCCCTCCACTACACCCCATGCTAAGGAGAAAAATGATGATCAGTATCTACCATGCCCCTTGCCACCACCCGTGGTGGCTCACCATAACCCTCACCATCACCCTGTGGTGGCCCAGATTCCACCATTTCGCAATCACCACGCCCCCCACCATGGGCCGTGGTACTTCTACAACGAAATACACATTTTTCATGCAATTTATACACACTTTAACCAATTCCAATTGTCTTGTTTTCATCCAAAACACTTGTATATCATGATACAAGACTCAAATTCACCATATACTCCTTGAAATCCTCTAACTCATCTCTAAAACCACATCAAACTCCAACTATCAATCCAACCATTCACTATAACCATTGAGACTTCAACTCCACTTTCCTATCACCTTACTTCATATATCAATAACTAAAACTCATAACTAAACTAATGAATTTCCAAAATCAGCCATAAACCAACGACTCTTAACCTATAACTACTCAAACAAGCAAATAATAAGAATAAAACAAGAAACGCTTACTTAAACTTGCTTAGTCTTGAAGATAGGAGCTAGTCTTGCTTTCCTTGACAATTAAGAGAAAAGAAATTGAAGTTGATGTGTGGTGTATGTGTGTGTGGTGTAACCATCGATTTTTGCAAAGGAAGAGAAGCAAGAAAGAGAGTAAAATTCTGCCTCTTAAAGAGATAAAAACTTGCATATATATAAAGTTCATTTGACTTTTGAGGCATTATTCTAACTTAATCAACTGTGTGTGTGTGCATGGGAGTTGTGGTGGTCTTAAAACTTTAAATTTTAGCCATTAAGAGATCAAACAACTCATTTAACACTCACATGTATTTCTATCAATAAAATTGTTAAATATTCTAACTCAAAACAAAGTTTAGTAACATAATACTTATAAATTCCAATTTAACAAAATAATCTCTTATAAGAACTTATCTCAATACTAGAGGTAATTTATAATTTATTTTTTACAAAACTCAATTCTCTAAAAGAATATAAAAATACATAAAAAATTTTCTCAAATCAATCCATTGATGATTTTAAATTTCTATTCTACTAAATTGATTTTATAAAAACTATTATACTTACATTTTACTCTAATAACAAATATTACCACATGCACAATCAAACACAAAAATAAAATTCTTACTTTAATTCATTTTATGAAAAACTTGGGGATTATGCTGCCCTGAAGCCCCACAAGGGACGTTGTCCCCCTGACCCTTGTTCGCTAATGGTCTAGCGAAACTACGTAGCTACCTATATGCAGCGCCTTATAATTTCTTAAAGACAAATAAACTAGGAAAATTACAACATGTTTAGGGTACTTAGGCATTAATAGGAATTCTTATTTAGTTATATACTTAGTAATATACATTTGTTATTTTATGTGAACTATTGATCAAGATCAAGATATTCTTATAGACTATTATGACAGTCAAGGAATAATACACAAGTAAGTAACTCTGATCTTTTCACATTATTTGTGCATGTAAAATAGTCGCACGAGTTCTAATTACAACTATAACTGGCTATTTATGGGGAGAGGAATAATGTATGTTGTATGCTGTTTGGACGATTGGAAAGAACTTCAATAATGAAAGTGATAACCATTTGTGAAAACGAGCATTGTCTAAGATTTGTATGGTCATTGAGTAGTTAAACTTAATCATATTTGACTATTAAACTAAATGAACATGCATTGCATGACTGTATAAACTGCATTTATTGATAATCACATTACATATTGGCATTTTAGCTCTTTGGTAATGCTTATTTTTTTTAGTAAGAGAAATGAAATTCTAGTTCTATGTAAGGTTACCATTGTTATGTTTGATTCCACAAGAATAAGTAGGTACCTAAAGGAACATTGCTTGTGATGCTGACATGAAATGACCAATACTTAGCAAAGTTTCTAAGTTCTAAGATTAAATTGAGTGCTAAAATAATTAAGTACAAAAGAGAAGACAAATAATATTCTTCCTTCCTTAGTTCTTAGTCTCTCTAGATGTGAATTACTATTGACTGGTTCCCGAAACCTGGTGGAGGACATAAATCTATACCTTATTCAGATTCTGGTTATCCAAGCTTGTACATGTTATATATGTTGATTGTTGCATTACATATGTTTATTAAACAAACTTGTTTGACTATGTTTAGTAAGTGTTGAGATCTAGTTATTTACTGAGTTGTGGTTTGCTCACTCTCCTATAGGTTTGTTTAGTTATAAGGACCAATAGAGATGATATATACTCAGGAGTTGGTGCTATATAAGCCAGCTTAGGAGTCAAGAATTGGACTGAAGAAATAGCATAGTATTTTGTGCAAAGAACAATCTAAGAACAATATTAGTATTTTTATGTAATAGTTAAGAACTCTATGTAGGTGGTATGCAATGCTATTCTTGTAAGTATCTTATATGTATACGATATTTTTATCTAAGCAACCTTTCCATCTGTCATAATATCAATCATGGGGCATTCTAGTTTTACAATGCTCATGTGCCTTTTTGGAAGTCTTAGATGGTTTATTACAAATGTTTGTGACTCTTGTTTGTTACATGTTGCATCGATATCCCTAGGGTACCCTATGGGAGCGTGACTGTAAGCCCCTAATTTTTAGGATAATATCAAGTTCAAATACTAAATCGAAAAACCTAAGTTAACAAATTCCTAGGAAACCCTAGTAGCTTAGATTCGGCAATCCCGTATTCCTAAACCAAAAAGTCGAAAAATGATTGAAGAGTGTAGTTTGGTTTGTAATAATATTAGGATGCTTAAGAAGATAAGGTTAGCAAATTTGATACAAACTTTGAAAAGTATACCCCGGGGCTCGAGATGTTAAATATATGATATTAGTATCGTTAGACTCGTAATTTCATAAGGTTTCCAAATATATCATCTATAATTTTTCAGATTATAAAAGTTACAGTTATAACTTTTTACCATATTTCCATTACTACAGTATTTTAAATGTCTAATCTACTTTTTGATTTCTTCTACACTATTCATAAGTACAACTACCCATAACCTATTTCTTACATCCTTACATCCTACTCTTACAATTTCATCATTTTCCTTATAATTTACTTTTTCAATATAACTTTTACTACTTAAATTACTTTAATTAATCTCAAAACTTACACAACACACTATTCTCTCTCTCACACCCGCCAACCGATGCCCCTCTCCCTCTTTCCCTCTCTCAAATTTGTTTTATTTTATTTTGTTAAATTAAAGCAAACCCTAATCCATTTGTCTATATATACCTCGTTATACCCACTTCATTTCATTGTCTCTCTTTCTTCCTTTTCACTTTAGAAAAGTTTTTGCAAAACTCTCTCTCCCTCTCCTCTTGAAACCATGAGCTCCCCCTCCCTCTATACACACACACACTTTGTTTTTCTTTCAAGTTTCTTACCCCACACAACCAATAGGTAATAGATCTATACCTTAGAATTTTAAAAACATGTAACGGCAAGTTCATTCATGTGTGATTCCACATAAAAATCCCCATGAGCTTCAAGCTAGGGATGTGGAAATACTTGAACATGAGATCCTTGCCATCACAACGTTTTAAATCTTGTTATTTAAGTTATTTTTGCTATTATCTTGTTTTATTATTAAGTTATGTTATTATTATTAATGATTATCATCTATTCATATTCACATAACCATCATAGTGTTCATGCATTTGTGACTAGTATGGTAAACTAGATCTAGTTGTTTTAAGTTCATAAATGCATTAAACTTTTGTTTTATGTTCATAAATGACTTGTAATAGCTTGATGATAGTAGAAAAGTATTAGAAAGCTCAAGATTTATTTTGGTTTCAACAAAAATAACTTTTGAAAATTCGGATAAAAAAGGAACCATGTTTAGCAAACCTATTTTTCAACCTCAAAATGTGTATTTTACATTAAAAATGAAGGGTTTAGGGAATAGATATCATAAATGAGTGATCTTAATGAGTAAAGTTTAGATCCATTAAGGAATATTTTTAAAACAAGGGTAAGTTTACAAAAGTTATATTTCAATATAAAAAACAAGTACTAAATTCGTAATAAAAGAAGCTTGAAATGTAAACACTCATTTTTCAACTCATTTTTATTAAAGAAATGGAAACCTTAAGGAGTAGGTTTGATTAGGAAATGGTTTTTGAAAGAATAAATGAGTTTTACAAAGGGAATAATCTCAAATGAAATTTTCAAAATTCGGATTTGAAAATAGCCATTATTTAAACACCTATTTTTAAATGCCAAAATAATGATCTTTGTGGAAAAATGGAAGTCTTAGGGAATACATATAACAAAAACCAATTTTTGGCAAGAATAAGAGAAGTTTATCAAAATATAATCCTAAAACAAGGAATGGTTTCAAAGAATAGATTAAATAATGTTCTCATTCTTTAAAAACTTGCAAAATTCGTAATTTAGCACCATATTAAAACATCTATTTTCTAATCCCAAAATGAAGGTTTTTATTAAAATAATTAAGGTGATTGCTATATAGATCATCAAGGTTAAGTTTGGATAAAAGCAAGTGTGATTTTACAAGAAAGAAAACGACTTTCTTAAGTCTAGTAAATTTCATGTTTTGCAAAGTAAAAGTTTTCCAAAAAGAATTATTGGTACTATATCATTAAGGATATACATATAGATAGTTCATTTCATAACCTTCATGATAATAGCTTGTGGGTATTGCATATATACATAATGCACTTGTAGAAACAAGGTTAGAAAAGTAATGTCACATACTTCTTGTTGATATTATCTAGGTATATGAGAAATTAGAAATTTCCAACACTTATGAATCATGCATGGTATTGAGTTATACATGTATATAATAGAGTCTTACAAGATATAATGATAGATAAGTATCTATCAAAGCTTTAGTATGATGTTTATTTTGAAATTAGAAGTGGAATTGTGGAATGGAAATTCGTATAGTATTTTGTACTGTCACGCCCCATAGGGGTATCCTAAACGTAACAGTCCGCCACATGCTATATAAAACTCTCAAATTACTATCCGAGCCATTCGGGAGTCTTGTATAGATGTAAAGTATCCCTTTACGACAATAGAATACTCTATTCAATGGAGTTAAAAAGTTTAATATAACATTCAATAGCCTTAGATGATAAATCAAAACACATACATAATATTACAAAGTCTAAGGGGCATTCCCCCACAAAAGAATATTAAGGTCCATTACAGTCATCCAGAGTCTTTTGGTTTCCTGTGGAAGTCTAAACAAAACCGAAATAAACTTATAAGGAAATGCCTAGCTCTGGTACCTGAGTTGTAGCCTGCCTTGGCCTAAGCCAAATGAACTCGTGCTGCAACAAGTAAAAACTATAGGGGCGTAAGCTAACTAGCTTAGTGAGTGAATACTTCCATATCACAATTAAGACATAACATTCAAGCAAGTGATTATTCAATCAAATGAAATGCATCAAACACGTGAATTCAACAAACATATGACCAGCCGGAAATCATATGTGGATGGACTTGTGCCCCTCTATCCTGGGTTAGCAGATTAACGAATCCTACAGTACGATGCCGTTTAAGCTCACAGTCAACTGAACAATAGTTCGTTTTATGGATCACGATTAACCAACATATTCGTTTTATGGATCACGATTAACTAACAATGCTAATGCTCCATCCCCATTGTGATATGAATGAATTCAAGTTTATAATTGAGGTCTAATAATCGATTAATCCAATTCTTTTAGGTGACCAAGCAATACTCGTAGACAATCAATCCTAGCTCCTCTCTACACAAGCAATGAATTATCACCCGCCTTCGATATTCTTTAAATTCATCTTCACATATCAGCAGCAGACAAATATAATTCCCAAATACCCCATCATGCATATTCATTTTTGTCTTTGCTAAAACAACTAGTGCAACTATTACTACAATCACAAGCAATAATTGAAATTGGAAGTAATACTCACTCGGCCATGGTACGCCGGTCTCTTAGTAATAGTAGTCGGGTGATAGGATATCATTGTTCTCGGGATCACCTACCAAATAAGAATAACCTAATGAGAATTTCATCACTTAACTAATTCAAACTATGCATCTAAACTAAACAAAATCGTGATTCTCGCTATTTGCGGAAGTTCCAACTTAAAACGGCCATAACTTGGTCATTTTAACTCGGAATTTCGCAAATTTTATATTGATTTCTATCTACTTCGAAAGATCTATCTATTTCTAATATTAATTCCAAGTTTTGAAAATATTTAGCTCACAGAACAGAGGGATCAGATCTGTTCTGTAACTTTTCCATTTCCAAAAAAAATTGTTTTGCACTTGATTGAAATGTATCTAGTTGATGATTCATGTGTCTATAAAATATGAATGAGTTCCTAATATGAATGACATGTGATGAGTTCAATATATGCATGATCTTGATCATTTTTTATGATGAAACTTTTAAGAACTCCTAATTCTTACAAGACTCCACAATAGTTACTTCTTAAAAAAAAAAATCCACTTTTTCCAATTTTGCATTTCCTTAGTGTTTTGGGATTTCATTCTTAGAATTTACTTGTTATCTAAATAAAAATGAGTGTTCATCATATATGCTATCCAAGACCTTCATTTCTACATAAAAATTTATATTTTTCACCTTGCAAGTATGTTTTTAAGTAAGCTTTTCACAAAAATCCGAATTTTGGAAAAATTCATTTCTTGCATGTTTCCTTTGAGAAAACTTGTTTAATGCATCAAAATTTAAAGTTTTACTATATCTATTACCTAAGGACTTCATTTAACACATAAAACATGTAATTTGAGCTTGAATACTAGGTGTTTATATAGGCATCATCTCAAGTTACGAATTTAACAAATTGAACACTAACTCAAAATTTTCTATCTTAATTCCACTACTTGTTTTACACATTACTCATGTCTAAACTCATTTCAACTTGTAAAAATCATTACTTAGAGATATCTATTATTTATACCTTTCATTTTTCATGTAAAATATGAGTTTCAAAGTGGTTTCAAGGGTTTTTAAAATAGGTCTTGAAGTTCATCCGAATTTTCCCCTTAAACATTTCTAACAAAAACCTTTTCTTTTCAAGTTCCTTATCTTATATTTATAAAGATCTACCAACTAACACATTTATATATACAAGACTAAGCTTTTATGATCATTAATGCATAAAAACACAAAATACTCATATGAACATGAATGTCAAGAAATATATGAGTGTCTAAATACTAGATCTACAACCTATAGTACATGAAAATGAGTTGAAAGACATGAACATATATTTTTCATGAAAGATCCCTACTTTTATATGCATGAATATAATAATATTTCAACAAAAACTTGATTAAACACAAGATCTACTTCTTGTGATGGCTTGATATTCTTGTATTAGTGTTTCCTTATCCCCAGTATTTGTTCATTGGGATTTTAAGTGGAAAACACACAAGAATAGTCTTGCAATTATAAGATTATGTAGGAGTAAGGCTAGAAATCATCACCTAAAAAAAGATTTGAAGAAGAAATGAAGATGAAATGGACTTGTGAGTGTGTGTGGAGCTTGTCACGGCAACAAGGAGGAAAATAGAGAGAGTTTTTCTCTTTTAGAAATTTTTAAAAGAGTGAAAATGAAGAGAGAGAGTGAAAATGAGTTTATATATTAAGTGAAATAGGGTTTAGTTATAATAAAAGAAGTAAAAATAAAACAAATGGAGGGGAAAAGGGGGAGGGGTGCGCCGGCCAACAAGGGGAGAAGGAGAGTGAGATATTTGAATTTGATATAATTTGTAATTTAAGTAATGAAATGTAATAATTAAGTAGGAAACAAAATTTTCTTGGAAAAGAAAATATAATGAGTAGTTGTAAGGATGTAAGAATAGGGTATGGGTAGTGTGTAATATAGGTTGTACTTGTGAATAGTGGTAAATAGTAGACAAGACCTCTACTTTACCGGTAGTAAAGAAAATACGGGAAAAGGCTATAATTGTAATATTTTTATAGCCCAAAAATTATAAAATTTATATTTTTGAAATCCTTATGAAATTTTGGTTCTAATGAATATTCCATAATATTTTTCCGAGTTTCTAGTCCTGGGGCTCATTTTTCCGTAATGGGGCTCGGGAAGGCCCGGAATAGAAAATTTTCCGAATTTAAAACTTTATAAGGTTTGAAATATATTTTAAAACAATCATTCACATTAATTTATTTTGTAAAACTTCTTTTGTTATGAAACGAAAGGAAAGCCGGATTTAGGGTTTCTAAGCTTCTCTCACTAAGCTTGACTAAACCGATTTAGGGTTTTGCTTTTCAGTTCTCGGAGTTTACTTGACTACTAAGAACACCAAGGTTTACATGTACCCTACTGTTCATGGACCAACCGACCTCTTTTGTTATAAATAACTCTAGAAATAGATAGCTCTAATCGAATAGCTAGAAATCGGTATATAATATGCGAAATTCCGAGTTAAAATGACCAAGTTATGACTGTTTTAAGTTGGAATTTCGTCTTAGACGAATTTTGACGAACTCGCTAGAATAAAATTAAAAGTTCATTCAAACTTCATAAAAATACTCATTAGAGTTATTTCTTTTGGTTAGGAGACTTGAGAGACGAACTAGACCTTCCCGAGGAGTATTATGATTAAGTGGATTTCCATGCAATGGTAAAGTGAGTTTGCCATCTTTAAATTTTATGCTTTGCTTATGCTTGTAATATTAGTGGTATTAGAATTAGGACAAGATAAAATTGATTGTATGAATATAATTTCTATATGGGCGAATTGACGATAAGAATATCGAAATGAACTTATTGTAATTATTTATATGATTTAGTATAGAATTGATATGTTTGAAATCTCTATGATTACCCACAAACTGTTAAGTTATTATGCTATGATCTTATAATTAAATTGACATGCATACCATATGTGGAGTCACATTGCATAGGTTATTATACCTTTATGGGAAGAAGGCATAATCAATGTTGTTAGAACCGGACCGGGGTTTGACCCGGACAGGCTAGGGGGTCAGGGGTCAAGGGGTTGAACCGGGGTCATGAAAAAATAAAAATATAAGGGATAATTTAATTATAAAAGATCAATATGTGTATAATTATTCAATTAAATCTATATTTAGATCAAATTCATCAATTAATTATTAAATAAATATGATTTGATTATTATATTTTATAAATTTATAATAAAGTATAAATAATATTTAAATTTTTAATTTTTTATTTTAGATCCGGTTCAACCGGTCCGGGTCGACCGGTTCAACTCGGTCCGGGTAGACCGGTTCAACTCGGTCCGGGTCGATCGGTTCAACCCGAGTCGACTGGGTCAATCCAGGTCTCGTCGGTTCGTTGCAAAAATGAGTTTTAGGTGAGACCTGGCCCAGCCTTGGTACCGATTCCGATTGAACCTGGTTGAACCAGCCGGTCCGGGCCGGTTCTGACAACCATGGGCATAATAGCTGGGTAACGAGGGGCCTGCAAACTCGAATGTTGGCATGTGGGCCGAAATTGAAAATGTGTGTAGGTAGGCACCTATATCAACCACAGTATATAATAAAAATGTGTGTGGGTGGGCACGTGTATCAACCACAATAAAAGTGAGAAATTTTAAATGTTGGTCGTATGGGCCTAAAACACCTAACCTGGAATGGAGTGTGTAAATCCATTCAACATAAGACTTTCGGATTGGTCTTATATATTGTATGCTCACGTGTTTATGCATTCATATGATTGTTAATATAACTTGTCTGATATATTTTACTTGTTGAGCATTAAATTTTGGAAGTAGAACTCACTAAGCTCGTAAGCTTATACCCCAATAGTTTTTTGTTGCAGTATGAATATTTATGGCTATCTCTGAGAAGCCACTTTCCTCAGGCACAGCTTTTGGACTCTAGGGAGCTTTTTGAAGAAGTCGGGACCTAGATGTAGGCGTAGATTTTTAGTTAAATCTCTTAAATTGTTATATATATGGTGGTTGTTGTAAGAGACTTTTGGAGGGCATAAGAACTCTTAATTTTTGACGAGGCTATGCCCCTTAGATCATGTAATAGACTAATCTAGCTATAACTGTTATGATTTACTTTCTTATTGCTATATATGTCTCCTTAAGCTATTTCGAATCAAAGTATGGTCCCCTATATATTGAACGTGAGCCTTACACCCGGTGTTTAGACTCATGAAGTGACTAAGGTTGTCATACTTGAGTTTAAATATTGAGTGTGGCGGACTGTCGCGTTTAGGGTACCCTTTGAGGCGTGATAGTGACAATATAGGTGTTTGTCCTTTGTCAAATTATCATATAAGCTTGTTGTAGGTTGTTTAACTCAAGTTGTCAAGAATGAATATGATCATCTTCTCCTTATAGACGATGGTTCCACACATGTTTATATACACATATCCTTTTATTTTGCTCATTTCATCATCAATATTTCTAAAAATGTTTTAAGAGTATACCTTCAAGGATGGATGGTGGCTTCATGAAAATGGAAATGGACAGTGACATTGGTTGATGTTTAATGTGTTTTTATTTGTTGTTTTTTAGATATTGATCTTTGAACAAAAATGGAACGATGGTGGGGTTGCCTTTGTCTTCTTTTGATGCATCACAAAAAATGAAGGGGGGGAAAGGTAGAGTTGTGTTGATTTTTGGCTTATCCATTTTTAATAAAGGGTGAGGAAAAGATGTGTTTGCTTTGTTTTTCAGATGGGAGAGGAGTTCTTTCACAAGAGGGAGAGAAAGAAATGAAGAGTATTTTAATTTTTGGAATTAAGACAATGTGTTAAATTTTAGGAGATCACCCTCTTAATTTAGCATTTAAGCCTCTTACTTTCCCTTTTGTCTATGTTAACTGACAAGGTAGAACAAGAAGAGGCAAAGTGGGGGAATAGATTGTTTGGTAGATAATGGTCCTGTCACCGTTGAAATGAAGACTTCCTCTTAGGATATGTGAGCATCACATAGGGAAATAAATAGCTTTTGAGTCCCTCATGCAACTTACAGGGAAAGGTGTAGCTTAGGGGTTGGAAATTCAACATTTGACTAGTAGTTAGGTTGCTTACAAGATATTTTATGGTTTACAACGTACATTTGACTAGTACGGTTCTGTGTCTACATGATTCAATAAGGAAGAGTTTTTTTTTTTAATCAATGTATCTAGAACTATTTGTGATCATTATATCTATACATAGTTTGAATTAAATATTAGTAATATTTTTAGATTCTATGTCGATAGCAAATTCTATCGAATTTAATTTATGTTACGCGATTTGTCTATAAGCCACCGTCTATTAATCGATAAAACCATATTAGTGAATTGGTTCGTTTTGGTGCAAATATTTATTTTACCTACTTATCAATTCTAAGAAATGAAAATTTTTAAGGGTTTACAAGTGAAGAACTAAAGGGGTGTCTAGCATAGTCAATTCAATGCTTAAATCACCTGGTTGACTGAGAGAGTAAAATATTATAAGACATTAAGTAATATCATGTGCCTATACCTTTGGATGAGAGTCTATTTATAGACTTTGGTCATATTTTAATTGAAGGCCTATGGGATCTTGTTCCATGAGGACTAGAGTCCACATGGTAGTAGGTAAATCGGACTTGATCTAGTCTTCACATGGAATGGAGGTAGTTAAGTATGGAGTTTATTCCCTTAAGGAGAGTAGGTAAGAGATAGAGGTATGATCCTCGTTATGTAGATCCTAGGCCATGGCAAATGAGGAGATAAGGTCCTTGTTAGACCAAGGCCTTTTGGAGCTCCAACACAAGGCTAAAGTCCTCATACTATAAAAAACTACGTTTTAAAGATAAAAATTCTATAAAAATCATCATCGTTAATTCTATTTGCAAAAATATAACTTATTATATGTATTTTATATCAAAAAATTTCTTTCTATAAAGACTAGTTTTTTTATAATGTCATACGGTTGAGGTCTTTTAGTTAGGGGCTCTTGGGGAGCTTCCTGGCCTAAGCACTTGTGAGACCTTTGTTGGTCTATTGGCACATTAGATGGATTGGATCTACTAGGTTATGACCAAATAATCCTTGTCAACATAGCTTTTTTTCCAATCCAGATGCAAATTGACGAAGATCAATCAATCCAAATAACATATATCCGAGAGAAACTCATAAAAATCACAAAAGCTTTCAGTGCACAATTTCCAAGCCGCGATCACCCACCTTACTACACACTAACAACGCAATTAATCAAGGCATACCATAAAAAAAAAAAATTATTGGAAAAGGCTTACTAATCTTGTACCGGATTCATATAGAAGTAGAACTTTGCATTTAAGAATGCACAAAAAAAAAAAAAAAAAAAAAAGGGAAAATTGATCTCTTTTTCTTATATGTTAAGATTTTCTATTTTTGTGTTGTGCGACTTCAAAATACTAAAAAGTTTCATGAACATTAATGCTAGAGGCTATTTTCTTCTCACAATTCACTCATGCTTATCACAAAATGCTCACATATTTATTACTAAATCTTGACAAACATAAAATGTATTTGAAAAGACCATTGTCCCATCATATTATTTAAAAAGATCGGTCTCATAAATTATTTAATGCCATTAATCATAGCCAACTATGATTGCATAACTAAAATACCTATATACGATGATTATATTTATTTTAATGGTAAAATAATTGACTAGACGATACCATTGATGGGACTGCAAATGTTTCTGATCTTTCCCTATGCAAGTTTTAAAATTCATTTTTTAATAATTATTCTTAGGTCACATAAATTTATGGAAGAACATCATGCTAAAACATATCAATTTTGGTTGCTTGCTAGTTTACTCATAGCAACTAAGAAATATCCATCCTACGCAGAGCGCAATCCTCTATGTATGTTAAGCATATTATAACTTTATGTTTTTTTAAGGTTAATGTCATGTTCTATATGTAAAATCTTCAAATGTATAATTAAATATCTAAACTTTAAATTAGTCAATTTAGTATCTGATCAAAGTTTCTGTGTATGTTAATGCTATCTTAGTTAACTCTATTTGTTTAGTTGACGCTCTTAGCGTATGAGAAAAAAGTGACACATGCATGTAACTAATAAAGAAAATAGAAAATTAGATAATTAAGAAAACACATTAACACGAATATTAAAGTTGCTATGAATTAATTAGATTGATTAGATGTATAATTATTAATGGATACAAAAACTTTGACTGTGGATTTAATTAATTGCTTCAATTATTGAGTAATTAATTGTTTTTTTTTTAAGTTTAGATTCCAAATGGGACATCAATCCTTATTTCTATTTACATTACATACTTGTTTATATATGTCTCATTACGTCTTCACAATTATTTCATAAAAAATATTATTCCAAGAAAAATGATGTTGATCCTTTTTTTATCACATAAATTTGACAAGTGAATACATATCAAACAACTGGAGTTAATATAAAAATTGTAAAGTTACTATAATTTTTCTATGAAACGAAGAGTTTGATAGTCATCCAATGTGCAATTGACTCGATCAAAAGATTAAATTTTTGCATGTACAATAGTTAATGTATACGTACCATGCATTATACTACTTTAGTTAGTCATCTCCATTCAGGCCCAATCTTGATGATGACCCATAGTTGTGGCTAATGTCAAGCTCATGAATTTATGTGACCCATCTAATTTTATGTCGGTTTCACGTGTATTACAATTTAATCGAAAAACAAAAGAAAATAAATAAAAGATAAACAAACTAACTAGTAGACAAATTTTAAATACAACAAGCTAAACGAGGCAAACACAAACTGTGATTATTTCCTGCACAACCTGACATGTAATACTCACAAAATGTAGTTGTATTCCTAGAATGAAAACTATAAGTGAAATCTAAAGTGGTTTTATGAATTGATAAGCGGTCTTATGTAAAGAAATACAATGAAGACTACTTCAAATATTCTTTATGGTTGTTTGTCCATCTTATTTGTTCTTTTAGTTTCATCCAACTACCGTTTGAAACTTCCAATATTTTATACATGTTGTTTACATTTAATATGTAACTCATGGTAAAATACATATGGATAATGATTTTTAGATATTGGCACGACTAACTAGTCTTAGAACAGTTCTTCATGTAATGAACACATCATATATTGACTAAGGTAGATGCATCTCAATCGAAGCTAGTGTTTTTTTGTAAAAAATTTCTTCTAATGGAATAATGTTTCCCTAATTCACACAATTTCTTATCAAGAAGAAAAAGATATGGTTGTTTCCTATTATATCTTCCTAATTGCATGACTCTTAAAACAAAATACATATATATATATATATATATATATATTCCTTTTTTGGTTTAGTTGGTTTCTATTTTGGCTAGCGTCATAATGAAACTTCGATGTATACAAATTTCTTAGTATTTACTTCCTTTTTATTTAAATGTGATGGGAGATTTTATGAAAAAGAAAATAAAATATAAAAGTTATATATTAATAGTCGTTTATGTGATTAAAGTAATAGTATATATTGGATTATATTATAACGTTATTATTGCATGTTTCTAGATTATAATAGTTTCTTATATTTGCATTTTATAGTAAATAATATTATGGGTAGAATTATAAGCATGAAATAATGAATTTGGCTATAATTAAGAATTTATTGTTTGACCAAGAAAGCATTAACCTTAAGTTCAAATGCATTATTAAATGTTTAACTTCTTTGAGTTTTCTTTGTGAGAATTAATTGAAGTTGTAAAACTGAAAACACATATAACAACTTCCTTTAACTTTATCAAAAAGATCTATACAAAGTGGGGTGTTATATTTTTTTGTGCTCTATGACCATGTAAGTCCAACATTTTAATGACCCTAAAGGAGGCTAATAGAATTACGTTACAGTTGCCTTATCACGTGTACCCATAACACGAGGACCACCTTACAATCAAAGTTTGCAAACTCTAATTAATTGTTATCTCATTGTGCTATACATATATATTTATTGAGAAATAGTTTTGGATATAGATATGTTCACATACCACATGGACCACAAAGAATCGAATACCCTATCAAACAACAAGATAAAGTAAACCTAGGTCTATTTATTAACTACTATCAATTGAAATTGCTAAAAGGGAAAAGAAAGTTTCAAGAGTAAGAAATCAAGTTTTAAATCTTTTCTATCAACTAAGTCTGGTCTATTATTTTCATAAACTTCTACCTACCTTGGCTTAATCATTAGCATGCTTTGCACTTGGATCCTATCCTAATCTTATCTTTCAATTGACCTACATAATCAAATTGTTGGAGAGTAAGCTATAATCAGCTGAATGAAGTTAATCCTTTTATTGCACTTTCAAGTAGGTCGTTAAACAAATTAATAAAAACATATGCAATGCAAATAACCTAATGATTAAACGTATACAATCATCCTAATCGATCATATATGGTATGGATTTTACGCCCTTCAAGACTGAGGTCAGGGATATTATGTGATGGCTCGAAGGCCATTGTGAACCCACCAAGCCCAGACGATGCGATCAAGGGCAAATTTAAAAATACTTTCACAAGAAGTTTTATCATATAAAAGTAATTCTCTCAAAATATATACATACATAAAAGAAAGCCCAAGATCGTCACTCTAGAGACTAAGCCCACAATAGTGTCCCCTACACAACTCTATAGGGTTAAGCCACCTTCACCGAAGATGAGTTACTTCTGCCCCTTTAGAGTAGCACCATGCTCAACATCATGATTATAAGCAACTAGATTCCCTACATAGCACTGGCTATTAGAAATGCAAATGCATGATATGCATGATCATTTTTATTTTATAAGTCAAGTAATTATTAATTCATTTTAGGTGACCAACCAAATTCACAGACAATCACATGATACATACTATATATCAATACAAGCAATTTGTTATTACTTTATATATATATATATATATATATATATATTGTAAAACCAAGCATTATTCATAGAAATAGCTTACACTGGCATATCTAGGAATCAAGGTAATCCACTCGATGGAGATCATCTAGTTTAGAATCTCTTGAATACAATAGGGAATATAAAAAATTTATAAGTAATAGTTATAAATGGCTAATTCAACTACCCATAGTACAAAAACCTTAGGTTTTCTATAGCTTTAATGTTAAATCTTTAATTGTGTATAACATTCTAGTTTTAGCTCTAATTTTGATGGATGAATAGTCATTTTGAGGCCTTTTCCAGTTTTTGTACTTCCTAATAATGTGTTTGTTTAGGCATTCAATAACCGGTTTAATATAGTTTAATAGGATTATCTAGATACCCCAAATATTGATTTAAATGAATTCGATGTTTCAATATCCTCAATAAATGAATTATTTTATGGGATTATATTTGAAGTAAAGATAGTTTATCATATTTCTTGTATGAATACTATTTAAAATTATTCCCGAGATAAATTTACATAGTATGTATAATAGTATATGATAGTTATTTATCTTCAAAGTATTTTCTATTATGATATAGACAAAGTATTTAAGCTTTCATCTACCATAAGTCTTTTAAGAGCTTATTTTAAATATTATAACAATATAATTTAGAGTATAGCCACTTCATAAACGATATGGCATAAGCTTAGTATCTATTTTTAAGTCACTAATCAATTGACAATATTGTTCTTAGATCATGGGTTCTTCGCTAAATGGGAAAGGTAATGAAAAAAAAATTATAACTTTTTCAACTAGTTTTCATTTGCTTTCTATAATATATCTAGGCCAAAGGAGGAGATTAAGGAAAAAGAAAAATACATATTACTCAAATGAATCATATATATTATATATATATATATATTATATTTTCTTTGAGCCATCAACGAAGGCTCATCCATAGTTTCATGAATTAGTAATTTCACAAATAAAACTTTAAGGCAACTATTGAGCTAACATAATTATTAATGGAGGTGGCTCTTAGGAAGAAATTTAAAAAATCAATAAATACTTGTACATGCCACATAGAGCTTTATGCATATATGCTTATTTATTCCACCAAACCATATGCTTATCTGTTACTATTATTTTGTTGAAATGTATTCAATCAAAAACTAATACCGATGCATACTTTCTAATTAATATCATTTTTATCCTACCAAGTTTGATATTACAACATATAACTTTTTTTTTTTTTTTACATCATATTCATCATCTTAATACTAAGTTGATAGCTTTTGTTATTTTAATTATTGAGATATCAAGAGGGAAACATTACTTACATATAAGGATTTTTAGCCATGTGTGAAAATGAATCTTGCTACTTTCATTTTAATTTTTTCTCTTTTTTTTTCTTTTCTGCACATAAATATGTATGCTTACATCCTTACAATCTCATCAAGCAAAATAGTGAGCACAATGTAAACATATAATATATACGTGCATGAGCATAATATCTTATATGTTTATTTATTTAATAATACACATACCATACTGTTCGCATGTAATAAATTACCATATGATATTGTAATAATATAACATATTAATATTTATTATTTTAACTATATTTTTTACAGTTACATATTGCTGTAAATTCATGTAGTAATTTACAACAAAATAATAAAATGATAATAGAATAAACTAATTAACCGAAAACCAAACCAAAAACAATGAGATGATCTTAGACTAACAAAACTAAGGAAATGATTTTAGACCAATAATGTAAACCCTTGAAATTTTTCATTTCTTAGAATTGGTAAGTAGATAAAATGAATACATGAGCCAAGATGAACCAATTCACTAATATAGTTTATTGGTTAATAAACAATGGCTTAGAAATACATCGTGCTGCATGAATTGTATCCGGTTGGACTCAATATCAAACTCAAAACCTAAAAATACTATCAATACTCCATTGAAACATTATTTATAGAAATTTCTAATAATTATACGTGAAGTGGTAAAAAACCTATCAATACTCAATCGCCCAGTCACAAAACCTTACACATCAACCTAAAACTTTAAAGATTACTTTATATAGAGTGAAGGGCTATTATTTCCCCAAATGAAGCTAACATATCCTAAGTGAATATCTTCATTCAATGGTGACAAGACCATTATCTTCCAAGTGATCCATCCCCCATTTTGCCTCTCCTTTTTCTGCCCCTCCAAGTTAGCAAAGACAAAGAGAAAGTAGGAGGCTTAAATGTTAAATTAAGAAAGCAATCTTCTAAGATTTATCATACGCCATGCAATTTTCAAACAGTCCAGTCCATTTCTCTCTCTCTTCCTCCCACGAAAAGCCCCCTCCATCCAGAAGGCAGCCAACACAAATACCAAGCAAACACCACATTCCTCTTGCCCTTCCTCCATTCGTAAGAAACTCAAGAGGGAAACATATCGCAAATCATCGTCACATTCTCATTCCATCCTTCCATTTTTGTGCCAGCACCCTCATCATCCGACACATAACAACCGAAACACATGAAGATCATCACCACATCTCCATTCCTATTTCCACTTTTGTAGACCCAAGGAGCATCAATATCCCACCCAACTTTCTCCTCGTTCTTCATTTTCTTAAGCTTTGTGCTCCGCCAAAAACCAAGACATACTCACAAATATTCAATATGGCCCTTCCACAATGCCTTATGTTCTTCCATTCCTTAGTTTGAAAACTATTTTTTCCCTTATTCTTTTCTTTTAAAATAGCTAGGAACCAAATTAAAAATACTTTTTATTATTAATATGATCAGGTTTAGAATTAACAGATCATCCATAATCTTATTTACATAATCATAAAAATTTATAAATTGCATACTTACCAATTAAAATTGCATTTTAGAGTTAATTTGATAAATTCCTTTTGGTATTTTTAACTAGTATTAAGAGTTTTTTGGATGGAGTAGATTTGTAGGGTATGGTGTGTAAGAATAAGGTATTATATGATGAATAGTAAAGAATAGTGACATGAAAGTGATAGAAATGAATAGTAAATGGATAGTTAATGAAATGACAAATATTTACTGGTAGAAATAAGATACACGTAAAACTAAGTTTAACTAATGATTTTATATTTCGATTAAATAATACAATAATTAGAAAAATAATTTAATATTATTCTATTATTAATTATCATCCAGACATGTTTTCTCGATTTGCAGGCTAGTGATCGGGTATGGAAATTATTTGGTCTCATTGATGAAATTTTGACTCGATAATTTAATACTATTCGTGTGTTGGTATTTGTTGAGTTAAAAATGTTTAAGAACACGAAGTTGAAGTTTTCAAAAATTTATAAAGCCAATAAGTTCTATTCAACTTTGATCGCAACTACTAACATTAGGCAAATGCATCTACCGAAGTAGCATAGAAAATATTAGGTCGTATTCTAAGGGATCATTAGCATCTACCTTACTCACATTTCATCTATTATCTAGCAAAAGAAAGTTTAGCAGAGCATAATGAAAACAAAATTTCTGCTAAGTTTAATTACTATATACATGTTTTCAAGGCAAATTGTAAGGTAAGTTTGTTAATGCAAGAAAAAGCCTTGGAGATTGCTTCATCAAGTCTTTATCATGTGATTTCTCTACAAATTCATATAGTTGTATAGTGGTATATTTATGCTATTGGATTCGTGAATGTAAGTTGAAGCCACTCTCAAGGTTATTGGATCTACACTAGACCACCAGAATCTCTTCACAGGTTATTAGCGATCTAGATTCACATAAAGTTTAAGAATCCTTTGTTTTAAAACCACCCTAATGAATTTTAAAAACAAGCAACTCAAAGTTTCTCCATCCTTCTCTCAAGGTGATCATGAACAACTCTATTAGTAGCCCAAATCTATTTAAAAGAATGATCTTTCAATCTATTTAGTTGAAATCATAAATGAATCTAAAAGGCGCACCACTCATTTAGGCCTACGAAACTAAGGTTTAGCTAATAATTACAAATACCCAGTGATATTCGTTAAAACACTTTAAAATTAGATGAATCATGTCTTGGATTCACAAACATAAATTAAATGATTATTTCTCAATGGATGTAGACATTAAGCACAAATTCTTGAAGAAATAATAGGGAATTAAAGATGAAATTAAAATTTAGCACAAGTCCTTGCAAAAAAAAAAAAAAAAAAACATTGGGTTTATAATGAATTCACCTAAAAAACTCTGAGATTTCTAAAGTAAGAACAAACGGTTTTTTGGCTAAGAATTCTTTCTCTATATATTACGTTAGGAATTTGTTACAAATAACATGGATTATTCTTGTTATGATTCCCTTTATTGCATGCCTCTACATGTTTATTTGTAGGATCAGGTACATAAATCATGATAATTTTATTCGCTAACAAAACATATTCTCTATAACCGAATTTGTTCTTTATTTTCACTTGTGTGTCTCAATTATTAGCTCATAGGCTCACTTGTCGCAGTGTATATCGAGCGTTCAAAATTGCTTGAATGTCAGGGCTCAATCTAAGATGTGGCTCTTTGCTAAAAAGATCAAATTCTTATATAGATTCAACTACAGGATTCATCGACTTCGTCAAAGGCTCGAATGTTGGCCTTGACCCAAGCTGTGCGAGTGTGATATTTTCCAGCTTCAGCAACAAGTTGAATCTAAGGCTCGATATTATGGTGCGGTAAAAGCTGTATCATGAAGTCCAAGGATCAATTACGTCAATATAGAAGTTGACGGTCATGTCAAGGGCTCAATGTGGGGTGCGACAAACCATTTTGCCTTTGTTTTCTTTGTTGTTTTGCCCTCAATGGATCTCTTGTAGGGCTTAGCTAAGTTTTGCTTTACACAATTGTTGTGTTTCCTTTTGTTTTGATTCTAGGAGCTAGAAAAACAACATTCAAGCAGTAAAAGCACAAGATTCATAGGAAGTTATCCAGAAATATATTAGAATAAGCCTAAATTCCTATGAATCGAATAGAATAAAATTAACTTATCAAATCCCCTCACACTTAATTCTTTGCTTATCCTCAAGCAAACATCAATTCAACACATGCAGGCAAGACTTTTTCAAATAGAAAGATAAATCATTAATGGAAATTTGATCAGATCAATTAAGCTCAAATCAACTTAGCACTTTAAATATTTAATCATTCTCACTAATTGTGATAAAGTTGCTCCTACTAAAATCACATAACTTATCTAAGTAGATCAACTTTTACCTTTATTGTTTAATTAAGAATTCTAGAGCAAAAATTACTCAAAAGATCAAACAAAATAAGTGGACTCAATCAACTTTATACCCTTATACATATAAGTATGTAGTTTCTTTAATCATCTCTCTAAGCATCATAATCAAAGATGAAGACATATACGTCAATTCATCCCCTAAATCTTCTTCCTTATTTGTGCTTTCTATTTTATTTTTATTGAATATTATATACTTCAATGCCGCATAAGGAAAGGTTTTTGCCTTCTTCTTTACATTTTCCTCTGGAGGGATTTTTACCCCTATCTTTTTGTTTTTTTTTTTTTTTTATGGCTTATTTAAAATTAAAAGTGGAGTCAAGAAATTGCTCTTCTAAAGGACCAATTCCTGGCCATTTCAATCTTAAGTGCATGGTTATTTTCTTTTTAACTTTTTTTTGTGCTTTTGCTTTTATTAAGTCAAGCATTACAAAAAAATCATCAAGTTATGATCATCATTTGAACCTTTTGAAAAAAGATTACAAAGCTCTCATAATGACTAAATTGAAAACATACAAATCGTTTAAGCTTTTACAAGGGACCTTAAGCCAATTCCAACTAAAATTCTAGATTAAATAACAAATCAAACTACTCTATATAGATATCTGTAAAGTGATTTACACATAGTAAAGTTAACTCAATCATATGATGATATTCATTAATTGTTATATTGAGATAATTGGTGATTTTGTTTCAAATTTTTTAAAAATTTTGGTTAGATTTTAACCATTTGATTAATTCTCTATAATTTGTGTGAGAAAATTGATTAATCAAAGGGCAGTTACTTTATTATTCAATAAAACTTTAATTTCAACCCAATCTTGCTAAATTCCCTTCCCTTACACTTAATGTGAACATTGTCCCCAATGTTTTAAAAACATGAACAAACAAAGAGGGGATAATGAATAGATGATTGAATTGTAAGATTTTAAAAATCAGAAGTTTTGAGAGAACTTCTCTGTTTATTTCTTGAGGGTTGAGTTTTGGGCAAAATTGATAAGTGGATTCCAAATCTTTCTCCAATTTTCATGCATCGCTTCTTTTTCTTTCCTAATCGATATCTCAAACATTGACACCATTCTACCCAAATTATCATCCCAAGATCAAAGAATCTACTCTTTTCCTAAAAATTTATTTATTCACAAAAGAAAATGTTAGAGAAAAAGGGTTAGAAATGGGTTGCCTCCCATCAAGCACTCATTTAGTGTCTTTAGTTCGACAATACCTTCTCTGAGAGCTCAATGAGTTTGCACTAGGTGCAACTCCTCCATCTTTCGTAGATCTTGCCATGGTCCTTCATATTATTTGAATCTCTACCCATTAACCTTGAATATTTCATTGTCAGAGTTCTTTACTTCTACAACATCATGGGAAAAAACATTTTTAACCTTAAACGACCCTGACCAACTTGATTTTGATTTCCTTGGGAAGAGCTTCAACCAAAAATTGAACAAAAAAACTAAGTCTCCTTCCTAGGATTCATGTGGGAGTTGGATTCTCGCATCATGCCACTTCTTAACCTTTTCTTTGTACAATCTATTGTTCCCATAGGCCTCGAAACTTAATTCATCTAGCTCTTTCAACTGAGAAAACTTATGTTTACCAGTAGCTTCAAGGTCATGATTGAAAAGCTTGATAGCCTAATATGCCCTATGCTCTATTTCTATTGGTAAGTGGCATGCCTTCCCATAAACCAGTTTGTACGGAGTTATTGACAAAGGTGTTTTGAAAGCGGATCTATAGGCCCATAGTGCATCATTCATCTTCTTTGCCTAATCTTTTCTATTGGATGCAACTATTTTTCTAAGATTCATTTAAGTTCTCTATTAGAGACTTCAGCTTGCTCGCTTGTTTGTGGATGATAGGAGGTGGATACCCTATGATGCACTCCATATCTTTTTAAAACTTTTTCAATTTGTGCATTGCAAAAGTGGGCACCCCTATCATTAATTAAAGCTTATGGTCATCCGACTGTTGAAAACAATTTTTTTTTTAAATCCTGTCAAAATTCTGGCATCATTGGTAGGAGAAGCTTAAGCTTCCACCCATTTTGAAACATAGTCAACTGCCACTAAAATATATTTGTTGCTAAAATAAATGGGAAATGATCCATAAACTTAATGCCTAAGACATCAAAGATTTCATATTCTAAAATAAATTTTTGAGGCATTCCATCCCTTTTTGATATGTTTCCATACCTTAATAATTGTCACAGTTTGCAACCATTAATTTAACATCTCTGAAAATTGAGGGCCAATAGAACTTTGCTTCCAAAACTTTGTGAGCTGTCCTATTTACACTATAATGACCATCTGTTGTTCCATTATGATAGTGATACAGAAATTTTCGGCTTTCCTTATGTGACACATATCTTCCAATTATTTGGGGAGAGAAGATTTAGAAAAGAAATGGATCTTCTCAAAAGTAGTGTTTTAAATCTAAAAAGAACTTTTCCCTTTTATTGTAATTGAGTTCAATTGGGAGCTCCTTATCAACAAAATAATTAGCTATTTTTGCAAACCAAAGCTTAATTTCATTATCTATAGTGCAAATAGAACACAGCATTTCATCAAGGAAAGCATCATCAATCTCCTCCTCTTTCATTTCATCCAAAAATGGGCGACCAAGTCTAGACAAGCAATCAACAACTAAATTCTCACAACATTTCTTATCCATAATTTACATGTCAAATTCTTGAAGCAATAAAATTCAACGGATCAAACACGATTTAACATTAGTTTTTGCAAGCAAATATTTTAAAGTAGAATGATCAATATAAACAATAACTTTAGAAAGGATAAGATATGACCTGAATTTTTCAAAAAGCAAAGATGACAGTAGATAATTCTTTTTCAATCGTGGTGTAATTTGCTTATGTTGCTATTAGAGTTTTTCTAGCATAATGAATGGGTTGGAAATGGAAACTTCTTCATTGGCCCATAACTACTACAACAACTGAATCGTCGGCATCACACATGAGCTCAAAGGGTAAACTCCACTCAAGCGCAACCATGATCGGAGCTTGTGTGAGTTTATCCTTTAACAAATTAAAAGCATCTAAACACCCTTCATCAAAATCAAATGGGGCATCTTTCTCTAGGAGTTTAGTTAATGATCAAGCTATCTTTGAGAAATCCTTGATGAATCTTTGATAGAAATCAGCATGGTCTAGAAAATTCATGATCGCTTTAACTGTTATATGTGTTAAGAGTTTTGCAACGATATCAATCTTTACCACATCCACCTCTATTCTTTTCTGAGAAATTTTATGACCATGAACTATCCTTTTCTAGACCATAAAGTGGCACTTTTCCTAGCTTAAAATCACATTTGTATCCTCACATCTCTGAAGAACCTTGCCTAAATTTAGGAGAAATTTATCATAAGAATCCCTAAAGATAGAAAATTCATCCATGAATACCACCATAATATCCTCAATATGTTCATCGAAAATTGCCATCATGCATCTTTGAAAGTTGTTAGGGCATTGGAAAGGCCAAATGGCAATCTCCTATAGGCAAATGTTCCATAAGGACATGTGAAAGTTGTCTTTTCTTGATCCTTAGGACCTATGGAGATCTAGAAATAACAAGACATCCCATTAAGGAAGCAATAATAGTCATGACCAGACAACTTCTCGAGCATTTGATCAATAAAAGGCAATGGGAAATGATCTTTCCTGGTAGCATTGCTAAGTTTTTGATAGCCTATACAAACTCGCCAACCAATAATACTATGCATCAACATCAACTCATTCCTTTCAATAGGGATAATAGTCATCCCGTTCTTCTTTGGTATTACCTAGGTTGGATAGATGATTCCAATATCCAACAATTTCATCACCTCCTTCTTCATAACTTTTTTCATGTTTGGATTCAATCGTCTCTATGGTTGCACTACTAGCTTGAAATCATCTTCCATCAAAATTTTATGGGTGTAATACAAAGGGCTTATACCCATAATATCAGCAATTTTCTAAGCTATTGACCTCTTGTGCTCCTTTAAACATTTAACAACTTTTCCTTTTATCCATCATCAAGTTTTGAAGATATGATGATAGGTAGCTTGAAATCTTCTTCAAGGAAAGCATATTCTAGATGGTCTAGTAATTCCTTTGGTTCTAATTTAGGTGGCTCTCAATAGAAGGCCTCAATCTCTCAACATCTCTTCATCTCATCCTTCTTTTTATTCTTAATAACCTCTTTCTTTGCTTCTATATGCATAATCATTTCTATCCCCTAAGTTGAATCTGATTTCTCAACACTACCTCTCCTCAAACATACTTCTAGAGTGTCTCCACAAGTCATGTCTGTTATCGCTCTAATTACTCTCGAATCTAGAGATTCTATAGCATAACAATCGACATCATCATTATTCTTCCCTTGTTTGGTGCTCTGGGATAACTTAATGATCATTTCATCATCCCCACTCTTAATGCTAATTTTCCATTGTTAGCATCTATAATAGCTCCTATAGTTGCCAAAAAGAGTCTCCATAAAATAAAAGGAACTTCTGGATTTTTATCCATGTCTAAAATAACAAAATTAGCTAAGAATATGAAATCCTTCACTTTCACCATTACATCTTCAATAATTCCTCTAAGATATCGAGTGGATGTATCACAATTACAAACTCATTTTAGTAGCCTTTGGTTCACCCAAACCTAGCTTTTTAAACATGTCATAAGGCATCAAATTTATACTAGCTCTCAAATCTACTAAAGTTTTTTTGACAGATAAGTTCCCTATCAGACAAGGTATATTAAAACTACATGAATCCTTCCTTTTCTTAGGAAGTTGATTGAAGAGAACAGTTGAACATTCTTTTCTTAAAGTAACTATGGAATCTCTTCAAGCTTTTTTTTTTGTTCGAAAGCAGTTCTTTCAAGAACTTCACAAATTTTGACATTTGTAAAAGAGCATCCACTGAGGTAAGTTGATGTGTAACTGTTTAAGCAATTCATGAAACTTATTGAACTGCTCCTCATCTCTTCTTCTTTTAGCCCTAGCTGGATAAGGTAATGGTGGCTTATAATTCCTGATAGGGGATATCTCATTCCTTTCTTCTCCCTCCTTCTCCTCAATTATTTTGTTCTCTTTCTTTTTCTTAACTTCCTTTTACTTTTCGACTTAATTTTCCTCCTTAGAAATTTCTTTTTAACTCTCTCTTGCTCCCTCCTCACCCCTCCCCCCCCCCCCCAAATTCTTTTGCTCTTTTTCTTGCTCATTTTTGTTTTTTTCCTTCTCCTTCCTTTGTGATTCTCTCCTCCTCTCTAGCGTGATCGTATACTCCTCTTGAATTCTCTTCCATAAGTGTAGCCACAATACTATCATTGTATCTCCAAGTTCTTGAGCGAGTTGCCATGACTCTGCATCACTAATTTAGTCTACTGGTGTGGTGTTTAGAGCTTTTGATGAAGGATCGGAATAGCTATTCCATGCCAGAATTCTGGTGATAAACACCAAAGTGGAAGTGTCCTTGCTGCACAACTCTAATATGGACGGTATGGACTCCACTACTTTTGATGGCACTAGTATGCTTTAGGGTAAGTTTCCATAAGGTTATGACTAATCATTTCAAGAGTGTTGTAGTAGGAAGGTTGGTAATATGGGCAGGATTGCCCTCTTGTATGTTATTCTCTTGACAGCTTCTTGATTTGTTGAGCTATCCGATGGACTTCTTGTTCCATTCTAGCTAAAATAAACAAAAAACTAAAACAAAAGTGCAGATCATATAGAAAAAAGGAAAAATATTAAACTAGTTAAAAGATTATATACAAAAGCGGCTAGAATAATAGAGTCAAAGCTTTCAGGTAGTGCCCTATTCAACTTCATTTTCATGAATCCAACACCAATCCCTAGCAATGTCACTAGAAAACTTGTGTTGTGTTGGTGTTCGTTGAGTTAAAAACAGTTAAGAACATGAAGTTGAAGTTCTCAAAAATTTATAAAGCTAATAAGTTCTAATTAACTTTAGTTGCAACTGCTAACATTAGGTAAGTGCACCTACCAAAATAACATAGAAAATATTAGCTTGTATTCCAAGAGATCGTTGGCATCTACTTTACTCATGTTTCATCTATTATCTAGCCAAAGAAAATTCAGTAGAGTATAATAAAAATAGAAGTTATACTAAGGTTACTAAATATACACATGTTTTCAAGGCAAATTGAAGATAAACTTGTTAATGCAAGAAAAAGCCTTAGGGATTGCTTCAGTAAGTTCTTATTATGTGACTTTTCTACAAACTCATAGAGTTATACACTAGTATATTTGTACTATTGGACTCATGAATGTAAGTTAAAGCATCTCTCAAAGTCAAAAACTCTAGATCTAGACCAAACCACCAGATCTCTTTCACAAGTTATCAGCAGTCTAGATCGGCATAAAATTTAAGAATCTTTTGTTTTAAAACTATCTAATGAATTTTAAAAACAAGCTACTGAAAGTTTCTCCATCCTTCTCTCAAGGTGATTATGAACAACTCCATTAGTAGCCCAAATCTACTAAAAAAAATGATCTCTCAATCTATTTGGTTGAAATCATACATGAATCTTAAAGGTACACCACTCATTTAAGCCCACGAAACTAAGGTTTAGCTACTAATTACAAATATCCAATAATATTTGTTAGAACACTTTGAAACTAGATGAATCATGTCTTGGATTCACAAACGTAACTTAAATGATTATTTCTATATAGATGCAGACATTAAGCACAAATTCTTGAAGATATAATATGGAATTAAAGATAAAATTATAAATTAAGCATAGGTCCTTGTGAAAACAAAAGTTGAGTTTATAATGAATTTACCCAAAAAAACTCTAAGATTTCTAAAGTAAGAAGAAACAGTTCTTTTGCCCAAGAATTCTTTCTCTCTATACTATGTTAGGAATTTGTTACAAATGATATAGATTACTCTTATTGTGATTCCCTTTATTGCATGCATCTGCACGTTTATTTATAAGATCAAGCACCTACATCATGATGATTTTATTTGTTGACTTGATAGATTCTTTATAATCAAATTCATTCTTTACTTTCACGCTTGCATCTTTATTGCAAACTCATAGGATCACTTTTTGCTACATACATTGAACACTTAAATGTCAAGGCTCATTCTAAGATGTGGCTCTTTGATAAAAACATCAAATTCTTATCTAAATTCAACGACAAGATTCATTGAGTTCGTCGAGGGCTCGAATATTGGCCTCTACCCAAGCTATGCTTTCCTAAAAAAAAGTTTGATTTTTGTCCAGCTTTAGTCGCAAGTTGAATCTAAGGCTCAATATTGTGGCGCGACAGAAGCTGTATCATGAATTACAAGGCTTGATTACCTTATACAAAAGTTGACTATCATGTCAATGGCTCGATATAGGGTACAATCGACTGTTTTGCCTCTGTTTTGCCTGGCTTTGTTGTTTTGCCCTCGATGGATCTCTTATTGGGCTCGGCCAAGTTCTGCTTTATACCGTTGTTTTTTTGCTCCAAATGTGATCAAAACACTTTGTTTCCTCTCTTTTTTTTTTTTTTATTCTGGGAGCTGAAAAAACAATATTTAGCAATAAAAGCACAAGATTATAGGAATTTATCCTGAAATGTATCAAATTAAAACCTAAATTTCTACGAACAAAATAGAGTAAAATAGACTTATGAACTATATTATAGGAAATTATTTTATATTATTTTATTATTAAATATTATTTAAATATATTATCTCGATTTGTGTGTTAGCGATTAGAAAGACAAATCGTTTATAATAGAATGTCCGAGTCAAATGATTATCAGATTTTCGTTCCATTTTTTAATGTACTCATTTTCTTAGGATTTGGAATTTAAGGTTTTCTGTGCTCATCTTATTCATCAAACATTTAGGACTATCCAACATATCTAACATTGTTTGGGGTTTCTAGGACTTGTGATTGGCTTAGATCGAATCCAGGGTTTCGGTTCTAGTATTATTTCCAAGGTTCATATTTATATGTATCAAAAAATCTAAGGGCTTGCAACCATTGTAAACATTACAAATCCTTAGATGTGGAAAGTCAAAACTGTGATGAATTTAAATAGGGTTAATGTATAATGAGAGCAAGAAGAATCCATATCTACCTAGACTTGATTATTAAACATCATGAAAAATATAATGTACAATAATCACCTTTCAATAGCTATAATTTGATAATAGATATGCGAAAATAATTTGAATGAGTTGCATGTGTTTTTAGCTAATAAATTCACACTGAAAAACCTATTAGCGCTCTTATTAGTTCAACTAGGAGATGACCTTCAAGATCATCTATTATAAGCTAATGCAATTTAAGAAGTGTAATGAGATGTAACATGGTGAGTATTATCTTTTCATTGTGGAAAAAATTTATGTACTAGACACCTAAAATAAGCTTGTTCACAAATAGCAGTCAAAAGCCTAACTGTGTCTATATAGATCATCATTATTATCTAGGAAAACCTATAAGTGAAATTGTAATTGTTCAAAGCGTTAACCAAAAAGTATTTTTTTTGAAAAAAGCCTAAATGGTAAGGTCATTTGGTTACATCTTTTCCTAGTCATATGGTTAGATAATTATAAGAAAGAGAGAAGGGGGTCAGATGAATATGCATTTAGGCACATATATCTATTATCAAAGAAACCTACAAGTAGATAAGGTTATTCAGTTATTCAGTTAAATGTTTTTCAAGTCTTTTGGTATGATAGTCATATCAATTCTAGGGAAAGCAACACATTTATCTCAAATTATTAATGTTGTGTTATGTTCCTTACAAGTACCTTCATTCTCCATATCATATTAGTCAACAATGCCTTTTATCCTTTCTCTTTTCCAAACCTTGACAAAAACACAAAATTAAAGTTCATCTTCTTCTCAAATCCTTCATTGTCCAAATATTATAAAAGAAATGCGATTGCAAGCATTAATTATGGCTATTATTGTAGCTGCAAGTAGTTATATGGCTATAATTGAGTTTGCACATCAAATATGATATCGTATAATGTGAGCATTTGTTATTATATAGTTTATTCTTACATTGTCTAATTTTATCACCAAATTTGGTAATTCAATATTCCATTAGGATTTTTGTGTTCAAATTTCATCTCCTTCCCATGATACCATTCTACGCTTTTTTGCAAAAATAATATTATTGACATGTATATTTGATGCTATTAGGCCTGGAGGTGCAACCTCATTGGAGGGTCTCCTAACTTCTGATCTGTTCATCCTAAGGATGGCCATGCAGGGTTTTGACACGGACTCAGCCTTGCATGTAGCAATTATTGTCACAGTCCTAGGCTTTTCCCTAGCACAATGGAACCGTGCGGCGCTTACTATCCTACCTTAGTAGTAGTAGTAAGCAATCCTAACGCAGCAATATTTGGTTAACGATCAATCTTAATATCTGTAAGCAACACACGAATGCAACAGTAAATAACCAACAATAAGTAAAAATGGACGTGGGCATGAATCAATCCGAAATGTATCACATTTTATTAATATCTCATGTACAAGCAATAGTAAAGTGTGTGTGGGGGTGTGAGTACTCTTTTGGATAGAAGCTTTTATTCACCGGTTAACTGCCCACAGTCAATGATATCCCAGTTTACACAAACCCCCACACACACTTTACTATTGTCTATACATGAGATATTAATAAAGTGTGATACATTTCAGATTGATTCGTGTCTACGTCCCTTTTTACTTATTGTTGGTTATTTACTGTTGCCTTCGTGTGTTGCTTATAGATATTAAGACCGATTGTTAACCGAATATTGCTGCGTTAGACTTGCTTACTACTACTGAAGTAGGATAGTAAGCATCACACGGTTCTATTATGCTAGCGAAAAGCCTAGGACTGTGGCAGTTATGGCATGTCATGTAGATATTACAAGGCTAATTCTAGAATGGATTCGCGGGTTTGCCAAGGTAAAAGATGGACGGGGACACAAACCTCTGCATTTGGAGACGCCAAAATTGCTAGATTGCTACTCATGTATGGAGATTGCGACAATTGCATAGGGCGAGATGATGTAGGAAGGACGCCGCTCCATTTGGCTGCAATCAGAGGCCATGAGCAGGTGCTTAGCCATAGAGCATTGCACTCAACTACGTATAAATTACAATAAAGTAGATAAAAATGGTTTTCATATTGAGGCGGACGTTCTTCTAAATCATATGGATTGCTCTAGCATTTTTGGGGTCCTGAAGATTTTAGAGTATTGTGGAAAAAAAAAAAAAAAAAAGAAGAAAAAGACTTCTCAAATGTGCTATGTTACCAAGCAACAATATTTTTTATGGATTGTGTAATTTCCTTTTATATGAGAAAGGCTTTATTAGTATGATACATGAATTCATTAATAGCATTAGAGTATTTAGTAATATTTAAATATATAATAATTTCAATTAATATGAACGTAATTTTTTTTTCTTAATGTGTCAAAATATTATATGTATTTACTCACTGTTCACACTCATTAATACATGAATATTAGTGCCAATAAATCTTTTATGTGATATAATTTTATAATAACATTTGATAAATTTACGAAGTGTCTATTTTGTGAGGGCTTTTTTTTTATTGTTATTATGATACCATGATTCAACTAATTCTAAGTGCATTTGTATAAAGAGTTTATACAGTGAAGATAAGTATGCCTTAGTAAAATCGCTATAGTTATGGCTCCCCCGGTAAAAATAAAAATTTCTTTGTTTACATGTATCTTATGTCAAAATAATTACATTATTGGCATCTATAGTATTGTTTTAATTTTAAAATTTTTGTAATAAAAAAGTTTGGCTCCACGTACTTTGTATCAATGTGAATAGATGCTAATTGACGATAACTTTAACTCTATATGGGCACTAATATTTAATCGAGTCATGTTTCTTTTTTATTTGGCCATCATCGAGCCATGTTTCGTTTTGATGGAATAATGTGTCCGGTGGATTATTTATATATTTTGATATGTATGAAATATATTAGTTTTACACAGACTGTTGATGAATTGCAACTTATTTCTGTGAACTCTAATTTTATAATGGTGAAAAAACAAAAGAACTGTAATTTTATAAAAATTTATGCTTTATTGTAATTTGTTAAAATTCGATAACCTTGTGTTTATTTATTTATAAATAATTTGATTCACCACATGAAATGCATTAATCCAATGGGTGAAATTGTGCATTCGGGTTTTCAAATTTTAATTATAAATTGGTCAAATAAACTTAAGTTTTTTAAATATGAATCTATTAGAAAATGCCACAAAAAACAACAGATCAACACAAATTTCTTCAGTTGGTTATCTATAATCCTAATATATTAAATAATGTTTGTTTGCTTTTTATAACCTTATATTGGTTTAGGCTTTGTGATACAATTTATAATAGGTTAGTAATAAAAATGGTACATCAACTTTTAAAAAATGTTCAATCAGGTACTTTGAGTTTTATTTTAAACAATTTTGTACCTGAACAACGTTTTTGTGAACTTTTTTTATACCTAAAATTTGGTTTTGATAATTTTGGCACATGAATAAAGTTTTTATGGACTTTTTCATACTTATAGCAAATTCAATTAGATATGGAAAAAGTCTGTGAAAAATTTATTCAGGTACCAAAATTATCAAAACCAAGCTTTAGCTATGAAAAAATTTTATGAAAACTTTATTCAAGTACTAAATTATTTAAAACCAAACTTCATATACCTAATTAAACTTTTTGTGAAATTTCATGTACCATTTTTTGATATTATCCCATTTATAAAACACTAACTGACACTTACTTGTGATACTTATGGTCAAAATAAATTAGAGATTCTTTGAACCTTTTTTTTTTTTTTTTTTGTTGCAATAAAATTATAAACCTTTGATTTCAACAATCAATTTTTGAAACTTCTTGATAATTGTTAATCCTATAAAAGATTTAAGGGTTAGTTTGAATAGTCTGTTTTCATCGGTATTTATATCATAGTTGTATTATTTTTGTTTCATATCAATATATAATCTATTTAATCAGTTTATGAATAAAAGTATCTATTTTTTATCGGTATCTATTTCTGATAAATAGTCTCTTTGAAAATGATAAAAAGATAAAACCAAAACAACAGAAAGATAACGAAACAAATAGACCCTAATCTTACAATTAAATTCTAAATTTTTAAATATATATATATATATATAATAACCTAAATTCAATGAATTATTGCAGAATAAAAATCTTCGTTTTAAAAAGGGGAAAATCAATCGTACAACGATATTTTTTTAAAAAGATACACGGTTCTAGAAACGCTTTAATGTAATGATGTTTTTTTAATGATTTAAAAGAATAAAATTTACTTAAAAAATGAAAGAAAATAAGTATAACAAAATACTCAAAACCTAGAAAAAATAAATGAATTTTTCAATATAATGATATTTTTAATTATAGAATTTGGGAATATTTTTTTTAGGATAAAAATAGTAAAACAATTTTTTACGATCCCACATTAATTTCATGAGGAATTTTGGAATGATACTTAAGCCTAAATGGTTCTCCTACCTGATAGCCTAGTCTTTTGGGTTAGGCTCTTTCTTTAAGTTTAGTACCTAATATTTAATGTTTTTGTTGAGAGATCAACGCTAGTGGAAGGAGCATCCTAAAAAAGGACTACCTAGAAGAGGGCTAGAGTACAACCACCTAAAGTAAAAGCCATTCAAAATGAACCACCTATAGTGGGCTATCATGGGCGTTTGTTTTATAAGAGGTGGACAATGTTATGATCTCATATAGATTCCATGAGAAATTATGAAATGGTACTTAAGTTTAAAAGGTTCTTTCACCTGATAGGTTAATTTTTTTTTTTTTTTTTTGTTGGACTCTCTCTTTGAGCATAGTACCTAACATAATTTAATGATTTTTAAAGACGTGTAAAAATGCTCAATTTTAATGATATAATGTAGTCACATGCTTGTCTGCCTAGTGGCATTCTTTGTAGTTAGGAAACTCCTTCGTGTATTTTATTGCTTCCGTGTCTGTTTGATTAATGCCAACTTGGTCTCCTATCCTTCCCCAGTCAACTAAGGGTAAAAGCGTATCACGAGTGTCGGTAAACTCTATGAACTAAGATGTAAAAAATAGGATCCAAATTAAATTCAAGCTTAAAAGTTCATAACTAGATTTTAAAAATACAATTTTAAATTTGAGCTCAAATCAAACCAACTCTAAATAACTTCAAATTCGACTCCAGTAAACCTATATCTGCAATTTATCTAAGATAATATTTATTTTATTATTTAGTCAAGCTATAATAATATTATTAATATTAAAATTTGATCCGAATTCAATCTAACATTTATAATGAACTTGATCTCAGTGAAGCATGCCAGGTATTTAGACAAAACATTACAAAGAATACAGGTAATAAAATAGTTCCGTATTGGTCCTTTTACTATGAATAGTTAATTGTTTTTCCTTCACTGGGGGAAAAATGCATTTCCTTCTTTTTTTTTTTGTTTAATGAACTAAACATTGTAATAACTATTAATTAGGAATAGAACTATAATAGAATTGTAATTATAGGAAAATGAAGGAGTAGTGACTATTTTAAAAAGCTTTATAAAAGACAAGTTACAGATGTTAAGCAATAAATTCCACCAAACATGCAACTCAAGTTGTGCGGTTGACTCTTGACCCAAATTATGTTTTATTTCCTAAGTTTTTCCTAGTACACTTAGATTACCCATTAGATGAGCATCACATTAATGGACTATATAAGTTAGAGAAACGAGGATCTGACCTCGTAATAAAAAATTTAATCACATTTCCCATACCGACCATGCTCAGAAAAGCTATGCTTGCGAAGCAAATAAGAAAAGTTCATTCCTTTCAAATATCAATCCAGATTGCAGTGAAGTGATGGTCATGCTCATGAAAGATTGTTCTGGACGGTTCTTGATCTGATAAATGTCACCTAATTGTAGCGTATAATAATTAGTCCACTTGATTCAATATTATATCACCAAGTCTACCGTCTCAAATCTCTAGGGAGCAGGCCAGCTCAATGTCATACAGCCCAAAAGTTGTCATCCATGTCTCTGAAGTATCCTAGCAATTGCCATTAGCAATAAACAAAAGCAATATGATCTTCTAAACCTGACAAAATATACTTCTTTTTTGTTTATTTTAAATACTTAACATGTGTTCTATCACGTCTTCAAGCAAAATTTCCGAAGAAATAATTTCAAATAATAGATTTAGGAATTTGTCATCATTTTTAAGGATATGTTTATCATGTACTTTAGTTAGTTTTGATACTGTTGTTAAAGTTCCTATAATAAGAAAAGTTTTAGTGCTTTAGTGATGGGCCTTTTATTTTTCTTTTTCTTTTATTTTATTAATTAATTTATTTGTTTTGCCATTCTTTATTGACAAATTGAAGGATGATATTAGAAAATAAAATCGTCTTTTGAAGAGACGAGTTCGAATTGATGAGTTTATGTTGCCTATTTATTGGATTATTTTGTATTTTCTATTTGATTGTATTTGTGCCATTTTATATTAAAATGTTTAATTTCCAAAAGCAACGATAAAATTAAAAAAAAAAAAAGAATAAGAAGAGTTAATATGTTTATTGAAAAGAATTTAGATTGGATAATGCATATATCGTGCATGACTAATCAATTTACAATGAAAATGAAAGAGATTCTTATTTAGGCATTAATTTAAAATAGAATTACACAAATACAAATTGAATAAAAAAATATTATATAATTATCATTATTATGTAGCATTTTGAACATGCAATACAAGAATTTTATTTGTATCACATGTCCAAAACACAATATACAAGATGAGGAGGTGTATCACACTTCAATTTTGTGATATAAGTACAAATACACATAAGGCTTGATGGACATGGTGAATTTGATCTTCTTCATGGGAACCCAATCTCTCTATAACCCTCTTTCTCTAAATCAAATCTTCACTCAGAACCACAGCAAGCTCGTGCCACACTTTAGGGGGTACTCTATATGTGACAGCCCCATCATACTGTATGAAAGACTAAGGCTGAAAGTCGTGTCATTCTAAGGCTTCTCATATAGCGTATAAGGCATACCATCAACCTAAGGACACCACTCGGATATGTCAGATACTTAGGAAATATCATGCAGTGAATAATCAGTGCCATATCAGAAAACTTTACATATATATATTCATGGTCATAGGCCCCACACAAAAGTATAAAATTACTAGTCTACCAAAATATAAGTACAATATTTATATGGAGTCTTTATAAAAAGGAAAAAACAAAATGGATCACTCCACTCAAGTCACTCATCCCAAAGCTCCTAATATGCACTAACATGGGGTTTCCATTGCCCTGATGTATCCCACAACCTATCCTACAACAATAAAACACTATAGGGGTGTAAGCTATATCTAGTTTAGTGGTACCAATTTCATATTGTAACTTTCACACAATAAACAAAGGAAGTGTATCATCAAATCATATGCCATGCATGATCAACACAATCAAATCATGTGTTACGCAACGCATATATGTGGTTTGTTCTATAACCATGTAGAACAAATTTATACTCTTCGTATCAAAGGTTGGAATGTCAATCAAAATTACTGTTTGCATCTAGGTGCCTTTATCGCAAAATCATATGAACGACTATACCTCGAATATCTAAAAGAAAACAAAGTTTAAAAACATAGCTTAAGTACCATAGAGAACTAGCTTTACATGAAACGAGCAAGAAAATAAAATATTTTGAAAAAAAAATCAAGTCATAAACCTTTGATCCCAAACAGACACGTAGGTTACATCTCATGCCTCAACAATGGCCCAGTTAAGTCTCTACTCCCTAAGCAACACTTCCTGAGCAATGTAGTTCCCATAACAAAGAGTAAGGCTCGTGGTACCACAATGCCCTCAAATATAGCTGTCATGCCTCGAAGGATATCCTAAACATGATAACTCACCATACACAATAGAGAAGTTTAGGAATGACTACCTTAGTCACTTAGAGGTTTCCATACTATGCATAATGTCATACTCCCACAGGATACCTTAGTAGTAACGATACATTATGTAACCAATTGCAGCACCCAGGAAGTTACATGAGTATTGCACAATTAACATGCCTCGTGATGTGAATAGATATATCAGGATCGAAGGTTGTTGAGAATAAGAAAGACATTGTATTTATAGAAGCCATATATAAAAATAACATCACAAAGTTTAAAATTTTAATATAAATGATTACAACTTTGCCTTCATGTGGTTACCCTTAAGTATAACTAACAAATCAAACAAAAGATAAAACTCTTGAAACTTATACTATTATAAATATTATACTCCAAGTCTTTATTACATAAACAAGGTCTTTGTTCTAAAACATGAATATAGAACTCTACTTCTATACGACTTTTATCAGTCTTAGGCATCTTGCTTAACTGTGTAAACAATAGTCTATAGGAGCATGAGAATGAGCATGACAAGCTCAGTGAATAACAGAATCTGAATACAATTCATTAATATCAAACAAGCCTAGTTAACAACCATATGCAATGCATCCATCAACATATGTAACAAACATGATTTGGATAACCAGAATCTAAACCTATGGGGATTTATACGATCTTGGGGGTTGAAGAATCAGTTAAGTAATTAATGCCCATGATAATCCAAAAACTAAAGAAGGAGAACTCTTTTCAAACTCATTTATTGTTTATATATATATAATACATACTTTCACTTCTTTTTAGAACTTGGAAATCCCCAATAAGTATTAATACTCTAAAGCCAACTCCAATATAGGTGAACTCCTTTGAAGCTTGCTTAGTTCCTTTGAAGCTGACAATCCTATGGTAATCTTAACAGATTCACTAGACTCATCAAAGCATTACCATAGGATTGAAATATTAATACGTGACATGAATACCATGCTAATATATATATGATTCCATATAATGCATGTCAGTTTAAGTTATAGGGTCTAATAAACTTTATTCCATACTATTTAATGATCACTTCAAATTCAAACAATCATCAATTTAAGCTACATAGTCATTATCAAGCAAGTACTTGGCATTTTGAATGTTAAACTTTGTAATTCATTCATACAACACATAGCATACACAATTTCCCAACCCCATGCATTTGATCCATTTCAATTATATTTATACTATGTTCCACTACTTTACAATTACAAGCAATGTGAAAAGATTCAAGCTATTCACCCTTACATATTGCCTCAATCGTTGTAATAGTCGCTTGGGAGATCTAGGTCTTGATATAGGGCTCCTATAAGATAGAAACTTGTCATACTAACTATTTAATAAGGTAAAGAAGGATTAATCAAGATCTTAAAGCTATATGAGACATATAAATAAACCAAAGGCCATATGCCCTTAGCTACGCCCCTTGATAGCAAGGCAAAGCATAGGGCCACTATGCCTCATATATAAGGGCGTATAAAACAAACCAAGAAACAGATTTGGCTATGCCCCTTCCCATGCCCCTATATCGGCTACTATTGTAAACCTCGAGAATTTTTCATACCAGTGAAAATAGATAGAAATATACATATAGAAAATAGATGGTTAATATTGAACTCAACAAAAACTCTAGAATAGAACTACGAGTAGTAATGAGCATATATATAGTTTTAAACCCTAAAACAAATATCTCAAGATAGTATTAAATACTACTAATAAGATTTCATAATGTGTATCGAAAACTCAAGATATAAGAATAACTTGGTTAAGATTTTAATTGTGATAAAGAGTAAATAACCAATTACGCTTATAGTTAGAAAATTATAATCTAAAGATAAACTGTTAAGGTTATAAATACACAATAAAAACATAAACAGATGTATAACTAATAATCTAGACTCTAGATAAATATTTGGATCACACCATTGTTTTAATTAGAGTATTATTAAGCTATTAAAGCCTAAAATGAAAATTAACGTATCAAGCTTAGAAAACCCTAATCGGATAAAATAAAACCTAAAAAAATAATTAATCGCGTAAACTTTAAACCTAAAGTCAAACTCAATAACAATCTAGAAAATTTTTAGAACTCTATAAAAATTTTTGGAGATAAAACTCTTGAATAATTGTCATACTTGTACCCATTTAACTTAATAAACTATCCTAAAATTAAGATAATCATTAACTAGCAAATATTATACTAATATGTATACACATATACTACACATTTCAGCGCAAATTATAATGAAAGTCAACAATTCAACACACATGAGCCAATCCAAATTTGCCACATACACAACTCATTAAATGAAGTAAAGAATCAAGTTGTATCATGAAAATTCAGAAGATATTTCTTCTTTTTCTTCAATCGAAGCATAGCTTCCATTGCCCTCTACATATACACATTTATTAACTTCAAGACACCACACTTAAAGAATATCAAACCAAAGCCATTAACCCACCTAAAATAGCCACAACAATAGCTCAAATTTGTCCCAAACAAACCACCAAACAATCAACAACTCCAACACAACACAAACTCCATTAAAGAACACCAACAAGCAAAGATAAGGAGCAAAAGAGGTGAGTTAATTTCGTTTTAAGTAAGTTTATACCTTAGACATTAGTTTAAACAAAGTTTTGTTGATAAATCATCCAAAACAAGGTAAACTTTTATAAAACCCTAGTTACACTTTTACTTTCATAAAACAAGGATTTTATACATATTGATAGGTTATATGATGTTATATATATCTCATGTATAAACACTTAGGAATGAGTTAGAAACAAGTTGGAGTGGAAAAACTTGCAAAATTAGATCAAAATCATGTGATGGGCGAAGGACACAAAATCTATAGAAGAGCACGGCTAAACATGGGGTGGTGAACTCCTCATGTGCCTCTCGGCTCCAGATGCACGCCGTGTTATTAAAGGAACATGGTTGGTAAATGGCCGTATACCAAGCCATGCACCTCTTGGCTTCAGTTAAAAAATTAATTATTAAATTAAATTAAATTACAAAATCTATTTTAGTTTATCCGAATATTATTATTATCAACATCATCATCATCATCACTAATTGTAACACCCTAACCTAAAGGCATTATTAGCCTGCTACGTGTCCTTATCATGAAAGAAACGCTAAGGCTATATATTTCTAAAACTAGAAATATGTATTTAGAATATCACCAAATACTCGCATATAGGGAAACTTTCAAACTTTTTCATATTAAAATAAATGTCCTCGACTCATAATCATCTAAACATCAAATCTAAAAATAATAAAATCCTTTCATATGAAAGTCTTCAAATGAAAACTAACTAAATTAGAAATATGTTTCTTCATCTCAAATCACTAATTGCTAGCTCAATCGTCGACAGGATAGTCAAAACCGTTATCGCACTCCCCATCATCAACAAATACACCACAGCCGTCAAGTCATAAATCATAGAATCTTCACCTGAATCTGTGAGAAAAATAAGGATTGAGCGAAAATGCCTAGTACGCTAAATCAAAAGCATATGAACATGAACATGCAAATCACAATATCACATACAACTTATATTCTAATGCAACAAGCACAAATTAATTATCTTTTGATTGGCCTGCAACTAACACAGTTTAGGACTATTGATCACTAATCCTAAACCCAGAGTAACTCATGACCCCGATGAAAAACCATATTATATTAATAAATACATATATAGATGCATTCCACAATTAAGCTAATAATGACTTCTAATCTACTGGAATCATCTCCAATTGCAACTCCACTCGAGATACCGTCATACAAGGATCATCAGGTTGCCAACATTAGTATCACATTACTGTCGTAGTCTTTACTAACAGCAGCTAGGCATAACCAATATTCGTTCAATTAAAAACCAAAATTATTAAGTTAATTTAACAACTAATCCTACAATCACATACAATCAAATATGGTAAGGTCGTATTTGGATTTGTTTTCAATCTAAATCTCTCGAATAGTAACTATTAATAGAGTAGGAACCCTAATCTCACAATACTCTTATTTAACAATACATATATTGCAGTCAATTCTAATTGTAATAACAATATCAAACCCTAACACTAATTCCAAAAACCTAATCAAGATCAACACACTTGTTATCCCATTTGCACTTCACATAAACCCTTTTCTCAACTTTCTCTGAAGTTCTTAACAATTTCCAAAAATTCCCTTCACAACACATACACACACACACACACACACACATATATTATATATATATATAAATTCCTTTACTTAGATCGTGCAGATCCTGTTCGCAATGGAAACCCTAATTCGTTCAATCAATTCTCCTTTACTTTGATCAGAAACCGAAATCCTCCAAATTTGATTTAGGTTTTCGCTCCTAGATCTCCTTCGAATGTATACAAAACTAGGATTAGTTTTATCTATCTAAGGAAAGGAATTGAAAAAGACCAAGATTAGACCGACATACCTTGAGTTTGCCTGAGGGAGAATTGTGACAAATTCGTGGGGTTTAGGGTCTATTTATAGAAGGGGTTGGCTTTGGAAAAACGCAACCCTAGTTTAGGAAAAACATCACTGTAAGTCGGACAGTATGCCAGAAGCCTACATGATACGCTGACGGCCTTCCTTGAGACGCTAGCGGCCATCTTGCCGGCGTAAGTTCAATTTCTCTTGCAAATTTCGAAACTTCAACGCCAATGCTTAGGCCGTCATCCATTATATTTAAGCGGCGGCTTATGATTCAAAGTTGACAGCTTAGATACTAGCCTAAGTAAAATTCGTCCAATCATTCGCCCGTGAGTTCCTCGTGACCAAATTCATCTGTTCAAGGACAATAATACCCTTTATATATCACTATATTACAATTGTACCCTTTATTATGAATTATTTATTTGTACTTTACATTATTATTATTATTATTATTACTACTACTACTATACTACTATCATCATCATCATCATCACTAATGATTATTATTATCATTATAATCAATAATATTATTATGAGTTACTATTAATGATATTACTATTATGATTATCATTAGTATTAATATTGTTATTATCACCAAGAGTATATTATTATTTATTATTATTATTATTATTATTATTATTATTATTATTATTATATTTTACAATAAGAATAAATTATAATAATTGCAAATTCCTTATTGTATATGGATAAATACATAAGAATGGAAATTTAAATAAGCTAAAATTTCAAATAATGTGACACCTAAAAATGACAGAAAAATTATATGAAATAGATTAAGAGAAATGTGATGAAACTAAATAATAGTAAATAAATACGAGTTACTATAATAAGTCAACTAATGAACGACATAAAAATAGCAGTAATGGTAATTAAAAAAATATAAACCGACTATATACAAATTTTTCAAATACCCAATAGAATATATATATATATATATATCTATAAATATCAAACAAGATCAAGAAAAGAAAAATGAAAACAAATATTAAATAATAATTGATTATCATAGGACCACTAAAGGACTAATACAGTAATAGAAAGAAAACCAAATATCAATATATGACATTTAGACACTCATACGAGTTTAGTTCTGTAATATAAGTTTTATTGATGAATATTTGATTCATCTTAATAAGTGATATTAAAACTATAGAGGATTTCCTAGCTGACTATTACGTCTAGCTAATATTAGCAAGTGAGTAACTCAGTCTTATTACATTGTGTGTGCTTATAGCATAGTGATCTTTAATGAAAGATAATAACTGAATTTACTGTATGGGTTTATGGGGATTGTTTGTTGTATGAATTATTGATTGCTAAGTTACTCTAATAAAAGTAATAACAGAATTCTATATGATCATATTGCCTGTACAGTACACTGCTTGTTTGTGAGATGACTAATCACCTTAAACTGATTGAAAACTACTGGTACTATAAATAAAATGAGAATGCATTACATTATTTGCATATGCTATGTGTATGCCTCGGTCAAATCGCTATAGTTATGGCTTCCCCAGTAAAATATAAAAATTTCTTTGTTTACATGTATCTTATGTCAAAATAATTACATTAATGGTATCTATGGTATTGTTTTAATTTTAAAATTTTTCTAATAAAAAAAGTTTAGCTCCACTTGAAGTACTTTGTATCATTGTGAATAGATACTAATTGACGATAACTTTAACACTATATGGACACTAATAGTTAATCGAGTCATGTTTCTTTTTTTTTTTTTGCCATCATTGAGTCATGTTTCTTTTTGATACAATAATGTGTCTGGTGGATTTTTATATATTTCGATATGAATGAAAATATATTAGTTTTACACAGACTGTTGATGAATTGCAACTTATTTCCGTGAACTCTAATTTTATAATGGTAAAAAAACAAAAGAATACTAATTTTATAAAAACTTATGCTTTATAGTAATTTTTTAATATTCGATAAACTTGTGTTTATTAATTTATTTTTTTATAAATAAATTGATTCACCACATGAAATGCATTATTCCAATGGGTGAAATTGTACATTCGGGTTTTCAAATTTTAATTATAAATTGGTCAAATAAACTTAAGTTTTTTAAATATGAATCTATTAGAAAATGTCACAAAAAACAACTGATCAACAAAAAATTTCTTCCGCTGGTTATCTATAATCCTAACATATTAAATAATGTTTGTTTCCTTGTATAACCTTATATTGGTTTAGGCTTTGAGATACAATTTATAATAAGTTAGTGATAAAAATGGTACATGAACTTTCGCAAAATGTTCAATCAGGTATTTGGAGTTTTTTTTAAACAATTTCATACCTGAATAAGTTTTCGTGAACTTTTTTCATATCTAAAGTTTGGTTTTTGATAATTTTGGTACATGAACAAAGTTTTATGGACTTTTTTTTTTTTATACTTGTGGCAAGTTTAATTAGGTATGAAAAAAGCCTACATACATTTTATTTAGGTACCAAAATTGTCAAAATAAACTCCATGTATGAAAAAAGTCTATGAAAACTTTATTCAAGTACTAAATTGTTCAAAACCAAACTACAAATACCTAATTAAATTTTTTTGTGAAAGTCCATGTACCATTTTTTGACATTATCCCATTTGTAAAACACTAACTAACAATTACTTGTGATACTTATGTTAGAAATAAATTAGAGATTCTTCAAAACCTTTTTTTTTTTTTTAATTTTTGCAATCAAATTATAAAAACCTTTGATTTCAACAGTCAACTTTTTTAACTTCTTGATAATTTTTAATCCTATAAAAGATTTAAGGGTTAGTTTGAATAGTCTTTTTCATCGGTATTTGTATCGGTATTTATATCATAGTTGTATCATTTCTGTTTCATATCAATATGTAATCTATTTTATCAGTCTATGAATAAAAGTATATATTTTTCATCGATATCTATTTCTGATAAATAGTCTCTTTAAAAATGATAAAAAGATAAAGCCAAAATGACAAAAAGATGATGAAACAAAAAGACCTTAATCTTACAATTAAATTCTAAATTTAAAAAAATATATATATATATATTTATATAAATAACCTAAATTCACTGAATTATAGTAGAATAAAAAGCTTCATTTTAAAAAGGGGAAAATCAATCGTACAACGATATTTTTTTAAAAAAGATACACGGCTCTAGAAACACTTTAATGCAATGGTGTTTTCTTAATGATTTAAAAGAATAACAAATACCTGAAAAATGAAAGAAAATAAGTATAACAAAATATTCAAAACCTAGAAAAAATAAATGAATATTTCAATTTAATGATATCTTTTAATTATAGAATTTGGGAATATTTTTTTCAGGATAAAAATACTAAAACAATTTTTTACGATTCCACGTCAATTTCATGAGAAATTATGGAGTGATACTTAAGCCTAAAGAGTTCTCCCATCTCATAATTTAGTCTTTCGGGTTTGGCTCTTTCTTTGAGTTTACTACCTAATATTTGGTGTTCTCGTTGAAAGACCAATACTAGCGGAAGGGGTAACCTGAAAAAGGGCTAAAGTACAGCCACTTAGAGTGAAAGCCATTCGGAGTGAGCCACCTAGAGTGGGCTACCAAGGACGTTTGCTTCTGAAGAGGTAGATAATATTACGATCCACATAGATTCCATAAGAAATTATGAAATGGTATAAACCTAAAGGGTTTTTACACCTGATAGGCTAATCTTTTGGATTGAACTCTCTCTTTGGACGTAGTACCTAACACAATTCCATGATTTTTATAGACGTGTAAAAATGCTCAATTTTAATGATATAATGTAGTCACATGCTTGTCTGCTAGAGACATTCTTTGTAGTTAGGAAACTCCTTTGTGTATTTTATTGCTTCCTTGTCTGTTTGATCGATATCAACTTGGTCTCCTATCCTCTCCCAGTCAACTGAGGGTAGAAGAGAATATGTTATCACAAGTGTTGGTAAACTCTATGAACTAAGATGTGAAAATAGGATCCAAAGTAAATTCGAGATTAAATTTCATAACTAGATTTTAAAAATACAATTTTAAATTTGAGCTCAAATCAAACCAACTCTAAATAACTTCAAATTCGACTCCAGTAAACCTATATATGCAATTTATCTAAGATAATATTTATTTTTTTATTTAGTTAGGCTAAAATAATATTATTAATATTAAAGTTGATCCGAATTCAATCTAACATTTATAATGAACTTGAAGCATGCCAGGTATTTAGGCAAAACATTATAAAGAATTCAGGTAATAAATTAGTTCCGTATTGGTCCTTTTTCTAAAGGATAGTTAATTGTTTTCCTTCGGGGGGAAGAAAAATGCATTTCCTTCTTTCTTTTTGTTTGAAACCTTGACTATTTTGAAATGGTTTGTAAAAGACAAGTTACAGATGTTAATCAATAAATTCCACCAAACATGCAACTCAAGTTGTGCGGTTGACTCTTGACCCAAATTATGTTTTATTTGTTAAGTTTTCCGAGTACACTTAGACTACCCATTAGATGAACGTCACATTAATGAACTATATAAGTTAGAGAAACGAGGATCTGACTAGTAATAAAAATTTGATCACACTTCCTATACGACCATGTCAGAAAAGCTATTCTTCCGGAGCAAATAAGAAAAGTTCATTCCTTTTAAATATCAATCCAGATTGCAGTGACGTGATGGTCATGCTCATGAAAGATTGTTCTGGATGGTTCTTAATCTGATAAATATCACCCAATTTTATATATATAATAATAAGTCCACTTGATTCAATATTTATATCACAGTCTACCGTCTCAAATCTCTAGGGAACAGGCCAGCTCAATGTGATGCGGTCCAAACGTTGTCATCTAAGTCTTTGAAGTATCCTAGCAATTGCCATTAGCAATAAACAAAAGCAATATGATCTTCTAAACCTGACAAAATATAATTCTTTATACATATATATATATATATTATATATATAGTAAATGCTTAACATGTCTTCTATCACGTCTTCAAATAACATTTCCGAAGAAATAATTACAAATAATATATTTGAGAATATGTCATCATTTTTAAGGACATGTCTATCATGTACTCTTGTCAGAACTTTGATACTGTTGTTAAAGTTCCTATAATAAGAAAAGTTTTAGTGCTTCAGTGATGGGCCTTTTTATTTTTCTTTTATTTATTATCTTATTTATTTATTTTTCCATTGAAAAATTGAAGGATGATATTAGAAAATAAACTCGTCTTTTAAAGAGTTGAGTTTGAGTTGACGAATTCGTGTTGCCTATCTATTAGATTATTTTGTATTTTCTATTTGATTGTATTTGTGACATTTTATATTAAAATATTTAATTTTCTCAAGCGATGATAAAATTAAGGGAAAAAAAAAGGATAAGAAGAAAGAGTTAATATGTTCATTGAAAAGAATTTAGACTGGGTAATGCATATATCAACATGACTAATCAATTTATAATCAAAATGAAAGAGATTGATTATTTTTTACGAATTAATTTAAAACAGATTTACACAAATACAAATTAAATAAAAAATATTACATAATTATCATCATTGTATAGCATTTTGAACATACAATACAAGAATTTTATTTGTATCATACATCCAAAACACGATATACAAGATGAGGGGGTGTATCACACTTTAATTGTGCGATATAAGTACAAATACGCATAAGGCTTGACTAACATGGGGAATTTGATCTTCTTTGCAAGAACCCACTCAATCTATAATCCTCTCTCTTTAAATCAAATCTTCACTCAGAACCACAATAAGCTCGTGTCACACCTTAGGGGGCACCCTATATGTGATAGCCTCGTCATACACTATATGAAAGACTAAGGTTGAAAACCGTGTCATTCTAAGTTTTCCATATAGTGTATAAGGCATACCATCAACCTAGAGACCCCACAGGGATATGTTAAATACTTAGTAAATGTCATGTAGTGAACAATTAGTGCCATATAAGTACAAAATTTATATGGAGTCTCCATAAAAAAGAATGAAGAAAATGGATCACTCCACTCGAGTTCACACATCCCAAAGCTCCCAAAATATGCTAACATGGGGTTTACGTTGCCTTGATGTATCCCATGACTATCCTATGGTAATAAAGTATTGTAGGGGTGTAAGGAACATCTAGTTTAGTGGTACCAATCTCGTAGTGTACCATTCATGCAATAAAAAAAAGGAAGTGTATAATCAAGTCATATCCCATGCATGATCAACACAATCAAATCATGTGTACGCAACACATATATGTGGTTGTTAGAACAAAATTTACGCCTTTCATATCAAGAGTTAAGATGTCAATCAAAATTACCATTAGCATCTAAATGCCTTCATCACACAATCATATAAACGACTATACTTCAAATATGTAAAAGGAAACAAAATTAAAAAAAAAAAAAAAAAAAAAAAAAAAAAGAAGCTCAAATACCATGGAGAACCAACTCGACGTCACACGAGGAAGAAAATAAAAATATTTTGGAAGCGTTTTTAAGCCATAAACCTTTGATCCTAAATAGAAAATGGGTACATCCCATGCCCTCAATAATGGCTGGTTAAGTCTCTACTCCTTAAGCGACACTTCCCAAGCAACGTAGTTCCCATAACAAAGAGCAAGGCTTGAGATACCATAATATCCCCAATAATAGTTATCACCCTAAACATGATAGCCTACCATGCACAATATAGAAACCTAAGAATGACTACCTTAGTCACTCAAAGATTTCCACACTATACATAAGGGGTACTTCACAATAGAGGGAATAAGGAGGAGTAGCACTATTTATGAAGTTAACAGTATATAACATTAAACTTAATCAAGGTAAATTACATTTCTTAGGGACATTCTCCTACTAAAACCATAATAGTCATAAATTACAGCCATCCTTAAATGTATCTAAAATGGAAATAAAATTCTCATAAATAAGACATGAGAGATTTCACTCGAAGTTTACTATCTATTCACTTGCAAACTTCCTTTGGAAGCTCCCTCAAAAGTTGCCAATTGCTTACCTAAGGCATCAGAAGTCTTGGTGTTGGATGAAGCTAAAGATATTCTTGAGACAATAGAAATTTATAGAGGCATAAGCTATGATATGCTTGGTGAGAATATCCTTGAAAAATGTACCCGTAAACAAAGAATAAGAAAATTTGTTAAGCAACAATATGCTATGTAATAAACACATGATCAACAAATATGTATAGTCATCTGAAGACCATACACAGAACGAATTTGTGCCCTCTGTATCAAGGGTTATGGAATGCTTTGAAAATGGGGTCTTTACTACCACTATTGATTTGAAAAAGGGGTCCTTATAATCATCATTTCTAGTCCCTGAGCGCCAACTGATGGCTATTGATCTAATGAGGTTCCTCTAGGAGGTCGTATTCCCCATACAATTTAGTTCCTTGAGCTAGAGAAGAGCCCGTACTTTATGTACGGTTAATCACCTCTCTAGTTCTATGCGTAGGAGTAGCAACAAAATGAATGTGACTCTACACTATGTAATGCGTGACTCATTTATTTAATTTACCTCAATCACATTATATCTCATTTGAGGGGTGACCAAGCAATTAATCACGCATTCATAATAAAATAAAAGTAACATAGCATATTAAACATTCATATCGAGGCTTCGATATACTTAAGATTCATTGATCACACAGTATAACACAAAAATGCATTCTTGTATATCCCTACAACATTTTCAATTTTATCTTTTTCCTATTGCTAATGCAACTATTCTACGTGCACATACAAGATATGTAAAGCATAGGGAAAAACTCACTCAGCCATGATAATAGCTCTTAATCGAAGTAATCATCTGGAAAGACGATGTTGTTTCCTTCATCATCTAAACCAAAGAATTACCCAAAAATGAGTATTTCATATCATTCTTACTTACCTTTCTAACTTTATTAATTCTATTCTTGGTCGATTTCCTGGTTACCTAGTTTCACCTTAAAATAGCCATATCTAAGTTATTTTAACTTCATTTCCTACATATGAGTAATTTCACCTTAAAATAGTCATAAGTAAGTCATTTTAACTTCATTTTTTGCATATGAGTAATCGATTTCTACCTACTTCAAATGTGTTGTCCATTTCGAAGGTTAGTTTTTCATACAAGGTCTTTAAGTTCTTGGAATAACAAGGGTCAAATTGCTCCTAGACTTTGTTTTAACTTCGTTTTTACATTTTCCAATAGTTTTACCCTATGTAGAGTCTCTATGGGGTTCCTTATTATTTCTAAGTTCAAGTATAAAAGACACATAAATAATAATTCATTTCACACTCATGATCATAGAGGTGTTGCCCAATAAAATTTTCTTAAAGAAGTTGTTATAATAAAAATTTTAAAACACTTCATCTTCTTTGATAGAAAAATATTGAGTTCATGTGTTTTATGAAAAGAATTTCAAAGCTGGAAAATTTTCATGACTCTTATTTATGTCATGGTAAATTAACAAAATTTGGACATGAATTCATTTTGTTTGATTAATTTTGAAATACCAAAATCAAGTTGTATTGAGAAGAAAAACCAAAGCTTCATGTCCCCATTTATTTTCTACATGTCACGGCATTTTTGGAAAATATAGGGGATGGACTTTGTTTTTAAATTTCTGATAAATGCATTAACACCCTTAATTCTAGGATGATTTGGGATTTTTCAAGAAATATTTTGAATGAAAATCATCAATATTTGGGTCTTAATTAAACAAATTGTCCATTTCAGGAAATAAAAGACTCATCATGAAGAAATCAAATGAAATTGAAAAAAAAAAATCAAGTTTGTGATTTTCAGTTCAAAAAGCTTGGTATCAAAGCATGTATGGATCAAGAAACCAACAAAATTGAAACAGCTTTCTAAACAGCTGTGTTTGGACGCATGTATCAACCCAGAGAAGACATCAGAGAGTGAAACAGGGTGCCAAACAGTACTGTTTTGAACCCTGTATCGAACCAGAACAACATCCAGAGAGTGAAACAGCATCCTATACAGCTCTGTTTTGGAGGGCGTTTCAAACCCCGCGTCTTGATGTTTTCTTTTTAGTATACATATCTTTTTGGAGAAAAAAAGTTAGTTAGTTAAGCTTTGTTATACTTACCATATACGTTTTTCTGTTTTGAGAGACTTCTTCTTTTGGAAAACACAAGTAACGAAGATTCAAGTGAAGATTACATTGAAATTGAAGATCTGAATTCTGGAATTGAATTTCAATCTTTTACAGGTTGTAATCATGATTTCTTTTTCTCATATTGAAATTCAATTGATTCTTATCATGTTGATGGAGGAGTAGATCATAGATCTAGATCTTGTTCAGATTTAATTTTCATCATGTATTGAGATCTGGAAATTAATGAATTCTTGTTGATGATCTTATATTCAATTTGCATGATTCTTCATCGTTTCTTCAGATTTGTATATCGGAGTACAAGTTTGATTTTGATTTCATTTAAGTCAATTGAGAAATTACTTTCATGAATAGATCTATGCAATTTGAAAGATTTGATTGTGATCCTAGAGATAGGTTACAAGAATCTTCCGTAATTTTCTTTTTTATGAGTTCTTGATCTTCATGCAATTTTAGATTGTAATTAGTTAAGGAGAGATCCTAATTAATCAATCTAAGATTAGATAAGTTGATATATCCGAGAGGATTATTGATTTGTATAAGGAACTCAACGGTATAAGATTTCAACAGGATAATCTTTAGTGTTCTATGATATACATGATGAGATTAAATGAAGAACAAGATCTAGGTCGTTTGTTATAATTGATTGTTAAATCTTTCTTGATTTCTAAGTGCTTGTGATTTCTTTTATTTTTAGATTGTAATTTTTTTTTTTAGCATTTAGTGTTAAATCAATCACCTCTTTTAATCTGGCTAAATAGTAGAAATATAGTGATTACTAGTACTTATTCCTTCCTCGTGGACGACTCCGATCTAAACACTATACTACGAGTTGATAGGTTCACTGCCTATTGTCTTTCGTAGAAGTTTAAGAAAGGATTTTACAAATTTAAACTACGATTGGCAAGGAAAATCCATCAAAGTTTTGGCGCCGTTGCCAACGGGGATTAGGAGTAATATTAGGAAAGCTCTATATCTACTAGTTTAGTTCTTGTTGTGTTAATTGAGTGATCTATCCTATTTTGTTGTTTTGTGCAGTGTATGACCCGGAGTCAAGGGACGCAACTTGTTGAATTTAATTCTGATCCGGAAAAGATCATTCTCAAATATCGGAAGAAGAAAAGGATCAGTTGGATCATCTTTAGCTACTCAAGGAAATTGTTTTCATCAATTAATATGGCTGATCCACAGAAATCGAGGCCAAGAGTACCAGCAAGATAACTTTGATTTTGCTGCTCCAAGAACAAATTCTGATTTTGCAAGACCAACTTTAATTGGAGCTAATTCTAGTATTGTTCGTCCTCGGGTTGAGGCGAATAATTTTGAGCTAAAACCAGCCGTTATTCAAATGGTTCAGCAGTATGCACAATTTGATGGACTTCAAGATGAAGATCCTAACTCTCATATCCAAGCTTTTCTTGAAATTTGTGATACTTTCAAATTCAATGGAGTGAGTGATGATGTTCGTCTTCGTTTATTTCCATTTTCTTTGAGGGGGAAGGCAAAACAATGGCTCAATTCATTACCTCGGAATTCTATTACTACATGGCAGGAGCTTGTTAAGAAGTTTATGGATAAATTTTTCCTCCTTCCAAGACAGCTAAGTTCCGTGCTGAGATTCAATCATATCATCAAATGGATATGGAGACTTTATATGAGACATGGGAGAGATTCAAGGAATCTATGCGACGATGTCCACATCATGGTATTCCAGAATGGTTGCAAGTCCAAATTTTTTATAATGGACTCAACTATCAAACAAGACAAATGATTGATGCCGCAGCTGGTGGTACTCTCAATCATAAGACTCCTGAGAGAGTTTGAAACTTTTTGAAGACATGGCCACAAACAATTATGAATGGTCACACACTAGGAGTCGGGACAAGAAACCAGCTGGTATGTTGAATGTGGATATGGCTACCACCATTATGTCCAAGGTAGAGTCTCTTTCAAAGAAAATTGATGGTTTATCTCTTTCACAACAGCAACAACTTGCTTATGTTGAACCATCTAGTGGTGAGGAGTCATTTGTTGAGCAAGTAGATTATTTGGGGAATCCCATCCGGGCTCAAAATAATCCATAGCAATACCTATAACCCGGGATGGCGAAATCATCCAAATTTTTCTTGGAATAATAATAACAATAATGTGCAGCGGGTTAATTCTAATCCGAATTCCAATTTTCCACCTGGTTTTCAAAAGCAACAAGCTCAAGGTTCTAGCTCTCAACTGGAAAATATGATGATGAAGTTCATTAAAGATTCTGATGAAAGGCAAAAATCTTTGGATTTGATCATAAAGAATCAAGAGACCACTTTGAGAAATCATGGAGCTTCAATTCATAATTTGGAAACTCAAGTGGGCCAGCTAGCAAAAATGTTGTCTGAGAGACAACCCGGTTTTCTTCCAAGTAACACTGAAATTAATCCAAGAGAACATGTGAAAGCTATTACTCTTCGAAGTGGAAAGGAAGTAAAATCTGGAATTCAAGAAAAGAAAGTCAATGAAGAGAACAAATCAACTTCTGAATCAGATTTGTTGCAAAATGAAGAAAAACAAAATGAAATTTCAGTTGAAGAGAAACCAAAGACAATTTCAATTCCAGAATATAAACCTCCAATTCCATATCCTTCAAGGCTCAAGAAAAATTTAGTTGATGAGCATTATGGAAAATTTTTGGAGATTTTTAAACAGCTCCATATCAACCTTCCTTTGGTTGATGCTCTTTCTCAAATGCCTAGATATGCAAAATTTTTAAAGGAGCTTCTAACAAACAAGCGGAAACTTGAAGAGATATCCACTGTTACTTTGGGAGGAGAATGTTCAGCGGTGATTCAAAATAAGCTTCCCAAAAAGCTCAAAGATCCTGGAAGTTTCATAATTCCTTGTTTGATTGGGAATTTGGCTGAAGAGAAAGCACTAGCTGATTTGGGAGCTAGTATCAATTTGATGCCATATCAAATGTACAAGAAATTGGGTTTAGGAGAACCCAAGCCAACAAGAATGAGTCTTCAATTGGCTGATCGGTCGGTGAAAATTCCTAGAGGAGTTGTGGAGGATGTCCTTGTAAAGGTACAAGATTTTATCTTTCCTTGATTTTGTTATCCTTGATATAGAAGCAAATGTTGACATTCCTCTTATTTTGGGTAGACCTTTCTTAGCTACTGCTAGAGCTATAATTGATGTTGATGATGGAAAGTTGGTGCTTAGAGTTGGGAATGAAGAAGTGGTTGTGAAAATGTCTGAGGTTTTAAAACAAGGTTTGCATCAAGATGATACTTGTTTTGCTATTGATTATCTTGATCTGGCTGGTGGTTGATGCAATTCCTGAATTGTTGTGTAATGATTTATTAGCTCTTTGTTTGATGAATGGGAAACAAGAGACTAATTTGAATTACAATCATTTGTTCAAAAGTTTGATAATCATTGGAGTTTAAGAAAGAAGGGGTTTATGAAAAGATTGATAATTCTGTTCTTCAACTTTCTAAGCCTTCAATAGAAGATCCACCGGAGTTAGAATTGAAACAACTTCCTGATTATCTTCAATATGCTTTTCTAGAAAAAGATTCTAAACTTCCAGTGATAATATCTTCTAATCTTAGTGAAGAACAGAAAGATAAACTTCTTTTGGTTCTTGGTCAACATAAGAAGGCTATTGCTTGGAAAATTGCGGATATTAAAGGAATCAGTCCTTCTTTTTGTACTCATAAAATTCTCATGGAGGATTGTTTTAAACCCGTAGTTCAGTCACAACGAAGATTAAATCCAAACATGGGATGTAGTCAAGAAAGAGATTATTAAGCTCTTGGATGCGGGTATGATTTACCCAATTTCTGATAGTGAATGGGTGAGCCCTGTGCAAGTTGTACCAAAGAAAGGTGGTATGACTGTTGTACCAAATGAAAAAAATGAGCTTATTCCAATGAGGACAGTCACGGGCTGGAGAGTATGTATAGACTACCGCAAATTGAATGATGCAACAAGGAAGGATCATTTTCCTCTTCCATTTATTGATCAAATGCTTGAAAGGTTGGCAGGGCATGCTTTTATTGTTTCTTGGATGGGATGTCTGGGTATTTTCAGATTCCAATTGCACCGGAAGATCAAGAGAAAACGACGTTTACATGTCCATTTGGCACTTTTGCTTATCGTCGTATGCCTTTTGGTTTGTGCAATGCCCCAGCCACTTTTCAAAGATGTATGATGGCTATTTTTGAAGACATGGTTGGAGAGAGTATGGAAGTTTATATGGATGATTTTTCCGTTTTTGGAAATACTTTTGATACTTGTCTTCATAATTTGGAATTAGTGTTGCAGCGTTGTGAGGACACTAATCTGGTTTTAAATTGGGAAAAATGTCACTTTATGACTCAAGAAGGTATTGTCCTTGGTCATAAAATTTCAAAGAAAGGCATTGAAGTTGATGATGCGAAAGTAGAAGTGATTTCCAAACTTCCACCACCTACTTCAGTCAAGGCAATCAGAAGTTTTTTAGGTCATGCGGGTTTTTATCGTCGATTTATTCAAGATTTTTCTAAAATTGCAAGGCCTATGACAAAACTTCTGAGAAAGATACACCTTTTGAGTTCAATCAAGATTGTCTTAAAGCTTTTGAAACTCTCAAACATAAGCTTATTACTGCTCCAATTATGGTCACACCAGATTGGAATCTTCCATTTGAGATAATGTGTGATGCAAGTGATTCCGCATTAGGTGCTGTTTTGGGTCAGAGGAGAGATAAATACTTTCGACCTATTTATTATGCAAGCAAGACTCTCACTTCTACTCAAGCAAATTATTCAACAACTGAAAAGGAGTTGTTGGCGGTTGTCTTTGCTTTTGACAAATTCCGATCTTATCTTCTTTTATCCAAGGTTATTGTCTATACAGACCACTCCGCTTTGAAGTTCTTGTTGACAAAGCAAGATGCAAAACCAAGGCTTATTAGATGGATTTTGCTTCTTCAAGAGTTTGACCTTGAAATAAAAGATAAGAAAGGAGCTGAAAATTTGGCAGCGGATCATTTGTCAAGACTTGAGAATCCATCTGCGAAGGATTTGAATGATGTTGACATCAATGACAATTTTCCAGAGGAACAATTATTTGTCATTTCTACTATCAAGGAATCTAGTATACCTTGGTTTGCTGACATTGCGAATTATTTGGTGGCACGAATTTTACCTGATGATCTGAACCGGAATCAAAAGAAGAAATTCTTTGCTGATTTGAAGCATTATTTTTGGGAAGATCCTTATCTTTTCCGAATTTGTGCAGATCAAGTGATTAGAAGGTGTGTTTCCCATGATGAAGGATGGCAAATTTTATTTCATTGTCATACAGGACCAACTGGAGGCCATTATAATGCCAATAGAACTGCTCATAAGGTTTTGGAATCCGGATTTTATTGGCCTTCATTGTTCAAGGATGCTCAAAAATTTGTAGCTCAATGTGACAGGTGTCAGCGGGTTGGTAATATTTCTAAAAGGAATGAAATGCCTCAGCAATATATTTTAGAGTGTGAAGTTTTTGATGTTTGGGGTATTGATTTTATGGGACCATTTCCCCCATCCTTTGGTCAAAATATATTCTTGTTGCAGTGGATTATGTATCCAAATGGGTTGAAGCTCAGGCTCTTCCAACCAATGATGCAAGGGTAGTAGTTAAATTTTTAAAGAAACTCTTTTCTCGATTCGGAGCTCCTAAAGCACTTATAAGTGACAGAGGAACACATTTTTGTAATAGTCAACTTGACAAAGTGCTTAAGAGATACGGAGTCACTCATCGACTTGCTACTCCATATCATCCACAATCGAGTGGTCAAGTGGAAGTTTCAAATAGGGAGCTTAAAAGAATTTTGGAAAAGACAGTGTCTCATCATAGAAGGGATTGGGCTGAAAAGTTAGATGATGCTTTGTGGGCATATCGAACAGCTTATAAAACTCCCTTAGACACTACACCATATCGTTTGGTTTATGGAAAAGCTTGTCACCTTCCAGTTGAGCTTGAACATAAAGCTTATTGGGCATTAAGAACAATGAGGTTAGATCTTGAGAAAGCAGGTGCAAAACGGAAGTTGCAATTGAATGAGTTGGATGAATGGAGACTTATTGCATATGACAACTCATGCATTTACAAGGAGAAAATGAAACAATATCATGATGCGAGAATCTCACATCAGAAGCACTTCAAAGAAGGTGATCTTGTTCTACTCTTCAACTAGATTGAAGTTGTTTCCTGGGAAGCTTCGATCTAGATGGTCTGGACCATTTCGAGTAAGACAAGTTTTTCCTTATGGAACAATAGAGCTTGAACATCCAGATAAAGGTACATTTAAAGTTAATGGTCAAAGGTTAAAGCTCTATTTGGGTGATCAAAAGATTTTTGAAGAAAAAGAGGATCTGAAACTCATTATTTTTGGATAATTTTTTGCCATATCTTTGAGTCGAGCTAACGACGTTAAACAAAAGCGCTTCTTGGGAGGCAACCCAAGTCTAACTTTTGCTTTCTTTTCTTTGTGCTTTTTTTTTTGTTAGTTTAGATAAGTTTAGAGTTTGAGTTTATTTTTGATGTTTTTTGCAGGAGGAGCTATTTTGGAACATTTGGATCATGTCAAAAAGGAGAAAATTTGTTAAAATTTTTTATAAAAATTTCAAACAGCTCTGTTTGGTATCATGTTTCACTCTCTGGAGGTTTATTTCAACAAATTTCAAGATGAAACGCTGATATAAACACCCTGTTTGGAATGCTGTATCAATTGAAACAAGATCCTAAACACCCTATATGGAAACCTGTTTGAGCCTAGAAAAATTGAAATACAAGACAGTAAGTAAAATAGGATTTAAAACAGAGCCGTTTCAATGTTTTACACCATATGCGCTTTGATCCGAGAGTGAAACGGCTTGCGAAACAGATCCGTTTCGAATTTACTTTGATATTACATTGCGACCAGGATATGAAACGCACAGCAAAACAGTAGCGTTTCAAAGTTATTTAAATCTCCAATCTTGATCAGACGGCGAAACGGTGTAGGAAACAGGTCCGTTTCCGCCCAGAATTTAATTTCCAAATTTGAATCGAGAGTGAAACGGCAATCCAAATAGCACGTTTCTGCGTCGCACATTTCATGTCTACGCAGGTTAAATGGAATTGTTCTTTTTTCCATTTCAAATGCTGCCTTTTTTCACGTTTATTTTTTTTCTCTCTAAATATCCTTTTTCACGAACTCAATCTTTCAATGATTCATCCATAAAACTCATTCCAAGAATCCATTTCAGGTATGTTTCTAACTTGCTTTTCTTGATTCAAGCTTCTAAAACTTCATTCACTTGATTAGAATTTTAGGGTTTATGAGTATTTTCATTTCCTTGCTGATTTTTGATGTGTTTGGGGATTATTTCGAGTTTTTGAACTTGCATTGATGTTGTTTAATCTTTGTCTATCATTTGGATACATCAATTTCTATTTGCCCCAATTTAGTTTGTTCAAGGAAGTTAGGAGCTGCATATGAATGAGTTGTTTGGTCGGATTTTATTCAAAATTGTGATACCACATTCTGTTGCAAGGCCAAGCGAAGTTTGCTTTCAACTTTTGATTTGAGTTATAATGCAACAAACTATTTTAATGAATCCAATTGTTTTAATTGGAATTATTGGTGATTGTAGTTTGTCTGGAATGTTTTGGAACTGTCAAAATTTTGGTTTAGTGATTTCTATACTTGAAATGTTGAACCATGGTTGCTGATTAGTCCAGATGATGATTTTGCTTTGCACACTTTATTCTGATGATACTTGGTTGATTGTCTCTGTTGAGATAAATGGATTTGATTATTGTTTGGACAATGAGTTGTTGATTATCCTTTGTAAAGATTGGTTCATTTCTAATTGAAAATTGGATATCTGCATTTGTGTTTATAAAGTTTCTTTTACCTTTGTGTTCCTTTGGGGCTTGTGTAATTGAAATGATGAAATTGTTATTAATGCTTATCTTTTCACTTGATAATTGTGAACTTTTCAGGATATATTTTAGATGGGAAAGAAGGCCTTAGCTCCAAGGAAACGCCCTAGATCTACTGGTACTGGATCTAGTGGTTCATCTAGACTACCTCCGAGTTTGAATGAAGAACATCGACACCAGTTTAGAGATTTGGTTCATAAGAAGACTTTCAAACCAAATGCATGCTTGGATTGGGATGTGATCGGGAAATATGGTTTAACCAGCGATTTTCAGCAGTTACTAGCAGATCTAGCTTGGGAAAATTTGTTTTCAATTAATGAAAACACATATAGAGGAGTAACTCTGGAAGTCTTGTCATCTTTTAAGATCACATTTCCTCCCAATACTTGGATTGCGAAATCAGGTGTCCTTTTCTGCTTTTGGAAAGTATTATGATATGACTATGCATCAGTTTTATGGCTATACAGGACTCTATTATGAGGAAGAACTACAGTCAGATGAATTTCAAGCTCTACAATCTACTTGGTCACACCATTTGACTCAAAATGAGTTCTGGAGGTCAGTTGCCTCTACAGCACCTTATGATTCTTCTGAATCTCGAGGTACTCATTTTCATAAAATTAGTCATCGAATTCTTCATTGGCTTTTGGTTCATACATTAAATGGTCGAGTCCATAGTACCAGTGTTGTCACTCAGCCAGACTTATTGGCAATGTTGAGTATGATTAATGGATTTAGAGTGAATGTGGCTATTCTACTAGCCTTTGCTATTCGTCATCAAGCTCAGGTAAAAGTTCTCGGTGTTTATTGTGGTGCTTATATTACTCGGATTTTGAAGAATATGAATATTTTTCCTGCTGAGGAACCTGCAGATTTAGTTGTTTCATCTTTTCACATGACAACTCGTGTTTTTCAACATTGGGGTATTCGGAAAGATTCTAGTGCAGGGAAAGATTCTACATCAAGGGAAACACAAGGGCTAGAAATCAAGAGTTTAAGTGCAGATATTCAGACTCTTCAACACCAGCAGCGAAAGATTTTGAAGATGCAACAATTCCTGGTTGCAAGCTTAAAGGCAATTGGTGAAAAATTGAAGATAAAACTTCCTGATTGCCTTAGTAGTTCTAGTAGTGAAGCCGATGATCAAGATAGGACTACTGATATTCCTGCTGAGGATCTTCGAAGGTGTTGAAACAAATATTGATCGATGGAATATTGCTGATGATTATCAAGAAGAAGCGGGAGGGATTGAGATCATCGAACAGGGATCACTTCCAGATGATGCGAGCACAGATATTCCAATGACATCTACAAAGAAGGATACTGCACCACATTCTGATAAAGGGGATATCTAATTTTTCTGAGATTCAAGCTTGGATTTTCCTTTTTGCTGCTTTTGTTTTGTTTTGTGCAAGAGAGAATTTTGTCTGTATTAAACTCATACTCTTGCTCTAACTTTCTTACTCTAACTTCTTTCTTGTTTTGTTTCTCTTGGCTGTGTTTCTTGAATTTTGAAACAGGGATTTTGTTATAATGGCTTTTTGCTTTTCGTGCTGTTCTTCAAAACGACAGGGCGGTACCATTCTCTATCTTCTCTTAGTGTTTCAATTCTGTTTCTATAAATCTATTCTTTTCCCTTTAGAATTCTCATGATAAGACATTGAGGACAATGTCTGTAACAAGTGTGGGGAAGAAAATAGACTTTGAGAAGAATTAGGGGTGTTTGTGATAGTTGTTGCATTGGATTGAAGTTGTTAAAATTCTCCATGAATTCTTTGCTGACAGATGGATTATGAAATCATGAATTCTGTTTTTGAATAATTTTTGAACTCTCTCTTGAATTGCTATGAATCTTTAGTACTTGGTCAAAGTTATAAGATAAAATCTCAGTGAAACAAGTTTACTTGCTTTTTAATATGGAATTTAGAGTTGGATTTAGATTTGAGGTTCTTAGTAAAATGTTAAGTGGTTTTATTTCTAAGTTCACTAGGATTATATTTCATTAAGAATTTTGAAAGCACTTTAATCTCTAATAAAAGGGCAAATGAGATTTTTCTCTTGGAATTTTTTTTCCTAAGTATCTAATTGAAATAATAATAATAAAAAAAATAAAATAATAAATGGCTTTACTCCGTTAACTCAGGTAAGTGAGTTATGAGTATCAAAATCTGAATGTTAGAATGAGTGAGAGTCCGTTGGGGTCCCTTTAAAACCTGGCCACTTGAGTGATGAGCTCGGGATGTGCCGACTCAATGATCTTAGTATAACAAGAAGGTTAAAAAGGCAAATAAGGCTGAAAAGAAGCGGGCAAAAACCCATCCAAAGGAGATATATTAAAAAAAAATCCTCCGAAGGCCAAATAGATAAATAAGTAGTGTTAAAATGATAAAAATTTAGTTAATATGGGCGGGTCTTGGTCCCTCAGAAGAGCAAGATTTGACCCCGCTATTAACTTGAATTTTAAAAAAAATAATATTAAGTAAAAAAAAAAATTCAATAAAGATTACAGAAGGAGAGAAAAGCCTAGGGGAGATTTTGATGCAATATACTTTTATTAAAGATTCTTGTGCTTAGAAAAGTGATTAATGGAATTATATACTTTCAAGTGAACAAGTGAAATGGACCATTTCTCTTTTTGCTTTGCTTTTACCTTAGATTTACTTTTGACTTTGGAAGCTATTCTTAAAAAGTAAGGGTAAAGCTTGGTTTACTTTGATTAATTTTAGAAGATTGATTAAAGTGTTTGTTTGATTCAATTTTTCATTTTAAGTGAGAGTTATCTTGTGAAAATGAAGATATGGAAATAAATCTTGTCATATGATTCATGATTGATGATTAGTTCATCCGTTCCTTAGTTTTTAATTTGAATCATCTTGCTTGAGGACAAGCAAAGAGTTAAGTGTGGGGGAATTTTGATAAATGCATTAACACCCTTAATTCTAGGATGATTTGGGAATTTTCAAGAAATATTTTGAATGAAAATCATCAATATTTGGGTCTTAATTAAATCAAATTGTCCATTTCAGGAAATAAAAGACTCATCATGAAGAAATCAAATGAAATTGAAAAAAAAAAATCAAGTTTGGTGATTTTCAGTTCAAAACAGCTTGGTATCAAAGCATGTATGGATCAAGAAACCAACAGAAATTGAAACAGCTTTCTAAACAGCTGTGTTTGGACGCATGTATCAACCCAAGACATCAGAGAGTGAAACAGGGTGCCAAACAGTACTGTTTTGAACCCTGTATCGAACCAGAACAACATCCAGAGTGAAACATCCTATACAGCTCTGTTTTGGAGGGCGTTTCAAACCTCGCGTCTTGATGTTTTCTTTTTTAGTATACATATCTTTTTGGAGAGAAAAAAAGTTAGTTATTTAAGCTTTGTTATACTTACCATATACGTTTTTCCCTATTTTGAGAAACTTCTTCTTTGGAAAACACAAGTAACGAAGATTCAAGTGAAGATTACATTGAAATTGAAGATATGAATTCTAGAATTGAATTTCAATCTTTTACAGGTTGTAATCATGATTTCTTTTTCTCATATTGAAATTCAATTGATTCTTATCATGTTGATGGAGGAGTAGATCATAGATCTAGATCTTGTTCAGATTTAATTTTCATCATGTATTGACATTGAAAATTAATGAATATTGTTGATGATCTTATATTCAATTTGCATGTTCTTCATCGTTTCTTCAGATTTGTATATCCGGAGTACAAGTTTGATTTTGATTTCATTTAAGTCCAATTGAGAAATTACTTTCATGAATAGATCTATGCAATTTGAAAGATTTGATTGTTCCTAGAGATAGGTTACAAGAATCTTCCGTAATTTTTGATTTTTATGAGTTTCTTGATCTTCATGCAATTTTAGATTGTAATTAGTTAAGGAGAGATCCTAATTAATCAATCTAAGATTAGATAAGTTGATATATCGAGAGCATTATTGATTTGTATAAGGAACTCAACGGTATAAGATTTCAACAGGATAATCTTTAGTGTTCTATGATATACATGATGAGATTAAATGAAGAACAAGATCTAGGTCGTTTGTTATAATTGATTGTTAAATCTTCTGATTTCTAAGTGCTTGTGATTTTTCTTTTTTTTAGACTGTAATATTTTTTTTTTAGCATTTAGTGTTAAATCAATCACCTCTTTTAATCTGGCTAAATAGTAGAAATATAGTGATTACTAGTACTTATTCCTTCCTCGTGGACGACTCGATCTAAACACTATACTACGAGTTGATAGGTTCACTACCTATTGTCTTTCGTAGAAGTTTAAGAAGAGGATTTTACAAATTTTAAACTACGATTGGCAAGGAAAATTTCCATCAATTTCTCTTTTCACTAAAGGGTTTTTCCATGTATTGAAAATAAGTTTTTGAAAATATTTCATATAATAAAGAATTGTCAATATGTGGAGATTCATAACTTCATGAATCTCTCATTTTATGTTAGGCCCTCTAAATTAGTAATTAAATATCATGATAATCATATTATCATCAACTTGTTCTTACTTTTAAATTTAGAGGCACTTGGCCATCATAGCATTTTAAGTTCAAAAATTCATTTTTGCCATTCTCACAACATCACTATGAGCATTAAATATCTATGACCACAAAAATAATTTCTTTAAAAAGGTAATACCAAATAAAGATAACATAAATTCTTGACAAGAGATAATAAATATGAACATAAAGAAAAATGGAATTCTTAGATTCAAGGCAAAGCTTCTAGGACATGAAGTGGAGAAGTCACCAACATAACATGAAATTAAAATAGGAATCCTAGATTTAGACAAGGCTCCTTAGGACTTTGAAATTGACAAGTCCCCTTTAAGACTTGAATATGGACAAGTCTTAGATAGATTTAGGACTAGTCTTTTTAAGACTTAAAGTGGCCATGTCTCGAATAAAACAAACTTTCATGAAAATAAATTGCATGAAATATAAGGAACATAAAATAAATAAAATGAAATGTTAGATTAGTGAGCAATATACTCTAGAGAATATATGTACATATACATATAAATACATATATAATAGTTAGCTTAGTATACATGAAAGTAAATGAACATAAACATAAACATAAATAAACTTGAGCCAAGGATGATAAAGCATTTCCATCCCTAATTTGTGCACCATAGGGAGAGTTTTTCATAGGATATGCATGAAAACTTATACAAGACTTTTATGATCATAATATAGAGAGGGGATTCAGAGTGTTTTCTAAATAAAAATGGGGAGGATAGAGTGTGTAAAAGAAGGAGAGAAGAGCCAAGAATTAAGAGGGAGTGAGGGTTGGTGATAATGCTAGGTTATAGGGAGAAAAAGAGGAAAAAATTTGAGAGAGTTTATGTTTGAAGAATGAAATATAAGTGAAAATGATAGAGGGTATTTATAGAGGAAGAGGAAAATAAAGAATAAAAGAAATTGAAAAAGAATGAGAGTATGGGGGAGCGAGAAGGAGAGAGAGAGAGAAGAAGTAAAGGAAAAATTATATAAAGTATTGTAGAGCATATGTGTGTAAGAATATGTCATGGCATGTATAAGAATAGATGTGTAAGAGAGTGAGAAAAAGTGATTGATGTGAATAGTGGTAAATAGTAATTAACAATAATTGAAATGACAAATGTCTATAGTAGAAAATAAGATATGCGAAAATTGTGTTTGACTTATGAATGTATGATTCGATAAATTAGTATATGGTATAAAAATAATAATTTAATATTATCTTATTATTAATTGTTATCTAGTTTTGATGATTCTTGATTTACGTGTTAGCAGTCAGATTGTTTCACGTAAGGTTTCCAAATCGATTAAGGTATCGACACTTCCTATTGCTTTAGGGCAAAGCTTTCTTAAATTCCTTATTTTTACAGTTTCTACTCTTAATTGAATCGTTTGATATTTTAGGGTTGTAAAACTTTAATTAATCATGTTAGAGTTTCAAGGGTTTAGGATCGATTCGGATCAGTTTTAGAGTTTTAGTTATGTCTTAGACTCTAGGCTTTATATTTAAATCTACCAAAAATCTAAAGGCTTACAATGGCCTACCCAGACCATTGTGTGATGGTGATGAACTTTAGATGACATGATTTATGCAATGCATGAACTATTAGTTAAGGGAAATGGTAGCACGATAACGTCCATTTACCTTTAGAGAGAAGCAATTTGGTCTAACTCACATTGATGGGAATGATTAAGCTACATCATATTATGTACTAAAATAAGTGAAGAAGCTTAATAGCTATGAACCCAAGACAAGGATATTACTTTGATAAAGATAGGAGATATAGGTTTTTAGCCTACCTCTATCAACCTACTAAGCAATTGTTATTACTTAAGATCCTTAAGATTCCAGCGTGTTGCTGAAATATAAGTGCTATATTGTTGTTTTACTCCTCTTGTTTTCAAGTGCTTAATGTTCGTATCTATGGAGAAAATTATTTTAAATTAAGGTTTGTGAATCTAAGACTTAATTCATGTGATTTGAGCACATTTTAATTTAATATTGTTTTGGGTACTTGTAAATTGTAATTAATAGCTTGAACCTAAATTCATGAGTTTATATCAGTGCATCATGTAGATTTACGTCCGATTTCAACTGAATAGATTGAGAAATCATTCATTGGGTCTATCACAGTTTAACTATACTAATGAAGTACCATCCTGTTTCTTCCTTTCTTCTTGTTTGATTCTTTTCAACTTAGGTCTATGGGCCTTTTCCTTTTCCAGCTATTACTTTGGTTCCATGGCATACAGATAGTCATTCTTTTCTTAGTCTATCATGCCTATTTATTCTGCATGTGCTGCAACATATCTGCAACTTGTTTTTGCTAGAATGACATCTTTCTCTACTCTTCTTCTTCTTTCTTTCGTTTCTCATCATCATTATCCTCCAAAAAGCTGTCATCAGATTTTGCGTCAGCATTAACATCTTTTACCCCTTCATGTTGTGGATTCAGTTCTAGCTGGGCTTCATTGGATGGTGGATGAGGTTGGGATCATGGAAGTTAGGCCCCTTCTTCATTTATTTCTTGGGGTGCTAGTTTTTAAGAATAACCTTTTTGCAGTTTGTTTCCAAGGGTGCTAGTGGGGTTTCATCATTTTCTTGCTTTATAATCAATTTCTCTATTTTGTTTCTTATAAATTAAAGACTGACAAACTTGTTTGTTCGATCCAATGTGAAACACAAAGTTGAGTTTTCAAAAAATTATAAAGATTGCTAATAATTTTTGTTCAACTTTGGCCGCATAACTATCATTTAGGCAACCATATCTACCTAGTAGCATAGAAAATATTAGGTCATATTCCTTGGGGATTTTTAGCATCTACCATACTCCACTTTTATCTATTGTCTAGTAAAAAAAAAACTCAGAAGAACATGATGAACAAGAAAAATGCTAAGTAAGGTCAATTCTAAATATATACAACACGTTTTCAAACAAAAATTATGAGATAAGTCTGTTAATACAAGAAGAGCTCAATGATTTGCTTCACTAGGTTCCTTATTATATGATTCTTAACAAAACTCAATGAGTTGTTTACTGGGTATACTTGTACTATAGGACTCACTAAGGTAAATTGAAGCTCTAACAAGGTCACAAACTCTAGATCTATACCAAACCACTCAAATCTCTTCACAAGTTATCAGTAACGTAAATCCACATAAAGAATCTCAAACTAGTTTTAGCTGTTTTACTGTTTCCTAACTTTGTATTATCGTTATTACAAAAAGAATTAGATATTTAAAACAATCCTAAACCAGCTAAGTTCATTTTGAACTTTCATGGAAGATGAAATGTCTCAACAGGGTTTAGAAAAATTACTTTAACAAATCCTTAGAATTCTAACAAATTTTTATAAGAATTAGTTTGTTAAACGCATTCTAATGATTAAGGAAGTTACTTAGTATTAGTAAAAATAGATCATTAGAATTTTACAAAAAACTAAAACCCTAAGAGTAATAAGATTAAACGAATATCTACACTAATATAAACAAAAATAATAATAATAAAAAGTAAAAAGAATATGCATACCTTATTAGTTCGACTGCAAGAAAGTTGAAAATGAATGATTTTTGTAGATTCTTATGCAAGATGTCTTTTTAAGGGTTTTGAGAGAGTTATTATCAAGTTTGTTATATTTTAACATAGATAATAAATGAAAGGAAAACAACAGTATTAAAGGCTTTTATTAATCAAATCACAGGATTCAACTGCGGATGCGATTCTTCTTATTTTCCTGCTCTTCAACAACTATAGGTGTTGAGGTATTTAAGTCTCAATGATACAGGGATTGTAGCATTGTTTTATTTGTGTTCCTTAGCAATAGCCTTTCCACCATGGTTCTCATCATCAACAACATTAGCCTCATCAGCTGTGGTTATGTTTGAGGAAGTGATTGAAGTATAAAGTATTTGTGTCTGAGGCTCAAGAGACTGAGGTTGGGGTGAGGAATAGAAGCTTAAGGGATAGTTTTAGGAATAGGCTCAAGATAAGTATGTTAAGATAGAGCGGAATCAGCTTGAAGGACAAATGGTGTTTGTTGTTGTTGTTATAAAGGTTCTGTAATACCCCTCATATATAGGTTGTGGAACTCTAATCATAGAGGTACTTTTTGGTGTAGTGGCTTGGAGTTTATCGAAACTCCAAAGTTAAGCATATTCTGTGCAGAGCAATCCCATGATAGGTGATCCTCTAGGAAGTGTTGGTACCAAAAGGACAAAATCATATGGCGTATGGCCAAAGTGGATAATATCTCGATGGGCGGAGTTCCAAGGTAATTCGTAGGCTAATTAGACAACATCTTGCTTCGAACATAGGAGTTGTTAAGAGTCATTACAGGTCATATCAGAGCAATTTCCAGCCAAAAGTGGAGAAGTATGTCCTCACTGCCTAGTGTTGTTATGAACCTATATAACATAACTGACGAGGATATCAGTTCTATAAGTGGAAGAGTATGTGATATCCCTCATATAGGTTGTGGAACTCTAATTATAGAGGCACCTTTTGGTATAGTGGCTTAGAGTTTGTCTGAACTCCAGAGTTAAGAGTGCTCTATGTAGAGCAATCCTATGATGGGTGACCTACTGAAAAGTATTGGCACCAAAAGGACAAAACTATGCGGCATGTGGCCAAAGCAAACAATACTTGCTAGGCAGAGTTCCGGGGTGTTATAGGTTCTGCAGTAGGGATTATAGGAATGGCATCATTTCCCTCATTTGAGTGATGAGTAGGTGACTCGGCTATCCTACATTATTATGGTTATTGATGAGGAAGGTTACTCTTATGGTTAGATTTATGGGAATTGCTCTATGTATGGGGAAGGTGGGGCTCATGATTTGTTTTGAGGTGATGAGGGAGGATAGGCACCATCATCATTGTCATCACGATCATCGTGGCTTAACTTAACCATCCTTAGTTATAGACTTGCACTCTCAGCATGTGGGCTGTTGTAGAGGAGCGTAGTTGACCATCTCAATCAGCTGTCTCTCTTTCCTTGTGATCACCCATATCCTTAACATACTTGCCTTCAAATGCTACTAACTTCTTCTTCAACACCTTTACTTCTGTTGGTCCTGAAAATAATCAAGAAGGGGGGTTGAATTGATTATTTCAGAAAATTAAAATTTTGCCTTTTAAAAACAATCCCCTTTGATTTTAAGTTAAGAGAACAATATGAACAATTAAACAGCAATAACATAAACTATGGAAATATAAATAGAGAAGGGATAAGAAGATCAGGCAGATATTTATAGTGGTTCCGCCTTGTGCGTCAGTCCACTCTTCCAGCTCCAAGCCGGGGATCCCATTATCCTATGGGTTTTGTTCCACTATTTTCAATAAAATCAATTACAAGCTTGTACAATTCTCTCTACTCGATTCTCACAGCTATCCTCTAGCATCAATTGATCTACAGAGTTTAAACTAGTAATTGAACTAGTTCACTTGAAGACAATAACAAGTTGCTTCAATTAACTAAAAGAAAAATGTAAAGATTACAATAAAATTTTGCTACAAGTATGCACGTGAAAAGACAACAAAGAATATTTGCTTTTTCAACTCTTAAGATTTTTCGATCAATGATTGAATCAAGTTGCTCTCCGTTTTTTGTTTTTCTTTTTCTGTAACAAGTTCTGCGTCTCGTTCTTCTTTTTAACACTGTTCACTTCTCATATCCTCCTAACGTTCTGAAATTGTTGTGCTCGAGATAAGATAAATATCTCAAAAATCTCGGATGAAAATCTGTACCTTCTTATCCTTAATTTGATTTATCAACGCTGTGATATTCTTCGAGAGATAATCTCGTTCTTCTTGTTTTCTTTCTTTCCAGATTTGAATTTGAATTCTTGATATGCTGAAGTAAGATAAGATCAGCTTGAATTTCGTGATTTGAGATAATCCACTTGTTTTCTGTTTGAAAGCTTCTGATAAAGTTGATCTTGAAGATAAATCTGGAGAACTGTTGCTGATTGCTGATATCACGGTCTTCAACGTGATCTTCGTGTGTTATCTCTTAAAGATAACATTGTTCTTATTTTGATTTTCTTAAAATATCCAATTGAATTTGTTTTTATCTTGAGAAAAATCAGAAAACATAACTGTTCTAACTTCAAATCGTTCCATCGTTAATCAACTGTAGCTTCTGTTCTTTATTTCCAGAAAACTTCTTTGATAAAAATAATCAATCCGACAATTTCTTTAATCCCCTAGGATAATCCAACTTTAGTGGAACTAATAAGTATACTGTCCGAATATACTTATTATCTCGGAGCTAGGTCTTCAAAAGTATTGATCTTTTTCATAAATAAACGTAGATCTTGTTTGAGAAGATGAACAGTAACCATCTTTAACTCAGAATTACTGCTGAAGTTTCTTGAAAAAGTTCTGTAAAAACTTCTGTGTTTCTGGAAACTAACTTCAATTCAGAATGGTTGCTTTGAGTTTCTCCCAAAGGTTCTGTGAAAGGTTCTGTGTTTCTGGGATTGTTTTATACTTTAAGTATCCTTCTGAAAAACATTCTGTGTACCTTTTTCTTTTAAACATCATCCGAAATCTTCATATCGTATAACAACTCTTGTCTAACTATCTAAAAACTTGTTTATCCAAGACTTAATATCATTCAACCTTATATATTTGTTCAACAACTTTACCAATATTCTGTATAAATATAATTCTGCACACTAATAGTAGTTAGTTCATTGAGTATTTTGTTATCATCAAAACTCTTAGATATTTAGAGAATCAACATTCTCCCCCTTTTTGATGATAACAAAACAATTAAACATTCATTCATAACACATTCACAATACACATACATTCACACATCAATTCATCACACATTCACATCATATATCATTAACCTTTTCCCCCTTTTTGTTATCAGCAAAATTAGGAGAAAACATGTTAAAAGTTGATATAAGCAGTCTATCAAAATTACATCACAGGTCTGATGTGAAATATCAACAAACAGAAACAAAAAATATCCGTAAACAAGGAAAACATAACAAAAATTAATGCTTTTTAGGTCTTTTTGTGGACTTTCGAGCTGTCCTTTTCACACGCCTACGATAATTGGATGGAAGAGGAGATTGAGCAGCAAAGTGTTGTGGAGGTGGAGTGAGATAATTTGCTGGATGCTGAAGCACATCAAGAGGAATAAACGGCACAAGACTTAAGTTTGGAGGAGTGGGTTCATAGGGCTGTCCAGATCAAGGAGAACCATGATCAATTGAAGTGTCAGTGGTGACAGCTTCTGGAACAGGTTCTTGCTCAGGTGGTGAAGATCGACAGAATGAACGTGCTGAATCAGAAGGCATCCTAGATGGTGGAGGTTGGGATTGTTGCAAAGAGGATATCTGAGTCTTGATCTCTGAAGAAATGAACTTTGTAAAGTCCTGTTTAAAAGACTCAAGAGAAGCGCCAGCATCTGCGCAAAAACATCTTTGGATTGAAAAGAAGATGCTTCTCCTGGACCTTCTGGAAAAGAATCTTCACTCTCCGAGGAAGAATCCTTTTGCAAATTTTCCCTTATCTGAAATTTACCACCAGTCATAGGCTTATATCTTTTCTTTTCCTTCTTTTTCATTGGTTCTTTACCAGCCCTGTGCTTTCCTTGATCTGCTCCCTCATCCAATGAAACTTCTGGAGAAGCTTCTGGAGTTGGTTTTTGCTCCCCCTCAACTGTTGCCTTAACCTTGTCCCAGTTAATTTCTTTCCTATGTTTCTTGTGCAAGTAAATCGCACCATCAACAGCATACCAGAATTTCTTATAAGGTCTAATTTGCATGTGATGCATGCTTTTCTCTCCAATTCTTTTTAGACCTATAGGAAATTTTATTTTCTTAGGAATGGGAATTCCTTTATATTTGAATATTTCCATAAGAACATTCCCATATACCCTGTACTCTGTTCCTTCCAAATTCTTTTCAAAATTCTCTTAGCCAAATCTATCTTAACCTTCTGCATCATACTTAAGATAATCAATCCATCTTCCTTTGTTACTGTCGTAGAACTCCCTTTGCGAGGAAGAATACATTCTCGCACAATTTTGTGGAGCATTCTAACGACTAGTTCAAACTCATATACAAACACATCATCATCTGGAAACTGTCCTACGTTTCCATTTATTCTCAGAAAAATATCATTTCTTCTCAAAGAAACAACAGTATTATCATCATGACAATCTTTCAAACCAAAACATTTAATTAGATCATCACGTGAGATTGTTATGTTCACATCTTGAACCCTTGACTTCAAGCTCCTAGAATCGACATACCTCAAATTCCTATAAAATTCCTCTATCATTTCTCCAATTACATCTCCAGTCAGATTACATAACTTTCGACAACCAACATTATCTAGCCATTTATTCCAGTAAAATCCATTCCTCTTAAAATATTCAAAATCTATAAAGGCACAGTCATGGATTTTTACCTTCTTATATGGACATTTGATCTCAGTTCCTTGACTGTCTTGCTCCTTTTGGATGGGGTCTGTTCCTTTGACGGTGAAGGTACTTCTTTCCTTTTCTTGGAGGAAACTTTGGAAGTTTTCACTTTCTTGACCTTCTTACAGGTTCTGACATAGGTTCTGGGTCAGAACTTTGTGACACATTTTCCTTGGATTTTTTCTTTTTCGCTGTTTCTTTAGATGGTGGAGAGCACTGTCCAGATTCTTGTTTGTTTTTAGTTCGTTCTTCACGAACCCTAGATGATGAAACTGATTGAGAGAGGGTTTGTTGAGAATCGGAGGATTGTGTATCTTGAATAGAAATAGGATCTTTAGATGTCACGGTTTTGAATTTTTTGTTGGTGATACGTTGAGATTTGAGGAGCCATGTTGAACAGAGAGTTCGCTGCAAGGATTTCTTAGGGTTTTCTTGAAATGAAAAGGAGAAATTATGAAGAGCCAAAGCGAGGGTGACACTTAAGAAGAGTATTGAGAAGACGAAAAGACAGAACGTTGAGCGCCAAAAAAAATTACAAGTTCCCGTACTGAAAGTTGCGAACAATTAATGTCTTCCTCTTTCTTTTTATTAAGAATCTTCGATTATCATTTGTCAGTGAACAAACTTTAAGATATTAATTTATTATGATTATTATTTTCAATAAAAAGGATTACAAATTCCAATTTCATTCCTTATAAATTCAAAATTCAATTTTTCAAGCGGTTTTGTAAAAATATCAGCTAATTGCATATCTGATGGTACAAATTCAACAACAATATTACCATTAATTACATGATCACGAATAAAATGATGTCGAATTTCAATGTGCTTAGATCTAGAATGATGCACTGGATTTTTTGTTAGATTAATTGCACTTGTATTATCACATTTAATAGGTATATTTTTGAAAAATAACCATAATCTTTTAACTGTTGTTTTATCCAAAGCATTTGTGCACAACAATTACCAATAGAAACATATTCTGCTTCAGCTGTAGACAAGGCAATTTTGTTTCTTAGAAGACCAGGAAACTAATTTGTCACCTAAAAATTGACAAGTACCAGATGTGCTTTTTCTATCAATTTTACAACCAGCATAATCTGCATCTGAGTATCCTATTAAATCAAAATTTTGATTTTTGGGATACCAAATGCCCAATTTTGAGTATTTATCAAGTACTTGAAAATTCTTTTAACAGCTGTCAAATGTGTTTCTGTTGGTGCACTTTGAAATCTAGCACATAAACACACACTAAAGAGAATATCAGGTCTAGATGCAGTTAAATACAATAAAGAGCCAATGAGACTTCTATATAACTTTTCATTTACCTTTTTCCCATTAGAATCAGAATCTAACCTTGTTGAAGTACTCATGGGAGTTGCAGCTCCTTTACATCCTTCATACCCAAATTTCTTCAGAATTTGTTTAGTATATTTTTCTTGATGTATGAAAATTCCTTCTTTTGTTTGTTTTATTTGTAGTCCAAGAAAGAATGTCAACTCTCCCATCATTGACATTTCAAATTCTGCCTGCATATTCTTTGCAAAATCTTGACAGTATATTTCATTAGTAGAACCAAATATAATATCATCTACATATATTTGCACAACCAAAATATCTTGTTCATAAGTTTTTAAGAACAATGTTGTGTCAACTGTTCCTCTTTGAAAACCTTTTGAAATTAAAAACAGACTTAATCTTTCATACCAAGCCCTTGGAGCTTGTTTTAAACCATACAAAGCTTTATTTAATTTAAAGACATAATTTGGTTTAATAGGATCTTCAAAACCAGGGGGTTGTTCAACATATACTTCTTCTTTTATAAATCCATTTAAGAATGCACTTTTTACATCCATTTGAAAAACTTTAAAATTTTTGAAACATGCATATGCAAGCATTAAACGAATTGCTTCTAATCTAGCTACAGGTGCATATGTTTCATCAAAGTCAATTCCTTCTTCTTGTGAATATCCTTTAGCTACTAATCTTGCTTTATTCCTACTTATTTTTCCGTTTTCATCTAATTTGTTTTTAAATACCCACTTAGTTCCAATTACAGATTTTCCTTCAGGTTTAGGTACAAGATTCCATACATTGTTTCTTTGAAATTGATTTAATTCCTCTTGCATGGCATCAATCCAACTATTATCATTTAAAGCTTCTTCAATATTATTAGGTTCAATTTCAGATAACATAGCAAAATGATTTTCAAATCTTGTAACTTACCTCGTGTTTGGACACCAGTTTGTATATTACCAATTATTTGTTCAGATGGATGAGCAGACTTGTATTTCCAACCTTTAGAAGTTTCTGGTTCAGATCTTACAATTTCTGAACTACCTTCTGTTCTTGCTTCTGTCTTCTTTTCGGAAGGTTAGATACTTCAGATATAGGTTCTGTACTAGGTTCTGTTTTAGGATTGAGATCCTTTTCTTCATCTGACTCATCATCTTTTGTATCTTCAACAAACTTAACATTAATTGATTCTTCAACAATTTTTGAGGATTTGTTATATACACGATAAGCACGACTATTTAAAGAATATCCTAAAAATATTGCCTCTTCAGATCTTTCATCAAACTTACCAAGATTGTGAACATTCCTTTTTACAAAACATTTAGATCCAAAAGCATGAAAATATGAAACAGTAGGTTTCTTACCTCGAAACAATTCATAAGCGGTCTTTGTTGTCATGGGCCGAATATATACTCGATTGATAATATAGCAAGCTGTAGACAGCTTCTGCCCAAAAATACTCAGCAACACCACTTTCATTTAACATAGATCTAGTCATTTCTTGTATAGTTCTATTTTTGCGTTCTACAACTCCATTTTGTTGAGGTGTATATGGAGCTGAGAAGTTATGAGATATCCCATGTTCTTCACAAAAATTTATAAAATCTGAATTTTGAAACTCTGTTCCATGATCAGTTCGTAAACTAATTATGGAAACTCCTTTTTCATTTTGTATTTGTTTTGCAAATTTTTGAAAGGAATCAAATATCCTTTTTATGTCTTAAGAACATAACCCAAGTATATCTCGAATAGTCATCTACAACAACAAATCCATATTTACATCCACCCATACTAAGAGTTCTAGTAGGCCCAAACAATCAAGATGCAACAACTCAAGAGGTCTTCTAGTGTTATCACATTTTTACTTTTATGAGTAACAGATACCATTTTATTTTTTAAACATGTATCACATTTCACATCCTGTTTAATACTTATTTTAGGTAAACCTCTTATTATATTCTTTTTGATAATTTTTCTAATTGATTAAAATTAACATGTCCTAAACGTTTATGCCAAACAAAGATCTGATCATTCATAGATAACAAGCAACATGCATCCTCCATTTTATTAGGTCTTATCAAATATATATTTTTCTTTCTAAAACCTTCAAATAATTTTATACCATTTTCGCTAAATGCAAAGCATTTATCTTTTTCAAAAACCATTTTATATCCTTTATCACATAACTGACTGATACTCAATAAGTTATGTTTCAAGCCTTTTACTAAATAAACATTTTCTATAGTATGAGGTGACATACCAATATTTCCAGTTGCAATAATTTTACCTCTACTGTCATCTCCAAATTTTACATATCCTTTTTCTTCCCATGTTATGCTATTGAACAATGAAGCATTTCCTGTCATATGTCGGGAACATCCACTATCAAGATACCATGTTCCATTGATTTTAGCTTCATGTTCCTGCAAAAATAAAAGGGTTAAACCTTTTTAGGAACCCAAACAAGTTTGGGTCCTTTGAAAGACAAGCTCGTTTCATCCCTTTGTTTTACTTGCTGAATACTGAGCTTGTTTCTTTTATAATAACAATACTTTTCTATGTGACCAATCTTATTACAACAGAAACATGTATATGTTATTATTATTATTCCAATACCTGTTGTTTACCTGTCTCCAACTATTTTGTCTCGGATAACTTCTGTAATAGCTTCTGGAATATCTTCTGATATGATTTCCATAAGAATGTTTTCTTTCAAAATCGCTTCTGGAATTCATTCTGGATTTTTGAACGTACTTTCTTTTCCACGTATTGCTTTATAATCAATCTTTTTAACACTTGATTCCGCATTTACAATTGGTTTGGCTCTCACAAATATAGTTTTCTTAGATGTATTTGAATTTAAACCATAATTATAACCTAAACCATGCTTTTCACACGACAATCTTTGTGATGAAATCAACATTTTTAGCTTTTCATCACTTTCATTGAACTTATTGAACGTGTTCTTTATTGAATTCGATAATTCATCAATTTTTACTTTCAAAACACTTGTTTCATCTTTTAGCAAGTTATTATCTTTTCTTAGCTTTTCATTATCCTTAAAAAACTTTTCATTTTCACTCTTCAAGATATCATTTTCATCGGCAAGCAAGGAATTGGTTTGCTTTAATGCGTCTTTTTCATTCTTTAATGATTTTATCTCATTATCAAATTTAGCAATTTTTAAATCAGCTTTCTTAAGAGCTTTTAAAAGTTTTTCCATTTCAGCAATCATATCATCTTCAATTGATTCATCATCAGTTTCAGAAGTTACCTCAGAAGTAGCCATGACAAAGGTTTGCTTCTTCTTCATTATCACTTATAACTTCTGGTTCAGCTTCTGACTCATCCAAATCGCTCCAAGTTGCCATCATTGCTCGACTTTTCTTCTTGAACTTTTCAATCTTTTTGATTAAAACAGGGCACTCATATTTAATATGTCCCGGTTTTTTACATTCATAGCACACAATTTCTTTCTTCTCTTTCTTTTCTTCTTTGTCCTTATAGCTTTTTCCTGCATCAAATTTGTTAGATCTATTGAAACTTTTGAACTTTTTACCTTTCTTTTTCTTCAAGAATTTGTTGAATCTCCTTGTAAGCATGTTAATATTTTCGTCATCACTATCCTCTTCTGAATCAGATTCAACAACTCTTTTGGCTTTGAAAGCTATTGCCTTTGAACTATTTTTGGTTCTTCAGTTGTATCATGATGTGACTCGTATGCCATCAGCTTTTCCCTTAACTGACTAAGTGTCAGCTTATTTAAATCTTGAGCTTCTTCTATGGCTGTCTTTTTGGCATCCCACGATTTAGGCAAAATTCGAAGCATTTTCCTGACAAGATCAGAATCATCTAATTTCTTTCCAAGTGAGGTTAGTTCATTAGTAATAGCAGTGAATCTATTAAAAGCATCTTTAATTTTCTCATCAGACTTAATTTCAAATAATTCATAACGTTGAAGTAATGAATTGATTTTTGTTTCCTTAATTGTGTCTGTTCCTTCATAAGTTTTTGAAAGAGTATCCCATATTTCTTTTGCTGATTCACAGGAGGAAATTAGATAAAATTCAGAAGGAGCTATGGTTGTGAGTAAGAGATTCTTAGCCTTATTGTTCTTCTCAATCAACTTTAGCTCTTCATCTGTGAAACTCGCATCATCCGTGAAATAGCCATGAATTCCTTAAATTGCATGCTAATATGTTATTGGAATGATATATATATTATGTGTGTGTGTGTGTGTGCTTAGCTAATGTAGTTAGTGAAAGGGTTAATTTATATGTGTATAGTCTTATAAAGTTTATATTATTGTTTGATATCTATAAATGTGTGTATAGTGTAATGAATGTGTGTGTCTTTTTCAAATTAATATGCATGTGTTATGTTTAGAATTTAGTAAATTCACTTTTGAATTGTTTAGTTATATGACAGAAATTTTGACAAACTTTAGACCCACTTTTTGAACTTAAATTCCATTCAAATGCATTTGAAATTTGCCCAAATTAAACCTAGGACAAATATACCCCTAATGGTGAGATTTGGATGATAATTGACTTTAATTTGGACAAGTTAACCCTCCTTTTTGACAGCCTCAATTTTCATACGAATTTTCACTTCTTTTCTTTCTTCTTTCTTTCTTCCTTTTCTCATCCCAAAATCTTTAACCCTAAGCCAAGAGTCATTACAAGCTTAAGGATTTGAATATCATTTCAAGCCAAGATTCAATCATGTGAGTTTAATACGAACTCTATCTTTTATTTTTATGTTCTATGTTGAATTGTTTGTAAATGTTAGTATATATATGATTTTGAGGTGATGATTGGTATGAGATTGAATTGGTGCATGGATGATAGTTTGGATGAGATTATGTGATTAATGAAGTGGTAATTTGTATCTTATAGGGGTGTGGGTGTGTAGGGATGAGTATTTTGGAAGATTGAAGAATGAGTAATAGATATGTGAAATTGAAGTGTGATTAGTGTTTTAATGATTAGAAGTAGAATTCATGTTGTTAGGATAGTATTTGGATCATATAACAAGCTTTAGAAAGTTTGGACTAAGTTTGGAAAATTTTTGAAAAATGAACAAGTTGTATTAAAACAGAGGAAATCAAAAACCTTTTTCGTATAGGCTAAAATTTGAACATACGCCAGCACCGGCGAATTCAACGCCGCCTGCGTAGAGGCAGCGTTGGATTCAAATTTCTTAACGCCGCTTTGTTACACCGCCAGCTTTTACTCTAAAAATTTGCCAGCGTCTGTTCTTTAGAATGTACGCCGGCAATTTAAGTTTCTACGCCGCTGGCTTTCGCTAGGAAAGTCAGTCGGCGTTCTTTCATTTATAGTATATGCTGGCCACTGGGAATCAAGGCCGCCGACGTATGTGTCAAAGCTGCCCGCGTATCTGGATAAGCGGAGGCTTAGACCTCTCTGGACGTTTTGAAAATTTTGGGTTTTGGATTCTACGCCGGCTCAAGGCCGCCGGCGTAGAATATAAGGCAGTCGACCTACCCTTGAACACTACCAGCATTGGCAGTGTTGATTTTCAGAGTATCATACACCGGCTCAAAGTCGCCGGCTTTGGCTGCTGGCGTATCCCCTATGCTTTTGAATTTTAAAAACTTTTTCTAAAGTTTTCCGAAATTTTTTATTTGATCAATTAAGTATTTGTTAAGCGATGTAGGGTATATTAGGATGTTTAAATGCTTTATTATAGCTTTGTATTAATTTATCTGGATTTCTTTGATATATTTATATTTTATACTAGTTAATTAATGCTTAAGCTAAGTGTGAATTTAATATTGATTTAAACAGTGATAGATCCTCGCCCAGTCAACCCCGTTAACTCCCGAGCTGTCTCAGGTACGCAATAACTTGCCTGTCTTTTTGCTAGGGTAGGCATCAAAATTAAGCTACCTTAAATTAAGAAAATCCTATTGATATATGAGTGTTGATTGTCATTGTTTGCCGTTGAATCTGGTTCGGCGAGCGGCACCCTGCTCAGATTGGGGGCAGGGTACTTCTCGTTAATGGATAGAATTGTTTAGGAGATATGAGTATCTGAGCTGCTCATATCAACCCCCTGAGCGTCGTGATGCGTTACTCAGGATCCCCTAGTATTACGGGCTATGCCGGAAGGTGGGGCTGCCTAGTCTGTATGAACAGTAGGGACCACTCAGGGAGGTGGACGTAATACTAGATCCTTGTTGTCCGGAGTTTGAATACTCCCGTGTTGTCTTGTTAACTAAAGACTTAATAATGAACAAGTGAATGTTGCATAATGCATTTAGCCTAAGATTGTGTGGTCCACTTCGCATTTGGTATTCGTTACTTGTGTACTGGGCCTTTGGCTCATATTTTATCTATTTCAGGTGGTGATTCAGATGAATTCTATACGAGTATGGGGTACGGAACCGACTTTGAAGATTTTCTTGATGGGTTGGAGGATTAGAGATGACCATGGACTCAATGGACCCTATGAATGTAATAGATTAGATGAAATTCTTTTTGGTTGATGTTGTAAATATAGTGTTAGTTGTGTTGTGTTTTGAGGATTTTGGTTAAGGCTTGTAAGAAGCCTTTGGATATAATATATATATATATATGTATGTGTTTAGCTAATTAGAAGTTGGGTTGTTTTCTTTGCCAAAATGTGTTGTAGTATAGCTTTGCTTAAAGGTTTTAAAAAAAAATAAATTTATATCTCCCATAGTATGATATATTTATGGAATTAGATAATCAATTACTCAAACAATTCCTTTAGGCAACCTTACATATAATCTTAGGGATTATATGTGGTTGGGAACCGTTATCTCCTATTCAAATAAAGGGGTGATAGCGGGTCCTTACAATCCGATATTGCTATTGGGTTGTCTCCAAATTGGATCACCAGCCAAGAAGCATAATCATTAGCTTTGATATAAGTTGTCATTTGCATTTTCCAATAAAGATAATTTGAACCATCAAAATATGGAGCTCTATTAATTGCAATATTGTTCTCAACCATTTTGTTTAGATCACTCAATTTAAAAGGAGTCCTGCTCTGATACCAATTGTTGGTCCCGAAAATAATCAAGAAGGGGGATTGGATTGATTATTTCAAAAAATTAAAATTTTGCCTTTTAAAAACAATCCCCTTTGATTTTAAGTTAAGAGAACAATATGAACAATTAAACAGCAATAACATAAACTATGGAAGTATAAATAGAGAAGGGATAAGAAGATCAGGCAGATATTTATAGTGGTTCCGCCTTGTGCGTCAGTCAACTCTTCCAGCTCCAAGCCAGGGACCCCGTTATCCTATGGGTTTTGTTCCTATTTTCAATAAAATCAATTACAAGCTTGTACAATTCTCTCTACTCGATTCTCACAGCTATCCTCTAGCGTCAATCGATTTAAGAGTCTAAACTAATAATTGAACTAGTTCACTTGAAGACAACAACAAGTTGCTTCAATTAACTAAAAGTCAAATGTAAAGATTACAATAAAATTTTGCTACAATTATGTTCGTGAAAAGACAACAAAGAACATTTGCTTTTTCAACTCTTAAGATTTTTTGGTCAACGATTGAATCAAGTTGCTCTCGGTTTTTTGTTTTTCTTTTTCTGTAACAAGTTCTGCGTCGTTCTTCTTTTTAACTCTGTTCACTTCTCATATCCTCCTAATGTTCTGAAATTGTTGTGCTCGAGATAAGATAAATATCCCAAATATCTCGGATGAAAATCTGTAACTTCTTATCCTTAATTTAATTTATCAACTGCTGCTGATATTTTTCGAGAGATAATCTCGTTCTTATTGTTTTCTTTGATTCCAGATTTGAATTTGAATTCTTGATATGCTGAAGTAAGATAAGATCAGCTTGAATTTCGTGATTTGAGATAATCCACTTGTTTTCAGTTTGAAAGCTTCTGATAAAGTTGATCTTGAAGATAAATCTGGAGAACTGTTGCTGATTGCTGATATCACGGTCTTCAACGTGATCTTCGTGTGTTATCTACTTAAAGATAACATTGTTCTTATTTTGATTTTCTTAAAATTATCCAACTTGAATTTGTTTTTATCTTGAGAAAAATTAGAAAACATAACTGTTCTAACTTCAAATTGTTCCATCGTTAATCAACTGTAGCTTCTATTCTTTATTTCCATAAAACTTCTTCGCTAAAAATAATCAACCTGACAATTTCTTTAATCCCCTAAGATAATCCAACTTTAGTGGAACTAATAAATATACTGTCCGAATATACTTATTATCTCGGAGCTAGGTCTTCAAAAGTATTGATCTTTTTCATAAATAAACGTAGATCTTGTTTGAGAAGATGAACAGTAACCATCTTTAACTCAGAATTACTGCTGAAGTTTCTTGAAAAAGTTCTGTAAAAACTTCTGGGTTTCTGGAAACTAACTTCAATTCAGAATGGTTGCTTTGAGTTTCTCCCAAAGGTTCTGTGAAAGGTTCTGTGTTTCTGGGATTGTTTTATACTTTAAGTATCCGTCTAAAAAACATTCTGTGTACCTTTTTCTTTTGTAAACATCATCCGAAAACTTCATATCGTATAACAATTCTTGTCTAACTTATCTAAAAACTTGTCTATATCCAAGACTTAATATCACTCAACCTTATATATTTGTTCAACAACTTTATCAATATTCTGTATAAAATTCTGAATATAATTCTGCACACTAATAGAGTAGTTAGTTCATTGAGTATTTTGTTACCATCAAAACTCTTACATATTTAGACAATCAACAACTTCCCTTTCCATCTTATTAAAATTTGTTGTTGAAAATTGGGTTGGAGCTTCAAGTGCAGCCATCTCAATTTCTTCAGCTTCAACATCAAAATTTGGGTCTTGTAATTCTATCAAACCTCAGCCTTTAAAGGCTACTTTGTTCAACTCTCTGAAGCTAAAGCCCTTATTAGTTGGCCCTTGCCTTGGCCAGAATTTCAAATTTCTTAGGATTTTTGTGATGAGACCACTTAAGTAAACTCATTTGCATTGTAAATCGACCTGATGTCTAGTTCCCCATACAACCATTAAACCAACATTCACTCTGTACTTCTTAATCATGCTATACAAAAAAAACACTTCTCAACAACATATAGTACAGAATCCTCTTGCTTTTCTTCTCGAAGGTCAAGGCCTTAGTGTTAAAGGCAAGAAAACACCATCAATCATCTTTGTTGCAAAACTCTTCTCTTGCTCTTTAGAGATCTCTGTAAGCAAATTCTTAAACTCCTCACTAAAAATCTCTTCTTCACTTTCATAGAGGCCCATATCGCTATGAACTTCCTCATAGGAACCTCTCTATACTATTCAAAAGCATAAAAACAAACACAGTCTTCTAGATATAACACCCGTTGCCTAGTACTGAAGCTTGCCAAGAATGCTATAGTCACTTTCTCATATGCCTTCTCTCTATGCTTTGTCTTCAAAGGGAAGTGTATTCATGACAGGAAGAACAAGGTCACTTATCACAGCTTGAATTGTGGGCTCGAAGGTTAATTGTGGTAGAAGCTATATCCTTTCATCAGAGGCGTGATTTGTTCATAGTTCGTATCATGGTCAGAACAATAGTTGCAAGTATGGACGGGATTTTCACTTTTTCATTGTTTTCTTGCTCTCGGTTCATTCTCTAAAGGTATGGTTGATACCTAATATGTTTTGAAAAACAAATACAGTTTTATCAGCTACATATGCATGTTAGCTTACTTAAAGCAGTATTTTTTATTGTAATACTAACTATATTTAAAAAATTTAATCAAACAATTACATACCTAAAATTGATTAGTAAATAATCATGAGAAACTAGTGTTTTAGATTAGCTTTTACGTATAATACCTAAATATTATACGTGAAAAAATTGTATGCGTCTTAATCCTATTCGCGGCTTGACAAGACTAACAAGGGAAAAAAAAGTCAAAAGAGAAAAGATAAACAGTAGTACATATTTTATTTGGGAGAGGTGAGTTGGTATAGCATAGTAATGTGGATTTAAAGAAAAAAAATGGATGGTTGTACATAAGTTGTGATTTGATTTTAAATTTATTATAAATTTACAAAATAATCTTATTATGTATAATATGAAACTAACTATCTAATGTATTTTTATAATATTCTTTTTATACTATGACACAACGTATTATAGATATATTTCTTCTAATATAATATAATAGGGTTCATGGTCCTAGGTCAACACGTGATAACATTATTTAACTGGTAAAAATCATATAGATACTAACTCACCTCTTTAAACCATGTTTTCATAATATCATATTATTTAATCACTGCACACAAGATACAAAGCGTATCTACCAATGACCATATTCGACAATTCAAACTTTCCAAAGTTGCATATTAAAATGCGTTTGACTGTGTTCATTTATGTTGATATGAATGATATAGAGTGAAACGTGCAAATAAGACAATTGATTTGGTTGACTAAAGTTTATTTCAAATTTCCAACTCGTTAAAATAAAGATTAAAGCCAATTAAGGCATAATGCGCGAGTTTTAACCGGTTGTAGTCTGCCCAATGAGTGCGGTTTTGGATACCTTAATAAAAGCATATTACACTTAATTTCATAATAATTTTACTTTTATAAAGATGTATTGCCATATTTAATTTACCATAATAGCAAGTCTATAAAGGATCTCTATCATAAAAAATTTCCTCTTGACTAGGTTAACGAAAATCATATAGGTAACAATGGGCTTCGCGATTATAAGACGGCAAAATTTAAGTTTCTACTGTTTCTATATTGTAGGGTTATCCAATGTCATTATACAATTATATGTGTAAAACCCCTAGAAAAAAATTATCATTGACTCCATGAATTGACTTGATCGTAAGCAAAATTTTTGGACATTGAACCTTAATCAGTTAAACCAAAATCTATAACAATAAAATTCAAACCTAAATAAGAATGTAAATGGATCGAATTTTGGACGGATTATATGAATCTGAAACCCAACCCTTTATCCTATAGAGTATATCAAGCTTAATTCTATACTAGGGTTGAGTTTGGTATACTTTATAGGGTTTTTGTACTATATCCAAAGCCGCCTTACAAGGTTTAGTTAATCACTCGAAATCCATCCCAAATTTTTTTTTAATTCTCCCTTTTTCTTCCCAACTTGTTTTTATATTGTAATGATATTTAATAAATTTAAGTAGCTTAAATAATAATGATATAAGTGATTCAAAAAGAACTATAAAGTTACAAACTCAATGACTCCATGCCTTATACGTAAAATTGAAAAATACATCAAGAAATAAACACCAAAGTTGCCGTATTATTCTAAATAAAAGCAATGGCAAAAGAAAAAAAAAACTAAATAAAAGTAGAGGATTGAGATGGTTTGAGCCTTGAAGTGTTTGTGTTTTTACTTTTCTTTTTTTTTTTTTTTTGTCCCGATGAAATTATAAATTTACAATATCATTGTATCTATGCTTATTCCACGATTCAAATTCGTGTAGTTTTAGACAAACATTAAATAAATATATGAGATCGTTCTCATTAATTCAACTTTTAAATACTACCAAAAGTCATCATCAAGAGGACAATCACCTAAAGCCACCACTTTTACATTTTTTTTTTTATTTTTTAAATTTTATTATCAAGTCGAGTATCATTGGGTATTTTACAGAATCCAAGCCTAACCCTATAATCTTATATGGTTTTCATTTCATATCTAAACTTGATCCTTATCAGATCGAGTGGATCGAAAACCCTATAATGACCAATCTGATTATGTCTTAGCCCTAAATCATAAATATCCTTTGGAAGGAAAAAAAAAAAAAAAACAAACAAACAAAAAATCTTGCAGGATAGTTATAAATCCTATGACAAACAACCTTAATAGTCCCATAACCTTACAGACCAATCCTCGAACTCACCAAATCCTTCTCAAATCCTAAATTCAAATACGAGCTTGTTAAAATCAATAAAATTGCAAAGGATGGTAATAATAGGTATATGAGTAATAATAGTCTTATAGGAAAAACTCACTTAAACTTAAATTGTGTTAGATGAAATTAAACAAATCCGAAACTTACCCACGTAATAACCACATATCAATTAAAATTAGTTCATTACACTCCAAATGCTTCAATTAAAATTTTAAAAAGTCAATTTAAGAAAAAAAATTGATCCAAATAATTCAACACTAGCATCCAAGGGAACCTTCATGCATGCAACTCTCAAATTGTGAGAACTTTTTCAATTTCTATTGCTCACAATGTAATTAAAATAATTGCAAAGTAACCAATAAATCTTCCAACTACTAAAACTTGTACGATATACCCAATAAACTTTAATCTCGCAAAAAATAAATTATTGCATAAGCACCCAACCTGTACCAAGTGAAACTATTTTATTTAAGTCCTAATTTTTCCAATTTAATTAAAAAAAATGAAATTGAATCTAATTCGACTCAATTTATCAAAGTGATGACCCAAAATATGCTACAAAACCAAAGTTCCATGTTAAATAATCTAAATGCATGGAAACTGGCTAAACAGAATGAAAAAAAAAAAAAAAAATCAACTATCTCAATTATCCATGCTGGATGTTCTTCCCATTTTTATTTCTATATAATTAAAATTAGAAATCCCCCAAAGAAGCAGTTCGAAGTGCAAGAATAAAATAAAGGGAAATTTACAAATTATCCTCCTAAACTTTTATCAATGTGCATCATTCCCTAAATTATCAAAGTGAACCTTCTAAGCTCTTAAACTTTCAAAAGTTGGTATAGTTAAGAACAATTAATTTTTTTCTATAGATTTGGGAAGCAAAATGTGCTCATAAATAAAAGTCTAGGAAGTAAATCTGTACATAAGTAAAAGTTCGAGAGGATATTTTATATTCCACCTATTTTGTTTATGTTGGATGCTATTAGGCTTTCTCAACCCCAAAAACTAGCTCATGAGCTGAGGCTTTCCTTTACACTTATAAAGTAGCACCCAGCCCCTACCACAGCCGATGTGGGATATCTTCAACATCTCCTCCTATCACATATCAGACCATTGGATTAACAGTCCATGTCTGGCTCAATCCGAGATGTTGCAAACCTTAGCTCTGATACCACTGTTGGGTGTTATTGGGCCTTCTCAACCCCAAAAGCTAGCTCATGAGGTGAGGATTTTCCTCACACTTATAAAGTAGCGCCTAGCCCCTTCCACAACTGATATGTGATATCCCCAATAGTTTAAACGGAAAATGTTAAGTGTCATAAATTGTGCCAATTTATAAAGTTTAAATAGTCAAAAGACTCATTCTAAAAGTTCAGTAAATTAATCCATACCTAAGTAAAAGTTTAGGGGTATAATTTACAATTTTTCCAAAAATAAATAAATCCCTGGTCAGCTAATGTAATCTGACAATTGCACTTGCAATCCTCCTAAGATCTACCGCAGCTGGTCCCCATATGTATATCTAAATTTATCCTTTTAATTTAATTTAATTTATTACATTTAAAACTATCCATTTCCCTTAAACACAGCCAAAAACTCCCCTCCGCTCTGTTATTTGTTCTCGCCTGTGGAACTCAATTCCTGCCAACAACCCCACCCCCCACCCCACCCCACCACCCAAAAAAAAGAAAAGAAAAAAAAAAAAGAAGAAGAAATTCACGAATTGGATTTGCGGAAAAACCTTCTGCCACCCGGCTGCTACTCCACGTCACAATAAGAAAAGAAAGGGATGCACATTTTCCAAGAGCCACAAGTATATCTGAGGTAAGTATCCTAAGCCTCGTCTCCTTTAACGTTGAATTCATCAAGCAAGTTGACGCAAGTTTGCATATATATATAATGTGCCATTTGCATAAGATAAAAATATATTATTTTTCTTTTTACTTAGCTTAGACGTGAACCTTGTCATCATGAATTACTTGAAAATGTGACTAAATGAGAATTATTGAAAGACCAATTTATATAAATTAATCTGATGAATGTAGCAGGTCATGACATTATTGACAATATCTGTCCATGATAATCTATAAAAATTTATTGAACTAATAAATTTATAACCTCCCTGCTACATATATATAATATATATTTTCAAGCCTCTTGATATCTCAATAATTAAAATAATATGAACTATTAATTTGAGAATTAGAATGATGAATATGCTGTACAAGAAAAAAAAATTCCTCAATGGCTGTGACACTTGAATAGTATAATATATATAAATATATATATTGAGGAAGAATTATATGTTGAATCTTTTCCTAAATAAGCCAAGCATCACCATGGAAATGAAGAAGATACATTTATAGTATCTATGATATTTAAAGCTAGCAAAATTTAAGGATGCCCATGAAAGTTCAATGATAAAAATTATCGGAGAAAAATGAATTAAGATTAGTGAAAAAACTCAGCTGTCCATATTCTTGCCTGGCCGAGACTCATCCTACAATAGGAAAGTCAACATGGGAAATGGTAGTGAAATTGTATCAACCTTCCTCCCTTATCTTGGCTAAATGCCTTTTCTCCATGAAGTAATTAGTGGTTTGAAAATTTTATTGAATAGGATAATGAAATCATCTCTTTATATATATATATATATATATATCAATTTTATAAGTATAGTGATTTGTGAAAATTTCTCTTGATTGAAAAAATATGTATTGACGATAAAAATAAAGTGATAAATAATTATAATATTAAAATAAAATATTTGATATATATTTGGGCCGAGAATTCCATAATAAGTGAAGAATTGCATTGGACAAGGTTGTGGATTATCAAGTGTATTAATACCTTTGGCCTTTAAAATCATCCATTTCTCTCCTCGATGGCCCGCGACTTTGGACCATGTGGATGCCCAAGTGGCTAACAAAAACTTGATATGCTTATAGCATATATAATTGAGATAACAGCACGCTATGTAACGGATGGAGGACTAAACAATATTCATCACATATGTTGAACCTGTGCCAGGCCACTAACGGTGAAATTATAATTAACAAAATAAAAGAAAGGGTAGTTTTGAAGAACCTAAAGTAGTGGAGCAATTGAGCTTGGAAGAGTTGAGGACATTTGTGTATTATTTTCTCAAATTATTCATGACCGAGTCTTACATATAGCTAAGGGAAGTATGTTTGATCAAACATGACATTTTAAAAGTATTAATCAGGATAAATTATGTAACGAAAGAAAGTGAGAAGTGAAAGGTTGAATGTTGATGGTATTTCTATATGGATGTGGGAAGAAAAATAAAAATTTATAAGACTCTTGATAAAAATGGCATTGATGATGTCCAATGATTGAATATTAGGTAAAGATGAGTTTAGGAGTGTATTGAAGTGAATAGAACTTGTGGACATTTGATTTTAACTAAGAAATAAGTAAATTTGTAATCTTATCCTAGTTGGTTCACATCCATAAAACTTTCTTTTAGTAAAAATAATGTTACCAATAGAAAGTACTCGAAAAATCATGTGAAATCAACTATTCATTCATCAAAAACAAATTTGAAATGGCCAAGATATCACATAAATAAGAAAACAATAGAAATTATCAATAAAATCATGAAACGTGCAGTTTGACCATATCAAACTCAATATTGCATGAACTTCCTGTGGTAAAAGCAATATCACCATTGGAAAGTATTCAAAAAACCATATCGAGTCAACTTCTTCTTCTTCAAAATCAAAGGTAAATGAAAGTTTTACAAAATTAAAAATTTAATGCAAAAATTGTAGAAAAAATTAAACTTCTAGTATAGATTGTGAGATTATTATCTATGGCTATTCATTATAGATTTTTCATAAATCTCACTGTATTTAGGTGACACAGACTCTGACTTTGACTTGCCCATCGATTACCAAGACCTATAAACATCATGGTCAGTTGAGTGTTTCCCATGGTATTTGCATGTTCTTTGTTTGTGGAGTAGTTACACTTATTAACATATTCGATAAATGGTCCACACTTAGAGTATGGAATAAATGTTTGTGCTCTCTTTTGGTTGAATTGTGTGAGAAAAATACTATAAGCTAAAGAAATACAAAATGTTTGTATAAATTTAGTGTATTATATGAAAAATATGAATGTTTGTTAATTGTTTAATCATCTTTAATGAATCAGTAAATTATTTGGCAACAAAATATAAAATGGTAATGCATGACATAGATGTCACACATATAAGCTTGTTAGCATCATGCGGTATGTTGGTGGGCTGCTAGCAAGACGAAGATCACGGTCCCTATTCTACTTCAAGCAACTAAGTCACCTAGGGGATGCAGCCCCAAGCTATGGTTGTACTGGATGCCATTGCATAAAGAAGAGTTCTAAGGCTGACGGGCAATAAGATCTTTGATCCTCATATTTGACCACCCTAACCATAGTTACAAAGGGCATAAACCCATACTATATGCACTTTTCAAATGACTACATATATGTATTCATGTGTTTGTTGCATTAACATTACATGTGTTTGCTAAATTTAATTTTGGTAGATAGCCTGCATGAAAGGTGCAAATTAAGGCCATATCTCACTAAACCAGCTATAGCTTATCTCTTCTTAGATTTCTTTCGTTATATATTTACTCACGAGTACAAATCATACTAGGGGTTAGATGCTTAAGCTTTAGGGATTATGTGGAAAGCTATGCACTAAAGGATCCTAGTTGTCTTTTGGTTCCATATTTATGTTGTAATCCAATGTAGATGAATTGTTTAGTACTTATAAATTGGACATTCTGTATGATTAGTGTCATATGGTTAGTGGGACCCATTGACTCCTTATCACTTTTAGGACACAGTGCTTTATTTATTTGCTATTCATTTACTATATTGATGTCATCATTGATCTACTCCATCGGTGGTATTTGTTGCTAGTAAGCATGCCTTATACACTCTATTGGAAGACTTTAAATGACAAAGGGTATCATTCCTAGGTTCCAGAGCAACATGTGGAGGGACTGTCACATATAAATTATCCCATTAGGGTGTAACACTATGAAATCTAAATTTTATAAAACTTACAATGTAGAGGGATACCCTATAAAGCTTATAAATAAATAAATAATAAAAGTTAAATATTTTATAATCTTAAAAGTGTCTATATTTTTATAACATCTCTTAAGAGTAAATTGAACACCAAATTTGGTAGTACACACTTTTATGCATCTTTTTACATTTCAACTTTAAACTTATACTTCAACATGTACAAATTATATGTATGGTACGGTCGATAGATTAAAATTACATTGCCTTCTACAACAGTATCAATCTTTAATTTAGGCCTTTTTTTTGTTTATTTCTTTTTTTTTTCTAGCTTTAGATGTTAAAGGTTGCAAGTGGATATGCTACATTATTTTTCATTCATTACTATTATTTGAGAATTTTACCAGGTGGAAAATTACCTATGGTTTGAGATGAATACAGTATGTAGAGTTGTGTAATTTATAATAGGTGTTTTAAAATTCAAATCCAACTTAATACATTTTTAATTATCACAAATCCAACCTAAACACTATATTGTATCTGGAGTTTGGAATGTGATGAAAACTGATAGATATTCTTATAGAATATTCAAAGGCCATGAGGTCATCCATCTTGAGAGTACTTTCTCCTGACATGCTTAACTTTAGAATTCTAGTTAACTCTAAGCCATTACACCAAAAGTCACTTCGATGATTAGAGTTCTATTAACTTATATTTGAGGGGTATTACATAAAATCTAAACGATTTGGAACTCTACCCATCAAAGCATTATCTGCTTTGGCAAGATGCAACACAGCTTTGTCCTTAGTGCTAGCTACTTCTTAGAAGGTTACCCATCTTGTGATTGCTCTCTCCTAAGCACACTTAACTTCAAAACTGACATCCTTGATGCCACACAATTTTGTCCTTAATGACAACTACTTCCCAGTAGGCCACCCATCCTAGAAGTACTCTTCCCTAAGCACACTTAACTTTGAAGTTTTAATGAACTCTAAGCTATTACACCAAGAGGTACCTCGATAATTTGAGTTTCACCATATTATATCTGAGGGGCATTACAGAAATCGCATATAAAATTTACTTGAAAACTTACAAGTGAGCAATAACATGATTCTCTAATAATAAATAAATACACTTGTATACCATGATGGTGACTTGAGATTACTATTTTGTCCATTGTCATTATATAATTGTAGTCATTATTATCTAATAATAGATTTATTTATCTTATAGAGTTTAAAATATTCCCAAATTAGGACATGAACATCATATAGTTGTAACGTCCTATAGGTTGAATCACTAATATATAGAATTTGAAGTATGTATTATATAAAATTTAATATTTCAAGTATATCTTATAGCAAGATATATATATAATATATATATAATATTGATGGAATTACATGTAGAACCTTCGCACTAAAATTAGGATTATAGGAAATTTACTTCGAATAGCTTAAAACAGTAATAAGAAACCCTAAGAATTACAAGAAACATATATATATATATATATAATTAGATTCTTAAAATGAGTAAAAGCAAAACCTGTTTTGTTCTTAAAATTAAAGGTTATGGGGGTTCAACCTTAATTATCTTAAAACTAAAAAAGTTGAGAATTGATGTATAATATGATAAGATAATATTTGAATTTTTCACGATGAAATATAATTATACATGAGAAACACATAACGAGGAATGAGACAGAATAATCTTAATCACAATTACATGTCCTTAATAAGCATGGAATTCATCTACGGTAATTTTATGGAAAAAAAATTAATCAATAAACAACCAATGAAAATATGTGCATTTATTACCCTTGGTAATGGAAATTTCCTCAATTGCTAATGTAAATCAATCGGGCAGAAGGAAGGACTTATCACTTTTTAACTATTCCTAGTGAAGGATAACCAATTGCTTTCATATACAAAATAGATAACTCAATCGACTAACAAACGAAATCTTCTTCATTGAACGTGCTTCTCAAGAAACCAAATTACTAATACGCCCCCCTCCACATATATAAATAGCGTATCCTAGAAGATAGATGTTGGATATGTTAACAATAATAGGATATCAAATAAATATGTACACGGCTTCATTACTTTATTTCCTCTTGTCTAAATACTCTAAAGTACAAGGATAATAATAATTAACTAGGATTATTGAAAAAAAAAAGAGAAGTTACAAAAATATTATATAGTACCTACTCTATTTAATTACTATAATTATCATCCACTCCAGTGCTTCACTGTCAAGGTCAGCGCAACCATCATAAAAAAAGGCAGTACTCATTAATCATACGAATTTAGTGAATAAAAAATTTTATTCACTAACATTCAGGATAAATTGCTTTCCAATTCTATTTTATGTTACATCATCATTGTCACGCCCCAAAGGGTACCCAAAACGCGACAGTCCACAACACTCGATATTTAAACTTAAGTATGACAACCTTAGTCATCCCATAAGTTTACATATCGGTGTAAGGTGTACTTGCACAACTTTTAGGATCACAATTTGAATCGAATAGTCTAAAGAAGGCATACATTAGCATTAAGATAGAAATCACAACGAGATAAGTAAGTTAAGTCCTTATAAAAGTCAAGGGGGCATACCCCCGCCAAAAAATAATAATGGAAGTCCATCCATTCTAAATTCACATTTTGCAAATACTAGGGTTATCCCCAACCACATATAACGTTTTCACATTATATGTAAGGTTGTCCTAAAACTAACAGTTTATGAAAATTGTTTGATCAAAATCACTAACTTTGTAAATAACTTTTTAAATAAAACAAGATTGCTAACAAAGCAATCTACACATATATTTACATCAATAAACATTGCTTTGTGTCAATACATGACACTACAAAAAATTACATGTTTCTCAAAACATGAGACCTAAAGGATCTTAAGGTCATTACAAAAAGAACTTGGACTTAACTAACAAGCCTTCTATACATAGCTGGTCCTTAGCAAAAAGTCTTCTAAAAGTCCGGGTCATCGGATCCTATTCATCCCACTCGTCCAGAAATCTTTCGAAATCGGACCCATAGCCCAAGTCATCGTAATACTCGTCTCCATTACCTGCAAAGCAGCAAAAGTGAGCCAGAGGCCCAGTACACAATAACCAATGCATAACAAGTCATCCAATTCATGTAATGCACCATAGAACAAGTGGTTATCTTTATTACATTTTGATTCACAAATCAACAAGAGGGTATTCAAACCCCGGTCACACTTCGGGAATCCAGGGATCCTGAGTAACAGCAGCTGCTCAGGGGGTTGATATAAGCAGTCCGAATACTTATATCTCCTATATCTATTTCATGAAGATAATAGCTTCATCTAGGGTTTAAAAGCCGTTGCCCGACTCTACTTAAACTCAGTCCATAACATGAGCCTAGTTCACAAGTTCCCATAAACCTTGAACTAAATCATGGTATTTCCCCCTAAGTTTAAGCAAACGTTACACAGATACAATTCCCCCTATCAGCTACCCACTTAACCAAAAGAATCGCTATTGCATCATAGCGTACCATTGCATCATGGTAAAGTCATTGCATCATGACTTGGTTAAGCGCCTAGCTAACATGTCATTGCATCATGACAGGTTTGCTGCTCCTCGGACCAGATTAAACAGCGTAATAGACATCCAATTCATTCAATGTTAAATCGAATCAATTTAGGTCAAATTAGAAATGTCTGGTCCTAGCAAACATCAACAAGTTATTGCGTACCTGAACCCGTTAGAATAGAACTAGGATCTCTCGGTGATGAACTAACCGAAGAATCCTTAACTGTAATAGAAATGTCACAATAATTAATAAATCAACAATTAAGATTTCATTCTCACAAATATATACATATTATATCCACATATCACAATTATCAAAGAAATTCAAATAATTGAATATACAGTCACGAATAAGCATTTAAACGTCCTATATATCCCAAATGCTTACCAAAAACTCAAATGCTCAAATAACAACTTTGGAAAATTTTTAGAAAAAGCTCTTAAAATTCAAAAACTCAGGGGATACGCCGGCACTCAACGCCGGCGGCGTTGAGCCGGTGTTCAATGTTCTGAAAATGTACACTGCCAACGCTGGCAGCGTTCAAAGCGTACGCCGTCAGCCTTTGTACCCTACGCCGGCGGCCTTGAGCCGGCGTAGAATCCAAAACCAAAGTTTTCGAAAATGTCCAGAGAGGTGTAAGCCGGCCGCTTACATAAGTACGCGGGCAGCCTTCACATGTACGCCGGCGGCCTTGATTCCCAGAAGCCAGCGTACAAGTTAGAAGAAAGAACGCCGGCTGACTCCTAGCGAAAGCCGGCGGCGTTCAGTCGGCTTTAAGAAATTTGGTTCTGTGAACTTTCAACACCGCCTCTACGCCGGCGGCGTAGAAACTCAAATTGCCGGCGTACGTTCTGAAGAACAGACGCTGGCAAATCTTAGCATAAAGCCGGCGGCGTTGCAAACGGCGTTAGGAAAAACAATTCTGTGGGCTTTCTACACCGCCTCTACGCCGGCGGCGTAGAATCCCCAGATGCCGGCGTACGTTTTAAAAACAAGGTTAAACGAAAATTCAAATCCCCTGTTTTCAACTTTGCAAATTACATCTTAAACACTTCAAAACTTTCCTCAACTACACTTCCACTTCATATATCACTCCAACATACACTACTCAATTCTAGCAACCCAAGGCATGAATTCAACACAATTAAACACTTCAAATTCTACTTCCATCAATTCTAAATTCTCCTATACAAATCCTCTTAACAACTTCCCAACTCTTCATAATCATACAACAATACATGCATACTCCCACACTCATATAACACTTTCTCAACTCATCCCATGCATGAACAACAATTTGATCAATCTTAAACTCAATCATCCAATAATCCATACATCTATTTCAAGAAGGAAAATAAAACAACACAACAACCTAAACTAAATCAATTCAATATATATACATACCTTGTCTTGAGAAATACTTTGATTTTCAAACTTGATATAAACCCTAACTTGAGCTTGGAAATGGAGATGGAAATGGAAAAGAAAAGAAAAGGAAGAAGAAAAGGAAAATTCGGATAAAATTTGGCTGCCTTCAAAAAGTAAGTTAAATTAGCTTAATTTTGACTTTTCACATTCCAAATTTACCCCTTAATGCATTATAACTTAGGTTGCATTTGGCTTTAATTTGAACTTCATTTGGCTTGTATTTAGGGCATAAATGCTACTTAATTACAAGAAACTTAATCAACTACTTAAGTGAAATTATGGTTGATTTAAATCTAACTTAACTTAACTTTTAATGAACAAAAGACAACATTAATAATTTCATTACTCACACATTAATGCATAAAACAAAATATTAATATCAACATATACACATACAAAATCATATATCTTAGACTACTACAACATAACCATGCTCTTAAATTCAACATTTTAAATAAATACTTAAACACATGGAATTTGAATAAAATAAATCTAGGTCATTTCATTCTTCCCTTCTTCAAGAAGTTTCGTCCCCGAAACTTAACTCACCTTCTTATTCAAAAAGTTCCGGATATTTCTGTTCCATTGCACTCGCTACTTCCCAAACCGCTTCTCTCTCGGATTGGTTACTCCATTGGACCTTTACCATTGGTATGACTTTATTCCTCAATTCTTTGTCCATTTTTCCCAAAATTCTAATTGGCTTTTCTTCAGTAGTTAAGTCTGGTAGTATCTCTGGTTGATTGGTATCCAATATTGCATCGGAATCGGATATACACTTTCTAAGCTGAGATACATGAAAAACATTATGAACGCCAGACAAACTTGGTGGTAACGCCAATCTATAAGCCAATGGCCCGATCCTTTCCAATATTTCATATGGCCCAATGTATCTTGGATTCAATTTACTCCTCACACCAAATCTGAAAACTCCTTTAGTCGGGGATATCTTGAGAAACACATGATCTCCAAGTTCAAACTCCAAAGGTCTTCTTCTCAAATCGGCATAACTTTTATATCGGTCTTGAGCAGCTTTCAATCTCTGTTTGATCATTTGAATTTATCAACGCTTGTTGTACCAAATCGGGTCCAATCAATACTCTCTCGCCCACTTCATCCCAATGCAAAGGAGATCTACATTTTCTTCCATATAACGCTTCATACGGAGCCATCTGAATCGATGCTTGATAACTATTATTGTAAGCGAATTCAACTAAAGGTAAGTGTTCATCCCAATTCTTTCCAAAATCCAATGCACAAGCTCTAAGCATATCTTCAAGAATTTGAATTGTCCTTTCGATTGCCCGTCAGTTTGTGGATGAAAAGCTGTACTAAATTGTAACTTTGTTCCAAGAGCTTCATGAAGACTTTTCCAGAATCGACTGACAAATCTGTATCTCTATCCGAAGTAATGGTCATTGGTATACCATGTAATCTCACTATCTCTCGGATGTAAATCTGAGCCAATTTTCAAGTGAACACCCGACTCTCAGTGGAATGAAATGTGACGATTTCGTGAGTCGATCCACATGATCCAAATCATTCATTCTTGGCTACTGTCTTTGGTAAAGCGTCACAAAATCCATAGTTATCTCATCCCATTTCCATTCCGGAATCTTCAATGGTTGCAATTCTCCTCCAGGCCGTTGATGTTCGATCTTCACTTGTTGACATACCAAACACTTAGAAACAAATCTTGCAATGTCCTTCTTCATTCCTTCCCACCAAAAATGTCGCTTCAAGTCTCGATACATCTTCGTGTTTCCCGGATGAATTGAATATGAGGAGGAGGAATGCTTCCTTCATAATTTGATGTCTCAAATCATGGATCTCAGGTACATAAATTCTATCTTTGAATCTGATAATTCCTTTATCATCAATTCTCATCTCTTTTCTCCTCTTTTGATTTATCTCATTTTTCAACTTTGGCTACGGGTTCTTCAAGTTGTCCTTGCTTGATTTGATCTAGAATCGTGGTTGTAATGATAAACTTGCTAGCATAATGTCAACATTTTCCATAGCTATCTCAATATTCATCCTTTGAAGATCTTCTTGTAATTCCCATTGATTAGTAACCAAGATTCCACATTCATCGTTTCTTTCTACTGAGCGCATCGGCTACCACATTAGCTTTTCCCGGGTGATAAAAATTTCAACATCGTAATCTTTAATTAATTCCAACCACCTTCGTTGTCGCATGTTCAATTCCTTTTGAGTGAAAATGTATTTCAAACTCTTATGATCCGTGAATATCTTACACTTTTCACCAAACAGATAATGTCTCCAAAGCTTCAATGCTAATACCACTGCGGCTAGCTCGAGATCATGAATTGGGTAATTCCTCTCATGGGACTTCAATTGTCTTGAGGCATAAGCTATGACTCGATTATCTTGCATCAAACACATCCGAGTCCTTGAAGTGAAGCATCACTATAAATTACAAACTCTTCTCCACTAATTGGTAATGCCAAAATCGGTGCAGAAATCAATCGTTCCTTCAGCTCAAGAAAACTCCGATCACAATCTTCATCCCAATCAAACTTCACATATTTCCTCGTCAACTTAGTTAATGGTGAAGCGATTTTGGAAAAACCTTGTACAAATCTTCTATAATAACTTGCCAACCCCAGAAAACTTCGCACTTCCGTGACACTTGTCGGTGGTGGCCAGTCCAATACCGCTCTAATCTTCTCCGGATCAACAGATATTCCTTCCTTTGTAATGATATGTCCCAAGAATGCAACTTCTCTCAACCAAAACTTGCACTTGCTAAATTTAGCATAAAGCTTCCTCTCTCTCAATCGTTGCAATACAAGTCTCAAATGTTTTCATGATCTTCCACATTCTTTGAATATACCAATATATCATCAATGAAGACTATCACAAATTGATCCAAATAATCCTTAAATACCCTATTCATCAAATCCATAAAAGCAGCAGGGGCATTTGTTAAACCGAAAGGCATAACCATAAACTCAAAATGTCCATATCTTGTTCTGAAAGCCGTCTTGGATATATCTTGTTGCTTAATCTTGAGTTGATGATATCCGGATCTCAAATCTATCTTGGAAAACAATGCCGCATCTCTCATTGATCAAATAAATCATCAATTCGAGGAAGTGGATACTTGTTCTTGATTGTCACTTGATTCAATTCTCTATAGTCTATACACATCCTTAGACTTCCGTCTTTCTTCTTAACAAACAATACCGGAGCACCCCAAGGAGAAATACTTGGACGGATAAACCCGAGGTGTTGCAATTCTTCTAACTGACTTTTCAATTCTTTCAACTCAGCCGGAGCCATACGATACGGAGCTTTAGAAATAGGTGTAGTTCCAGGTATCAAATCAATCCCAAAATCAATCTCCCTATCCGGTGGCAAACCGGGTAATTCATCAGGAAAAACATCAACAAATTCCCTTACTACTGGCACCATATCAACTCGGAGTTCTTCACTACCCATTGTAGTTCCCATATCCTTCTCCCACAATTCCATAGAATACATACTTCCGGGTCTCCTTCTTTCCAACACATGAAATAGTCTTCTACCTTCCAATTCAAAACTCACTTCCGCTTTACTACAATCTATTGTCGCTTTGTAAAGATTCAACCAATTCATTCCAAGAATAACATCAAAATCAATTAAAGGTAGAACTAACATATCTATTGGCATGCTTTCATCAGAAATCACAACATCAACATTCTTACATACACATGGCTCTTTGGATTGCACACCAAAAGGAGTATTCACACTCATCACTCTATCATACAACACTTCAGAAGACAAACCACACTCATTCACAAAGCTTTCAGCAATACATGCATGAGTAGCACCAGTATCAATTAAAGTATATGCAGGATGTCTTGCAATCTGTATTATACCTGCCAGTGTATCAACCGAAGGAGCTTTCTCACATTGTTGCAAAGCAAACACCCTAGCAGCTGTCATTCCCTTTCCAAAGTTCGGTCCTTCATTCCTCGGCTTTTCTTTACAATTTGCCACATGATGACCCCTTTGTTGACAATGAGCACAAAAGATGGGCTTCAATTTAGGATCAGGACAATCAGAAGCTTTATGACCAACTTTCCCACATGCAAACAAGCTCCAGGAGTCCATTTACATTGAAACGATTCATGAGGCCCAAAACATATAGGGCATCGCCTATCAAATGGAATGGATGGCATAGGAGTCTTCACCACTTGTCCCGAGCTTGGTTTCTTACCCAAATATGGTCGCTTGCCTTTGTTAACATTACCAAACCTTGAATAAGGAGTGTAGGATGTCACCGATCTCTTGCCCATAAATGTCGCACGTCTATCCCTCTGAGCTTTATTTTCATTATTAATTTGTTCCACTAACTTGCCTTGATTACTGTTTCGGACAGTGTTGATAATTGAAACTTCTTAACCTCACTCTTAATCTCCATGTTCAAGCCATCTTGGAACTTTTGAACCTTCATGCTCTCATCATTGTAACTTGTACCCGCAAATCGAAGCAATACAATATTCTGCATGATATTCTTCAACAGTTTTATTTCCCTGCCTTAGACTCAACCAACTCGATATCATTTGTTCCCGCACTGTGGATGGAATGTATTGCAAGAAAAAGGCTTCTTGAATCTGTTCCATGGTATCGGTCTCACATATCCTTCACTATTCAATCTCCACCAATTATATGCATCTCCCTTCAACATATATATAGCCAAATCAACTTTCTATGCTCAGGCACTTCACAAGCTGCAAACGCTTTCTCTACTCCACTATCCAACCTTCCGTTCGAGTCGGATCCAAAACAGTTCCATCAAAATCAGGTACCAGTCTAACAAAATCATGCAACTTGACTTGTTCGTTCCGGTCTCCCATTGGTACTTGTGGCTCTTCTCTCACAGTTGGAGGATGATATTGCTGCATAAATTGTTGTTGTTGTTGATACATCATTTGTTGGTACTGCTGAACTATAGCAAACATATCCCGAAACATAGTGAGCACATTATTCGGATCTCCCGTAGGCATCTGTGGCATAGCTGGATATGCTGGCATTTGAGGAGGCTGTGGATTCGGTGCAGTAGAAGCCGAAGCCGGTGATGGAGTCGAAGTAGAAGCTGGAATACTAGCTGATGCAGAAGCTGAAATAGTAGACTGAGAAGGAGGTGGCATACTTTCTCTTTCCGAAGATTGTCGGGTTACTCTTCGTGACCTATCCATCTTTTAAACAAACATGCAACATGTATGACATATAATAATTTTACAAGGTCAAATCAATATCAAAACAATTAATAAACTAATTAGACAATTAAACATAAAACTTAATATAAACAAGTCCTATATATGTCTAACTAACTCACCGTATCTAAGGTCAAGTCACCACTATTTAATCAAACAATTTCATAAACAAGGCTCTGATACCATCTGTAAAGACCCGATCCTCTAAATCCCGAGACTTAGAGTACCGAATCCCCAACCACATATAACGTTTTCACATTATATGTAAGGTTGTCCTAAAACTAACAGTTTATGAAAATTGTTTGATCAAATCACTAACTTTGTAAAGAACTTTTTAAATAAAACAAGATTGCTAACAAAAGCAATCTATACATATATTTACATCAAATAAACATTGCTTTGTGTCAATACATGACACACAAAACAAATTACATGTTTCTCAAAACATGAGAATCCTAAGGATCTTAAGGTCATTACAAAAGAATTGGCTTAACTAACAAGCCTTCTATACATAGCTTCCTTAGCAAAAAGTCTTCTAAAAGTCCCGGGTCATCGGATCCTATTCATCCCACTCGTCCAGAAATCTTTCGAAATCGGACCCATAGCCCAAGTCATCGTAATACTCGTCTCCATACCTGCAAAGCAGCAAAAGTGAGCCAGAGGCCCAGTACACAATAACCAATGCATAACAAGTCATCCAATTCATGTAATGCATCATAGAACAAGTGGTTATCTTTATTACATTTTGATTCACAAATCAACAAGAGGGTATTCAAACCCCGGTCACACTTCGGGAATCCAGGGATCCTGAGTAACAGCAGCTGCTCAGGGGGTTGATATAAGCAGTCCGAATACTTATATCTCCTATATCTATTTCATGAAGATAATAGCTTCATCTAGGGTTTAAAAGCCGTTGCCCGACTCTACTTAAACTCAGTCCATAACATGAGCCTAGTTCACAAGTTCCCATAAACCTTGAACTAAATCATGGTATTTCCCCCTAAGTTTAAGCAAACGTTACACAGATACAATTCCCCCTATCGGCTACCCACTTAACCAAAAGAATCGCTATTGCATCATAGCGTACCATTGCATCATGGTAAAGTCATTGCATCATGACTTGGTTAAGCGCCTAGCTAACATGTCATTGCATCATGACAGGTTTGCTGCTCCTCGGACCAGATTAAACAGCGTAATAGACATCCAATTCATCCAATGTTAAATCGAATCAATTTAGGTCAAATTAGAAATGTCTGGTCCTAGCAAACATCAACAAGTTATTGCGTACCTGAACCCGTTAGAATAGAACTAGGATCTCTCGGTGATGAACTAACCGAAGAATCCTTAACTGTAATAGAAATGTCACAATAATTAATAAATCAACATTTATAAATTTCATTCTCACAAATATATACATATTATATCCATATCACAAATTATCAAAGAAATTCAAATAATTGAATATACAGTCACGAATAAGCATTTAAACATCCTAATATATCCAAATTGCTTACCAAAAACTCAAATGCTCAAATAACAACTTTGGAAAATTTTTAGAAAAAGCTCTTAAAATTCAAAAACTCAGGGGATACGCCGGCACTCAACGCCGGCGGCGTTGAGCCGGTGTTCAATGTTCTGAAAATGTACACTGCCAACGCTGGCAGCGTTCAAGAGTACGCCGTCAGCCTTTGTACCCTACGCCGGCGGCCTTGAGCCGGCGTAGAATCCAAAACCAAAGTTTTCGAAAATGTCCAGAGAGGTGTAAGCCGGCCGCTTACATAAGTACGCGGGCAGCCTTCGCATGTACGCCGGCGGCCTTGATTCCCAGAAGCCAGCGTACAAGTTAGAAGAAAGAACGCCGGCTGACTCCCTAGCGAAAGCCGGCGGCGTTCAGTCGGCTTTAAGAAATTTGGTTCTGTGAACTTTCAACACCGCCTCTACGCCGGCGGCGTAGAAACTAAGATTGCCGGCGTACGTTCTGAAGAACAGACGCTGGCAAATTCTTAGCATTAAAGCCGGCGGCGTTGCAAACGGCGTTAGGAAAAACAACTCTGTGGGCTTTCTACACCGCCTCTACGCCGGCGGTGTAGAATCCCCAGATGCCGGCGTACGCTTTAAAAACAGGCTTAAACGAAAAATTTAATTCCCCTGTTTTTCAACTTTGAAAATTACATCTTAAAACACTTCAAAACTTTCCTCAACTACACTTCCACTTCATATACTCACTCCAACATACACTACTCAATTCTAGCAACCCAAGGCATGAATTTAACATAATTAAACACTTCAAATTCTACTTCAATAAATTCTAAATTCTCCTATACAAATCCTCTTAACAACTTCCCAACTCTTCATAATCATACAACAATACATGCATACTTTCCCACACTCATTTAACACTTTCTCAACTAATCCCATGCATGAACAACAATTTGATCAATCTTAAACTCAATCCATCCAATAATCCATACATCTATTTCAAGAAGGAAAATAAAACAACACAACAACCTAAACTAAATCAATTCAAGTATATATACATACCTTGTCTTGAGAAATACTTTGATTTTCAAACTTGATATAAACCCTAACTTGAGCTTGGAAATGGAGATGGAAATGGAAAAGAAAAGAAATGGAAGAAGAAAAGGAAAATTCGGATAAAATTTGGCTGCCTTCAAAAAGTAAGTTAAATTAGCTTAATTTTGACTTTTTCACATTCCAAATTTACCCCTTAATGCATGTAATAACTTAGGATGCATTTGGCTTTAATTTGAACTTCATTTGGCTTGTATTTAGGGCATAAATGCTACTTAATTACAAGAAACTTAATTGACTAGCTTAAGTGAAATTATGGTTGATTTACAAATCTAGCTTAGCTTAACCTTTTAATGAACAAAAGACAACATTAATAATTTCATTACTCACACATTAATGCACATAAAACAAAATATTAATATCAACATATACACATACAAAATCATATATTTAAGACTACTAATAGCATAAGCATGCTCCTTAAATTCAACATTTTAACATAAATACTTAAACACATGGAATTTGAATAGAATATAAATCTAGGTCATTTCAATTATTGTATGCTAGATATGATATAAGAGAATAGCATTCATCTAAATTTTACTTTATAGATATAACATCTCTAAATTATAATTAAGGATGAGGAATTGATAACTTAAATGTGAATGATAAGTATAACATCGAATTAAAAATATTAATAGTGATTTAATACCAGTTATACAATTTATAGCTTGTGGAATATTAATAATATTCTAACAACTTTATATGTATATATCCAGTGGTTATAATATGGAAATTACAACATTAGAGTATAAACTCAATTCCTTATAGTTGAGGATCAGGATTTGATGCCATTAGATCATAAGATCATTAATGAACCTGTAATGAACCTGTATGTTTTAATTAATGTGTTACTTTAGTTTTAAACCATTTCATACACATCTAGTGATATTTTCTTTTTTATTTCCTTTATTATATTTTCTTATAACATGAATAAATTTAGGGGTGGGCAAACAAACCAACCGAACCAAACCAATCTGTATCCGAACCAATCCAAAGCGAAAATATGATTTTTTTAATGATTTGGTTAAAAAATTTTCCAATCTGAACCAATCCGTAAATTTATGGTTTGGTTTGGAAGGTAAACTAAACCAATCCTTAAAACTGAACCAAACCGCTTTAGAAAAATATAATAATGTTTTACTATATGTTTATATGATTTTATTTGATATTTATTATTTGGTGAATATTGATTAAAATCCACTTGTGTAGTTTTAAATTTTTTTAAGCTCATGATATGTGATTTTTTGTTCATGATGAACTAATTTTTTTAATAGTTTTTCATTTTATAAAGTATGAAATTTATTTATTGAGTTATAAACTTTTATTATGTATTAATTGTTTAATATATTTTGTCAGTGGATCATTTTATTTGTTGATGAATTTTGTTGATAGATGATTTTTTATTTTAGCTAAATTTATTAGTAGATAACTGATATGATGGTTCTATTAAAAATTGTAAATTAGGACTTACTATGTATTGGTTGGTGAATGTATTTTATTGGTGGATAACTGATTTTATATAAAATTATAGATTAAAACTATAATGAATTCATATATTATTTTGTCATGGTTTATAATATAAGTTTTGTAAAATGATATAAATATCAAAGTATCTACACAAATATAAAAAAACTAGAACAAAGAAAATTTTTAGTTAGAATTTTGATTTAATCCGTAATCCAAACTGAACCAAACCGTTATTTAATGGTTTAAAAAATATTTCGAACTAAACCGTTACTTATTGGTTTGATTTGAGATGGAAAAAAAACCAAAACATAAATTAGGTTTGGTTTGGTTTTAAACCAAACTATACCAATCCACGTCCATCTCTATGAATAATATTGTCATGTATGTATTGCACCTATTATCCAATAAATCAAGTAAAAATGTTTTGTTACGCGCGAGTAATTTAATATAGAAAATACCATTGAACAATTTCATTAAATTAATAGGTTTTTACTTCGAACCATGGAATGTTGCGAAATGTTAGTATGCTTTAATAAGATGGGAATTGGAGATTAAAAAAAAAAAAAAGGAAAACATAGGCGAGCTGTTGTTGTAACTAAATACCGACAGTGATCTGGTTTCCGGTCAGGAAAAGGCTTAACCAGCCTCGTTTCCTCCTTTAAAGAGCTGTGAACCAGCAGTTGCTTCTAGAATTAAAAAGATGCGTTGCCTTAGTTTTAGGATAAATGCACTAAATGTTTCTCAACTTTACAATTTAGATAAATTAGTATTTTAATTTTTAATTTTATATTTTTAGTGTTTTCATTTTTATTTTTATGATAGTATTAGTATCTTTAGAGACACCAAAAATATGAAGTTCAAAAGTTTAATACTAATTTATTCAAATGGTAAAGTTGAAATACTTGTGGTACCTTTATCCTCTTAGTTTTTAATAATTAAATATCTATTACAAAGTGAACCACTATTATGGTGCTTGAGAGATTTTCATTTGTTTTATTATTGTGCCCTAAGACTTTAACAATCTTTCATTACACAATAATAGCAACTTTGACTACAGTTAAGGATAAATATGGTATATGGCTTCTAAATTTTACTCATTTCTATAGTTAAATATCTGAATTTTAAAAGTATAAACTTACTATTTAGAGTAAATTGTATGGATCTCCCCTCAAAACTTTAGAAATTACATGAATCCCCATGTTTTTCAAATGTCAACACCAATACCTCCCTAAAAACATGTAAATTGTATGAACCTCTCTTGAAAATTTTAAAAATTACATAAGCCCTCCAGGTTTTTCAAATGTCAACACTTAAACCTCCTAAAAACATGTAAATTGCATGGATCTCCTTTAAAAATTTTAAAAATTGCATGAACCTCAGTTTTTCCAAAAGTCAATACTTACATCTCAACAAAACTGACTTAGTGAATAAAATATAGATTTTTCTTATTTGTTATTTACGTGTCATTACATATATAATACGTTTATTTAAAGATCATTTAAAAAAATTAGAAAATATTTATTAAAATTTTTATAGAATTAATTTTTTAGAAAAAGAAAAAAATGTTAATTGTAGTTTTTTTTTCCTTTTAGAGTTCCATTTTAACATGAAACTAATATATCAATAAAGTTTTTTATTAGAATTATACTTTAGATGCCAAATTGGAAGGACAAAATAGAAAAAAAAAAGTTTACATTTTTTAATATTTGAACTTTAGATCTTTTTAAAATATTTATTAATTAAACATATTTTTATATAATGACATGTTAGCACCAAATAAATAAATTTACATATTATCAATATGTTAATTTTTAAGGGGGGGGGGGGTGTAAGTATTGATTTTGAAAAATTAGGAGTCGTGCAATTTTTAAAGTTTTTAGAGGAGATCACACAATATACTTGCTTTTAGGGGATGCAAGTATCTACTTCTGAAAATAATAGGGTTCATGCAAATTTTAAAGTTTTCAGGAGATGTTTGAATAATTTACCTTATTATTTACGAAAATTTCAAAGTCATGTAGAATATTGATTTTTAAGTTAAAAAAATGTAGAATATTTAGACTAATTGATAGTTAATTGCAAAAGAATGTAAAGTTTAGATAATTAATTATGAAAATGACAAAAATTATATGCTAAATTAATATTTTTAAATTTTTTATAGTTAATTTCATGATTAGATAAATTTCAAATACCAAAAATATATCAATTCTTCATTCTGCTCATTGTATTTTGCAACTCTTATTATCATTATTATTTTTAGATTCACAAAAATAAAAAAATGAATATATGAAAAATTTAAATAGAAAATGAACCATTCTCAAGATCAAAATAAAGTCTATTTGTCTAAATGAGCTCAATTGAAGCTTGAATTTAGGATAATAAACAACTGAAGTTAAACTTGATAAAATGTTTAGTTTGAATCGAGTTATATTTATAAACAAAATCAAACTTGAGCTCCAATTTGATAACTTTTAAAAAAGACGAACCCGAAACTTGAAATATCTTTTTAAACTTGACAAGACTTATTTGCAGCCCTAATCATACCCATCCCATTGGATTATCTCCATGAAAATTTGTGTGAGTTGGGAGAATGATTGATCACACTTTTATTTAAGGTTTTTTTAATGGACTGAGTACCCGTTATGATATGTTTATTATACCGTATCTTGCATTATTTTCTCAACAATTTGTTCCACTATCAGAACAATTCCTTCACACTGTCATCATTAGTCAAATCTTTCTCTTGAAAAAGAGCATAGTTGGAACCGGATTTGAGATTATCATAAATAATTCATATAGCGGATTTGTCGGTGGATGATATAACTCGTTAGGGTATAAAATAATGTTACTTATTTAATTGGTATCGTATATTCGTTTAATATGTGCCTTTATGTAAAACCAAATATTTGGAAATTGCGTTCTAGATATGGACAACTCTTTTTTTTTTTTTTTTTTTGTCTTCTTCGTTTTTTCTTTTTAATTTTTTAAAGTAGATATGAACATTATTAATTTAATTGATGAAAAAAATTAGGGAATTTAGTATTCGGTATTTTTCAAATTGAATTCTTTAATCATTCAATTAGGAAAAAGAAATAATAAGATTGCATGAATACTGGGTATATTTAAGAAAATCACGTGCATTATACTCAATTGAAAAATTAAATCTAATGTGGCAACCACCACAACATGCATGGAGTAAAACAAATACATATGCATATATGGATATAAACTTTAATTTGGCTTTTTGTGGGGAGATTGATTAGAGATGGAAATGGTAATTGATTAATTGGATTTGCAAAAAAAAAATTGGATGTATTGATATTGTTGCAGCTGAAATCTTGACAGTGGCTTTTGGACTAAAATTATACATTGAGAAACATTAAAATACTTCAATTTTCATATAAACAGTAATTTGGCTTTAGTGGGGAGTGATTAGAGAAAATGGTGATTGGTTAATTGGATTTAAATAAAAATTTGATGTATTTGAAATCTGGGCAGTGGTTTTTGGGCTAAAATTATGCATTGATAAAACGATTTGCTAAAGGTGGAAATAAATGTAGAGAGCATGCATGTGTACAACTGTTATCTTCGCAAGTAAATACAAAAACTGAAGTATTTTAATGTATTGGATGTATGTAGGGAAAAAGTCTCAATGTTGCAGAAGTGGCCAACGGAATACCAGTACAAGAAGAATAATCAAGTAACAGATGCTTTAGCTGATTTTGCAAGAGAAATAGTGGAAGAAGTACTGTCGGATCATCCACTAGTCTGGCATAACAAGCTTCTCATCTAGGATCATGGATCTTACAGTTTGTACAAGGATGTTACACTAAAATTTGTAGGAAGATGAACATCTATTGTTGGCTTTTATCTTATGATTTTTGTAAGAAAGTCAGTTATTGTAGATGACTGGATTTGATTATAAAAGCTTTAAGGCAAAATTTTATTTGAATTTAATTATTTAACTCTCTGGATTAATGTGCAGAGCTTAAAAGTTTTTGGAATGATCAAAGAAGATTTTACATGGTAGTTGTTACTCTTGAATAGGATCAAGGCATATTCAGTTTGCCATGTATAACACTATAAAGATGAAACTAAACTATCAATGTTTATCATGATCATTTACTAAGTGGTTTTAGAATTTTGAAATCTTTTAATTGGACTTAAAAAAATACATTTTATATTGCAGTGAAACAATTATCAAAAGTAATGTAACAAAGCTATGTAGCTCCAAAAGGTAATATAAACCACAGGCTCAGGACCAAGCCCTTGAAAAGTTACAAGTTGAAAATATAAACTATAACTTCTATTAGTAACGTGTAAGATCCAACTATCCTAGTCACTCTAGTTATCAATAAGCTTGTCCGATTCCATTCCATACCTAAGATAACCATAAGCATCAAGACAGAGTCATGATCGCTTAGAAAAGATTAAAGTGAGCCGAAACCTAGAACAACAACAATACAAGCACACCCTAGATGAGCACACATGCTAACTCTATATGTAATGCAACAACCAATAGTTTATATCTTTAAATTAAAACGTAACAAAACAACAAGACAGCACTCACACTTCGACAACACACTAAGAACGTATGGGTCCTAAGTAGCAGCAACTGCTGGGGAGACGCGCTTAGGGGGGGAGGGGGGGAGGTTTGGTGTGGGGTGTGGGTTGGTGATTAGAGAATGATGTAATATAGGTAGCCTGAAAACCTATACCTCCTACCTCTATAGTAATAATCTTGTCTAGGGGTCACAGCCATTATGTATCTTTACATATCTCAATTCATAATATAATATGGCTTAATTGGTTCCATAAATGTGAGTTACGTTATATTACTTTTCGTCGATCTAGATAAACATTATAGCTACTGTTTCCCCTATTAGCTACCTATCGAGCACACATGATGGCCTAAGCACCTAATTACTGTGCTGGTACCGCCTAACAACATTGTCACCTATCAGATTAGGTCTCAAACAACCACGCACAAGCAACCATTAATTATTAATGTTATCTTTAAGTATTAATTCATTTATGATGCCAACCTTAATACATAACACATAAGTGAGTATGGACCTAATACAAATACTGGAGTTTGAGAAATATCATAAGATAAATTAAGGAGTGAACAAATATCTAATCAAGAAAATTGATCTCACATAAGTATCAATTTAATTATCAAATCACAATTGATAAGGCAATTAGTAAACATGTCCCAATATAAGACCTATGAATATAATTGAAGTTAAATCAATTTGGAAATAGGCTTAAGAAATTTTGGTTAAGTCCGCTTGACTTGATATTGGGTTTCTTATTTGGAAGTATTGGGCTTCTAAGATTCGTAAATCAAGCCCAATGGAAATATGTCTAATTATTATATTGTTTAAGGTCATGGCTCAAGGAATTGGACATAAGCCCATTAGGAATTATAATTCTTTTTTTTTTTTTTTGCTGAAAAGAATTATAATTCATTAATTAGGTGGAATTGAACTTAGATTTTAGAATTGAGCCCTTTAAAGTAGAATTGTATATTGGACTCAATATTTTATATTCAAGCCTAACAAAATAGAATTAGATTTTACTCAGGCTATTGAGTTTTGGTAACTTCTAAATAGGTCTGATTACTCTTTAATTATATTTTAAGGCTTTTGGACTCAAGAAATTGTATTTAAGCCTGATAGGTAATTCAATACCTAGAAATTGAAATGGACTTATATATTTTAGAATTAGACTTAATTGGAATAATATTGGTTATTAGACCTATATTTTCAAGTTTAAGCCCATAAATTATCAATTTAATGTACGAGTTGATTTTTAGTTGAAAATGCCCTAAAGAAACTAAGGAAATCCATGATTAATAAGAATAGACCCATTTAAGTGTAAATAGGCTAAATAATCTTGTAATAGGTTAATGAACGTAAATATTTTAACTAAGCTCATTTTAGATTTTTAAAACTTATTTAAGTATATATATATTTTTTTTTATTTAAGCATAGAATTAGCCAATGACACCTAAATTAACTTGTTAGGCCCAAGTTAATTTAGAAAAGTCCAACTAAGATTAAAATAGGCTAATTAGATTAAAATCAAGCTAACGTACCTAAGGTTTGCTATTAAAATCCAATTTTTCCAATTTGGTGCAAAATTGTATAATTTAACTTAAATTACACTTAATTAGCAATTATTAATTAAAATTCATGATTTTGTTATCTTAATAAATTGTAATTTGTCAAATTTCATTACAAGGTCAGTTTATAAATTTTTAAAATCAGATTTAAAATTTGAAATCTGGTTTAGCTTGTTGGATCAAATTTTACTCGTAAATGACATTTTTTAAATTACTAATTATTGAAAAAATAAATTAATTAAAAATTTACCAAAAATTTCCGGTTTCCATATTGAAATATTATTCCAACTATTTGAATCAATTTTTATGAACAATAAATTTATGTAGTACCTTTAGTAACCATAGACATACAATAATCTATTTTTCCTAGAAAAATGCATTTAAATTCTAAATTTACTTATTTAAAATTTACCAAAATATTTTTTACTTTACAAAAAATATTATCACATATTTGTAAGTTTAAATCCAAAATTTCAACATCATTTACAATTATTAACATATATTTTCATCAATGAACCAAAGTAACACAATATAAATGGTAAATTGGTAATTAAATTGCATAAATCAGAATTTATCAATTTCAAATTATTTCATGCATTATAACATGTATAAATTTGGCCTAAGATCATATATAATACAAATCTTTATTTATTTTACAAATGTCTACCCAAAATCAGCAATTTAGATTAATATAATATGCATATTCATACATATATTATTTGGTGCTTAAAATATTCGATAAAACATATTCTAATTTAGAACTAAGATTATTGCATGTTTCTTGCATTATTTATCAAATTAATTCGAGATTAGGCATGTATTATGTATGAATCATACAATACAAGCAATAATTCATCAAAATCATATCGAGAACATACTCAACCAAAATTTTCATACTTGAAACATAATACTATCATCAAATTCAAATCACTATCAGTTTATTGAAAATCACTTACTAGAATAGCAATATACTCTTTGACAAGCTCCTAAACCTTCCTACTACTACTAAAAGTAATTTGATGAAGCTTCTTATACTAACCTCCTAACTTCAACCTTGATTTTGTCTCAAATAAATAAATAAACTAAGAATCAAATTGAAGATAAATGTTAGATTGTAATTGGATAAGTAAAGAATTGGGTATCAACGTTAGGGATTACTTTACTTAATTGGTGCTCACTTTGTTAGGGTTCTTCTTTTAAATGAGTTTTTAGACCTTAAAAGAAGATGGTTTCTAGTGTGTTTGAGTCAATAATTCATGGTAAGAAATGAAGAGAATAGGATAATATTTTTTATGGAAGAAGGAGAAAATGGAAGAGAGAAAATCTTTGGTATGATATGGGGGAACACTATGATATCTAAGGTGTAGGATCTAGTGAGATTTTGATGGATTTTTAAGTGTATAAAGTGTTGCAAAGAATTTTTTAATTAAGTGTGATGTTATTTATAGAAGGAATTCAAATGTCTTCTTGTAGGGGTTACTTTTGATGGAAATAAAATAAAAAAAGTGGAAATTTAGATGATTTCTTGTGAAGGTTACTTTCAAACTAAGGAGATTTTTTAGATGACTTCTTGTGGAGGTTACTTCCAAGTTAAGGAGATTGGTTAAGGTGTCATTAGAGTATGATTAAATTTTAGCTAAATTAATTTATTAATTTACTTTAGGGATTTAATTGGTTGGAAATTGATATTTAGTTTGAATTTAGGAATTTAGATTTAGATTAGAGTAGTTAAATTTGGTATTTAGATGTTTTAGGTAATTTAGTTTGAGAATTTAGGCTCAAATTGATATTTGATAGTAATTGAGTAACTTGATAAGTTGAGATGAGTGTTTGAATATCCAATTTTAATTAAACTCAATTACTAACTCAATTGAGTCAAACTACTTAACTATATCCTCTAGTTTAATAATTCATTTAATTTAACTATCTAATTTCAGTTATTAATCTAATTCTAAATTTAGGTTCAAAATAACTCCTATTTTTATACTATTTAATTATTGCATTCCTAAATTGACTTAGAAAAATTTAAGATATTTCAATAGGCTTAAACTAGGATCCTTTGTAATTGACCTACCTAATTTCAGCTTTTCCCATGAAGGCTCACACACTACAAGTAATGTCCTTAATAGCTTTGAGTCTATATGGGAGCCCACTTTAATATCTATTATAAGAGGGATCATTCTAACCATTGGTTGTCCACTCAATCTAATGAATGATATCGATAGATAGACTCCTTATAAATATCACTAGTTGCTAGTGTGTTGCTCGATTTTCCTCTTAGAAAATCAATCACTTGTCTTAATCAAGAATAGCCATGAATTCATCATACTTAGTAGGACTAGTGCTTTTAGCTCCTTCGCATGTCATGTGTATTAAAGCCTACGAAGATTGCCTATTCCTCCTCTCTACACAATTCTTTTATTATTACCTTCATACGTGTTATTTTCCTAGGTCACATGTAGTACGATAGTTACATGACACGCACATGATCGTAATAATTGAATCCTTACAACCATAAGTATTATAAACTATGTTGATGATCTATTATATATATTTCATTTGCGAATGAAATGTCTGAAATAAAAAGGAAAAAATAACCTTAATTCTAGAAAAGCGACATCAATTAAATATTGTACACCATCACATATACTTTACATAATGGCTGTGACTATATTAAGTGCATAAAACCGAATCTTTAACTATGTGAAAAAATTGTTATCAATAAACTTGTTGATGTTAAGAATTGACTTTAATGCAAAACCAACAAACAAATTTAATTTAAACTATTTTTTTATCTCAATTTATTTACAAATTTGTTTTTTAATTCCATTTTAGCATTTTCAATGTATTAGACTAGGTTTGAAAATGAATTTGTATCATACAAAATTAATGTACTTTGAGAGCATAAGTGGTGACATTGTAATGATCCGGAACTCCACCAATCAAGGTATTGTCTGCTTTAGTGAAATGTCACTTGTTATCCTTGGTGCCAGCTATTTTCCAAAATGTCACCTATCTTGGGAGTGTTCCCCTACTCAACACACTTTATTTTAGAGTTTCGATGAACCCCAAGATATCACTCCAAAATGTATCTTGGTGATTAGAGTTCTACTATTTTATATTTAAGCGATATCATATTCTTCTCTACTTACCAAAGTGACATTCTCATCAATTTCATTATAGAAATCCAAAACCACACTAGGTAAAGAAGGATACTAGACAAGCTCCGTATAAGCTCAAAAGCACCCTTGTTCTATGACACTTTGTGGTTAATGAACTGATCTAATACCACTTGTAATGATTTGAAACTCTTCCCATTGAGGTTTTGCTTGCTTTAATGAAATGCCATACAGCTTTATTATTGGTGCTAGTTGCTTCACATGAGGTCACTCATCCTAGAAGTACTCCCTACTGAACACATTTTAGAGTTTTGATAAATTCAAAACCATTATGCCAAAATGTGTTTCAATGATTAGAACTTCACCACCTTATATTTGAGGAATATCATAGGCATATTATCATACAAACATTTTAATTTTATATTTTTTAGTTTAATAAAGAGAATGCTAACTAAATCTAAGATCGATGTTTAAAAAAAAAGTGAGAAAGGTTAAATAATATTACTATTATAAAGATTATTTTATTTCAATAAAGTTTTTTTATATTGGATTGGCTGTGTGTTCTTTTCTCATGAATAGGCCATGCAATGTCCCAAGATAAAAATAATCAATGGCAAAACCAAATGGGTCTTTTTCAACAATCAATGCCTCGTTTGTTTTAAGGAAAAGTATTTGTTATAAAAATAATTTTTACCTGAATTTTTTTTCAAAAAAGTAACATATTTTAAAGGTTTGGCTAATTTTATAAAAATACTTTTTCTTTGTTTATATTTTCGAGATAACTATATTTTAAATATAAAAAAATGAAAAAATTACATATATTATAATGAGAAATAAATCTACCTAAAAGAAAAATATTTAAAAGATTAATAACAAATATTTAGATAGTAATGATTGATAGGTGGACCTATAAATCGATGAAAAAAAGACTTATACATTTTTATTCCATAAGTTGTTTTCTGAAATATAAGCTGTGAAAAGTTTATCTTTTCTAAAACAAGGGAAAATGTTTTTCATTAATTGTCTCATTTTTTTCTTAAAAAAATAAGGAAAAATGAAAAGATATTTTTCTGAAAAATATTTTCATTGAAACAACCAACACCTAAATATGTAAGTTTTCAACTAATTTTATTACTAGCAAGCACATACTTGTTATGGGTGCTATAAAAAATTAATTAAATAAAAAAATATATAACTTTATCGTAAATATGTAAGTTTTCAACTAATTTTATTACTAGCAAGCACATACTTGTTATGGGTTCTATAAAAAAAAAAAAATAAAATATCTATGTTTTGTTAATTTTATTGTAGTGCCTTAAGTTTAGTGCGTTATCAGTCTACTACGTGTTCTCACTAGAGATGGACACGCTTAGGCTTCAATCTCATTGAGCCATAATAAAGCCAAAGATAACTCCAATATGTCACATTAATTAAGGTTTCATCATATTCATTAATGTCATTAATGAAAACATTTATAAAACTTAGTTGGCATAAATCAAGCACTAACTCAAATCCAACTTAGAATCATAATAAAAGTTTAAACTTCAAAAGTTTTTAACTTTAACTATCTCAAATTTCTCTTAATCTAGTAATCAGCTAGAAAATCGGTTTCGTTATTGTCTTCCCCATAATCCATGTAAATGCCATACTCGGTTAATAAAAAACCATTGGACCATTACCTATTCCTGAAAAATTAAAAAGGAACAAGCGCAAGGCCCATTACGCCAAACGACAACCACATGCGTATGAGTAAACAACATACATATCCACATGAAACATGTTAATATATGTAGCAATCACCATCTATTATCTTTTGATTAGGCATGCAATTAACACAATTTAGAATCATTTGCAACTAGCTTTAAACCTAAAGTAACTTATAACTCTATGAAAAGCAAATACATATATACATATATAGATACTTATATATATTTGTGTTGGGTATTCCCAAACACCTTAGGTACCATACTAGTATTACTCCTAGACTACCAGAATCCTTTCTCTGTGTAACTCCACTTGGGGACAACAATACACAGATCATCAAGGTGTTATCTTAGTAACATCGGTACTCCCAGTCCACTAAACCCAACCAAGCACAATCAGCAAACAATTTAAAGCTAGATAATGTTAAGTTCCTTTACAGTTTCTAAGCCTACATTCACAAACAACAATCAAGCTTAGGACGTACCTGATACAACACTCGAGACAGCTAACTCAACAAAACCACAATCACCTGATCACATATAACAAATACTAACGCAAAACTTGATTTAATAAGAAAAAACATACTTGTGAGGTCATCTAGCCTCCTAAGCTATCTAGAACTATAACTACTCTAGGTCTTGATATACCTTCCCACTTAGGTTTAGGTGTACTAGATGTTAAGCTAAAAGTTTAGGTGTTTATGAATGTCAAAATAAGGATAAAAAGAAGGTTAGAACTTCCCCCTATTGATCACACCTATTATGAAGGGCATGATAGACTTGGGAGGAAGAAAGCATATCAAAACGCTCTTTTCACAATTGTTATGAGAGGCATGATGACCATCATAGCCTTTGTCACGGCGGTGATGGGGTTAGTGATGGCCATCATGGCCATCATCAACTAAAGCTCGCGACTCTCGAGGAGATCATGCTCATGACCCCTAATTGCACTTCATTTTGCTCCGAAAAGCAAAAAACTCCAAGCATCCCTTTTCTTAATTTTGAACTAGATGAAAACTCCAAAAAAAATCTTATCAACATATAAATATTGTTATAATTATGTTATCTACAAAAAACAGCTTTCTCCTCTTCTTTCGCAAACAATAACCATCTTAAGTAACAAAAATTAGGGCTCTCTCCTGATTTTTCCCAAATGCAAACACCTTGACAATAGAAGCACGATTTAGGGAAAGAAGACTCTTAAGAATACTAAAGGATAAGAAAAGATACCAACTTACCTTAATTTCTAGCCTCTTGATGGTCCTTTAATGGAGGTTCTCTTAAAAGAGTGTTTTGGGGTTTAAGGATTGTAGGTGTAACTATTGATAAGAAAAAAAATGCAGATAAAGGGTAGGCATATATTATTATATTTTATTATCAAAACCTATTTTGTCCTTTTGATAAAATAACATAAGATATTTCCTTGTCCTTTTTTATAAATTAATTTATTTTATATTACATGTATAAAGGTGTTTAAATAATTTTGTTATTTCGATAAATACAAATTTTTTAAATGAGGCTTTGTTTGTTGTTGATCAACAAAGTTGTGAAACTTTCGTAAAATCTATTTTCTTTTATTGGACAACATAAAAAAAAGAGTGAAAGAAACTGATTTTGTTTGTACGATTGATTTTGTTTATATATGTAGAGTGGAGAAGTGGTGGAAGTGTTGTATAAACTGATCAGTGGGCAAGGAAAAAAAGATAGTGAAATACTGAATGGATAATGGGGCTAAAAAAAAAAGAACTAATATAATTATAATTGTGGAGTCACAGTCCATACGAGACTACATAGGATACTGGAGTTGTAGCTGCTAACTAAGCCCCATACTCTTATTAATGTAAGTTTCGCAATCCATCATATTCCAATTTCACCATCGATCAGGGCATTCATTTACTTGTTTTTTCACGAGTTCCGGTTTGTTTTCCTTTGCAAAACAAATAAAGCTGTGACAAATATACTAACAAAAGTATGAAAAGATTTTATTGAACTACGTTTAAATCTAGCTAGGTTAAATAAATTCTTAGTTTCCTTTAGTTCTTTAACCTAAGATGCAAAAAGTTCTAGAGAAGGGCCTTGGCGTGAAAGACCATATATTTATGGACGAGGAGTAAAGAGCATATTGCAATTTATAGGAGATTTAGTTGAATTCTGCTATTTATTGGACCCGAATCTATTGCTGAATGGATTAACAAGTGCCTTAAGGATTAAGGTAAATATTAAGCAATTAACCCTTCAAAAAGACATGTGGATCGAGACAAGTGTAAAAAAAAAAAAAATATATATATAATATATATATATAAAATCTGTATTTGAGTTACGTCGCGGAATCCTTTGGAAAATGTGAAATTTGATAAATTTATATTTTTGTATTTTATAATGTTTTTAATAAATTTTTGGGTTTATTAACAACCACATGAGCAAAGGGATATAAATGAATTAAATTATTGGATATGATGTACAATCAAACTAAAGGAAGGTTTCGTTATATTCAATCCATGTTATGCATAATTGAATAAATTAAGGGTTTTAACTATAATTCCTTACGGATTAATAAGATATAAATGGAGAACACTTTGTTTAAAGTTTTTGAAGTAATAATCACTCATTTTAATTGTTCCTAGTATGATGAAAGATATTTATACCTAACCCCTTACTATCCTAGGGCTACAAGTGCAATAAAATAGAAATAGGATAATAAAATAAAATTATATGACAAATACATAAACTATAAGTGAACTACCTTTCATATCTAAAATTAAAGTACAAACTTACGTGTGACATGATCGAAGTAAAATTATTCAAAACAATTAATACCACGTAAATAACAAAATAATAATCCATCATAATCTGCAAAACATATGAAAGAGGGAATCTGATTTGCCATTTTATATCTGAAAAAACTTGGGTCAGAGCTAGGCATGCGTGATGGGTAGATTTGACTGATTTCAATGTCCAAAGATGATGGGTAGATTTGATGCATTGATCATGGGGTGCAAAATAGGGTGTTGCTCAAATCTAATAGAGGAAAAGATAACTGATGGGTTTTGATTGACACATTGGGTTTGGACTAAGCTCTAGTGAGAAATATGGTCCTTGGATGAGAGCTAGGCATGCGTGATGGGCAGATTTGACTGATTTCAATGTCCAAAGATGATGAGTAGATTTGATGCATTGATCATGGGGTGCAAAATAAAGATAACTTATGGGTTTTGATTGACACATTGGGTTTGGACTAGTACGATGAGCCTCCAAGATAGATTATAATTAGTGGTGTGCCGGTATTATTTGGTGCATTCACGCCATACTTAACTAATTTGCAGTTGCTACTCCATACTTAAATTAATTTGCATCGTAAAAGCGTATAAGTCCAAATAAATAAATGGGAGTCAAAGTGATGTTATTTTGCTATCAATGCTCAATGGAGACATATCATAAATATATCCTAAATGGTTATACGCATTATGGGATAGTGAATGGTTAGCAACAATTATGAAGGATATGAATAAAGTTACTAATCCACAATTACTATATCCTCGATGAGAAGGGCAATGGTTAAGAGGAATATGTGAGGTGACCGTAGCTTAAAACTTGTTTGACTATAGTGTTATGTAGAACGGTTTTTGAAGCTAGGAGAGTCGAGATTCTAATGAGATTTGGAAGTGAGCTGGAAAGGGTCGGACCTAGTCCTAATGGGCTGACTGGGTAGGTGATGGGTTAGATTGGATCTAGGAGGTCTATAATCCATAGTTGACTGTAAACAATAGGTAAAAAGAGCATGATCGAGAAAAATTAAATATAATAGCCATTTATGTTGAAATCCAATTGTGTTGTCCATATTTAAAATGAACTATTTAAATTTTAATATTTATACCCTTGATAAGATAAGTTTGCGGTTATGAATTATCTTAATTGCGTGACTTCAAGGAAGGACTATAAATTCCGTTAGCGAAAAAAAAAAAAAAAAAAAAAGGAACCAAACAAACAAACAGGGATTAAAGGTCTATAAAACAATGAAATCTTCATTATTCTCTTGAACCAAACAAGTCCTATATCTACTTGCCAAGACATAGTGTTAACTATCTTTTAGGCCAAAATAAAAAATTGCTTAATAATTCTATATATACTGGCTTAACTATGGGCATGAAGATCCAATTATTGGATAGCATATGGGAAATTGCAAATACATCAATACATTTATTTTATGGGAACTTTTATGATTTCGTCAATCATGTGACAATTAAAATAAATATAATAATTATGTAATGTTAGACATGAATTTTAACTATTAAATAACTGACAATACTAATCTTCCTTACTCTTTATATATTTAACTTTTTCATCTTAAAAATTATGCATTTTATCCTCCACGTCTTTATAAAGATTCTTTTGCACGGTCATACGAAATAATAACAGTTATACATTTAGTATCTTTTTAGTATTTTATTATTTTATGCAAAAATAAAATAGTAAAATGGTAATTTGAAAACACTTCTATGATAAAGATTTATATAAATAAACAGTTTCAAAGATAAAGAAGCCGATGCACTTGTTAAGCAAAAGGTTGTATTTAAGATTCACTCAAAACAAAAACTGACTCTTAACTATTATGATACTTAATTTATTATAGTAATAATTTCATAAAAAATCTCTATTAAAAGAAAAATAATAAATGCTATTAATTATCCAAACTTAAGAATAATGATTTGATGTTGAAATTGATTTTTTTTAATGGTATCCTTATTTAAATGAAAAAAGAATCGACAAATGAAAAATCTTACTCCAACTTTATTTTATTTCTTAATAACTACAATTTTATTCATTTTGTGAAGCGAACAGTTAGAACGAATCCATCATTGGTGTCTTGTCATGCAATCTCCTCACACCCAGCACCAAACAATATTTATTGCGTTTCCTTCTGTGTTTTGTACTTCAAATTCTTTCTTCTTTTGCCCGTACTTGAATTTACTATAGACTCGCATGCGATCAAACAAACTTAGTTGTATCCACATCACATTGTGGGTTTCGAACCATCAATGTCCGCTTTCAACTAGTTCATCATCTTAGCACCCCAGCCATGTGATTTTTCTCTTTAAATAGCATTATGCATCAGGTTAGATAAGCTGAAATGGGCAATCTTAGTTGTAAAGTCCAACAGTTCTGCTTAGGTGATGGAAGGTGACAACTCATAGTACTAAGTGATTACGCTCGCCAACTATAGAAATACTAAGATCGGATCTATGGTTAGGTTTCTCGCATCTTTTGTCAATGGGATTTTCCATTAATATTGTCGATCGTGTCCTTTATTATTATTTTTATTTTCTGATAAGGATACCATAAAGTTTATTTTTTTTTTCAAGTTAAATTTCTCAATGTTAAATTTTGTATAGTTTTTGTATTATTGGGTCATGTAAATAATATAAACATATGCTAAAGAACTATTTTTATAAATTTTAAGAATAAAGTAGAAAAATTCCCAACTAAAATTTAAAATGTTGACATGGTGTTAAGTCTCCTCGGTTGGTTTTGATGATAACAAGACATATATAAGTGTTTACTAACAAAGTTATTAAGTGTATGGCTTTTAAGTGTAAAATATATGAAAAGACTAAGTTGGTTAATTAAGGATGACTAGAAGCTTTATAAAAAAAGTTCATCAAAGAAAGATTCGACTCAGAGAGTAATTTAGAATCTATTTGGAAAGCTTGTCAAGAAATCTGTTATACTCAGAGAGTGAACCTGCAACTGACAGTTTTTCAACAGAATATTTTGAATATGATATTTGAAAAAGTTTTACATCAAAATGAAGGCTAAACTCCAAAGTTGAATATATTTGGATAATGCATTCAAATGATCCACAAAGTTGGTCAACATATTCAAAGAGATTTGAATTATTTTAAATCAAAACTTGTGGAAAAATTCAAGAACTCATGACAGTAAAATCATATTTGTTCTAGATCTGATTACTTCAAGTATTTATGAATTAAGCTCGAGTTAGTTGATATAAAAATATGATTATTTGAAGCTCCAGAAGTCATTATAACAGAAGTTGTCAACCTTCTTAAGCTCATTACAATTTGGATAAATAGAAAAAAGATATTATGCTATTTTTTAGGGACATGGAAGATACTCCAACAAGAAGCTGATCTGGATATTAACACTGAATTTATTTTTTAAGGATAAACATCAACAAACTTCAAGCTAAGTCTACAAGGCACTAGGCTTTTCAAATACAACAACAGATTTGTTTTGAAGATAAGATCATTCTATCTTTCAAAAGCAAAAATTCAGGAACTACAAGATACATTAAGAACCATCTTTCAAATTTGACTTTTTCCATCTTTTAGCAATTATTTAATGAAGGATAAGTAAGGAAAGACCATCAAAGCAGATAGATACATGAAAAGAGAAAAAGAGAACAGCAATACGTGCTCTAAAATTTTTGAGAATCATTTTGCTACTGATTTAAACTCTTTCATTCACATTTTCTATTTGTTTGAGCTGAGACGTTAAGGAATTTTTAATTTCTTTGTTTCTATATGCTCTTGTATATCTTGTGTGAGATTGTAGAAGAGTGAGAGTGATATTTTTTTCTCTGTAGATTAGTAGATAGCTTGAGTGAAGCTAAATAGGCTTAGCATAGTGAAAGTCCATTGTATTTGGATAAACTTTTACTCTCATTTCTTTTGAACAACACTGGTGTGGAATATCAGTTTTCGACTTAGAGTTGGAAGAGAGGATTGACGTATAAGGCAAAACCTCTATAAATTGATTTTGCACTCTTCTATTCCTTTATCTTTTTAATTTTGTGTATATTTATCTGTTTGTTTCTGCTATACAACGAACTCAGAGGCTCAGTTAGAGAGCAACTAGAAACTATACTTTTAAACAATTGCATAACTCTTTGCGGACTTAATTGAACCTGAGTTTATTCAAATTATAATTAATATTAACTATATTTGTGATCAAGTTTTATTGTTTACAAGTGAGTTTATAAGCCATTGTAGCTTGATTAGATAAGTGAGCGTGACGACTTTGGTTGATTTTAGAAAAAGACAAATTTTTATCTAGTAACCAATTTACCCTCCTCTTGGTTAATTATTTGGGACCAACACATGATACTTACGAATCCAACGTGGAAATCCTTAGAATTAAATATGGTTTGAGAGCATCCCCAGTTAGGGCTGCAAATAAACCGAGCTATTCATGAGCTATTCGAACTTAGCTCAGCTCGAGCTTGATTAATAAACTAGCCAAGCCAGAGCCCAAAGTAAAGTTTCTTTATCTAGACGTAGGTATGGCTTGGTTCTAAATAGGAAACTGAATTGGAAATGTCATCGACGCTGGCTAAGGAATTGCCGGTTCTAGTTCTTAGGTGGTTCACAGCCTAGAACTGAGTGGAACTGGTGGTTCTAAACTGTTCCAATGAAAAAAAAAAAGCAAATAATTAGATAAAAATTATATTAAATAAATATAATGTTTATTTCATATGAATAGTAAAATATATTACCTATTTACAATATTTGTTATTTTATTATTAATAATATAAATAAATATAACTTAAAATTATATATAATTTAGTTTTTATAGACTTCTCTGAAAAGGAAAATCCGTTCCTTAATAACATGATAATATTTTTTTATATTGTAATTTTCTTGTTATCCCTTAGAGTATTTTGTAATATCATATTACTAATTATAATTGATATTAATTGTGTTTATATATAAATAAATGCACATTCTAAACAAATTTTTAAAAAGTTTAGCTAAATAATTTAGCACTTTTAGATCCAATAATTAGTTATTTTGAGTTTAAAATTTATTTTATTAAAATATAAAATTCATTTATTTTACTTAAAAAAACGGTTCCATAGTTCCAAAACCAGAACCGAGAACCACTAGTTCTATAGAATCATACTAGAACCATGTGAGACGATTTTGGTTCCTCATTTTCAAGACCCGAGATCGGGGGTTCCAGTTCTATTTTGGCTCAGTTGTGGAACCATACTAATATCTATGCTTATCTAAACAAGCCAAGCTCGAGCTTTGATTTAAGCTCGTGAAGAAGCTTGTTTAGGCTCGTGAATAGGCTTGTTTAGGCTCGTGAATAAGTTTATTAACGGATTTTTATATTTTTTTATGCATGGTATATTATCTATAACTACATAATAAAAATAATAAAAAATAATTTCTATTTAATAATTATGTATATATAGCAACACCTATATTATAGTTTAGGTGTAAAACAATGAAAAATAGGTTATCTAAATGAGTCAAGCTCGGACTTAAATTCCAAGCTCGATAAAAAACTCGGCATAACTTTAGCTCATTTCATAAATGAGCCAAGCTCGAGCTCGTGCTCAAACTCAAACTTAAGCTCCTTTAACTAAACGAGCTGAACTCGAGTCTTAATTTCAAGCTTGTTAAAAAGCTCGGCTCGAGCTCGCTAAATTTTAAAAGAGCTGAGCTTGAGACTTTGAAAGCTCGGCTTGGCTCATCTCGTCTCGGTTGTAGCCCAATCCCCAGCCCAAGTTCCTTAACATCAAACCATATATAAAGGACCTTATTTTTTAAGATCCATAAAGAAGGAGAGGGTACCTTAAGCATTTTGGGATCTTCTGTTAAGATCCAAAAAAGTAAGGTCCTTCACGTCTTTTATATATATAGATGTATGTATTTTCATTTTGTTAAGTACTGTGTAAAAAGTGTATGAACTGACAAAATTTAAAAAATATATAAAGGACCTCATGTATAAGGGAAATTTTATGGTCCCTTTTTTAATAAGACTAGTTCCTTTAGTTATTTGGAGACTAAAATCCACACTTAATTGTGATAGTACTATTGAAATACTTAATACATCAATTACTATATTTATATTAATAGTCAGATGACTAACTGGACGGTTTTATTCATGGGATTCTGTGTAAAGAATAATAAAAATAAAGTAGTGAGATTCTTAAAAAAAAAAAGTCATTAAAATGCTGATGTACTAATTTAAGGATATAATAAAAATCATAAGAGATATATATACTCTAATAATAAATACACGAGAATTGATTTTCTTTTATTAAAAATAAAAAATATTTTTCAATAATTTCCTTTGATTAGTCTACAATAATTAACAACAACTAATTGCCGGTTGCAATTTATCTTCACCATCATTTATAGCCAAAAGCAAGTTGTATTAATATTAGTCTTTCAACCGAATGGACAGGAGTTTGGTTCTCCCCTCTCCAAAGAATATAATTGTTAGTATTGAAAAATAAATAAAAATAAAATGCAGTTAGTAATCATAACCCCTTAAAAATTACTACATGGTATAAAAGAATTTTGGTACTTTGATTGGAGCAAATTATCGAAGAGAAATCATTAAAACGTCTTTTAAGCAAAAACAAACACGTCGAGATTCTTAAACAAATAAAATACTAATTAGTTGGCGAAGAGGGAGAATAAGAATCAACTAGGTTTTGAAACTTAAATGCTGTGGAACCCAGAATCAACTAAGGAAGCATCCAATATAATTCCTCCAATTGCAGTTGTAGAAAGTTGTGAAGCAATCCACCAACAAAAATCTAATTCGACACTATATTAATGTTGAAACTTCCCGTCAAAAGGAGAATCGAAATCTAATGAATTGCTGGGGACAGATTTCCTATGAACCAAAAATGGGATTTGGTGTATCAGAAACTCACACTATAATAGCGTCACCGCGGTTTTCGGCCCACCAACAAGAGCACAATCTTAAATAATCAAATGGAAGCAAAGTGCATGAGAGATACAACAGTCATTTGTTTTTTATATCGGGAACTAGTATTAGTTTGGTACTTTTCCTGTTGAAATCGAAATCCTAAGCATGATCACGATTCATAAAGTTCTGCTCATAAGTGATGAAATACGTGGTAATACAATCTATGGTATGTTTGGTATATTGGATTAGATGAGAATGAAATTGCGATTTCGATTTTCATTCTTCTTTCTATATTTGAAAGTATTACTAGAAACCGGAATCGTGCTTTCTTGAAACTGATAACTCTAGTTTAAGGGGGATTTCAACTCCACCTCTTCAATGACGGAATCACAATTCTTTTCATTTTTTTTAATTATCATTTTATCCTATAAAAATTACTATCGTATTTATTATTAAGGAATTTTTTTTGTCAAATCTTATTACATGTACGTGTCCAAACATAAGAATGAGTTTGTGATTTCGTTATTCATTCCATTCTAAGTGATTCATGCATATCAAACTTAATCCTAATATTAATAAGTGCTTTATTGTGTTAATAAATGTTAGTTAGTTTGTCCTTAGATTTATAAAATCTGGATCTATATAGATATTTTTACCCTTAATATCTCATTAAAAGTCATATTATAAATAATGTTGTCTCTTGGGTGTGTTTAACATAATATTTCCACTTATAATTGGCCATCGCCCCCTTTTTTCTCCCATTATTTATGGGCGACTAGGGAGTTTAAAAGTGGTAGCAACATACATTGATTAACTTAAGAACTTCCACCAATGACATGACATGTGGGGGGATTTCTAAAAATGATAAGACAACATTGGATGAATACTACTGATTAATTTGAAGCAATTTAATTACGTATGCACAGTCCAAAACTCAAATAACATAATAAGTACAAAATTAATATTAGGGAATTAATAAGATTACAAATACATAATAGCCAATTAAATATATATTAATTCTATATTGAAAGAAATTGATGCCATAAGGATGTAATTCACAAAAAATTAAGGATGCAAATAGGAGACAAACTTATTCTTAGGCTCAATAACAATTGAGCCAAACTCGAGTTTAAATTACTTAAATAGTTTATTAAGTCGAATATGAATTTTATAAGGTTCAACATTGTTTTGATTTCTATTTTAATTTGATTATTGACTCCTTTTCATTTCAATTAGTTGACCCACAATATGCCTAATTGATTTGAATTAGAGCTCTTTGAGTACCATTTCAAGTTAAGTTCAAGCCAAAAGTATAAATGCAATTAAGTTTGAGTTGAGCTCAAAAACACAAAATTTCATATTAACTTTGAGTTTGAACTTAACATTATATTGTTTCAATTTAACTTGATTTATTTATAGCTCTATAGAATTTATAGAATCATGGTGCAATCTTTGTGGATGCAAATTTTAGGTGCCACCACAATAGTTGACCGATTAAAAGGAAAAAATAGCTAAGAGTTTATTTAGTTCGTCTTATTCTGATTATTTTAATATCTTATTTTTATTATTTTCAAACATATTATTTATTAAAAGGCATATAGAGACGAAAAATAGATATTTTCACTCATAAACAGATTAACAGATCATATACAAATAAAATAAAAATATAGATAAGATATATATGAAAATTAGACAATCCAAATATACCTAAACCATCAAGTGGAATTGATTTACTTAACAACTTTATGGGAAGGAAAAAAATAATAGTAAAAGCAAAACCATCTCTTGTTGAATTTGAATTTGACATCCAAACTTTCTCAACGTATAGCTTTTTACTAGTGCAATTCCGTGATGTTCAAAAACAATCCTTACAAGGAATCCACATATGAATTTGAAAAATTAATGAGTCTAAGTATATATAAGATATTAGAAGTTGATTTAATATATTTGAGTTTAATTTAATAATCTAGGTTGTGCTATATTTAAGAGTGCTATATTTAATTAAACTCAAGTTAGCGTTAGATTTAGATATTATTGTAATTAGAAAATTGGTAAATATTGTAATTGGTAGTTGAAATTTACCAAATAATGTAATTAACCATCTAAACTTAAAAATATCAATTTCCTACCTACAATTTTTTTGAGGTTATTTATAATAAAGGTGAGCGAGTACAAAGTGGGTAGGGTATGGAATACTACTTATACTTTACCCTGTATGGTATAGGGTATTAGATTTGATACCTGAAACCTATCATGTGGTATCTTTTACCCACCCTATACCCTATATAACCTACGGGATATAGGGTACCCTATGGAACCTATTGATTTACTTATGAAATATCTATTTTTTTTTCCTTATTTTCATAAATTTTAGGTTTATAGTATTTGATATTATGTAGTATATAACTACCTTAATTTCATACATTCACTATAAATAGAATGTGGAAAGGACTTTTAAAAGTAATTTATTAATATGACAAGTTCTGCAATGTGTAGAATCTATTTATGTAGGAAAGTTAAAACTTATAACAAAAATCTATCGAACATGTTTATATGACATTAAACAAAACTGTAGAAATTATAGCAGATTCTAAAATTAAAAACTTTGGAGTAATTTTCATATTAACTAGTCTTAAAAGATAAATAACATATCTATATAATTTGGGAGCTCAGGTATATACATATAATTATAGGCATTCTAAAATGAAAATAACAAGTGTTTCTAAAATAAAATAGTACAAATTCTTCTATAGTAAGAATTTTTGGAAGATAATTTACAAATTAGTAATCTTGAATAAAAAGTGGTCGTCAAATAAAAAATGGAGTATTATTATTTATTTTGTATATATTAACATTACTTTATAATATTTAATAGGATAGATATAATATACCCTAAAATATGTACAAGTATAAAATTTAGGGTGGATACAGGGTATGAATACCCCATATCTATACCATACCCTATGAAAGTAGGTTCACTAAAATCTATACCTAGACTTTATCCGGTCGAGTAGGGTCCCGGTGGCTACCTTATACGACCGGGTTACCTGTTCACCCCTAATTTATAGTACATATATTAGATAGTTAATTTAAAAACTAAGTAAAGTTTAAATGGTTAAATGTAAAAATAGGTAAATTCCATATAGTTAATTCAAAAATAAAAAGAAAAAAGGTTCAAGTTTGAAATTGAAACTTTTAAATTTCAAGTATTTAGTTATAAATATGAATAAAGTTAAGGAAGTATTATTCCTTTGGTACCTTTCCTAATAAAATCAGAATTCTAGCACAATTAGGATTCATAAAGTTCTGCCCATAATTGGCGAAAGACAAGCTATGCTATGTAATACTGTTGATAAGTGTTTTATTATGTGTTAATAGCATGTTACATGTTAGTTAGTTTGCAGTTGGATTTATCAAAACTCAATCTATACGGATATTTTTACCTATAATCTAATAGTATAAGTCATATTATTAATAATGTTGTCTGGTGGGTGTGTTTAATATAATATTTCCACTCATTATTGGCCATCACCCCCATTTTTTATTCATGGGTGACTTAGGAGTTTAGAAGTGGTAACACATAATTTGATTAACTTAAGAAGTTCCCACCAATGACATGGCTACTTTCTAATTATTGAACAATAGTGAGGGGGAATTACTAAAGACAATAAGACAACGTCGGATGAATATGATTGATTAATTTGAAGTGATATAATTACATATACACAGTCCAAAACTCATATAACATAGTAGTTTCAACGTTAGTATTTGGGATTTGATAAGACTATAAGAAATGATAACCAATTAATTGCATATTAATTCTATTTTTAAAAGGCATTGATGATGAATTCGTTGCAACTTACCAGTGATGAGTTACTTGAAGCCCATTTCATATTTGTTTGAATTCAAGTCAATAAAATAGTTTGAGCCAAACCCAGGTTGAAATCACTTGAATATTTTAATAAGTCAAGAGCATAATTTATAATAACTGATTTAATTAGTTTGCAAGTATAATTTAGTTTAGGGAAATAATCTCTTTGGTACTTGAACTTTCACGAAATGGACAATTAGTGACTTGAACTTTTAAAAAGTCAAATTTCATACATAATTAAACTTTTTGTGCCCTTTTTCACTGTCTTTATTAATATAGTTAATGATATTGCCCTATAAAACTCATGAATCAATAGTGGTCTGACATCTGTCCATTAACTAAAAAGGAAAAAAAAAAAAAAAGAGTTTCTCTTTCTCTCCTCTTTGCCTTCTCTCTCCAATTCTCTTCTCTCTCTCTCTCTCTCTAACGCCAGGAACTCCATCGAAGAACAATAAACGCCACTTGTCTTCCACTAAACATAACCAAAAAGATGCTTGATGAAGATAACTAGGATTGATAAGATCAAAGGGAGAACTCCACAACCCGTTTCTATAAGGAACCTAAGAGCTCTATTTTGAAGACTGAAAAATAGAGTAGGAAGGAATCCAACAAGCCAAAGTCCAAACCACCACAAACAACCAAAAGAATAGGATTATTTTGTCGAAAAGAGGATCCCAACAAGAAAAGATGGAACTTAGAAGCACCACAAGCCTTAGGATGCCTTGAGATGATGAAAAAATTTCAGAGTGAAAGGGACTCAAATTTGAAAAATTTCCACAAAATCCAGTAGAATAACATTAAAGAATGTTTTTAGAGAACAGATCTGTATCATAATGGAGCAAAACTTGAATCTCTGTAACTAAATCTCACTTAAAAGCTAAAAAAGCAAAAATACCCTTGAAAATGAGCAAGAACTGAATGAATAAGATTTCTTCTAAAGGCATTGGAAATTTCGAAAAAAAAGTAATTTTAGTATTAAGCATGTGTTTTTAGAAAGAGAGTTGAATGATTCGAGTTAGTTCTCATGTTGCGGCATTAGAGAGAGAAGACAGAGAAAGAGAGAGTAAAGAGAGAGAAAAAAGAATTAAGAGAGAAGGCAAAGAGGAAAGAGAGAATTTTTTTTTTTTTTTTTTGGCTCTTTAGTTAATGGATAGGTGTTAGATCACTATTGGTTCGCAAGTCCACATAGGATAACATTGTTAATTGTGTTAATAAGGGGAGTGAAAAGAGGAAAAAAAA